>OX451739.1:472095538-473295538 GCA_948472305.1 Vicia faba
ATAGAGGTCTACATAGACGATATGATAGCCAGATCACAAACAGAAGAAGAGCACTTGGATCACTTACAAAAGCTGTTTGAGAGATTGAAGAAGTACAAGCTAAGGTTGAATCCAAATAAGTGCACATTCGGAGTACGGCCCGGTAAACTCTTAGTTTTTGTCGTCAGTAACAAGGGTATTAAAGTCGATCCTGCCAAAGTTAAAGCAATACAAGAGATGCCTGCTCCTCGTACTGAGAAGGAAGTCAGAGGATTCTTGGGATGCTTGAACTATATTGCCATATTCATTTCTCACCTAACAACTACTTGTGAGCCAATCTTCAACCTATTGAAGAAAGATCAAGTAGTCAGATGGAATGATGAATGCCAAGTTGCTTTTGAAAAAAATCAAAGAGTACTTACAAGAGCCTCCTGTGTTGTTTCCACCAGTCGAGGGAAGACCGTTGATCATGTATCTGAATGTTTTAGAAAACTCAATGGGGTGTGTATTGGGGAAGCATAACGAGTCTGGCCGAAAAGAGCACGCTATTTATTACCTGAGCAAAAAGTTTACCGACTGTGAAACCATATATTCACTGCTCGAGAAAACTTGCTGCGCTTTGGCATGGGCTGCTCACCGGTTAAGATAGTATATGCTGACTCATACTACCTTGTTGATATCTAAGATGGATCCGATAAAGTACATCTTCGAGAAGCCTGCTCTTTCAGGGAGAATAGCTAGATGGCAGATGATCCTAACAGAGTACGACATACAATATACTACCCAAAAAGTAATAAAGGGCAGTTTATTGGCTGATCATCTTGCTCATCAAGCTGTAGAAGACTATCAGTCCATGAAGTTTGAATTCCCGAATGAAGACATTATGACATTAGACAACTGTGAAGAAATCAGGCCATATGACGGACCTGAACAAGGATCCCGAAGGACCCTGTTATTTGATGGGGCAGCCAATTCACTTGGTAATGGTATCGACGTTGTACTCATATCTCCGGAAGGGTGTCATACTCCCTTTACTTCCAGACTTTGCTTCAATTGTACAAACAACATGGTGGAATACGAAGCGTGCATCTTTGGTCTCAAAGCTGCCATAGACTTGGGAATCAAATCCTTAGACGTATTTGGAGACTCAACTTTGGTCATCAGTCAGATCAAAGGGGAATGGGACACTAAGCACCCAAACCTTATCCCTTACAAAGAACATGTTTTGACATTGCTACCACATTTTGAGAAGATTACCTTCAAGCATTTCCCGCGAGAAGAAAATCAGCTAGCAGATGCTCTAGCCACACTGTCATCTATGTTTAAACTTAATTGGGATAACGAGGCTCCCCAGATCACCATCGAATGAATGGATGAACCAACACATTATCACGAGATTAATACTGAAGAGGTAGTGGACCAGCCTTGGTTTCATGAGGTCAAGAGGTATCTCGAGGCTCAAGAATATCCAGAAGGAGCTTCAATCAATGATAAGAAGTTCTTAAGGAGATTCTCTGCTAAGTTCTTCCTTAGTAATGGCATCCTGTACAAACGCAATCATGACTCCATTTTACTTCGATACATGGATAAGGTTGAAGCTGAAAAGATCATGGCTGAATTACATGAAGGTACTTTTGGCACCCACTCCAGTGGGCATACGATGGCGAAGAAAATCCTACGGGCAGGCTATTATTGGTCTACCATGGAAGCAGATTGCTATCAACACTCTCAGACTTGTCATAACTGTCAAATTTATGCTGACAAGGTGCATGTACCTCCGGTTCCTCTGAATGTCTTGACGACTCCTTGGCCCTTTGCTATGTGGGGAATTGAAATGATTGGAGAGATCAAGCCTACAGCCTCCAATGGACATCACTTCATCCTAGTGGCCATTGACTATTTTACAAAGCGGGTTGAAGCAGCCTCCTTCGCCTCCGTTACCAAGAATGTTGTGGCTCGCTTCATCAAGCAAAACCTTATTTGTCGGTACGGTATCCCGGAAAGGATCATTACTGACAATGGTACAAATCTCAACAACACTATGATCACCGCCTTGTGCGAGCAATTCAAGATTCAGCATCACAATTCTTCTCCCTATCGGCCCAAGATGAATGGTGTTGTCGAAGAAGCGAATAAAAACATTAAGAAGATCATACAAAAGATGACAGTCACGTGCAAAGACTGGCATGAGATGCTACCATTCGCTTTCCACAGGTATCGTACCACGGCTCACACATCAACCGGGGCAACACCCTATTCTTTGGTTTACGACATGGAGGATGTCTTGCCTATTGAGGTACAAATCCCCTCTCTGAGAATTATGAAGGATGCAGGTTTGAATGAAGACGATTGGATCCAGACTCGACTTGATCAACTGAACTTAATTGATGAAAAGAGGCTTACTATTGTTTTCCATGGTCAGATGTATCAAAAGCGGATGATCAAGGCTTTCAACAAGAAAGTCAGATGCCAAGTATATCAAGTTGGGGATCTAGTGATCAAACGTATCATTTTGCCATAAAGTGACCCCAGGGGCAAATGGACTCCTACCTATGAAGGACCATTTGTAATCAAGAACATATTCTCCGGTGGGGAAACGATTTTGACCACCTTGGACGGCGACGACCTGCCACACCCTGCGAACGCGGACATAGTCAAAAGATACTACACATAAGAGACCCGCTAGGTTGACACACCTAGGCAAAACAAGGGGCATCCCGAAGAATCAAAAAGGTTCAGGCAAAAATTATGGATAAAATGAAAAAAATCTGTACACCCGGGAAGTTGAAAACTCGAAAAGGGATACTTGGGCAAAAAAGGGTTTCTCGGTAGACTGAAAACCCGAAAGGGAGGTCCAGGAAAAAGTTAGGGAATTAAAGTGTATGACTATGTCCCGTCGGATCATTTTACGAACAACCTTTTACTTCCACTGACAAATTCAGAGTTTCTGATCAATTCAATCATCTTCGGACGAAGAAACAAATAGACGAGATATTCAGAGATATGAAGGCTATAACAGGATGGGAACCCCATGGGATTATTACACATAGTCATCTTTCTTTGTATCAAAGTTTTCTTGTTTTACGACAGTAATCTCTTACTAGAATGTTTGTCTCCTTTGTACAAATATTTTGTTCAAAATCAATACAAAGATATCCCTTTAAAAGTGCAAAAAAAAACTATTTGTCTTTTCTTCACGCTTATGTTTTGTTTGCAAAAAACGTCCAATGATTCATTGATGAACATATGCATTTGAACATGATTACTGTTTACAAATAAACAAAATGAGAGAGACAATTACTGATGGTTCGAATGGATAGGGAAATACCTCTAGAATATTACCCAAGAAATCCCCACAGTACAACATTTAAATCAGCAGCAGAACAAAACTTCAAGTTATTAATCCCCAGTAGAAATCGTCAAATTTCTCAGGATTCGCCAAACGGATCTTACAAGCAATACATGGCATTGCCCTCACAACAGAATTTACTTCTCTCAACAAAAGTTCACCAGTACTTCAACTTCAAGACATGAAAATTCAACATATCCTCAGCAGCATTCAGTGATTTATTTTCCTCAATCAAACAGCAATACAGCAAATCAGCTTACATGCGCATACATTGCATCCATATATCATAAACATTGATAAAGAAAATACATTGCATCATACATTTCATGCAACATAACTTTGTGTTTTAGCTAACATTTTACCCTTTTCAGGATAAGATTAATAGTTACCATTCAGATTCAACTTTCAGATACAGTACGGGTACGCTCCAGACACGGATGGCATTCTGATGCTCATTCAGATTCAACTTTCAGATACAGTACAGATACGCTCCAGACACGGATACCATTCTGATACTCATTCAGATTCAACTTTCAGATATAGTACGGATACGCTCCAGACACAGATGTCATTCTGATACTCATTCAGATTCAACTTTCAGATACAGTACAGATACACTCAAGACACGGATACCATTTTGATACTCATTCAGATTTAACTTTCAGATACAATACAGATACGCTCCAGAAACGGATGCTATTTTGATACTCATTCAGATACAACCTTTCAGATACGGTTCAGATACGTTCCAGATACGGACACCATTCTGATACTTATTCTTTCAGTTTACAACTTACAATTCAACAAAAATTCTTGAATGGCATCTTTAATCCCATCTCCAACAAGACTCTATCACCTTTCCAAATGGCATATTTAAGCCCATTCCTTCAACTACACAACTTCGAGTGCAAATTTCTGGGCACTCTAGTGTCCAATCATCTTTCACCTTTGAGTCACGAATGGAAAAACTCGCCAATCTAACTCTTCAGGTTTAAGAAGATTGAACAGGGGAAGCTGTTGTACCCTAAAATTTCCCCTCTCATTTATCAAGACTTATTCTCACAAGATCTCTTTGACTCAAGACTGGATTAGGGTTTGACCAGCTCAAGACCTCTCATCATACACTGATCACCAAAAATTAGGGTTTGAGATTGTACAAAGATTTTTGGACTACAAATGCTTCATATGACTTTCAAACATCATTATGGACCCATAAGATTACTCATGACAAGTTTCAAGCTTTGAACCACATTTTTGATCAGTCAATTGGACAGTTGACCCAAAAATCAATTGTATTGGGGAAAAAGTTAACCAAGGCCAATTTACAGTCAAACTTCATAATTTTTGATCCACATCAACATTTTGGACTCATATGTATCATTTGATCAAGTTTGTACCACAATTCCTCAAGAAATTTGATCAAATCATCAAAAGGGCAAAATGGTCAAAATTAGGGTTTTGACTGAGAAAGGGAATTTTCTGATTTTTGACCTAGCAAATGACCAATTGATTTGAAGCATGATTTAAAGGGTTCAATTGTATAATCTTGACCTAATAACATGGTTCAAAACATTGCAATCTCATTGGATTGACAGATGAAATTTGCAGTTAATTGATCAAAAGTCAACTGTATACTGAAAAGTCAAACTTTAACTTTTTGGTCAAAATCAAGTGCCAAGGATCACAATTCATCAAAACATGACAAAATGTGAAACTTGTTCATCAAGAAATCAAAGATTGAAGATTTGTTTTTGAAATTTGAATTTTTCTTAACTTAGAAATTTTTCTAAGTATAGAAAATTTCTTATTTTTTCCTCAACTTTAAGCCAATTTTCCACCATGATACAAGATGATTCAAAGAAAGTTACCCACATGAAAGTTGTAGATCTACATGAAATATACAACTTTTCTTCACACATTTTTCCCTAAAGATGCTTGTATCTCAAGATATAAATTTGTGAATACATGCCCATGAACTAAAATAACTTAGTGAAATTTTGACCTAATTTAGGCAGGTTTTTGACCTAACTTCATGGCAATTTTTCACCTAGTTCCAAGAGGAATATTGAAATTCATTTCAAATATGAGTTATAGAGCACATTGCAAGCTTTCCAAAATGTTCAAGAACTCCTTGAGATAATTTTTGAATAGGGAGAATCTAAGAGATGAAGTTGGCATTTTCTCACTTTGATTTCAAGCCATTTCATGAAGAACAAAATTCAAATCTGAACCTATGATGCCTAATACTTGCTTTACAGGTCTCAAACTTGTTTCTCACTTCATAATTTAATGCTTACACAGATGATAAATCCTTAATCCAAGCACAAGAGTCTTTGTCCAAGCTTTAATTCCATAAATGGCACAAAGTTGCCATTGCCATTTTAGAAAAGCATAACTTTTGCAACTGTTCACTTCTTGAGCATTTGACCTGTTTTCTATGCACACACAAGTCCTATAAACCAAAAACAAGTTTCCTAGAACTTGTACCAATTCCAAGCAGGCCTGTACAAGCATGTAGAGAGTGGTCTCTTCACCTTTCTTAAAAAGCAAGTAAGAGTGCAAAAAGGCTATAGCTGAGAAATCTATTGTAGAGTGGATGAAAAACCTTCTCTATACTTATACACAAACACATTACAACTTAGAACACGATTTCTCAAGGCCAGAAACTCTCTAAAACTCCATATCACCAAAAACCTGTCAAAAACTTGCAGTTTGAAACCAAGCATAGCAATCCAGAAATTTACTCGTGTGTTTCAAGTTCTAATCACTCAAACACTTAACCTACCTCATATCTATGTGTTCCAGACCATCATTCCTTCACTGTAACACCTCCTTCTCCATATGCCATTTTTGTTTTTCAAGCTTGCAAGTTAACTTGGACAGAGAGATCCAGGCACTTTCAAAGTAAGGTAAGGATTGGAACACACTCAGGGAGGTTCAGGCAAGCTAAAGGAATCTTCAGGCCTTCATAAATCTCACTTAAACTCCATTCACGATCTCAGCTGAAAGAGGTAAGAACTCCAACTTCTATCTCTTCATACAGGCATCTATTGGTCACGATTTGTGAAGATAAAATGTAGATATCCTTCTGCTAAAACCAACCATGTTCATAAATTTCATTTATATTCATTGTGTATAGAGAATTTTAGAATTCAAATTTCTGTAAAAATTAGGTTTGAAATTAGGGCCTTTTAAATTCGCTTTGATCTTTGATTGTTAGTTTACATGATTTATATGGTTGAAATCGTGGGAAAAAGTACTATCATTTTCATGTTGGAAGTTTCCATTTTCATGGAGAAATGAGAAAGATCCAGAGGTTCTGGCCAGCTTGAGGAAGAAGATGAAGTACAGGGTAAGGAGACTTTATATGTTATGTTTTTCTTTTTTCATTTAAACTAACGGATGTACAGCCACCCCAGTGGTAAGGCAGCGCGCTAAAATGCTTAAGGTCACATGTTCCAGCCTTGGCGCTGCCTTTTTGCATTTTTCACATTTTTCATCCATTTTTTTGGCTGTTTGCAGTGTGGGCTTCAACATTTGGGCCTTGTGTTTTTTCTAACATGCTACCTCCTGATTACTCAGGGCATCCCTGGCCCAACTATTTTCATTTATTTATTTTATATTATTTTATTTTCATTAAATATATTTTTCTTAACTTATTAAAAATCATAAAAAATGTAAAAATGATAAATATTATATTTTATTTATTTTATTTTATTTTCTCATAATTTTTTTTATTATATACTAACTATTTTTCTTAAATAAACTTGTAAATAAATTAAACTTAGATATATTTTTATTCTTTTTTTTAATACTTGTAAATATTTATTTTAACATATTAAAAAGACTAAATATTTTCATAAATACTATTTATTATTTTTAGACAAAAAATACACAAAATAATACTTAAAGAATTTTATTTTCTTTTAAAATTAGAAATTAGGGTTAACCACATTTTCAAGAAATATTTTCCTTTTCTTAAATTATTAGGATTAGGTCAAAACTCTTTTCCATATGAAAAACAAAGCAAAAAAAAAAACTTTTTCTTGCATATATATATATATATATATATATATATATATATATATATATATATATATATATATATATATATATATATATATATATATATATATATATATATATATATATATATATCATTGCATATTTAAATTATATGGTATATTGTTTATTCAAATACTTGTACAAATTCGATTTGGTTGTAATAGCTTAATTAGATTTACATTATTGCAAGTCCCCATTCATAATTTGTATCCCCCCCCCTCCCATAAAATGTTGTAATAGCGTAGTAATCTTTAAATTACGCAATTTATCGCTTTTGTATACCATGCTAGTAATTAGGGTTTGTATGGCAAGATAAAAACAAATCAAATAGAAAACCCTAATTCAAGACAAAATCAAGCATTAAAATAACACACTTGCACACAAGCATCCTTAGGGTTTCTCCACTTGGTTTTTTTATATAAAAATGGCCATATTACGCATGCGGAGTATCTTGGCAAAAACAAACAAATATAAGATCATAGTCCCTCGATGACGCTATTCAAAGTTGCCTTACAAAATGATCTTGGTCCCTCAAAAATGCTAAGATACTTTGCAATATTGCTAATCATGGTTATACGATGACCCACACCCGTCCCGTTTACATCCAAAGATAGGGTTGCTTACCAAATCAATGGTAAGACAACAATATCAAAGGAAAAGAAAATGAACAAGAAAGAAATTTGAGTATGTAGATTGCTTCTAGTTACTTGATCCATTTCAAATAACTATCCTTGCTATTTTCAAAACAAACACCTACACTCTTTCAAAACATATTACAAACATTGAAAACATTTTCAAAAAGATCAACATCTTTGTATACATTCTTACGCACGAGAATCATTACAAAGATTGCCTAAACAATGACCTCTTTTACAAAATACTTTCAAAACTACACCAAGCACTATTTCAAACAACAAAATCAAGTGATCTAGCAAGTAACTAAGAGCCCATGGAAAACCATGGATGAAAAGGGTGCTAACACCTCCCCTTTTCATAATCTACCCCCCGAACTCAAGAAACAATCTCAAAGGTCTTTCCTGTGCTTTTTCACCTTTCCTTTTGGGTAAAAGAAAAGTCGATGGTGACTCTTGCTAACCGCAACATTTGCGATAAAACGCAAACCCTCAAGTCAGTTCTCCCACCGTATCACACCACCGACTTTTCTTTTATCCAAAAGGAAAGGTAAAAAAGCACAGGAAAGACCTTTGAGATTGTTTCTTGAGTTCAGGCGGTAGATTATTAAAAGGGAAGGTGTTAGCACCCTTTTCATACATGGTTTTCCATGGGCTCTTAGTTACTTGCTAGATCACTTGATTTTGTTTGAAGTTGTGCTTTGTGTGGTTTTTGAAAGTATTTTTGAAAGGAGACAATTGTTTAGGTAAACTTTGTAATGATTCTCGTTCGTAAGAATGTATACAAAGTGTTTGATCTTTCGAAAATACTTTCAAGTTTTGAAAGATGTTTTGAAAGTGTTGGTGTTTGTTTTGAAAATATCAAGGATGTTTTTGTTTTGAAATAGAACAAGTAACTAGGAATAATCTACCTACTCAAAAGTCTTTCATGTTCATTTCCTCTTTCCTTTGAAATTGTTATCTTACCATTGATTTGGTAAGTAACCATATCTTTGGATGTAAAAGGGACGGGCGTGGGTCATCGTATAACTATGATTAGCAATGTTGCAAGATATCTTAACACTTTTCTTTAGGGACTAAGATCATTTTGAAAGGCAACTTTTGATAGCATCATTGAGGGACTATGATCTTGTATTTTGCTTGCTTTAGCTAAGATACCTCACATGCGTAATATAGTCATTTTTGTAAGGCAACCAAGTGGATTTACCCTTGGGGTGCTTGTGTACAAGTGTATTGATTTTCATGCTTGTTTTTTGTCTTGAATTAGGGTTTTCTACTTGTTGATTTTGTCTTTTCATACAAACCCTAATTACTAGCATTTATATAAAGCGAAAAATTGCGAAAAATAAAATTACTACGCTATTACATCATTAGGGGAGGGGGTGTACAAATTTAAAAAAGAAAATTGCAAGAAAATTAAACCTAATTATCTATTACAACCATATTGAATATTGTACAAAATTGAAAATAAAATGCAAGAATATAAATGGAAAAAGAAATGATTTTTGTTGTTTTTATGAAAGGGGTTTTAACCTAATTAAGAGAGATGATTAATATAAAATAAATAAAATTTAAACCTAAATTAATTAAGAAAGAAATTAAGTTAAAAAAATATGTTTTCAGATTTTTTTGTGAAAAGGTTTTAACTTAATAAAAATAATATGAAAATTAATTAATTAAAATAAACCTAAGTTCTAAATTAATTTTAATTAAGAAAATAAATAATTAAACCTATGTCTAGATAATAATTATTAAAAGAAATTAATTATTAAGAGAAATGTTTTTTAGTCTTTTTGTTTTATAGAAAAATAAAATATATAAGTGTAAATAATAAATAAAAATATTTTGGATTTTTTTCATTTTAAAAAAATAAAAAAATAAAAAAAAAGTCAAATGGGTGGATAAGTGAAACAGGGGGTCAGAAGTTAGTAAAAACAACAAAACCTAAAAAGGGGAGGCCCAGCGCTGCAAAACCAGAAAAGTGTCAAAAACAATGGAAAAAAATGCAAAAGGTCACACTGGGGCTTGAACCCAGGATCTAAGGGTGACAGGCGCACGCTTTAACCACTGGGGTGGTGATACATCCGTTAACTTGTATGAAATGATAAATATATAACATAAAACGTGCCATGACTGTACTTCATCTTCAACCTCCAACCAAAGGATCTGTAACTTGCTCATTTCTCAACCATTTGCAAAAATGTGAACATGAAAATTGCTCCATTTTTTCACATGAATCCAACCTTATAAATATCATAAGTTATAAATCAAAGATTAATGAGAATTTCTAAAAGTACCAAATTCTGACCTAAATATTTTAGAAAGTTCAAACTCAAAATTCTCCTAGCTCAATCAAAATAAATGAAATCTATGGACATGTATAGTTTCAGGGCAACAATGTCTACATTTTATCTTCACAAATTCAAGCCTAAAAATGCCTAAATATGAATATAGAAGTTCAAGAAAAATACCTCAAAACTGGAAATCGGGAAATGAGTTTGAGCTTGTTTCAAGTGATGGTGATGATCAGGTTAGCTTCCTTGGACCTCTAGGAAGCTAATGCAATGGCTGGCTTGAGCTGAAGATGACTGGAATGGTCTGGAGAAGTCCAACTGTGATGCTTTATTTTTGAACTTGGAAATGGATGAATATGGTGTTACAATCGTATAACAGGGATATGGATGGCTTATGTATGATGTTTGGAAGCTTTTGGAAGCAAAAGGACAAGAAACACACAAGTGAAATGGAAGTTTGAAGTTCTTGGTCAAAATATGCAACAATGGTGGTTTGTGATGTAGTTCTGAGTTTGGGGAAGTTTTGGAGCTTGTCTATTCATGGGTTCTCTTGCAAATAGTATCTCTATTTGTAGAGGAAAGGTTTTGAGGTTTGAAATGATCAGAAACAAAGAATCACATGTTATGAGTTCTTGACTTGTTTTTGAAGTTATCTTGACAAACATGGTTTTAATGCAAGGTACATGTCTTGTAGGGTGGATAGAAACTTTAAACATGTTTGTTCTGAGTTTATAGAGTATGCTTGTGCAGAAAGAACAAGTGTAAAACTCCATACAAGTTGACTTTTTGATTAAAGTCACTTTTCAAGAATAGCAATGGTGCCTTTCTTCCAAAAATAGAAATGAAACTTGGATAATGATTCAAATGCTTGGAAAATGGCTCCATATGTTGTGTAAACATTTAATTAAGGAGTGCATTGCAAGTTTGAGGCCTGCAAAGTGAAGATTATGCAGCATAGCTATGGATTTGGTTCGTTGTGCATCACAAATTTTTCCTTGCAAAACAATTTGAAACCCCAACTTCTGACCTTCGATTCTCCTTGATCACAAATGATCTCAAGGTGTTATTGGACAATTTGAAACCCCTCTTTGAATCACTTTTTAAAATTCCCCTTGGAACTAGGTGAAACTTGGGTCAGAAGTTAGGTCAAAATCCTGACCAAAACTCGGGCAAAATTTCACTAAGTGTTTAATTTCAAGACCATGACTTTATGAATTAATAAATTGAGATCTAAGCACTTTTAGAAGAAGTTATGTAAATAAATTTTGTAGATATCATGGAGATCTATAACTTTCATGTTGAAAGTTTCTTCTGAATCATCTTGCATCATGGTGAAAATTTAGCTCAAAGTTGGGAAAAACATGAAGTTTTAAACACTTAGAAACATTTCTAAGTTAGAAAACTTTGACTTTTCAAAATGAAATCTTGACTTTTTGATTTCTTGATGAATAAGTTTCATATTTTGACATGTTTTGATGAATTGTGATCTTTGACATTAGATTTTGATCAAAAAGTCAAAGTTTGACTTTTTAGTGTACAGTTGACCTTTGATCAGTTGACTGAAAATTCACTATCAACCCAATTGATATTGAGAAATGTTTTGGGTTATTCCATTAGGTTAAAATTACGCAATTTAACTCTTGATATCATGCCTTAAACCAATTGACCATTTGCTAGGTCAAAAATCAGAAATTGCCTTGCCTTAGTCAAAACCCTAATTTTGATCATTTTGCCCTTTTGATGATTTGACCAAAATTCTTAAGGAATTGTGGTCCTAACTTGATAAAATGATACATATGAGTTTATAATGTTGATGTGGATCAAAAATTATGAAGTTTGACTGTAAATTGGCCAAAGTTGACTTTTTCCCCAAATACAACTAATTTTTAGGTCAAATGCTCTATTGAGTGAGCAAAAGTGTGATCCAAGGCTTGAAACTTGACATGAGTAATCTTGGGGGTCCATAATGATCCATGAAAGTCATATGAGGCATTGAAAGTTAAATTATCCTTGTGAAATCTCAAACCCTAATTTTGGTCATCAGTGTTTAAGGAGGTGTCTTGAGTTGATCAACCCTAGTTTAGTCTTGAACCAAGAGAGATCTTTGTGAGAAAAGATTTGATAAATGAGAGGGAAAATTTTGGGGTACAACACTATTTTTCAGAGTGGGGAACATAAATTTCTTAAATGGCTTTTACCTTTGCAGGATAAACTTCGATGCCTTTACCACTGACAACAAAACCTAGAAGCTTTCCAGACCTTATTCTGAATGTGCACTTATTAGGGTTCAATCTCAACTTATACTTCTTCAGCCTCTAAAATAACTTATGTAGGTGATCGAGGTGCTCTTCTTAAGTTTTTGACCTTGCAATCATATCATCCACATAGACCTCTATTTCATGATGGATCATATCATGAAATAAAGCCACCATAGCTCTTTGATATGTTTCCCTTGCATTCTTTAGTCCGAATGACATGACTTTATAACAAAAGGTACTCCATTGCATAACAAAAGTAGTCTTCTCCATGTCTTCGGGAGCCATATTGATTTGGTTGTAGCCAGAAAATCCATCCATGAAGGAGAAGACTTTATGTTGAGTGGTGTTGTCAACCAAGACGTCAATATGTGGTAGAGGGAAATCTTCTTTGGGGCTCGCCCTATTCAGATCCCTATAATCTACACACATGTGAAACTTTCCATCATTCTTTGGCACGAGGACCACGTTTGCAACCCATTAAGGATAAGATGTGACGGCCAGAAAACCTGCATCAAATTGTTTCATTACCTCAACCTTTATCTTTTCAGACATGTCTGGCCGCATATGATGCACCTTTTGCTTAACAGGAGGAAAATCCCCCTTCGTTGGCAGACGATGAACCACAATGTCGGTGTTGTACCCCAAAATTTTCCCTCTCATTTATCAAGTAATCTCTCACAAGATCTCCTTGGATTCAAGACTGCACAAGGTTTGATTAGCTCAAGACACCTCCTTAAGCACTGATAACTGAAAATTAGGGTTTGAGTTTGCACAAGGACAAATGGTCTTTTAATGCCCCAAATTACTTTCATGGATCATTTTGGACCCTCAAGATTGCTCATGTCAAGTTTCAAGTCTTGGATCACATTTTTGCTCAGTCCATTGATCAGTTGACTTAAAATCAGTTGTATTGGGGAAAAAGTCAAATATGGTCAATTTACAGTCAAAATTCATAATTTTTTATCCATATAAACATTATAAACTCATATATGTCATTTTATCAAGTTTGGATCACAATTCCTCAAGAAATTTGATCAGATCATCAAAAGGGCAAAATGGTCAAAATTAGGGTTTTGATTGAGAAGGTGCAATTTCTGATTTTTGACCTAGCAAATGACTTATTGGTTTAAGACATGACCTCAAGGATTCAATTCTTCATTTTTACCTAATGGCATGGCTCAAAACATTGTTCAAGATCAATTGATTGATAGTTGATTTCCAATCAACTGATGAAAAGTCAATTGTACACTGAAAAGTCAAACTTTGACTTTTTGATCAAAATCAAGTTCCAAAGATCACAATTCATCAAGACATGTCAAAATATGAAACTTGTTCATCAATAAATCAAAAAGTCAAGATTTCATTTTGAAAAGTCAAAATTTCTAAACTTAGAAATTTTTCTAAGTGTTGGAAATTCATATTTTTTTTCATAACTTTGAGCCAAATTTCCACCATGATGCAAGATGATTCAAAGGAAACTTTCAACATGAAAGTTGTAGATATCAATGATATCTAAAACATTGTATAATACAACTTTTTCTATAAATGCATGTATTTTAAGTTATCATTTTAAGAAGACATGTTCATGATCTTAAAAAAACTTAGTGAAATTTTGCCCTAGTTTAGGCAGGATTTTGACCTAACTTCATGACAATTTTTCACATAGTTACAAGATGAATCTTCAAAAATGTCCAACATAGAGGTTATAGAGTATGTTACAAGCTTTCCAAAATGTCTAAGAACTCATTGAGATCATACTTGAGCAAGGATAATCGAAGGCAAGAAGTTAGGGTTTTCAAACTTGAATTACAAGCCATTTCTTGATGAACACACGAACCAAATCCATGCTAGGCTGCATAATCTTTGCTTTGCAGGCCTCAAAATTGTTTGTCACTCCATACTTAATGGTTTACACAACTCTTTAGGCCCTTATCCACTTGGTTTAAGCTTTTTTCAAAATGATTTTTCATTTATGGCACAAAGTTGCCATTTCGATTTTGATAAAGCATCACTTTTGCAATTGTCAACTTCTTGAGCCTTGCACTTGTTCTTTCTGCACACACAACCCCTATAAACCAAAAGTAATGTGTCTAAAGCCTCTTTAAACTTAGAACATGCTTGTACAACACTTTGAGATTTGTCTTCTCACTTTTCTTCAAAAGCAAGTTATAGAGCCAAAAGGCTAGAACTCAGAAATCTTGAGTACATTTGATATCAAACCTTTTCCATACATATGCACAAGTCTATTGCAATCCAAGGCACGATTGAAAACATCCTAAAAACTCTCCCAAGCACCCTTGCTGCACATAACTGCCCAAACTCGAAAATTTTGAGCCAAAACTTCCCATCTCCATTTCCACTCATGCGTTTTGTTTCCTAATCATCCAAACACCTTACATACATCATACACAAGTGGTCCAAGTCCCTATTACAAGACTGTAACATCATCTTCATCAACTTCCATAACCAAAAAAACAGAGCTTGCACCTTGACTTCTCTAGCACGATTTGAACACTCCCAATATCAAGTAAGCATTGCATTAGCTTCCTGGGAACTCGAGGAAGCTAACCTGATCATCACAACTCCTTGAAAGCAGCTCAAACTCATTTTACGATTTCCAGTTTTGAGGTACATTTTATGAACTTCTATCTTCTCATTTAGGCATTGTTAGGCTTGCATTTGTGAAGATAAAATATAGACATCATTACCCTGAAGTTGTACATGTCCATAGATTTCATTTATATTGCTTGAGCTTAGAGAATTTTAGGTTTGAATCTATGAAAATAATTAGGTTAGAATTTGGTACTTTCAAAAATTCTTATTCATCTTTGATTTATAGCTTATGATATTTACATGGTTGAATTTGTATGGAAAAATGGAGCAACTTTCATGTTTGCATATTTCATTTTTGTTGAGAAATGATGAAGTTACAGATGTTCTGGCTGGAGGTTAAAGATGAAGTCATATTCAGGACATGACTTATGTTATGTATTTATTATTTCATTTAAGTTAACGGATGTATAGCCACCCCAGTGGTAAGGCAGCGCGCGTTTCATGCTCACGACGTGGGTTCAAGCCCAAACACTGTCACTTTTCTTATTTTTCACATGTTTTCTTTCTTTTTGTCACACGGCCAACGCCTGGGCCTCCAAGCAATAAGCCTTGTTATTTTTGTT
The DNA here is from genome assembly GCA_948472305.1 of Vicia faba. Classification (NCBI taxonomy): domain Eukaryota; kingdom Viridiplantae; phylum Streptophyta; class Magnoliopsida; order Fabales; family Fabaceae; genus Vicia; species Vicia faba. The sequence continues at coordinate 472,111,292 of OX451739.1, forward strand.
GATTTCTGACCCCCTGCCTATTTTCATACCCCTGACCCAAACCATTTTTACTTTATTTTTCATTTTATTTATTTTCTTTTATATTTTATATTATATTTTTATTTTATTTATTATTTTTTATTACTACTATTATTATCATTGTTATTATTTTGATTAATAAAAAATCCAAAAATATTTTATTTGTTTATTTACATATTAAAAAATGCTCATTTATATTTTATTTCCTTATAAAACAAAAGAACAAAAACATTTTCTTAAACAAATTAATTTCTTTTTTCTTAAATAATTAATATTTAGATTTAGGTTTAATTATTATTTTATTTTCTTTTAAATTAAAATTAACTTAGAATTTAGGTTTCCTTTAATTATTAACTTTCATATTATTATTATTAATTTAAAACCTTTTCATAAAAAACCCTTAAAAAATACTTTTTAACCTATTTTCTTTTCTTAATAAATTTAGGTTTAATTTTATTTTTAATCAATTATTTTTCCCTTTTAGTAATTAGGTTAAAACCCTTAACAAAAAACCAAACAAAAATCATTACTTTTTCCATTTATATTCTTGCATTATATTTTCAATTCTTGTACAATATTCAATATGGTTGTAATAGATAATTAGGTTTAATTTTCTTGCAAACCCCCATTTGTAAATTTGTATACCCCCTCCCCTAATGATGTAATAGCTTAGTAATTTTACTTTCCGCAATTTATCGCTTTATATAAATATTAGTAATTAGGATTTGTATGGAAAGATAAAATCAACAAATAGCAAACCCTAATTCAAGATAAACAAAGCATGTAAATCAAACATACTTACACACTTGCATCCCTTAGTGTAATTCCATTTAGCTGCCTTACAAAAATTGCCATGTTATGCATGTGAGATGTCTTAGCAAAAAGCAATCATAAAAAATACAAGATCATAGTCCCTCGATGACGCTATCAATGTTGCCTTTCAAAATGATCTTAGTCCCTCAAAGAGAAATGCTAAGATATCTCACAATATTGCTATCATGACTATACAATGACCCACGCCCGTCCCTTTTACATCCAAAGATAAGGCTTCTTACCAACTCAATAGTAAGATAGAAATATCAAAGGAAAGGAAGAAATGAACAAAGACTTTTGAGTAGGTAGATTGTTCCTAGTTGCTTGCTTATTTTCAAATCAAAATCCTTGCTTATTTTTAAAACAAACACCAAACACTTTCAAAAACACTTTCAAAACATTTTCCAAACACAAATTATTTTCAAAAGCCCAACACTTTGTATACGTTCTTACGAACGATAACTATTACAAAGTTTGCCTAAACGAAGGCGCCTTTTCAAAATACTTTCAAAAACCACACAAAGCATATTTTCAAACAAAAGCAAGTGATCTAGCAAGCAACTAAGAGCCTATAGATAACTATGGATGAAAATGGTGCTAATACCTTCCCTTTTCATAATCTACCCCCCGAACTCAAGAAATAATCTTAAAGGTCTTTCTTGTTCTTTTCAGTCTTTCCTTTTGGATAAAAGAAAAGTCGGTGGGGACTCTTGCTAACCACAACATTTGCGATAAAACACAAAACACCCAAGTCAGTTCTCCCACCGTATCACAGAACTGTCGACTCTGCTGGGGAGAACTTAAAAGTGGGGTTACCTTAGGGATAAATCACCTTTATTTGCTTTCATTGTTTGACTTGCTTGCTTTACATTTTGGTTCCTTGTTTGGACTTGTTTAAATCCTCTACCCGGATTTGGGATACCTTATAGGCAAGTAGCAATACGTTATGGAAACTGTGTGGGGTATACCGATATGGTCTAGCAATAGCTACATTAGTATGACACATTTGTGGGTACCGGTAGCCCTTGAGTATTCAAGTAGAATACGGGGCTGCTGTGTGGTGTCATGAAGCACTAACTGACTTTTAGAACCTTTACTTGACCAACTTGGCCATTAGGACGTAGTGAGATAACCAGATTTGGTGCAGTCCGAAGTTGGTTGATACTCGATACTACACTAATTGATATTTGACTTCTCGGGATATTTCGGTCGCTGTGAAAGAGGCTTGCGCTGAAATAATGCTCGATAAGACAGATCAGTGATATTGAGATCCCTTAGAACCTAGTTACTATTTCTAGGACAAGTTTGAGCCAACTAAACTTCAAAAGAGTACTTACCTATGAGACTCTATGCAAGCCTAAACCTAAGGACTTGTTTGTATATACTTACTTGTACATGACATCATAAACATCATAACATCATACTCATTCTCATTAACCATTTCAAGGATTTTTGGGATTTATCTTTGTTCTGTTTTGTAGGACATGGCTTATATCCGCAGGAATACTATCCAAGTCAATCTCGTAAGGATTCCTCCTCAACTCAAAGAGTTAGCATCAAGGATTACTGAGAATTCTCCATTCACCAAAAGACATGGTCGCCTCCTAAACTTGGTTACCTCCAACACTGATGAAGATATGATGAAGATGCTCTTCCAATTCTTTGATCCTCTACACCATTGCTTCACTTTTCCTGATTATCAGCTTGTACCAACTTTGGAAGAATTCTCTCAACTCTTGAGGATTCCCATTCTTAATCAACTACCTATCAACGGTACGGAAAGAGATCCAAAACCTGAAGAGATTGCCCAAACACTACACTTGCAACAATCTGATAGCACAACTAATTGGGAAACAAGGAGTGGTGTCAAAGGTTTCTTGGCCAAGTTCTTGTTCGAGAAAGCTCAAGATTGTTGGAACTCTTTGGACTTAAAAGCTTTTGAAGAAATCTTGGCCCTTCTCATCTATGAGATGGTTTTGTTTCCAATCCCTGACCAACTCATAGATGTAAGCGCTGTCAAAATCTTCATGTCTCGCAATCCGGTGCCTACTTTATTGGGTGATATCCTACATTCTTTTGACTCTCGCACTATGAGGAAGATAAGAATCCTCATGTGTTGCACTCCTCTCTTGGCAAGATGGTTTATTTCACATCTTCCCAGATTTGTGTTGAAGAACGAGCAACGTTTGAGGTGGTCACATAGGTTGATGACGCTCAGACATTCAGATGTTCATTGGTGTTCTCGATCCTTGGAGAATGTTACTATCATCGACCGTTGTAGGGAATTCCCTAATGTCCATTTGCTTGGAATTAGAGGAGGTATCACTTACAACCCTTGCTTATCTTTACGACAGTTTGGTTATGCCCAAAGGGATGGTCCGCACGAGATTCTCATCCAAGGATTGGTATTCGACTAGGAGAGCGATGATCAAAACTACCGTCAGAGGTTTATCCGAGCTTGGAGGATGGTAAGAAAAGTGGATAGTAAGACATTGGGACACAAGAATTCCATTCCCCCCGAGCCTTACCTTAAGTGGGTACGAGCTCGTGCTCAGAAACTTGTGATGCCTTATCCCTCCATCTTACCAGTTATCATGGAATATGTGGTTGAAGGAGACGTCTCGTACACTGTCCTCCATCCTGACATGCCAACTTCTCTTGAAGACTTATAAAAGGGTTGGATTCAGCTAAAGAAAGAACAAGATACTTTTGAAGCTCAATTTTACGCTAGCGAGAAGAGGGTCTTAGAGCGTACAAAGCAGCTACAAGAAGAGCAAATTGTGAACACCTATGTGATACGGTGGCAGAACCGACTGTTTAATACTGGTTTGCATTTTTTGTTTGCAAATGTCGCGGTAAGCAAGAATCACCACCGTCTTTTATTTTATCCAACAAAGGAAAGAGTGAAAAGAACAGAAAAAGACCTTTTTCGAGAATTCCTGAGTAAGGGGGGTAGATTATGGAAAGGGAAGGTGTTAGCACCCTTTCCATCCGTGGTTTTCCACAGATTCTTAGGTACTTGCTCATTTTTTTAAAATTGCTTGTTTTTGTATGTTTTGAAAAGCTTTGAAAAATACCTTAGTGCGGTGATTCACTTTATGGTAACTCTTGTATCAGTCCTCAAGAGTGTGATAAAGTGTTTTGAAAACTTTTGTTTGAAAAGTGTTTGAAAGTATGGTGTGAAAATTGGTTTGAGCAAGTACCTAACAGTTATCTACCTACTCGAAAAAAGACTGTTCTTTTCCTCCTATCCTTTAGACCGTGTTATCCTACTATTAGTGAGTAGGTAACCCTAGTCGTTGGATATTGAGGGACTACCGAAAGGGACGTTTATGGTCATTGAAGGCAACATGTGGAGATACCTTAGCATTTCGAAGGGACTGTCATCATGTAGGCAACATCGAGGGACAAGATCATTTCTCGTAGGCAACTCGAGGGACTGTAAGGGACTATGATCTTTATGATGATTTTTAAACTGAGGGTTTTTGCTAAGATATCCCTACGTTCGAGGGACATGACCAATATTTTCCGAGGCAACCAAGTGAGGTATATCCTAAGGGTGCAAGTGTGCAAATGATTTAATTCGGTTATTTATCTTGCAATTAGGGTTTTCTGTCGTTCATTTTTATCTTTCCATACAATCCTATTAATCTAAGCATTGCCTAAAATATAGTAGCTGAAGGTAAATGCGGAAATGTAAACCTAGGCTATTACAGAGCTTTGGGGCAGTTACATAATAGTGAAGAGTGCGGAAAATAAATCCTAAAACTATTACATCCCGGACGCAGTTATATGATACTGATAAAAAAATGTGGGAAAAATAAAGTTACGCTATTACAGTTGAACGCGCCCTATACACTTTATCTAGGAAAATAAAAATAAGATGAAAATAGCAAAGAAAATATTTTGGTGATTTTTTATGAAAAAAAAGATTTATGATAATTAATTAAATAAACCTAAAAAACCTAATTAAGTTTAATTAGTAAAAAATGTTAATTTTGAAAAAAAGGTTAATTAAAATACCTAAATCCTAATTAATTTTAATTTAAAAAAAGGTTAATTTTGAAAAAAAAAGGTTAATTAAAAAAAACCTAAAACCTAATTAATTTTAATTAAAAAAAAGGTTTTAAAAAAAAAGTTTATGTGTAATGATTAACAAGAAAGAATTAAGTTTGCCAAAAAATAGATAGGGGAAGAAACATCATTGAAAAATAGGGTTAGAAAATACAAATAATACAAATGTCAGGGATGAATGTTGAACCAAAAATTAATTTAAAACCTAAAATTAAATTTAAAAAAACATAAAATTAATTATTCGAGTTTATTATGAAAATCAAAGTTTTGTGAAAAATGTTAAGTTTTATGAAAAAGGTTTTAAACAAAAAGAATGAAAATAGTTAAAAGGATAAATAGAAAGGAAGAAAACCAAAACTAACAGGGATGGGTGTTGAACCCATGCCCTTAACCTCCTCAGAATGCCTGTCTTGCCATGAGTCATGCATTAGTTATTGTTCTGTTTTGGCCTCAGCGTTTTGTAATAAACCTGCATGGGACCATTAGATGGTCCAAACTTGTAGTGTTGAATCTCATGAACACATTAAACAAATTAGTATACCATGAAAAAGAAAATAAATATATGGAATTTTGTAATGTTAAAACTGATATGGCATGTACGAATGCTTCTATACCCTTTAGATCATGGAGATCAAACCATCCTTACCCTTACTAGAGAAGTAGTGAAAGTAGTGAGATGGGGGTTTGTAACGAGGATGACTTGTTTGTAGTGAGATTGAGGTTTGTAACAAGGATTTCAAGATTTTTAGGGTTCTTGAAAGAATTTGATATTTTGACAGGGTTGTGGAAAAGGTTTTTTCTTTGTGTTTGTGTCAAAAGAATGAGATTATATAATGGAAATTAGAGAAAATGTATGGGCTTTGAATGTGCAATTGGGCCTCCAATAACCATAAGCAATAATGCAGATTTTTATTTACTTGAGTCTGTCACATTCCAGGCTAAATCTCAGGGACTTAAGTGTAATTTTTGAAGTAGAAATGTGAAAAAAAGTATAGGACATCGAGAACTAACTCCTGTCAGAAAATGGGCTCAATCGGATAAACGATGAATTAGTTATGAATTTTTGAAGTTTCTCCTCAGACAAACTTATTTTGGACTCCAGTGTCAACTCTGACACGTTCTTCAATAAAAAACTAGTATTGATCGGAGCATAAACCGGTCTCAACTTTGGAAGTAAAGTTGTAGATTTCCAAGTCAGTGACCTTGTATAAAAAGATGGACCCGATCCGATAAAAATTTACCGAGTTATGAATTTTCGAAGTTTTGACCCAGATGAAATAATATTCAGCATTTTCGGCGCGTCACGCGCACTCTGGGTAAAAAATGAAGACCTTTTGGATACCTTTCGAACTCAATATCTCCTTTGAAAATGTAGCCAACTCAATTTGTGAAATTTTGGTGCCAGAACCATCTCAATACGATGAAAATCAACCAAGTTATGATTTTCTGAACACGACGCAAATAAACTTCTATCACAAATTTTTTGTATGAAAATACTTGATAAATCCGCATTTTTGAAGACCTTATGATCAAAATTGGCTTCTAGCCGTAAGAGATGAAAACGTAGATGACGTCAAGACGAAATTCTGGCCACTAGAACAGGTTCAAAATGAGCGACTATCTTCAAGTTATGAATTTTTTAGTGCGTAAAAACTACACTTTCAACACACTTTTTCACCATATTTCTTCTAGAAAAACCGCACATTCAGAGACCTTCTTTAAAGAATTGGCTCTCGAACCGAACCTGAATTTAAGAATATGTTATCAAGGATATCTTGACGAAAGAACACCTGAATATGACGCGCCGGGTTGGACTTGTGAATCTTTGAACCCCGAATCGTTGCGAAACGGAAAACCGATCTTCAGCACATAAAATACTCTGAGAATATCCATTGGCGAAATAAACGTCACTTGTAACCTGATGAAGCTTGCTAAATATACCTTGATCCCATAACCATAGAACCAATGATATGCGTGTATGTAATAATGAAATGTAAGCCAAAAAGATTGAAATAAAAAGGGTAAATTTTGGGGTACAACAGTCTACCTTACGCCGAAGAGGATGTGTTCAGTCTTTTTATCTTAGAAAGTTATTTTGTAAGCCAAAGAGGCATGATGTATTCATTTCGAACTAATTAATGAAAATTGATGTTTGTTCATTTCTTTTGTCTATGCAAATTTAAATTTCATAAATCCTTGAAATCATTTGCATATACATCTTCCATGCATCATAGCATGACAAGTTTTCACATAACAGGTTTCCTTATCTTTCTGCTGTTTATTTCAGCAAGATGGATCTAGAGAAAACTGTGAAGGATATTCAGGTACAAAACTTTCAATTCCAAGAGACTCTACTGGCCCTAACCAAGGGGAAACAAGATATGATGGCATTGCTGGCAGTTAAGAAGAAAACCAAGAAGAGAGCCTTGGTCAACATGGGTAGAAGGTTCAAAGAATCGGTTCGTCAGATCCCGGTAATGGAAGACTCATCTAAAGAAGACGAGAATCAGATTGGAGAGGTTAGGAGTACCCAGGATGGTTGTATTAATGATCAAGCGTCTGATGATTATTATTTTGACGAGCAGTATCCACCAGTCGATGTCAAGTATAAGCAGTTAGAAGACAGATTAAAGGCCGTCAAGATCTAAGTCGTCCCCGGTTTAGGTTTTGATGATTTGGGTTTGATCTCTAGGGTTGTCATTCCCCAAAAATTCAAAATACCAGTCTTTTCAAAGTACGATGGAGTTTCCTGTCCAAAACTTCACCTGAAATCTTATGTGTGCAAGATACAGTCGCACACCGCTGATAAGAAACTCTGGGTTCACTTTTTCCAAGAGAGCTTGGCCGGAACACAACTAAAATGGTTCTACCAGTTGGATGGTTCCCGTATCAATACTTGGGAGGATTTAGCTACCTCCTTCTACCATCAGTACCAGTATAATGCCGACTTGGCGCCAACAAGATTTCAGTTGTAAGATATGACAATGGGGAAGAATGAAGGATTCAAAGAATATGCACAAAAGTGGAGAGACCTTGCAAGTAGGGTTCAACCGCCTTTGACTAATAGGGAGAACATTGACATGTTTATGGGCACTTTATCTGGTCCATTCTTTAACTTGTTGGTTTGTTGTTCTTCTTCTGGCTTCACCGAGTTAATCTTAACTGGTGAAAGAGTTGAAAGCAAAATCAAAAGCGGGAATGTTCTTATGGCATCCTCCTCCACTTCCAATCATGTAAAGAAACCTTTTGCTGCAAAAAAGGAAATCAATGCTGTGTACGGGGCAAGGGCCCGTACTAAGAAGAATGATCATCTGTCTGTTAATGATGTCTGAATCTCCAATCTAACTCCTACTCAAAGACCATCAGCTAATCATCAATGTTTTGAAACTCCGAGAAGATAATTCACGAGGTTAGGCATGTCACTATCTCAAGCCTTACAACACATGCTAAATTCTAATTTGGTGATATTGCGCGATCCTCCTGCCAATCCAGATACCTCTTCACCAAAGTATAACCCGAACGCCAAATGTACTTACCACTCAAGTAGCCCCGGGCATGATACTGACCAATGCTGGACCTTGAAGAATAGAATTCAGGACTTGATCAATAACAAAACTATTGAGTTTGATCCTCCTCCAACTCCGAATGTAATCATCGCACCTATGCCGAAACATGACAAGGGTGTCAATGAAATTAATGTTGTAGGTGATTCTGATGATGAAGCTGCATTTGAAGATTGGGTGTATCCTACTACAATGGAGCTAAAGAATTGGCATGCAAAGAGCTTCGTGCCCATCTCTTTCATTGAGGAGTAATCTACTTGTTTATTGTTGTTTATTAATTCAAGAGCATTTTTTCTGTAATATTTAACAATGACTTTTAAGCTATGTGCCTAGCCAGGGGAACTTTGGTCCATTTGTCAAGGGTTTTATTTATGTTCATCTTATCATATGATCATTCAATACAAACCATTGGACTCTTTTGCATTAAAAACTTTGTGTTCATTATCTTTCTTTCAAATACATTTTTCAAAATAGCCATGTGTCTTACATGCACACATACACACTCTTTCAGGCCCTCATCCACTCTAGATCTCATTGCCAATGACTCTACTATTGTCGACTATGACTTCAAATGTCCAATTAACCAAGCCGAGGGTGAGGAAGATTATGAAATACCGGGAGAACTAGCCAGACTTCTATTACAAGAGGAGAAAGCTATTCAATTGCATGAAGAGTCAGTTTAAGTCATCAATCTGGGTACCGAGATAGACAAGAACGAGGTTAAGATCGGTGCTAAATTAAAAGACAATGTCAAGAGAAGGTTGGTTCAGATGTTGCATGACTATATGGAAGTGTTTTCTTGGTCGTATGAAGATAAGCCAGGGTTGGATACCGACATTGTAGTTCATTGTCTACCGACAAAAGAAGATTGTCCTCCTGTCAAACAAAAGGTTCGTCGTATGAGGCCTGATATGTCTGAGAAGATAAAAGCTGATGTGATGAAACAATTTGATGCAGGGTTCCTAGCTGTAACATCCTATCCCCAATGGGTTGAAAATGTCGTGCCAGTACCAAAGAAAGACAGAAAAGTTTGCATGTGCTTAGACTATAGGGATTTGAATAGGGCAAGCCCCAAGGATGACTTCCCTCTACCACACATTGACGTCTTGGTCGATAATACTGCTCAACATAAATTATTCTCTTTCATGGATGGCTTCTATGGCTATAATCAGATAAGGATGGCTCCCGAAGACATGGAGAAGACTACTTTCGTTATGCAATAGGGCACCTTTTGCTACAAGGTTATGCCGTTCGGATTGAAGAATGTAGGGGAAACATATCAAAGGGATATGGTAGCTTTGTTTCATGATATGATTCATCATGAAATAGAGGTATATGTGGATGATATGATTGCTAGACCACAAATTGAAGAGGAACATCTCGATCACCTGTACAAGCTTTTCGAAAGGTTGAAAAAATACAAGTTGAGGTTAAACCCTAACAAGTGTACATTTGGAGTACGATCTGGAAAGGTTCTAGGTTTTGTCGTCAACAATAAAGGCATTGAAGTTGATCCTGCCAAGGTGAAGGCCATCCAAGAAATGTCAATCCCCCACTCTGAAAAGGAAGTTAGAGGATTCTTGGGTCGTTTCAATTACATTGCCCGCTTCATATCTCACTTGACTGCTACTTGTGAGCCAATCTTCAAACTTTTGAAGAAAGATCGGGTAGTCAGATGGAATGATGAATGCCAAGCTGCCTTTGACAAGATCAAAGAATATCTACAAGAACCTCCTACTCTCATGCCTCTAGTTGAAGGAAGACCCTTGATCATGTACTTGACAGTACTAGAGAATTCTATGGGGTGTGTTTTGGACCAACATGACGAGTCTGGCCGAAAAGAGCATGCTATTTATTACCTGAGCAAAAAGTTTACCGACTGTGAAACTAGATATTCATTGCTCGAGAAGACTTGCTACACTCTGGCACGTGCTACTCGCCGAATAAGACAATACATGTTGACTCATACCACTCTGTTGATTTCTAAGATGGACCCAATCAAGTACATCTTCGAGAAACCTGCTCTTTCTGGACGGATAACTAGATAGAAAATGATCTTGACTGAGTACGACATTAAATACACAACAAAAAAGGCCATCAAAGGAAGCATACTAGCAGATCATTTGTCCCATCAAGCTGTCGATGATTACTAGTCTATGAACTTTGACTTCTCGGATGAGAACATCATGCTGGTGGCCGACTGTGCGAAACCTGAACCGTATGACAGACCTGAACAAGGATCCCGATGGACTATGGTATTTGACAGGGCTTACAACTCCTTGGGTAACGGAATTGGTGTTGTGATCATCTCCCCTGAAGGTTTCCACACTCCTTTTACTGCTAGATTATGCTTCAATTGCACGAACAATATGGTTGAGTACGAAACATGCATTTTGGGTTTGAAAGCTGCCATTGACTTGAGGATCAAGCATTTGAATGTGTTTGGGGATTCCGCTCTAGTGATTAGCCAAGTAAAAGGAGATTGGTACACTAAGCACCCTAGTCTCATCCCATACAAGGAACTTGTGCTGTCTCTGATTCCTTACTTTGAAGAGATCACCTTTGAGCACTTCCCTAGGGAAGAAAATCAGTTGGCTGACGCCTTGGCAACCATGTCTTCAATGTTCAAGGTCAGATGGGACAACGAAGTCCCTATGATTACAATTGAAAGATTCGACGAACCTGCACACTTCTATGAGCTTGATACTGACACGGAAAAGCCATGGTACCATGAGGTGATGAGATATCTTGAAGCACAAGAGTATTCCGAGGGAGCATCCTCCAATGACAGAAAGTTCTTACGAAGATTTTCAACCAAATTCTTCCTAAGAAACGGAATATTATACAAGCGCAACCATAATTCTACTCTACTCCGATGTGTGGATAAGAAAGAGGCAGAGGAAATTATGGAAGACATGCACAATGATCTCTTTGGCATTCACTCAAGCGTACATACCATGGCCAAGAAGATCTTAAGAACTTGTCACTATTGGTCAACGGTGGAGACTGATTGCCATCAACACTATAGGACTTACCATAAATGCCAAATCTATGCTGACAAGGTCCATGTACCTCATATCCCTTTGAACGTCATGACCGCTCCATGGACATTTGAAATGTGGGGCATTGACATGATTGGATAAATTAAGCCCCCCACTTCCAATGGACATCGCTTCATTCTTGTCGCTATCGACTATTTCACCAACTGGGTCGAAGCCGCCTCTTTTGCCTCGGTCACCAAGAATGTGGTAGCCAGATTCATCAAACATAACCTCATTTTCCGCTATGGTATCCCCAAAAGGATCATCATCGACAATGGGACTAGCCTCAACAATGCTATGATTACCGAACTTTGCACTCAGTTCAAGATCAAAGCATCACAGTTTTTCTCCATATAGACCTAAAATGAATGGCGTAGTTGAAGCGGCCAACAAAAACATTAAGAAGATTGTCCAGAAGATGGTAGTAACCTATAAGGATTGGCATGATATGTTATTGTCTACCCTTCATGGCTACCGCACTTCAGCTAGAACATCAACTAGGGCAACTCCCTTTTCCTTAGTCTATGGCATGTGTGATATGGTGGGAGAACTGACTTGAGGATTTGCGTTTATGTTTGCAAATGTTTCGGTTTAGCAAGAGTCGCCACTGACTTTTTATTTTATCCAAAGGAAAGGTCCAAAAGCACAGGAAAGACCTTTAAGATGTTTTCTTGGGTTCGGGGGGAAGATTATGAAAAGGGAAGGTGCAAGCACCCTTTTCATCCATGGTTTTCCATGGGCTCTTAGTTACTTGTTTAGATCACTTGCTTTTGCTTTTCAATTGTTTGAAATGGTGCTTTGTGTGTGGTTTTTGAAAATGCTTTGAAAAAGAGGCATTGTTTAGGAAACCTTTGTAATGATTCTTGTTTGAATATATACAAAGGTGTTTGTCTTTTGAAAAGATATTTCAATGTTTGAAAGTTTGATTCGGGAAATGTTTTGAAATTGTGTTGTGAGGTGTGTTTGAAAAATAGCAAGGATGTTTTTGCAAGTTTTGATCAAGTAACTAAGAGTTGTCTACCCTATTTTACTCAAAGATCTTTCCTATACATTTTTAACCTTTTTGACAGTGTTGTCTTACCATTGCATTTGGTAAACAACCTTGTATTTGGATGTTAAATGGGACAGACGCGGGTCATCATATTGACCATGATAGCAATTGTGTTAAGTATCTTTAGCAAATTTTCTGAGGGACTAGATCATTTTGTATAGGTAACCAAGATAGCATCATCGAGGGACTATGATCTTTTATTTTGTTTTTGTTTTGCCAAAGTACTCAACATGCATAACATGGCCTTTTTTCAAGGCAACAAGTGGATGAAACCCTAGGGGTGCATGTGTGCATTGTGTTGTCAATTTTCATGCTTTTTTGTCTTTGTATTAGTCAAGCTATTTGTTTGATTTTTGGATTTTTGCATACAAACCCTAATCTCTAACATGGCATATTTAAAAGCATAAAATGCGTAAAATAAACCTAAGCTATTACAACATTGATATGGGGAGGGGGGATACAATTTTGAATGGGGAGTATTTGCAAGAAAATAAAACCCTAATATTTACTATTACATCCAAATTGAATCTCTTTGCTCAAATGATAAATAGGCAATATTTAAAATAAGCAATAAAATGTGAATATGCACAATATTATGAATATGCAAAAAAATGTTTTTGTTTATTTTTTATGTATGTAAAAAATATTTAATGTATATATAAAAAAAGAAATAAAAGATTATATTTTTTTTATTAAGGGTAAAACCCTAATTTTCTTTAAGAAAGTATATTTTTTAATATTATTTATTTATGTACAATAAAATATAAAATATATACAAATGTCAAAAAATAAAAATATATTAGAAAAATATTATTTAAGTGTGTAAATAATAATAATAAAAATATAATATTTTTTACGTATTTTTTCAAGTTTTTATTAAATAAAATAAAAGTATGTACTAATTAATAATTATTTTCATGTTAAAAAAAATACAAAAAAATGTGAAAATTTATAAAAATATTTTTGGTAAATTTTTATGTTTAGAAAATATAAAATAAAATCAGAAATGAAAAGTAAATAGAAAAATATAAACAAATAAAGAAATGGGCCAGGGGGTGCAATCAGCAATGCAGGGGGTGCCAAAAGTGAGAAACAAAGGCCCATCCCAGTTGCAAACTTCATCTTCAACCTTTTGTTCAAAAATGCGCGCGCCTGTATAAAATATCCAGATCCTGCATACGTGCTCTAATGTAAAAACTCATAACATCAATGTTGTAGCATTTTTCAAGATGATTTCAACCATATAAGAAACTTAATCTAACTCTCAAAGACCAGAGAGAATTTCTCTGGCCCTAATTTCTAACAAAACTTTTTCAGGAAGTTCATAAATCAAATTCTCTTAACACGTTTAACTTAAGTGAAAACTGAGCATATGTACAGCTTCAGGGCTATGAGTACTACATTTTTTATTCACAAACCTAAGCCTAATGATTCCTAAATAGAGAGATAGGAAGTTGACAAAAACCTGTTTCAGTTGAACTCGTGTATGGCAATATGGAGCTTTTCAGTGAGACCTGAGGTGCTTGGGAGCTTGCCTGAACTTCCTTTGACCTTCCCCAATGCTTGGTTTGCTTTGGATGTGCTTGAACAAGCCTATAAAAGTCAACCTGCACAAGATGAAAACAGAAATGGTGAAGCTTGCAAATGGAGTTACAGTTCAAAGCCAATGGTTGGGATAACTTGGATAGGCTATATGGAATGTGTTTGAACAGGTTTGGGGCAAAACGCACGAGGGGTTTTTGCTATGGAACTCCAAGTGCAGAAGCTGCACTATTTTTGCAAGGGGAAGGTGATTTGATGTTCAAGAGTGTTTGAGGGATGAAAGGCTCGTGTTTCAGGCTCAATGCAATGTCAAGAACTTGTTTCAAATGCTTGCTTAGCTTGGTTATAACAGATGTGCAAGTTCTGTTGATTTTGGCAAGTTTCTTGTATTTTAAGCAAAAGTAAGCAATGATGCAAGACAGTTCTGTACAGGCTATCTATCCATTTGCACTTTATGATCTTGGCCCCCTCAGTTGGTGGATATTGTGTGTTGTACAAGATCTTGTTCAAGGCTCAAGGATTCTATTTGACATAAAGCAAATTTGACAAAAATGGCAATGTTGCCTTTTTGCTATTTTAGGATTAACCTTTTATGTAATCCTCCCATGACCAGAACAAAGCCTTAAACCAATGGATTTGCATTTAATTATTGAGTATGGAAGGGTTTTGGGACCTGTAATCAAGTAAAAACAAGGCTGATTAGAGTTTGCAACTTGTGTCAATATGAAAATGCCATGGATCAAAAGTGAGTTTTTTCCAACTTCAAGTCTTCGATTCTCCCTAACCACAAATGATTTTGGAGAGTTCTTGGACATTTTGGAAAGCTTTTAACATGCTCTATAATCCATCTTTGAAATGAATTTTGATACTCCAAGTGGAACTAGGTGAAAAATTGCCATGAAGATAGGTCAAAATCCTGCCTAAACTAGGGCAAAATTTCACTAAGTTAAAAGTTTCATGGACCCTTATTCCAAAAATCATAACTTGAGATCCAAGCTTCTTTTGAGAAAACTTTGTGAATCAAAGTTGTAGATTTTGTGGGGGAATACAACTTTCATGTTGGAAGTTTTGTTTGAATCCAATTGCATCATGGTGAAAATATTGGGCAAAGTTGGAAAAAATTAAGAAAATTTCATAACTAGAAAAAATCTAAGTTATGAAAATTTTTCAAACTTAAACCCTAATTTGCAAAATTAGGTTTCTTGATGAACAAGTTTCATGTTTTGACACATCTTGATGAAAAATGACCCTTGGCACTTGATTTTGACCAAAAAGTCAAAGTTTGACTTTTTAGTGTACAGTCAAGTTTTGATCAGTTGACTGAAAAATTCATCTGTCAATCCAATGCAATTGAGATCTTTTGAACCTTGTGAATAGGTCAAGATGATGCCATTGAGTCCTTGAATCCATGATTGAACAGAATTTTCCATTGGCTAGGTGAAAAGTCAGAAATTGCCCTTCTGCAGTCAAATCCCTAAAAACGACCATTTTGCCCTTTTGGTGATCTGATCAAATTTCTTGAGGAGTGATGGTCCAAACTTAATCAAAAGGTTCATATAAGCTTAGAATGTTGATATGGATCAAAATTTATGAGGTTTGACTGTAAATTGGCCATAATTGACTTTTTCCCCAATACAGTTGATTTTTAGGTCAACTGTCCAATTGACTGGGCAAAAATTTGATTCAAGACTTGAAACTTGGTATGAGCAATCTTATAAGTCCAACATGAAGCATGAAAGTCACTTTGAACATTAGAAGTCCAAAAATCCTTGTGCAAACTCAAACCCTAATTTAGGCCAACAATGCAAGAAGATGTCTTGAGCAGAGCAAACCCTAGCTTGATCTTGAGTTCAAAGAGTCTTGTGATGAAAAATATTGATAAAATTAGAGGGTAAAATTTGGGGTACAACAGCTGCCCCTGTTCAATCTTCTTGAACCTGAAGAGTTAGATTGGCGAGTTTGCCTTTCGTGACTCGAACGTAAAAGAGGATTGGGCTTAAAGATGCCATTTGGAGATGTGACAGAATCTTGTCGGAGATGGGCTTAAAGATTTCATCCAAGAAAATTGATTGCACAAGAGATTCCTTTGCGAGAGCCCGTATACCTGTTGTTGAGGAGGACTATGTCGGGGAATGCTGGTCTCTGTTGTGGTAGAAATAGAACTTCAGTCGTCTGTTATTCTACTGGGGAGTCATCTTTTGGTTGAAGAGGTGACAGTGAACTGCTATCTGGTTAACATCCAGGCTTTACAGTCTTGTATTGCTATCTGGTCAACATCCAGGCTTCATGATACTTTGCTTCCTATCTGGTCAACGTCCAGTCTTCAGAAGGATATCAAATGGTTATCCGGTCAAAATCCGGGTTTCCCTTTTTATTTTGGGGCCTACTAATATCCGGTTGAATTCGGGCTTCAAAGTAATTGGCCGAGTAAACTTTTATTTGGTCAACATCCAAGTTTCATAGTATACCTTACTGTTATCTGGTCAACATCCAGGCTTCACAGTCTTGTATTGATATCTGGTCAACATCCAAGCTTCACGATACTTTGCTTCCTATCTGGTCAACGTCCAGTCTTCAGAAGGATATCAAATGGTTATCCGGTCAAAATTCGGGTTTCCCTTTTGATTTTGGGGCCTACTAATATCCGGTTGAATCCGGGCTTCAAAGTAATTGGCCGAGTAAACTGTTATTTGGTCAACATTCAAGTATCACAGTATACCTTACTATTATCTGGTCAACATCCAGGCTTCATGATACTTTACTTCTCATCTGGTCAATGTCCAGGTTTCAGAAGAATTTGCAGGGATTCAATTATTTTCCGTTTGATCTTCGGGCTTCAGTATAATCAAGGTAATATCTGGTCGGATCCAGGCTTCATAACTGGAACAAGAATCTGCCCCTTGATTAGAATAAGCAAACAAGAGAGCATCCGTGTCTGGAGCGTCTCTAAGCCGTTTTCTGAGCTTTGAATGCCTGTCTTAGGTAGCTATCAATTTCATCTTGAAAAGGGTAGAATGTTATCTGAAACACAAAGTTATGTTGCATGGAATGTATGATGCAATAAAATGTGTTTTATCAAATGTCTATGATATATGAATGTAATGTATGTGCATGTAAGCTGATTGGCTGTTTTGCTGAGGAAAATAAATCCTGGATAATTGGAGATAATAAAATCTTTGGCTGCTGTCGGGGAGAATAAGTCCTTGACCACTGCTTGGAGATTCAGGCTTTTTTACAACCTCTGTGGGGAGAAGCTATGCCGCTGGGGAGATCAGGAGTTTGGGTTTTATGCCAATCTACTGGGGACTTCAAGAATGAGAATCTCTATCCTGTTGGGGATATCAGGGAAAAACTGAATGGTTTCCGCTGGGGATTGGTAGATCAAAGTTTCCTTTCCGTTGGGGATCTTAATGACGTGCTGATTTGATCGTGGCGACTTCACTGGGGAAGAATAACTCTCTGGGGAATTATCTGGTTTTAAAGCGACTCTTCAGGGACAATGGAGGAAACTGGATGGTCTCCACTGGTGTTCAAAGGCTGAAGGTTAGGCTCCGTTTGGGGAAGAAAGTTTCATCTTCACTGAGGGTTTGTAGTTCAAAGTTTTGCTCCGCTGGGGATATTCATCTCAAGGCTTTAGTTCCGCCGAGGATCTGGATGATGTATTGCGGGGGATTTCTCCTTGAATAGCCTAAAGACATTTTCCTATACTTTCATCCTATCAGTAATTATTTTTTCTCATTTCGTTTTATTTGTAAGCAGTGATTATATTCAAATGCATATGCTCATTTAATAAATCATTCGACATTTTCAAATAAAACAAAAAAGAAAGCAAAGGCAAACAATTTTCTGCACTTTGAAGTATCTTTATATTAACTAGTGTAAGTATTTTGTACAAAGGAGACAGACATCCTAGTAAGAGAATGTTGTTATAAAATTGAGAAAAATTCATACAAAGAAAGATGGCTATGTGTAACAATTCCATGGGGTTCCCATTCTGCTATAGCCTTTGCAACTCTGAGTATCTTGTCCATTCGTTTCTTCATCCGCAGATGATTGGATTTATCAGAAGCCTGAAGCTTGTCCGTGAAGCGATTGTCCTTAAAGTGATCCAAAGAGACATAATCATACGCTTTAATTACCTAACTTTTTTCCTGGACCGCCCTTTCGGGTTTTCGATCCACCGAGAAACCCTTTTTTGCCCAAGTCGCCCTTTCGGGTTTTCAACTTGCCGGGTGTACAGATTTTTTTTGTTTATTCCTTATTTTTGCCTGAACCGCCCTTTCGGGTTTTCGATTCACTGGGATGCCCATTTTTTCCCAAGTCGCACTTTCGGGTTTTCAACTTGTCGGGTCGTTTATGCGTAGTATCTTTTGACTATGTCTGCATTCGCAGGGTGCGGCAGATCGTCGCCGTCCATGGTGGTTAGAATCATAGCCCCACCAGAAAAAATGTTTTTGATTACAAATGGTCCTTTGTAAGTAGGAGTCCACTTGCCCCTGAGATCACTTTGCGGAAAGATGATCCGCTTGATTACGAGATCTCCGACTTGATATACCTGACGTCTGACTTTCTTGTTGAAAGCTTTGATCATCCGTTTTTGATACGTCTGACCATGACAAATAGCAGTAAGTCGCTTCTCGTCAATCAAGTTAAGTTGATCAAACCGGGTCTGAATCCAATCGTCTTCACTTAAACCAACATCCTTCATAATTCTTAAGGAAGGAATCTGAACCTCCATAGGTAAAACAGCTTCCATGCCATATACCAAAGAAAAGGGGGTTGCCCCAGTTGAAGTACGCGTCGTGGTACGGTATCCGTGCAAAGCAAACGGTAACATCTCATGCCAGTCCTTCTAGGTGACTGACATATTTTGAATAATCTTCTTGATATTTTTGTTCGCAGCTTCAACAACACCGTTCATCTTTGGCCGATAGGGAGATGAATTGTGATGTTGAATCTTGAACTGTTCGCACAGAGCGATGATCATAGTGTTGTTTAGATTTGTACTGTTGTCTGTGATGATTCGGTCGGGGATACCATATCGGCAAATGAGGTTCTGCTTGATGAAGCGGGCAACCACATTCTTTGTAACGGAGGCGAAGGAAGATGCTTCGACCCACTTGGTAAAGTAATCAATGGCCACCAGGATGAAGCGGTGTCCATTGGATGATGTAGGCTTGATCTCTCCAATCATGTCGATACCCCACATTGCTAATGGCCAAGGAGCTGTTAGGACATTAAGAGTAACTAGAGGAATATGTACCTTGTCCGCATAAATTTGGCATTTGTGACAAGTACGGGAATATTGATGATAGTCAGCTTCCATGGTATACCAGTAGTAGCCCCCCTTAGAATTTTCTTAGCCATCGTATGCCCGCTCAAGTGGGTGCCAAATGTACCACTATGCAGTTCAGTCATGATCTGCTTAGCTTCAACCTTGTCCACACAACGAAGCAAAACACGGTCATGGTTGCGCTTGTATAGGATACCATTTCTCAGGAAGAACTTGGCAACAAATCTCCTTAAGAACTTTTTGTCGTTGACTGAAGCTCCTTCAGGGTATTCTCGAGTCTTGAGATACCTTTTGATTTTGTGAAACCAGGGTTGGTCCACTACTTCTTCGGTATTAATCTCGTGACAATGTGCAGGTTCATCCATCCGCTCGATGGTAATTTGGGGAGCCTCATTATCCCAGTTACGTTTAAACATGGAAGACATTGTAGCTAGAGCATCTGCTAGCTGATTTTCTTCTCGCGAGAAGTGCTCGAAGGTAGCCTGCTCGAAATGAGGTAACAATGTCAGGACATGTTCTTTGTATGGGATGAGATTAGGATGTTTAGTGTCCCACTCTCCTTTGATTTGACTGATGACTAAAGCTGAGTCCCCAAACACAACCAAAGATTTGATTCCTAGGTCAATCGCAGCCTTGAGACCAAAGATGCAAGCTTCATACTCGGCCATGTTGTTGGTGCAGCTGAAGCAGAGTCTAGAAGTGAAAGGTGTATGGAAACCTTCCGGAGAGATAAGTACCGCACTGATACCATTGCCAAGTGCATTTGAAGCACCATCAAAGTACAGGGTCCATCAGGATCCTTGTTCAGGTCCGTCATACGGTCCGTTACCTTCAATGTTGTCCAATGTCATAATCTCCTCATCGGGGAAGTCGAACTTCATGGATTGGTAATCTTCGACAGCTTGATGAGCTAGATGGTCAGCTAGTACACTCCCCTTTATAGCTTTTTGGGTCGTGTACTGGATATCATACTCAGTCAGGATCATTTACCATCTAGCGATTCTTCCAGATAAAGCAGGCTTTTCGAAGATGTACTTGATTGGATCCATTTTAGAAATCAGTAGAGTGGTATGTGTCAACATATACTGCCTTAGCCGGCGAGCAGCCCATACCAAAGCGCAACAAGTTTTCTCGAGCAGTGAGTAGCGAGTCTCACAGTCGGTAAACTTTTTGCTAAGGTAATAAATGGCATGCTCTTTTTGACTAGACTCGTCATGTTGGCCCAGTACGCACCCCATTGAGTTATCCAAAACAGTCAGATACATGATTAGCGGCCTTCCTTCGATGGGTGGCATCAAGATAGGAGGTTCTAGCAAATACTCCTTGATTTTATCGAAAGCAACTTGACAGTCATCATTCCATTCAACCACCTGATCTTTCTTCAACAGCTTGAAGATTGGCTCACAGGTAGATGTTAGGTGAGAAATGAACCTTGCAATGTAGTTTAGGCGTCCCAAGAAACCTCTGACCTCCTTTTCAGTGCGAGGGGCAGGCATTTCTCGTATAGTTTTGACTTTGGCAGGATCAACCTCAACGCCTTTGTTGCTGACGATGAATCCCAAGAGTTTACCGGACCTGACTCCGAAAGTGCACTTGCTAGGGTTCAGTCTGAGTTTATACTCCTTCAACCTGACAAACAGCTTTTGCAGATGATCGAGGTGTTCTTCTTCTGTCTGTGAACGGGCTATCATATCGTCTACGTAGACTTCAATCTCATGATGTATCATGTCATGAAACAAAGCTACCATGGCTCGTTGATAGGTTGCCCCGACATTCTTCAGTCCGAATGGCATCACTTTATAGCAGAAGGTACCCCACTGCGTAACAAAAGTAGTCTTCTCCATGTCTTTGGGGGCCATTTTGATCTGGTTGTATCCCGAAAATCCATCCATGAAAGAAAATACCTTATGTTGAGCTGTATTGTCAACCAAAATGTCAATGTGTGGTAGTGGAAAGTCATCTTTAGGGCTAGCACTGTTTAAGTCTCTGTAGTCCACGCACATTCTCACTTTGCCATCTTTCTTAGGCACGAGCACAATGTTATCAACCCATTGTGGATAGGAAGTAACAGCAAGAAACTCGGCATTGAACTGCTTCATCACTTCGGCTTTGATCTTCTCAGACATATCAGGCCTCATTCGGTGGACTTTCTGTTTAATTGGTGGGCAGTCTTCTCTTGTAGGGAGATGGTGAACCACAATATCTGTATCGAGTCCCGGCATGTCTTCATAGGACCAGGAAAAGATCTCAACATATTCATTCAACAGCTGAACTAAGCGCTCTTTGACATTCGGCTTTAGGTTGGCACCCACTTTAACCTCTTTTCTGTCTTCGGCAGTACCCAAATTGATAGTCTCTAACAGTTCTTCACGGGGAAGAATAACCCTTTCTTCCTGTTGTAAAAGTCTAGCCAACTCTCCAAGCACTTCACAGTCTTCATCACCTTCGTATTCGGCATGATTGACCAGATCTTCAGAGTCACTAAAGGCCATAGCAGAATTGTTACCCATGGAATCTGGAGTGGATGGGTACCTGCATTTTGTGAGTGTGGGTGTGTGTAAGGGATAGCCACATTTAAACAAAATAAAATGTAAAAAGAAATAAAATGAACACAAAACTTTATATATGAAAACGTCCATGATTCATTAAAAATGGCATATGAAAATGAAGAATCAAAACCCTTACAAATGGACCTATATGCCTCGGGTAAGGCACAAGGCAAAAAGAGTACGAATTGTTTAATAATTATTACAGACCAACATAAATGTTTGAAAGATAAATTACTGATTGATGAAAGTAATGGGAACGAAGTCTTTCGCCTCCCAGTTGTTCAGTCCTCCTTCAATAGTCGGGAAAATCCAATCTTCAAAATTGCTCTCATCTTCAACATCTTCCAAAGCATGAACTCCGTGATGAGTGATCTTTAATGGTGGTCCTCCAGCCTGGGAGCGACGCACAGCCTTCTGACCAGCAACAGTGAAACCCAAACCGAACTTATCTGTCTTGAAAGGAAAATCTGGTAGCTGACCCCACACTGTACTTCCTCCTTCCTCGATCACAACCTTCACATCTTTAAGGGATGGCATCCAAGACACATGCTTGGTAATGATGGGTACATAAGTCATTGTCTTAGCTGTCGCAACTTCAGGAGAAATCTCTTCAAAGTGTTGGAAATATGTTTCTATGAATTCACCATCTAACTCCACGTAGCGGAAAGAGTTAAGGTGGCTTATCATATACTCCTCCTCACCATGAACCGTTATGATTTTCCCTTGGACTGGATATTTTAGCATTTGGTGTAGAGAAGAATTGACGGCCCCAGCGTTGTGGATCCATGGCCTTCCTAACAAGCATGAATATGAAGGACGGATGTCCATTACATAAAATGTAGAGTTGAAAATTTCCGTTCCCACCTTAATTGGGATGTCTACCTCTCCGTGGACCATCCTCTTAGAACCGTCGAAGGCTCTAACAATGATATTACTCGGCTTTAGGGTCAAACCCTCACAGTCCAATTTGTCCAATGCTTTCTTTGGTAGGACATTTAAAGATGACCCGGTATCAACCAGAACGTGAGCAAGTGTGGTTCCCCTGCACTCCACCGAAACATGCAGCGCATCATTATGCTTTCTTCCCTTAGATGTTAGATTGGAATCAGAGAAGCCAAGACCATTATCGGCTGTAAGGCTAGCCACACACTCTTGAAACTGATCCGCATAAGTTTCTTGAGGCACGTGTGCCGTCTTCAGGAATTTGATCAAGGCTTTGGCATGAGCCTCGGAACAGAGCAATAGGGCCAACATGGATATTTTTGAAGGGGTTTGCCCCAATTGTTCTACGACATCATAGTTGCTCTTCTTAATTATCTTTAAAATCTCCTCCATTTCCTTTTGGGTGGTCTCAGAGATAACCAAAGGCTGAGCCCTCGTCCTAACGGGCGCTTCTTGGATCCTCTTACCTTTATCAACAGTAACAGCAGAGGGTACAACTTCAGGAGTAACAATTTCTTCAATCACTGGACTTCGCACAGATATCTTGACTGGCACAGGAGCACTTGAGGGTCCGAAGATTTCCCTTGGAGGAGCAATCTCCGAAGAGAAGATTCTTCCGCTACGAGTGATCTTACTTGTCCCCGCAATATTTCCTATGTCAGGAGTTTCTTCATCGGAATTCTCTTCCACTGATTCAATCTGCTTAACACTGTGGTAGAAGATCTCTCCTCCATAATTCCATGGTATTTTCTTATTGGACTTATATGAGATAGGCCCCGGCATAGTAATCTTCAGCGGTACAAACTTTGGATCGGGTGTAATCTTAACATGTCTTTTGGAGACCTTGGAAAGATTGTCGGAAATGGTAATTATAGCAACATCGTTGATTAGAGTTGGAGTAACAGGAGTTTTCTGAAAGAGGATCTCTTGATTATCCATCAGGCGTTGGACGCCTAACTTCAATAACGGAGAGTCGGATTATAGGGACGAACAAAAGTAACAATCTTTTTCACAGCCTGGGAAGATCTCGGCTTTCAACAGATTCATCTTGATTATTGGCAAAGGGGTCATTAAGTCATAAACATCAGCAACATACAGATCATCTTCGATAGCATGGGTACTGTGACCATGCTTTGGCATTGGGGCAGAAATCACGTTCGGCTTTTCGGGCGCGTCGAATTCTACCTCCTTGGCATCTATTAAATCCTGGATCTTGTTTTTGAGGGCCCAATAGTTGTTGGTGTCATGCCCTATGCC
This sequence comes from Vicia faba, assembly GCA_948472305.1. Classification (NCBI taxonomy): domain Eukaryota; kingdom Viridiplantae; phylum Streptophyta; class Magnoliopsida; order Fabales; family Fabaceae; genus Vicia; species Vicia faba. The sequence goes on from OX451739.1 coordinate 472,135,435, forward strand.
GCAGAATGGTAAGCACATTTAGCATTGGCATGGTAAAAAGGAGAAGTTGTATTCGGATTTTGTGGCGGATCTCTCAAGGTTGTAAGGTTTAGCTTTAAGAGATGGGGGAGAACCTGGGCAGGCGTCATGTTTATTTTGGTGAACTGCCTAGCAGGCCTTTCCCCTCTTTGTTGGTTGGTTCTTGGTTGATCATTCCTAGGCTGATCAGCTGTAGTCTTTTGGATCTTTACAACCCCCAATGTTGGCCGGCGCTCTACTCTTCCTCGACCTTATTAAGTGTAAACAACTGACACCTCTTTCTTGGCTAGAAAAGGTTTTTTGACAGCGGCAGAAGCAGATGTATCTTTTTGAATCTTACCACTCTTGATGCCAACTTCAATTCGTTCACCAGTCAAGATTAATTCGGTGAACCCCGCTGATGAACTCCCTATCAGGTGATTAAAGAATGGACCAAACAGCGTCCCTAAAAACATATCAACCAGCTCTCTTTCAAACAATGGTGGTTGTACCCTTCCAGCCAAGTCCATCCACTTCTGAGCATACTCCTTAAAGCCCTCATTAGAAACCATACCCATACTATGTAGTTGAGTATGAGTAGGTGCTAAATCTGCATTATATTGATATTGTCGGTAGAAGGCAGCAGCCAGATCCTCCCAATTATATACTTCAGCCCTCTCGAGCTGGTAGAACCAGTCCAATTGCGTACCCAAAAGACTATCTTGAAAAAAGTGGACCCACAAATCCTTATCAGAAGAATGAGGTTGGATCTTTTTGACGTAAGACCGTAAGTGCATCTTCGGGCAAGACAAACCGTCGTATTTAGAAAATGTAGGCACCTTGAATTTAGGGGGAATCACAATCCCAGCAACCAACCCTAGCTCTTCGAAATCTAACCTAGGCACTCTTTGTACCTCCATAGCTGCCAACCGCTCTTCCAGATTCTTATACTTGTCGTCTGCAGGAGGGTATTACTGCTCAGAATAATCTTCACCCTCATCTTCTTCTTCTTCAGCCTCAGACTCGGAGGGCACCGCAACTCCCTTTCCTTTTCCAACCCCTTCATCGGATGTTAAGGGGAAATCCAGAACTCTTCTAGCTTGGTTCTCAAATCTTCTTCCCATAGTGGCCATACCAGCTCTGTTTTTCTTTTTCTCCTTTTCTTTTTCCTTTTCGTTCTCTAACAGTGCTTTAAGGTCCTCTTGACCCTTTGCCAAGGTCATGAGGAGTTGTTGGAACTGCGAATTCTGTGCTTGCAGATCTTTGACCGTCTGCTCTATATCCATCTTGCTGAAATAAACAGCATGAAGATAAGGAAACCGGGTGTGAATACCTGTTTATGCATATGATGAATGATGTGTATTCATGTAATGCATTCAAGGATTCAGAAATTCAAAGTTGTTGTAAATAAAAAGAACACACGTCATATTAATAAGAAGAAATTTGTTAGTACATAAATGCCTCATGGGAAAAATATTACAAAAATCTTAATGTAAAAATATGTTGCGCATCCTCTTTGGTGCGATGTAAGTGTTGAGAGTCTGCTCTTCGTGGAGTCGACGAGTAAGTTCCAAAACCTTCTTCTCACTGGCGTAGAAGCTGGCTTCAAAAGTGTTCCGTTCTTCCTTGAGCTGTATCCAACTTTTTTGCAAATCTTCCAATGATGTTGGCATGTCAGAGTGTAGGAGGGTATATGGAACCTCTCCTTCCATAACAGGCTCTTTGATCACGAGGAGAATGTAGAGGTAAGTCATCATAAGACTCTGGGCGCGGGTTCGTACCCACTTGAGGTAAGGCTCAAGAGGGATGGAATTCTTGTGTCCCAGTGTCTTACTGTCCACTTTGTTGGGCATCCTCCAAGCTCGGATAAACCTTTGTCGAAGTCCTTGAGCGTTGTTGTCGAAGTCAAAAGCCAAGTCCGGAATCAACATGTTATGAGGGCCATCCCTTCGGGCATACCCAAATTGTCTCAGAGCCAAACAGGGGTTGTAGGTAATGCCTCCTCTAATGCCAAGTAATGGGACATTAGGGAATTCCCCACAACAATCAATGATGATGACATTTTCTCTGGACCGAGAACACCAATGAATATCAGAATGTGTAAGAGTCATCAGTCGTTGCGACCACCTCAAGCCTTGTTCATTCTTCAAGACTGACTGGGGAAGGTGAGAAATAAACCACCTTTCTAGAAGAGGAGTACAACACATGAGAACACCTCTCTTGCTCATTGTTCGTGTGTCAAATGAGTGGAGGATGTCCCCGAGCAATATAGGCACAGGGTTCCGCGATATGAAAATCTTGACAGCATTCACATCTATAAGCTGATCAGGGTTTGGGAATAAAACCAACCCATAGATGAGAAGTGCTACAATCTCCTCAAAAGCTTGCAGATCTAGTGAATTCCAACATTCTTGTGCCTTCTCAAACATAAACTTTGCCAAGAAACCCTTGACACCACTTCTGGTTTCCCAATGACCTTTGATATCAGATGGTTGCAAGTGTAAGGCTTGAGAAACATCTTCAGGCTTTGGCTTTCTTTCTGTACCGTTGTAAGGTAGTTGATGGAGAAAAGGAATCCTCAGGAGTTGAGAATATTCCTCCAAAGTAGGTACTAGTTGGTAATCAGGAAATGTAAAGAAATGGTGTAGGGAGTCAAAGAACTGGAAGAGAACTTTCACCATGTCTTCTTCAATGTTGGAGTTGACCAAGTTGAGAAGTCTACCATGTCTTTCACTGAAGGGAGAATTCTCTGGAATCTTGGAAGTAAGCTCCTTGAGTAGAGGAGGAATTCTCACAAGGTTGACCTGAATAGTTTTCCTGCGAAGTGATTCCATAACCTACAAAACAGGAACAAAGATGAAGATCCAAACCCTTGAAATGGTTAGTGGATGCATATGATGCTTTATGATGTTCATGATGTATGCACAAGTATATGTACAAGCAAATCACACAAGATCCTAGTTTCAGGCTTGCATGGGGTCTCATAGGTAAGTACCCTCTTGAATTTTAGTTGGCTCAACTTGTCCTATAAATAGTAACCGGGTTCTAAGGAGCTCAATATCACTGGATTATTTTCTGTGTTCATTGTTTCAGTTTAGCCACTTTACTGGCGACCGAAATATTCCAAGAAAACAACCCTCAATGAGTGTAGTATCGAGTATCTACCAACTTCGAACTGCATCAAATCCGGTCATCTCACTACCCCTAAAAAGGCCAGGATGGTAAAGTAAAGGTTCTAAAAGTCCATTAGTGCTTCATGACATCACTCAGCGGCCCCGTATTCTCTTTGATTGACTCAAAGGATACCGGTACCCACAAATATGTTGCACTAATATAGCTATTGCTTGAACTATGTCAGTATACCCCGCACAGTTTCCACAACGTATTGCTATTTACCTATGAATGTTTCCCAAATCCGGGTAGAGGATTTCAAACCCAAACAATAGAACCAAATGTAAATCAATCAAAGCAAACAAAATAAGCATGTAAAGGTGATATAAACCCTAAGGTAACCCCACTTTAAGATAATTCCCCAGCAGAGTCGCCAGTTCTGTGATACGGTGGGAGAACTGACTTGAGGTTTTGCGTTTGTGTTCGCAAATGTTTCGATTTAGCAAGAGTCGCCACCGACTTTTTATTTTATCCAAAGGAAAGGTCAAAAAGCACAGGAAAGACCTTTGAGATGTTTTCTTGGGTTCAGGGGGTAGATTATGAAAAGGGAAGGTGCAAGCACCCTTTTCATCCATGTTTTTCCATGGGCTCTTAGTTACTTGTTTATATCACTTGCTTTTGCTTTTCAATTGTTTGAAATGGTGCTTTGTGTGTGGTTTTTGAAAATGCTTTGAAAAAGAGGCCTTGTCTAGGCAACCTTTGTAATGATTCTTGTTTGAATATATACAAAGGTGTTTGTCTTTTGAAAATATATTTCAATGTTTGAAAGTTTGATTCGGGAAATGTTTCGAAATTGTGTTGTGAGGTGTGTTTGAAAAATAGCAAGGATGTTTTTGCAAGTTTTGATCAAGTAACTAAGAGTTGTCTACCCTATTTTACTCAAAGATCTTTCCTATACGTTTTAAACCCTTTTGAGAGTGTTGTTTTACCATTGCATTTGGTAAACAACCTTGTATTTGGATGTTAAACGGGATAGGCGCAGGTCATCGTATTGACCATGATAGCAATTGTGTTAAGTATCTTTAGCAAATTTTCTGAGGGACTAGATCATTTTGTATAGGCAACCAAGATAGCGTCATCGAGGGACTATGATCTTTTGTTTTGTTTTTGTTTTGCCAAAGTACTCAACATGCATAACATGGCCTTTTTTCAAGGCAACAAGTGGATGAAACCCTAGGGGTGCATGTGTGCATTGTATTGTCAATTTTCATGCTTTTTTGTCTTTGTATTAGTCAAGCTATTTGTTTGATTTTTGGATTTTTGCATACAAACCCTAATCTCTAACATGGCATATTTAAAAGCATAAAATGCGTAAAATAAACCTAAGCTATTACAACATTGATATGGGGAGGGGGGATACAATTTTGAATGGGGAGTATTTGCAAGAAAATAAAACCCTAATATTTACTATTACATCCAAATTGAATCTCTTTGCTCAAATGATAAATAGGCAATATTTAAAATAAGCAATAAAATGTGAATATGCACAATATTATGAATATGCAAAAAAATGTTTTTGTTTATTTTTTATGTATGTAAAAAATATTTAATGTATATATATAAAAAGAAATAAAAGATTATATTTTTTTTATTAAGGGTAAAACCCTAATTTTCTTTAAGAAAGTATATTTTTTAATATTATTTATTTATGTACAATAAAATATAAAATATATACAAATGTCAAAAAATAAAAATATATTAGAAAAATATTATTTAAGTGTGTAAATAATAATAATAAAAATATAATATTTTTATGTATTTTTTCAAGTTTTTATTAAATAAAATAAAAGTATGTACTAATTAATAATTATTTTCATGTTAAAAAAATAAAATAAAATACAAAAATAAATGTGAAAATTTATAAAAATATTTTTGGTAAATTTTTATGTTTAGAAAATATAAAATAAAATCAGAAATGAAAAGTAAATAGAAAAATATAAACAAATAAAGAAATGGGCCAGGGGGTGCAGTCAGCAATGCATGGGGTGCCAAAAGTGAGAAACAAAGGCCCAGCCCAGTTCCAAACTTCATCTTCAACCTTTTGTTTAAAAATGCGTGCGCCTGTATAAAATATCCAGATCCTGCATACGTGCTCTAATGCAAAAACTCATAACATCAATGTTGTAGCATTTTTCAAGACGATTTCAATCATATAAGAAACTTAATCTAACTCTCAAAGACCAGAGAGAATTTCTCTGGCCCTAATTTCTAACCTAACTTTTTCAGGAAGTTCATGATTCAAATTCTCTTAACACGTTTAACTTAAATGAAAACTGAGCATATGTACAGCTTCAGGGCTATGAGTACTACATTTTTTATTCACAAACCTAAGCCTAATGATTCCTAAATAGAGAGATAGGAAGTTGACAAAAACCTGTTTCATTTGAACTTGTGTATGGCAATGTGGAGCTTTTCAGTGAGACCTGAGGTGCTTGGGAGCTTGCCTGAACTTCCTCTGACCTTCCCCAATGCTTGGTTTACTTTGGATGTGCTTGAACAAGCCTATAGAAGTCAACCTGCACAAGCTGAAAACAGAAATGGTGAAGCTTGCAAATGGAGTTACAGTTCAAAGCCAATGGTTGGGATAGCTTGGATAGGCTATATGGAATGTGTTTGAACAGGTTTGGGGAAAAACGCACGAGGGGTTTTTGCTATGGAACTCCAAGTGCAGAAGCTGCCCTGTTTTTGCAAGGGGAAGGTGATTTGATGTTCAAGAGTGTTTGAGGGAAGAAAGGCTCGTGTTTCAGGCTCAATGCAATGTCAAGAACTTGTTTCAAATGCTTGCTAAGCTTGTTTATAACAGATGTGCCAGTTCTCTTGATTTTGGCAAGTTTCTTGTATTTTAAGAAAAAGTAAGCAATGATGCAAGACAGGCCTGTACAGGCTATCTATCAGTTTGCACTTTGTGATCTTGGCCCCCTCAGTTGGTGGATATTGTGTGCTATACAAGATCTTGTTCAAGGCTCAAGGATTCTATTTGACATAAAGCAAATTTGACAAAAATGGCAATGTTGCCTTTTTGCTATTTTAGGATTAATCTTTTGTGTAATCCTCCCATGACCAGAACAAAGCCTTAAACCAATGGATTTGCCTTTAATTATTGAGTATGGAAGGGTTTTGGGACCTTTAATCAAGTACAAACTAGGCTGATTAGAGTTTGTAACTTTTGTCAATATGAAAATGCCATAGATCAAAAGTGAGTTTTTGCCAACTTCAAGCCTTCGATTCTCCCTAACCACAAATGATTTTGGAGAGTTCTTGGACATTTTGGAAAGCTTGTAACATTCTTTACAATCCATCTTTGAAATGAATTTTGAGACTCTAAGTGGAACTAGGTGAAAAATTGCCATGAAGATAGGTCAAAATCCTGCCTAAACTAGGGCAAAATTTCACTAAGTTAAAAGTTTTATGGACCCTTGTTCCAAAAATCATAACTTGAGATCCAAGCTTATTTTGAGAAAACTTTGTGAATAAAAGTTATAGATTTTGTGGAGGACTACAACTTTCATGTTGTAAGTTTTGTTTGAATCCAATTGCATCATGGTGAAAATGTTGGGCAAAGTTGGGAAAAATTAAGAAAATTTCATAACTTAGAAAAAAATCTAAGTTATGAAAATTTTTCAAACTTAAACCCTAATTTGCAAAATTAGTTTTCTTGATGAACAAGTTTCATGTTTTGACACATCTTGATGAAAAATGACCCTTGGCACTTGATTTTGACCAAAAAGTCAAAGTTTGACTTTTTAGTGTACAGTCAAGTTTTGATCAGTTGACTGAAAAATTCATCTGTCAATCCAATGCAATTGAGATCTTTTGAATCTTGTGAATAGGTCAAGATGATGCCATTGAGTTCTTGAATCCATGATTGAACAAAATTTGCCATTGGCTAGGTGAAAAGTCAGAAATTGCCCTTCTGCAGTCAAAACCCTAAAAATGACCATTTTGCCCTTTTGGTGATATGATCAAATTTCTTGAGGAGTTGTGGTCAAAACTTGATCAAAAGGTTCATATAAGCTTATAAAGTTGATATGGATCAAAATTTATGAGGTTTGACTGTAAATTGGCCACAGTTGACTTTTTCCCCAATACAGCTGATTTTTAGGTCAACTGTCTAATTGACTGGGCAAAAATTTGATTCAAGGTTTGAAACTTGGTATGAGAAATATTATAAGTCCAACATGAAGCATGAAAGTCAATTTGAACATTAGAAATCCAAAAATCCTTGTGCAAACTCAAACCCTAATTTAGGCCAACAGTGCAAGAAGATGTCTTGAGCAGAGCAAACCCTAGCTTGATCTTGAGTTAAAAGAGTCTTATGATGAAAAATATTGATAAAATGAGAGGGAAAAATTTTGGGTACAACAGCATGGAAGCTGTTTTACCAGTGGAAGTTTAGATTCCTTCACTGAGGATTATGAATGAGGCAGGCCTAGGCGAAGACGAGTGGATTCAGACAAGATTGGATCGATTGAACTTGATCGATGAAAAACGATTGGTTGCTGTTTTTCATGATCAAACGTACCAAAAATGTATGATCAAGGCTTTCAACAAAAAGATCAAGCCTCGAGTATATCAAGCTGGTGACTTGGTGATAAAGTGCATCATTTTTCCACAAGGCGACCCCAGGGGAAATGGACTCCCACCTACGAAGGGCCATTTGTTGTCAAGAGAGTGTTCTCTGGCGGTGCCATGATGCTGACTACCATGGATGGTGAAGACTTCCCACATCATGTGAACGCGGACATAGTTAAAAAATACTATGCATAAAGGACCCGCTAGGTTGACACACCTAGGCAAAATAAGGGCACCCCGACAAACCAAAAGGTTTGGGCAAAAATTAGGGATATATGCAAAAGATTGTACACCCGGCAAGTTAAAAACCCGAAAGGGAAACTTGGGCAAAAATGGGTATCCTGGTGGGCTGAAAACCCGAAAGGACGGTCCAGGCAAAAGTTAAGGATTGGAAGCGTATGACTATGTCCCGTGGAATCACCACAATCAACTTTATTACCAAGGTCCGAGTTCAAACGGTCCAAGATCGATCCAATCAACTTCTATCAACGGCAAGGGACATTTGAAGACATTGGGGAAATAGTAGAGTTGGAATGCAATGAGATCATTTCACATGGCTATTTGTTTTTGTTTTCCTTTCGACGATTTCCTCTTACTAGGATCTCAGTCTCTTTGTACAAAAACGTCTATTCATGGGTAAAATATCAATACAAATATACTTTGAAGTGCAAACTTTCTGTTTTTGTTTTGAATGCAAAGTTGTCCAATGACTAAAATTAAACGAACATATGCATATGAATATAATTAAAACTATTTGGCACATGTGTCCTACTAAGCAGCAACAAGCATCTCTTTAATGTATATGGAATATTCCCACATAGTTATTTCATTAGCATTATCCCCACAAGGCGGTTACAATAAACCTTTTCCCTCAATAAAGTTACCCACGAAGTCTCTTTGCATAGGTTGATCTCCAATCAGAGTCTCAATCTCTTGGCAGCACTCTCCCAGCTAAGTTGATCCTACAAGAAGAAGAACTCACCTCGTCAGCAGTTCATCAAGTATTCACCAACATGGTTTATTTCCCCCAACAGTCGGTATCCAACCCTGGCATATCTTTATACCACCAAGAAAACACTTTAACATAGTCATGCAACATCTAAACCAATCTGCTCTTGATACTATCTTCTAGGTTGATGTCGATCTTGACTTCTTTCTTTTCTGTCTCAGTACCTAAGTTGATAACCTCGACCGGCTCTTCATGAGGTTGAATAACTTTCTCTTCTTGCATTAGAAGCCTAGCTAATTCTCCTGGTATTTCACAATCTTCCTCGCCTTCTTCTTCGGCTTGGTTAACTGGATGTTCGAAATCATAACTAGCAATAGTAGAGTCGTTGGCAATGAGATCCGGAGTGAATGAAGATCTGCAAGTGTGTGTATGTGTGTGTGTGTGTGTGCATGTAATATACATGGCTATTGAAAAATGTAATAAAGGAAAAGGAAGACAATGAACACAAAAATTTGAATGAAAAAGGTCAAATGGTTTATATTAAATGATCATATGATAAATGAACATGAATAAAACCCTTAAAAAATGGACCATAGTGCCATGGGAAAGGCATACAACTTTAAAAGTCATTGTTTGGAAATTAAGATTACAGACAAAAGTTCTTGAATTGACAGAAAACAGTAAGCAGTAATTACTCCTCAATGAAGGAGATTGGAGTGAAATCCTTCGCATGCCAGTTGTTGAGCTTTACTTCAACCGTAGGATATATCCAATCTTCAAAAGTATTTTCATCATCAGAGTCTTCCACAATGTTCACTTCATGATTCTTGATGCGGAGAGGTGGCTTTCCTACGCGGGCGCGCCTGACTTCTTTCCGAGCTTTGATGGTGAAACCCAATCCGATTTTTTTTGCTTTAAACGAAATGTTGGGAAGTTGTCCCCAGATCGTACAGTTTCCATCATCGACCATGTCATAGGCATCCTTAAGTGAAACCATTCTTGGTATAACTTCATCAGCTTTTGATATGTTGGAGGATATTTTGGTGGTGGAAACCATAGGAGAAACAACTTCGAAAGCCTGACACGGAGTTTCTATGATTTCACCATCCATTTCCACGTATTTAAAGGAATTGAGATGGCTCACCATAAATTATTCTTCACCGTAAACAGTAACGATCTTCCCCTTGACTAGGTACTTTAATTTTTTATGAATGGTGGATGTTACTGCCCCTTCCCCATGGATCCAAGGCGACCAAGCAAACATGAATAAGCATGACGTATGTCCATTATATAAAAGGTGGAGCTTAAAATCTTTGAGCCAACTTTAATAGGGAGATCCACCTCTCCATGAACCATCCTTTTAGACCCATCGAAAGCCCTTACAACAATATCGCTTGGCTTCAATACCAGTCCTTCACAATTTAGCCGGTCCAAAGCACCTTTGGGTAACACATTTAAAGATGAGCCAATATCAATTAGGACATGGGTCAGGGTGGTCCCCTTGCATTCAATAGAGATATGCAAGGATTTATTGTGGTTCCTTCCCATAGGATTCAAATCTGCATCAGAGAACCCTAATCCATTATCAGCCGTTAAACTTGCTACACAATTCTCGAACTGGTCAGCGGTGGTTTCTTGGGGCACATGGGCTTTCTTTAAGAACTTGATTAGAGCCTTGGCATGAACGTCCGAACAGAGTAATAATGACATGGAAATTTTGGAGGGGGTTTACCCCAGCTGCTCAACTATTTTGAAGTCACTCTTCTTTATGATTTTTAGGATTTCCTCCATCTCTCGAGTGGAGGGTTCTTCAGCGTCAATATATTTGGTAGGTGCCTCTATCCCAGCAGGCTCACCTTCTTTCTATTTGCCTCTAGTGTTGACACTAGACTTGTCATTGGTTATGCGGACGAGAGTTGTTGTAGTAGTGGGTGGTGAAATATCAGGGGAAAAGATCCTCCTTGTTCTCGTTACTTTACTAGAACCTGCAATATTAGTGACATCAACTTCATTTTCGTTGATCCAAGAATCTTGTTTTATCCCATGATAATAAACCTCAGAACCATAGTTCCACATAACTACTTTGTCAGAGGAGTAGGGGATAGGCCCAGCGACATTGATTATTAAAGGAGCAATGGTTGGTTCATTTGAAATTCTAATAGGACCCTTTGAGGGGATCCTAAAAGGCTTGTTGGAAATTGTTATTATGGATAGTTCTTTAGTTTTGTTGGTCAAACTCTTGATGGTAGGAATCTTCTCAAACAGAATCTCGCGACTATTTATCAGGAATTGCACACCTTCCTTCAACCGCTTGCACCCATTTACTTGTTGATCACAGCAAACACAATCTTTAGAACAACCAGGGAACACCCCGGCTCTCAGCAAGTTAACCTTCACAATAGTTAATGGAGTTGTTAAATCTTCAATGGAAGAGACGAAAGTAGTATCATCAATTGCGTTAACACCTTTGCCATGATTCAACATTGGTGAGGTTATCACATTTGGAGTAGCAGGTGGATCAAATTCAATTGTCTTATTGTCTATCAAATCTTGAATCTTGGTCTTCAGCGCCTAACATTGATCGGTCTCATGCCCATGACTGTTTAAATGATATGCGCACTTGGCATTAGGATTATATTTTGGTGATGAAATGTTTGGATTGGGTGGTGGATCACGCAACGTCACTAAGTTGGCCTTCAACAAATGTTGTAAGGCTTGGGACAGTGACATGCTAATCCTTGTGAACTGTCTTCGAGGGACTTCATATTGTTGATTGTTGGATGATTTTTTTTTAGCAGACGGAGGGTTGGAGATTAACACGGCATTAATAGAGGGTCAGTGATTCTTCTTGGTATGGGCCCTTACCCCATACGCAACATTTGTTTCCTTTTTTCCAGTGAAAGGATTCTTTACAGCATTTGATATGGAAGTAGATGTCATGGGAATTTTTCCGCTCTTAATGCCACTTTCGACCCTTTCACCAGTTAGGATCAACTCGGTGAAACCAGACGAGGAACTGCCAATCAATAGGTTGAAAATGGGCCAGTTAATGTACCCATGAACATGTCAACTAACTCTCTGTAAGTTAGTGGTGGTTGGACCCTACCAGCAAGATCCCTCCATTTTTGTGCCTACTCCTTGAACCCCTCATTGGTATCCATTGTCATACCTTGAAGTTGGACTCTAGTAGGTGCCAGATCGGTATTGTATTGATACTGATGATAAAAAGCAGTGGCTCGATCTTCCCATGTGTGGATGCGAGAACCTTCCAATTGATAGAACCATTCTAGTTGAGTCCTAAGCAGACTCTCTTGGAAGAAATGGACCCATAGCTTTTTGTCAGTAGTGTGCAGATGAATCTTACATACATAGGATCTTAGATGAAGCTTAGGACATAAGACCCTATCATACTTGGCGAAGATCGGTATTTTGAACTTATGGGGGATGACGACCCCAGGTACTAAGCCCAACTTACAAAAATCCGAACCGGGCACGACTTGAATTTCAACAACCTTTAGCCTATCCTCCAACTGCTTGTATTTATCCTCAGTCGGAGGGTATTTCTCATCAAAGTAGTCTTCATCTTCGGAAGCTTAATTATTGGCACCCCCAATACGGGTGCTCCTTGCCTCCTTATCTTGGTTTTCGTCCTCCTCAAACGACTCTTCAACTATCTGTACCGGACCTTTGAATCTCTTACCCATGTTGATGAAGGCCTTCTTTTTGGTTTTCTTCTTGGTTACCATTATAGTCATCAACTCTTGTTGCCCCTTAGCCAGGGTCGGCAAGGTCTCTTGGAACTGGGAATTCTGCACTTGCAAGTCCTTCACTGTTTGTTCGATATCCATCTTACTGAAATAAATAGTAGAAAGATAAGGAAACCTGTTGTAGAAAACTTGTTTATGTTATGATGCATGAAAATGTGTATGCAAATGATTTCAAGGATTTAGAAGATTTAAATTTGTTTAGCCAAAAAGGAACAAACATTAATTGTATTAATAAGTTCAAATTTATTACAACATGCCTCTTGGGCTTACATTGAAACAAAAGAAACAAAGTGAACTAAAATACAATAAAAATGTCTCAAGTCTCTTATGGATGCTTCCTCTTTGGAGTGATATAGGCATTCAGGCTCCTCTCCTCATGAAGTTGTCTCGTGAGCTCCAATGTCCTCTTCTCGCTTGCATAAAATCGGGCTTCAAAGGTGTCTCGCTCCCCCTTTAGATGAATCCAAGCTCTTTTCCAATCTTCAAGAGAAGTAGGAATATCAGAATAAAGGACAGTATATGGAACATCTCCTTCAGCAACAGGCTTCATGATGATAGGTAGGATGGCTTCATAAGGCATCACGAGGTTTTGGGTGCGAGTTTGCACCCACTTGAGATAAGGCTCCAAAGGAATGGAGTTATTATGCCCCAACGTCTTTCTATCAACCTTGTTAACCATGCCCCAAGCTCGTATGAATCTCTGACGATAACCATCGACATCATTCTCGTAGTCGAATGCAATTCCTTGGACAAGTGCATCATGAGGGACATCCCTCCTAGCATAACCAAACTGTCGCAAAGCTAAACAAGGATTGCAGGTAATACCTCCCCTAATTCCAAGTAGAGGGACATTAGGGAATTCCCCACAATGGTCAATAATAGTAATGTCCTCAATAGATTAAGCACACCAATAGATATCAGAATGTGTGAGTGAAATTAACCTTTGAGACCATGTCAAGCCTTGCTCATTCTTCAACGTTGATCGAGGTAGGTGTGAAATAAACCATATAGAGAGTAATGGAATGCAACACAAAAGAGTTCCCATTTTCTTCATGGTGTGAGTGTGGAAACAATGGAGAACGTCTCCAAGCAAAGTAGGTATGGGATTACGAGAGAGAAAAACCTTGATGGCATTCACATCTATGAGTTGGTACGGATTTGGAAATAGAACCAAAACATAGATCAGAAGGGCCAAGACATCCTCAAAAGCTTGAAAATCAAAATCTTCCAAGAACAAACGAGCCCTCTCCAACATAAATTTGGCTAAGAAACCCTTGACTCCACTTCTTGTCTCCCAATTTTCCATAATGTCAGATCTCTTCAAATGCAAAGCTTTGGCAATAACTTCAGGTTTTAGAGTTCTTCTAAACCGGTGAATGGTATTTGATCAAGAACAAGCACTCCTAACAATTGGGATGATTCTTTCAATGTAGGTACCAATTGGTAGTCAGGAAAGGTGAAGCAGTGATGCATAGGATCAAAGAATTGGAAAAGCACACACATCATTTCTTCTTGGAAGTTTGAGGTAGCCAAGTTGAGAAGTCTACCATATTTCTTGGTGAAATGGGAATCTCCAGGCACTCTTGATGCTAACTCTTAAATTTGAGGATGTACTTTCACGAAGTTGATTCAGATGGTATTCCTACGAGTAGAAGTCATGACCTACAAAACAGAACAAAGATAAATTCCTAAATCCCTGAAATGATTAGTGAGAATGCTTTATGGTGTTATGATGTTTATGATGACATGAATAATCACAAATAAAACATATAAAATCCTTAGGTTTAGGCTTACATGGGTTTCATAGGTAAGTACCATTTTGAAGTTTAGTTGGTTCAACCTGTCCTAGAAAGTAATCGGGTTCTAGAGAATCTCAATATCACTTATCTTTCTTCACTGGGCATTGTTTTAGCATAATCAATCTTTTCTTGCGGCCAAAATATCCCAAAAGTCCAATCTCAATGAGCATAGTATCGAGTATCAACCCATTTTCAGCTTTCCACTGAAACCGACTATCTCACTACTTCCTAATGGCCAAGTTGTTCAATTAAAAGGTTCTAAGGTTCGTTAATGCTTCATGACATCACTCAGCGGCCCCATAATCTCCTTAATTCTCCATAAGGGATATTGGTACCCACAAATATGTCACACTAACATAGCTATTGTCTCAACCATATCGGTTTACGCCATACAGTCTCCACAATCCTTGCTATTTACCTAATGGTGTTCCCAGATCCGGGTAGAGGATCAATACAAACCCAAACAAAGACCCATAATTGTTAGAAAATAAATCAAATAATAAAAGAAAATAAATGTAATCTAGCTCTAAGGTAACCCCACTTTTAACAATCCCCAGTAGAGTCTCCAGTTCTGTGATACTGTGGGAGAACTTACATGTGTGTTTTGCGTTTTATCGCAATTGTTACAGATAGCAAGATTCTCCACCGACTTTTCTTTTATCCAATAAGGAAAGGGTGAAAAGAACAGGAAAGACCTTTGAGATATTTTCTTGAGTTCGGGGGGTAGGTTATGAAAAGGGAAGGTGTTAGCACCCTTTTAATCCATAGTTATCTATAAGAATGCATACAAGAATGCATACAAAGTGTTGGGGATAACAGAACTGGGGACTCTACTGGGGATAACCTATCAGTGGGGTGTACCTTAGGAATAAGTTCATAATGTTTTCAATTGCTTGGCTTGTATGCTTTATCTTTGTGGGTTTGAATCGGAGTTACTATAGATCCTAACCCGGATCTGGGGGATACCCTTTAGGTAAGTAGCAATAAACTGTGAGGGAACTGTACGGCGTAGACTGATACGGTCAAGCAGTAGCTACGTTGGTGTGGCACTTTAGTATGTACCGATATCCCTTGTGGCGCAACGAGGAGAATATGGGTCTGATAAGGGGTCATTAAGCACCAACTGACCTTAGAACCTTTAAATTGACCAACTTGGGCATAGAACAGTAGCAGTATGCTACACTCATTGAGGCTAAACTCTCGCGATGATTCCGGCTGCAAGAAAAGGTTGCTAAACTGGAATTATGACCGATCGAGGGTGGTCAGTGATATTGAGATCCTCTAGAACCCGATTACTATTTCTAGGACAGGTTTGAACCAACTAAACTGAAAGAGGGTTGTACCTAAACTCCATGCCAGCCTGAAATTTAAGGGCTATTGTGTGACTTGTGTGCTTTCAAACTTGAACTACTTGCACATGTCTGTTATCTAACAACATGAGTTCCTTACAGGTTTTGTTTATGGTCCTTATCCAATAACTTGGATTTCTTGCCAGATTTACTTGTTAACATCACATCGCACTTTTGCTTAAACGCATAGCATACACATTATACCATAGCATTTCCTTAACCATTTCAAGGATCTCAAGGGTTTGTGATGCAGTTTATGGTAAATCAGACATCTAGCAAGGGGCAAAGGGGATTTATTTTTCTCTAGCCAATGCCGTCTAGAGATCAAAACACGATAACTTGAGTCAGGGGATATGACCCACTCGATATGGTGAGCTTGAATCTTGAAGAAGGACTCTTAAAAACCCGAAGTTTCTTCAATCAAAGCTGCAAAATTCAAATTCTAACAGTTTCTTGTTTACCCCGCGAGATCCTTGAAAACATTGCATACATATATCATACATATCATTGCATAACAGGTCTCCCAGTACAGGTCTCTCATGTTCTCGCTGTTTATTTCAGCAATGGCTTTCCAACCAGACAACCAAGATCTTCAAACTCGAGAAGCTCAGTTCAGGGAAGTATTCCTAAACCTATCCAAGGGGCAGGAAGAGTTGAAAACACTCCTCGTTGGGAACTTGGTCAAGAAAAGTCCTGAAGACAATAAGGATGAATGATTGGAACAACTGCAAGCTGAGTTCAGTGCCATGAAAACCCAGATGCTGGGGCAGATGGCTCTTATCCAAGGCTTAGCTCGGGAACAAGAAGAGCTGAGAACCATTATCAACCAGCTTCATCAAGACAGATACAACAACATGAAGCAAACAGTCAAGGCCGGGGACCAAGTTATTAATCAACTTCCGAGAAGTCAAAGGTTTGTTTTGATGAAGAATAAACCTCTCCAAGTTGCTACTACGTCACGGGTCCAACAACAACCTTGCCCTAAATAACGGGTTGATCAGAGTAAGCCAAATATGCCCAAGAGGCAATTTACCAAGCTCAACATGTCGCTGTCTCAGGCTTTACAACACCTGTTGAGATTGAATCTGGTGACGTTAAGGGACCCTCCTAAGAATCCCAACATAGCCTCCCCGAGGTACAATCCTGATGCAAGGTGTGCATATCACTCCAACAGCCCGGTGCATGATACTAACATCTGTTGGGCGTTGAGCAACAAAATTCAAGACCTGATTGATGAAGGAGTATTGGAACTCACACAAGACAGTCAGATTGAATTCTTTTTCCATCCCCCCAAGGTTCACCATTTTAAGTGACAAGTACTGAGACGAGAAGACTTTTTGTTCATTAGAATTTTCAACTTGTAATTTTCTTTTGATTGTTCGAACACTTATTCATGTCAAACTTTATTACTTTATCAATACATTGCATATGTCTGTTTTGAATCAATCCATTCGTATTTCACTATATTCAAATTGCTTTCATTTTTTGTGATGATCAACTCTCGATTAAAAAATTCTAAGCCTTTAGAGGGAGGATGACGAAAATGATATCAAAATCTCTACAGTATGCTTTTGAATAGACCCCGCTGACGAGGTACAAGCATTGTTTCAAATCCTAAACAGTGGAGTTATAAGGAAGATAATCCCTAGTCAACCTCTTTGAGCCAAAGAAGTTGGAGTTTTTCTTTTCACAAATTAAAACCCTTAATTATAACCTGGGGCAGGGTAGTTTTCTCAGTTGATCCAGGTGCACAATGAATGGCATCAAAGAAGTCCTTCCGAAACAAAAGACGGTGATGGTTCCGTATAATCGTAAGGACAGGCGGTCATTATCTCTCGAAATAAAAGCCCATCAAGTCAAAACCTATGAAGAAGACTTAAGGAAAACTGGGGCATCCCGCTGACTGTAATTACAAAAGAAACAGTTCAGGCAAAAGACAGGGATAATAAAATCAAAAAGAAAGAGGTCCTGCAAACCCTCAACAAAAAATGGCTGCCTGTTTAAAGATAAATTGTCAGTATCCGAACCATCGCTGGAATATCAGGGAGAAGACTCAAACGAGATCTAATGCACGATTAGCTGAGTTTAAGATCGAAGAACATCACGAAGAGCGGGTGGGTACAAATAAATTTTGAGCCTTTATCCTTTGTTTCTTAAACCGTGAACCAGGCCACGTTATAACCCTTAAAAGTCCTAGCTGAAGCATGGGTTAGTTCGAAAGCATATTGTTACAAAAGGTATCTTGACTCCTGTAGGGCTTGCTGTAAATCCTGAGTTGACGTCACATTTTACAAAATTTTCCTATCTTACTGAAAAAAATGAATTTTCAAAAACTTCAAGACAGACATAAGCTTTGCATTCTTAAAATAACATTGTTTGCATATGACTATTTGTTCAAACAGCAGAGAAATTCGTACGACGAATATCTAGTGAACAAAAACCTTTTCAATAAAAAGGGTCACCTCAAGTGGAAAAAACACCTCCAACCAAGGGGCACGGCATGAGCATTGTCCATCATCTGGGGCAGTTAAGTCAAGATTCAAGGAATCTCTCAAAATGCCAAATAGCCAGGGGCAAATCTCCATCTGAATCAATTGGGGCATTGGACATGAATTCCAACAACGAATCTTGCATGATCAAACGAAGATCTTCTGGTAGTATGGTAACACAACACTACCAACAGTGACACCTCCCTACATCCTGAGAGCGTGGACATAGTCAGAAAATACCGCACATGAATAAAGACCCGCTAAGTTGACTGGCCTAGGCAAAAATAAGGGCTTCCCGGCGAACCAAAAGGGTTCGGGAAAAAATTAGGGATGAGAATAAAAAAATTGTACACCCGGAAAGTCGAAAACCTGAAAAGGCGGCTTGGGCAAAAAAGGGTATCCCGGTGGACTGAAAACCCGAAAGGGCGGTCCAGGCAAAAATTAAGGATCAAAGCGTACGACTATGTCTCGTCATCTCGTCACTGGCCTACCAGAAGAAGACTTGTCACTTCAATCAAAAGATACCAAGCACCTCATAGGTGGGGATAATACTCGATCCACAGGGCCTCCGCAGGCACCTTCTCCCGCAGAAACAGGGGCAAAAAAGTATCGATGCAAGCCATCGTCATATCCTTAGCACGCTTCCCAGTAACTTTCACTCCCCGCAGAGTAAGGCAGTAATGATAGCTCTCTCCAACTGAGACTTGCAACTGTGAATGAATGAATCGGTAATATTCTCCCCCAAGCAGAGTTTATCTACCATCAACACTGAAAAGGTTTAATATCGCCAGCAGTCTTAATATTCCCCAACGGAGTATAAGGATATTCCCCGGAAGAATACAAGATATCCCCAGTGGAGTTAAAGTTTTCCCAGCGTAGTCTGAAAACGCTTCCCCAATGGAGTTGAAGAATCATCCCTAATAGATTCTGGAAGTTTATCCCCATCGGAGTACAAAAATAGATCTCCCCAGCCGAGTTCAAAGGATCATTCCCAACAGGACTCAGAGGATTATCCCCACAAAAGTCTAACAATTTATCCCCAGTGAAGTCGCAACTGAAAGATCATCCCCAGCGGAGTTCTTTCCTTTCACAAACAGGAATTCAATCCTCAACAGATTCAATATCACCAACAACGGTAATTCATCCCGACGGAATTTTTCAGTGGAATCCTCAGCAGAGCATCACTTCCCTATAGAGTAATCTCCTCACCAGTTTATTCCCCAACGGAGTTATCTTCTCCTGCAGGTTTATTCTCGCAATCACCTTCGTTCACCATCCCCAGCGGAAACGAAGAATCCAGCTGTATTCTCCAGCAGCTATCCGGGATTTATTTTCCCCAGCTAGAAACATTACATTTCCATACATCATGATACATGCATATACGCATCATACCATACAATCTCATTTATGTTGAGAGCGTCATTTCTTGATATATATCATGCATTTCATACATCATGATATTGCATATGACTGACTCTTTACCGTTTCAGGGAAGAACGAATCAGTAAACACCGTTGACTACTCATACGACCTGGTAGTCCCCTCAAAAGAAAAACTACATCTATGGAAGACTTTTGTCTAGTTCAGTTAAATCTACCCTAATATTTTTCTGATTCTTATCCAGTCAAAGTTAATCCAAGACCTTCTCTGGTTCAGTCAGATCGACGCTAAGATCTCCCTGATTCGTATTCCAGTTGAAGATATTCCAAGACTTTTGTCTGGTTCAGTTAAATCGACCCTAAGATTTTTCTGATTCTGATCCAGTCAAAGTTAATCCAAGACCTTCTCTAGTTCAGTCAGATCGACGCTAAGATCTCCCTGATTCGTATTCCAGTTGAAATATTCCAAGACTTTTGTCTGGTCCAGTTAAATCGATCCTAAGATTTTTCTGATGCCGATCCAGTTAAAAGACCTTCTCTGGTTCAGTCAGATCGACCCTAAGATCTCCCTGATTCGTATTCCAATTGAAGATATTCCAAGACTTTTGTCTGGTCCAGTTAAATCGATCCTAATATTTTTGTGATGTCGATCCAGCCAAAGTTAATCCAAGACCTTCTCTGGTTCAGTCAGATCGACCCTAAGATCTCCCTGATTCGTATTCCAGTTGAAGATATTCC
This sequence comes from Vicia faba, assembly GCA_948472305.1. Lineage (NCBI taxonomy): Eukaryota > Viridiplantae > Streptophyta > Magnoliopsida > Fabales > Fabaceae > Vicia > Vicia faba. The sequence continues at coordinate 472,155,645 of OX451739.1, forward strand.
AAGACTTTTGTCTGGTTTAGTTAAATCGACCCTAATATTTTTCTGATTCTGATCCAGTCAAAGTTAATCCAAGACCTTCTCTGGTTCAGTCAGATCGACCTTAAGATCTCCCTGATTCGTATTCCAGTTGAAGATATTCCAAGACCTTTGTCTGGTCCAGTTAAATCGATCCTAAGATTTTTCTGATGCCGATCCAGTCAAAAGACCTTCTCTGGTTCAGTCAGATCTACCCTAAGATCTCCCTGATTCGTATTCCAGTTGAAGATATTCCAAGACTTTTGTCTGGTCCAGTTAAATCAATCCTAAGATTTTTTCTAATGTCGATCCAGCCAAAGTTAATCCAAGACCTTCTCTGGTTCAGTCAGATCGACCCTAAGATCTCCCTGATTCGTATTCCAATTGAAGATGTCCCAAGACTTTTGTCTGGTCCAATTAAATCGATCCTAATATTTTTCTGATGCCGATCCAGTCAAAGTTAATCCAAGACCTTCTCTGGTTCAGTCAGATCGACCCTAAGATCTCCCTGATTCGTATTCCAGTTGAAGATATTCCAAGACCTTTATCTGGTCCAGTTAAATCGATCCTAAGATTTTTCTGATGCCGATCCAATCAAAATACCTTCTCTGGTTCAGTCAGATCGACCCTAAGATCTCCCTGATTAATATTCCAGTTGAAATATTCCAAGACTTTTGTCTGGTCTAGTTAAATCGATCCTGAGATTTTTTCTGATGTTGATCCAGCCAAAGTTAATCCAAGACCTTCTCTGGTTCAGTCAGATCGACCCTAAGATCTCCCTGATTCGTATTCCAGTTGAAGATGTCCCAAGACTTTTGTCTGGTCTAGTTAAATCGATCCTAAGATTTTTCTGATGCCGATCCAGTCAAAGTTAATCCAAGACCTTCTCTGGTTCAGTCATATCGACCCTAAGATCTCCCTGATTCGTATTCCAGTTGAAGATATTCCAAGACCTTTGTTTGGTCCAGTTAAATCGATCCTAAGATTTTTCTGATGTCGATCCAGTCAAAAGACCTTCTCTGGTTCAGTCAGATCGACCCTAAGATCTCCCTGATTCGTATTCCAGTTGAAGATATTCCAAGACTTTTGTCTGGTCCAGTTAAATCGGTCCTATGATTTTTTTGATGCCGATCCAGTCAAAGTTAATCCAAGACCTTCTCTGGTTCAGTCAGATCGACCCTAAGATCTCCCTGATTCGTATTCCATTGGAAGATATTCCAAGACCTTTGTCTGGTCCAATTAAATCGATCCTAAGATTTTTCTGATGTCGATCCAGTCAAAAGACCTTCTCTAGTTCAGTCAGATCGACCCTAAGATCTCCCTGATTCATATTCCAGTTGAAGATATTCCAAGACTTTTGTCTGGTCCAGTTAAATCGATCCTAAGATTTTTCTGATGCCGATCCAGTCAAAGTTAATCCAAGACCTTCTCTGGTTCAATTAGATCAACGATAAGATCTCCCTGATTCCTATTCCAGTCGAAGTTCATACCACCTATCAACAATTTCCAAATGGCATCTGTAAGCCCATTTCTGACATCACCAGGCTGATACCACTTCATGCGAGTGCAAATTTCTGAGGCACTCTAGTGTTCAATCATCTTCCACCTTCGGATCACGAAAGGCCCGAAAGCCAATCTATATCCTCAGGCTTAAGAAGATTGAACAGGGGCAGATGTTGTACCCCAAAATTTGCCCTCTCATATTTCTCAAAACATTGCAAGAAAAATCTCCAAGTGGCTCAAGATTGCTCAAGAGTTGGACAATCAAGCTATCTCCTAAGGCAGTCAACCTCAAATTAGGGTTTTGTGTTGTATCAAGGTCCTTGCATCCAAATGACCTCAAGTGCTCCCCAATTTCCTCATATGTTCTCAAGGTCATCCATGTCAAATTTCAAGCCTTGCATAGGAAGTTTGCTCAGTCAATTGCTCAAAAGGTCCAAAAATCGACTGTGCTAGGGCAAAAGTCAACTGTGACCTAAATACAGTCAAACTTCAGGATTTTTTTGTCAACATTCTCATTTTTAAGGATATTTCATCATTTGATCAAGGGTTGATCATGATTCATCAAGGATTGCTCAAAATTCATCAAGACTCAAAAGTTACTAAATTAGGGTTTTGTAGGAAAAGTCAACTCAACTTTGACCAAGCATAACTTTCTCATACTTTATGAGAAATGATCCATCCAAAGCTCATTTTTAAGAGGATGCAATTTCCTACAATCCATATTCATACCCCAAAATCATAAAATGCACTCACAAGAAGTTACATATTTGGACATTATAGGTCATTTTTGAGAGTCAACAAAAACACCTTTTTTTTCCAAAGCTTATAACTTGAGCATGGAATATCAAAATGAGATGAGACCAAAAGGGTTGGTTATAGGACATATAAATATTTATAAAAAGTCCAAGAACACTTCCAAAAGTTCAAAATTGTAGAAGTTATGCATTGTTGAAGTTGGGCATTTTTGCAAAATTGCCAAAAGTCAATTATCCCCAAAACTTCAAATTTTGTCAAAGGGGCCCATTCTTTTCACTTGATTTGATCTTTTCACACTACACAAGTGTCCTAGCTTCAGCCTTGTGACCATTTATCAATTTTATTATTTAATTTGATTTTTTAATGAATTATTTCATTTTAAATCAATTTAAATCAAATAAAATCCAAACATTGATTATTTGATCTCTTTTTGGCTATTTCAGGATTGAATCATCATCATCAAGTGTATCAAATTCGTATCATACATTACATGTGCAAAAAGATTGGATTTTGGACAAAATTGGAAGGTTATCAATGGTGAATCAAATCAAATCTCAAGACATCAATGTGCAAAGATTCAAGACCCAAAAGTTGACCTAATACATTGCATCATACATATACAAGTGAAAGCACACGAATTCAAAGGTTAGAGACTGCAAGAACACCAAAACCAAACTTGAAAAATTGCCAAAAAGTGTGAAACTGAAATCGTTCTTAGAGGCACATTCAGGAGCAAATCTCAACAGTAATCCATTGCTGGACAATCATTGAAGCGAAACCAGTCCAAAACCAGTCTTCATACGCAACAAATCGCACTGTAAGCATCCCGTTTCATACCCCTGTATTCAAATTCGTAACTCCTATTTCTTGCATCTTTGGCATAAATTATGGGCATATTCATGATCCTTGTTCAATTTACAAGCTTTCTGCATTAGCCAATTGCATTTATCTGGCCTGTAACCCCCTAGCCGAATCTAGGGTTCGTGGTTTTTTTTTTTTGGGATTTCTTTTTCAGACAAAATCAGTGCCATTGATGGATATGGACGTACTCAGGATGCCCAAACGAGCACATCCATGGTCTTGGGGGTCGTTTACATGGCCTAGAATGGATTTTAGGATCAACCTACGTATCCAGCTGCGGATACGAATCCGCAGGAAAAATGTACAGGGCTGGAGGTTAGGGATGAAAACGTGGCCCTCCCCCATTGGTTGATTCATAATTCGCGCGCTTTATTTTTTATTTTCTGGAATTTTAACGCTTTTTATATATTATGTTTTATTTGTATTTAGTTAACAACTAAAGCGCGTTAGTTGAGTGGTAGTGGAGCATATGCAATGACTCACAGGACCTGGGTTCGAATCCCAGGTCCCCCATGTATTTGCTATATTTTTTCTACAGGTTATCCAATGCTATTCCAATTGCATGGTCCATCATACTCCCTCCCTCAACTACTTGTCAGATGGCCCCAGGCCAGATCTGGTGATGCAGAATGAAGGCCTATGGTGGGATCTAGTCAACCAACGCATAGAGAATCCAAAAAGTCCACCAGGCTTGCATGTTAATGGGCTACAAAATTGTCATTCTCACCTCATTTCAGGCCCATAACCTCCTAACCCTTTCTCTTTTTTATTTATTTTAATTAATTATTGTTATTATTTTTATATTAACTAACCAATTAAGTCTTTTTCTTCATTAAAATAAAAAACCCAAAAAATATTTTTCTTTATTAAAATTAAATTTCAGCATTTTTATTTTTGTTAATAAAATTAATTTAATTAATTTAGTTTTAATTAGGAATAACTTTTAATATATTTTGCAATAATTAAAATTAACTTAGACAATTAGGTTTTATTAACATTGACCAAATTTATTTTTATTTTCTTTAAATATCAAAAATCCAAAAAAATCATTTTTATTAATTAATTAATTTGTTTATTAATTTAATAATTAACTTAATTTAATTTCTTCCATAAATTCAAAATAACCAAAAAAATCTTTTCTTTAATAAACAAAGGGTCAAGACCCTAGAACTCGCCCGATTTAATTTCCCGCATGCGTGCCATTTTATTTCAATATTGTATCTGTTTCCAGAATGTAATAGCTTAATAGGACTTTATTATTTTTACCGCTTTATTTATTTTCCGCATTTTAATTTCAAGGGTTGCTTTTGGCGATGTAAATACCCAACGCCTTGTAATAGTTAGTTTAATTTCCGCAATTTAATTTCCGCAACTTATAAACTGTTAGATGTTTGATAATAGGGAATGCATGAGAAGATCGAATGTTTAACCTAAAATCAACATAGATAACCATTAACATGTACAAAGATAAAATAAACTGAAAACAACACACTCGCACATGCGCATTCTTAGGGTACACCTCACTTGGTTGCCTTCGAACGCAGTCATTGAGTATAGGAAGTTTTAGAGGTCGCCCTCTTGTCCAAAGATCATAGTTGCCTCGAAACGGTTGCCTCGGAAAAATGATCTAAGACATTAGGGTTACCGCTAAGGCGTCCTAACATTGCTTTAGTGACCGCATGTCCCTTAATCGAATTGACCCTCAAACTCCTATGACGGTGCTACCCACTCCTCAATAGTGGGATAGCATTGTCTAAAGGACATTAACACAGATTGATTCCTTTTTCGAGTAGGTAGATGGTTCTTAGATACTTGCTCTCTCAAAACAAAACAACTTTTCACACTTATACTCCTTTTCAAACAAAAAATTCTTTTCAAACCCACAAACACAAAGAAAAGCAAATTTTGAAAACATTTGAGCAAGTACCTAAGAGCCCGTGGATAACCACGGATAGAAAGGGTGCTAACACCTTCCCTTTCTATAATCTACCCCCCGGACCCGAGAAATATCTCGAAAAGGGAATTTTCCTGTGCTTTTTCCCTTTCCTGTTGGATAAAATAAAAGTCGGTGGCGACTCTTGCTTACCGCGACATTTTGCGAAAACAAACGCAAAATGCAAACCAGCATTCCAAAAACAGTCAGTTCTTCCCACCGTATCACAGACGGTTTTTATCAAGAAACACTTGAGGAAAAAAATGGAGTTTGAATGCAAGAAATCAAAAGTTAACAGGTTTTGTATTTTTGTGTTTGCAGTTTTGGATTCTTGGAATTTTAGCAGGGGTTCAAGGCTTTCTCTCTCTAAATTTTTCGACCTCTTTACAGTGGCCAATGATGTTCAATTTATAGGCAAAGTCTTAGTAGATTGGAGAGGTCAAGGGTACAACCATCATATGCTAGGTGCTGACTTGTTCTTGAAGCAAGTTCAAATAGGTATGGTGGTTAGCATTTTGGGAGCGCCTAAGCTGGGCGGGTAAGCAGAAATTAAGGAAAAGCAAAAGCAACGCATGGGCCCAGCACACTTTTGTACAAAAGTTTGCTTTTCCAAGACAGTAAAGGTACACATGGGGGAAATCCTTTGGATAAAGACTCAAAAAGTGGTTGTGAGCATTAAATGATGATGAGATTTATCAAACCAGAAAATCCTGCAATGTGAGATTCTACATCATAGCTTAATTTTGGATCAGAAGTTCAGCTTCAGCGTAGCTTAGAATAGACGTCTAATATTCTGATCTTTGTATCTTTTTGCTCCAGCATGTTCTGAAGGAGCTCCCAGACTTTCCAGGAAGCTTGCAACACGCTTTACAAACCTTCTTTGAATTACTCTTGCAAACTCTGACTGAATCTTTGTGAAAACTGGCCCAGAAGTTGTAACCAAACTCTATCTTGGAATTGTCCAGAATTTGCTGAGTGCCTCAGTTTCAAGGACATGTCTTTGAGGAGTTATAACTTTAAATCCCAACATTCCTAGGTGATGTTCAGTTCTGCAATGTTTCTGATCTTGTGGGAGTCTATAACTCTTGTGTCAGCAGTTCCTCCAGAATCAACTTCCACCAGGGTGAAAATCTGATCAGAAGTTTTGAGCTTGTCATGTTTATTAAACACTTAGAAAAAATTCTAAGTATTTTAGAATTTTGACTTTTCCAAAGTAATTTTGAATTTTCCAAAGTAATTTTGACTTTTGAATATCTTGATAAAACAAATCTCACATTCCAACATGTCTTGATGAAATATGATTTTTGAGACTTGATTTTGATCCAAAAGTCAAGGTTTGACTTTTCTGTATGCAAATGACCATTTTTCCCTTGTTAATGACTTTCTTGGAAAATTGATAATTCAAGGCTTGGAAATGGATGGAAGCAAACCTGGGGGGTCCAGGGTGATCCTTTGAGAAATGAGAGGGCAAATTTTGGGGTACAACAGCTGCCCCTGTTCAAACTTCTTGAACCTGAAGAGTTAGATTGGCGGATCTGCCATTCGTGACTTGAAGGTGAAGGATGATTGAACACTAAAGTGCCCAAAAATTTTCACTCGAAGATGGACGGTGAATGGGCTTATAGATTCCATTTGGAGGAATGTTGGTAAACGCTGGAAGAAGTATCAGCATAAATCTCTTGTTGATTTATACTAAAACTTGATGTTTTACCTGTGAGAAAAAGAGTTAGTAAAATGCAGATGCATGCATGATGTTCACCAGATGTGGTATTATGTTAAATGCATATGGTATGTACATGATATGATGTATGAATGTGAGATGTATGTTTTTTGTACGAGAAAATAAATCCCTGACTACTGTTGAGGAAATTCTGGGAAGTTGAATTCCTGATTGCCGTTGGAGATGAAGAATATGCATATCTTCAAAATTTTGTTGAAAGGATGCTTTCGCTGGGGAATATCGCTCGAATGTTAGCTGTTATCTGGTCGGATCTAAGCTTCACAGTTGCTGAGGATGAAGTAGTCGACTGCTATCTGGTCGGATCCAGGCTTCACGGTAATTTACTAGAGGAAAAGACGGATTAACTGTTATCTGGTCAGATTCCAGGATTTGTAGAAGACTTCTTGAAATTGAACAGTCATCTGGTCGGATCCAGGCTTCACCATAATTTGCTGGGAATACAGAAGTTAACTGTTATCTGGTCGGATCCAGGCTTTGCAGTAAACTTGAAGTGATAACTACTATCTGGTCGGGTCTAGGTTTCATGGTTTTTGGAAAGTTGTACTATTATCTTGTCGGTTCCAGGCTTCATAGTGTCTCTATAGGATCATATTAATTGTTATCTGGTCGGGCTCCAGGCTTCATAATAAACTGTTTGAAAAACTATTATCTGGTCGGGTCCAGGCTTTGTAGATTTCTGAGGTTGATGAGGTCAATTGCTATCTGGTCGGGTCTAGGTTTCACAATAGGCTCTTTGGGATATATTTGTTATCTGGTCGGTTTCCAGATTTCACAATGAATCTCTGAGGGTGATTGCTATCTGGTCGGATCCAGGTTTCACAATAACTTGCTTGAAAAGATGGAATTGAAAACTGATATCTGGTCGGGTCTAGGTTTCTCAGCAATTTGGGGATACGGAGGCAAACTCTACTGGGGAAAAGAAAGTTAACCCTTGGTTGGGTTGAGTCTGGGTTCTTCTATATCTTCGAGGAGTTAAACTATTATCTAGTCGGGTCCAGGTTTCATAGCATCTTGAAATTGAGACTAACTATTATCTAGTCAGGTCCAGATTTCAGATACTCAGACTGTCATCCGGTCAGGTCCAGGTTTCAGTGATTGAAGAAGTCAAACTATTATCCGGTCGGGTCCAGGCTTTAGTAATAACTTAAAAATTGTACTAATATCTGGTCGGATCCAGGCTTCATAATATCTCTTTTTTTGGAAATAGTAAAGGTTTTACTGACGACTTTACTGGGGATCAGGGGTTGTGGCTCTATGATTTGCAATAATTTGAAAGAAAAATCAAAATGGTGAGTATAACCTCAATCGGGTAGGACAAACTCAGCTTGGGGAAGGTACGCTCAACTGAGGATGATAGGCTCTGTTTAGGGATAATAGCCTTGGCTAGGGAAGATATACTCAACTGGGAAAATACACTCAGCTGGGGAAGACAGGCTCAACTGGAAATTGGTGGTGTCTTGATTGTTGTATGTTGAGGAAATTTGAACTCGGCTAGGGAAATAACCCTGTTGGGGAAATAAACCCTGTTGAGGAGATGAATTTCCTTTAGGAAGAGATCCTCGAGGCTTCAACTTGTAAAAATTGACTTAGCTGGAGAGAAAGTTGCCAAGATATTGAGACTCTGGTTGGGGATTATCCTATGCAAAGATACTTTGTGGGCAACTCCGTTGGGGAAAAGTTTATCGCAGCCGTCCTTGTGGGGATAATGATAATTCCGTGGAGATATTTCATGTACATTAAAGAGATATTTGATGCTGCTTAGCAGGACACATGTGCCAAATAGTTTTAATTATGTTCATATGCATATGTTCATTCAATTTTAATCATTCGACAAATTTGCATTCAAAACAAAGACAGAAATTTTGCACTTCAAAGGGTATTTGTATTGATATTTTTCCCATGAATAGGTGTTTTTATACAGAGAGAAGGAGATCCTAGTAAGAGGAAATCGTCGAAGGGAAAACAAAATTGAGAATGAAAACAAATAGCCATGTGAAATAATCTCGTTGCTTTTCAACTATACTATTTCCCCAATGTCTTCAAACGCCCCTTGCTGTTGATCGAAGTTGATTGGATAGATCTTGGACCATTTGAACTTGGACCTTGGTGATAGAATTGACTGTATTGATTCCCCAGGACATAGTCGTTCGCTTTTAATCCTTAATATTTTCCTGGACCGCCCTTTCGGGTTTTCGGCCCACCAGGATACCCTTTTTTGCCTAGATCGTCCTTTCGGGTTTTCAACTTGCCGGGTGTACAATCTTTTGCATATATCCCTAATTTTTGCCCAAACCTTTTAGTTTGTCGGGATACCCTTATTTTTCCTAGGTGTGTCAACCTAGCGGGTCTCTTATGCGTAGTATTTTTTAACTATCTCCACGTTTATAGGATGTGGGAAATCCTCACCATCCATGGTAGTCAGCATCATGGAACCACCAGAGAAAACTCTCTTGACAACAAATGGCCCTTCATAGGTGGGAGTCCATTTGCCTCTGGGGTAGCCTTGTGATAAAATGATGCGTTTTATCACCAAGTCGCCAACTTGATATACTCGAGGCTTGACCCTTTTGTTGAAAGCCTTGATCATCTGTTTTTGATACGTCTGACCATGGAAAACAGCAGCTAATCATTTTTCATCGATCAAGTTCAGATGATCCAATTTCGTTTGAATCCACTCGTCTTCACCTAAGCCTGCCTCATTCATAATACTCAGCGAGGGAATCTGAACTTCTACTAGAAGAACAACTTCCATGCCATAGACTAAGGAAAAGGGAGTTGCTCTAGTTGATGTTCTAGTTGAAGTGAGGTAGCCATGTAGAGAAAACGACAACATCTCATGCCAATCCTTATAGGTTACTACCATTTCTGCATAATTTTCTTGATATTTTTGTTATCCGCTTCGACTGCGCCATTCATTTTTGGTCTATACGGAGAAGAATTGTGATGCTTGATCTTAAACTGAGTGCAAAGCTCAGTGATCATAGCATTGTTGAGGTTAGTCCCATTATCGGTGATAATCCTTTCGGGGATACCATAACGGCAGATGAGATTATGTCTGATGAATCTGGCTACCACTTCTTGGTGACTGAGGAAAACGAGGTGGCTTCGAACCATTTGGTAAAATAGTCAATAACAACAAGAATGAAGCGATGTCCGTTAGAAGTTGTGGGCTTGATCTCTCCGATCATGTCAATACCCCATATTGCAAATGGCCACAGAGCGGTCATGACATTCAGAGGGATAGGAGGCGCATGGACCTTGTCAGTGTAGATTTGGCGTTTGTGACAAGTCCTTGAATGTTGATCGCAATCGGTTTCCATCGTTGATCAATAGTAACCGGCTCTTAAGATTTTCTTAGCCATCGTATGTCCACTTGAGTGAGTACCGAAGAGACCATCGTGCATGTCTTCCATAATTTCCTCTGCCTCCTTCTTCTCCACACATCGGAGTAGAGTTGAATCATGGTTGCGCTTGTACAATATCCCGTTACTTAGGAAGAATTTGGATGCAAATCTTCACAAGAACTTTCTGTCATTGATAGATTCCCCCTCTGGATATTCTTGTGCTTCAAGGTATCTCATCACCTCATGGTACCATGGCTTTTCCGCACTGGTGTCAAGCTCATAGCAATGTGCAGGTTCATCGAATCTTTCAATTGTTATCATAGGGGCTTCGTTATCCCATCTGACCTTGAACATCGAAGACATAGTTGCCAAAGCATCAGCCAACTGTTTTCTTCCCTAGGGAAGTGCTCAAAAGTGATCTCTTCGAAGTGAGGAATTAGGGACAGCACAAGTTCTCTGTAAGGGATGATATTAGGGTGTTTAGTGTCCCAATCTCCTTTTACTTGGCTGATCACTAGGGTAGAATCTCCGAACACATCCAAAATGCTTGATCCTTAAGTCAATAGCAGCTTTTAGACCTAAGATGCATGCTTCATACTCAGCCATATTATTTATGCAATCGAAACATAGTCTGGCAGTGAAAGGAGTGTGGCAACCTTCAGGAGAGATGATCACAACACCAATTCCGTTACCTAAGGCGTTAGAAGCCCCATCGAATACCATAGTCCATCGGGGTCCTGGTTCAGGTTCGTCATACGGTCCATATTTTGTGAAGTCGGTTACCAGCATGATGTTCTCATCAGGGAAGTCGAAGTTCATTGACTGATAATCATCTACGGCTTGATGGGCCAAATGATCTGCTAGTACACTTACTTTGATGGCTTTTTGAGTCGTGTATTGAATGTCGTACTCAGTCAAGATCATTGCCATCTGGCTATCCGTCTGGAAAGGGCAGGTTTCTCGAAGATGTACTTTATTGGGTCCATCTTAGAAATCAATAGAGTGGTATGCGTCAACATATACTATCTTAGCCGGCGAGCAGCCCATGCCAGAGCGCAGCAAGTTTTCTCGAGCAGTGAATATCTGGTTTCACAGTCGGTAAACTTTTTGCTCAGGTAATAAATAACATGCTCTTTTCAGCCAGACTCATCATGTTGGCCCAAAACACACCCCATAGAATTCTCTAATACTGTCAAGTACATGATCAAGGGTCTTCCTTCAACTGGAGGCATGAGAATAGGAGGTTCTTGTAGGTATTCTTTGATTTTGTCAAAGGAAATCTGGAAATCATCGTTCCATTTGACTACCTGATCTTTCTTCAAGAGTTTGAAGAGTGGCTCAGAAGTAGCGGTCAAGTGAGATATGAAACGAGCAATGTAATTGAGACGGCCCAGGAATCCTATGACTTCTTTTTCAGAATGAGGGACTGGAATTTCTTGGATGGCCTTTACCTTAGCAGGATCAACTTTAATGCCTTTCTTGCTGATGACAAAACCCAGAAGCTTTCCAGATCGTACTCCAAACATGCACTTGTTAGGATTTAACCTCAGCTTATACTTTTTCAGTCCCTCGAACAATTTGTGTAGGTGACTGAGATGTTCTTCTTTGGTTTGTGATCTAGCAATCATATCATCCACATATACCTCTATCTCATGGTGAATCTTGTCATGAAATAAAGCTACCATACCCTTTGATATGTTGCCCCTGCATTCTTTAGTCCGAACGACATGACCTTGTAGCAGAAAGTGCCCCATTGCGTAACGAAAGTAGTATTTTCCATATCTTCGGGAGCCATCCTTATTTGATTATAGCCTAAGAAGCCATCCATGAATGAGAAGACCTTATGCTGAGCGGTATTATCAACTAAAACGTCAATGTGCGGTAGAGGGAAGTCATCCTTGGGGCTTGCCCTATTCAGATCCCTATAGTCTACGCACATGCGAACTTTCCCGTCTTTCTTTGGTACTGGAACCACATTGGCAACCCATTGAGGATAGGATGTCACAGCTAGGAACCCCGCATCAAATTGTTTCATCACCTCATATTTGATCTTTTCAGACATATCAAGCCTCATGCAACGAACCTTTTGTTTAACAGGAGGGCAGTCTTCTTTAGTTGGCAGACGATGAACTACGATGTCGGTATCCAACCCATGCATATCTTTATAAGACCAAGCAAATACTTCCACATAATCATGCAATATCTGAGCCAGCCTGCTCTTGACACTGCTTCCCAGGTTAGCGCCGATCTTGATTTCCTTCTTATCTACCTCAGTACCCAGGTTGATAACTTCAACTGACTCCTCTTATGGTTGAATAGCTTTCTCCTTTTGTAATAGAAGTCTAGCTAGTTCTCCTGGTATGTCACAATCTTCCTCGCCTTCATCTTCGGCTTGGTTGATAGTACATTCAAAGTCATAGTCGGCAGTAGTATAGTCATTGGCAATAGGATGCAGAGTGGATGTGGACCTGCAAGAGTGTGTGTGTGTGTGCATGTAAGATTCATGGCTATTTTTTTTGAAAAATGTATTTGAAAGAAAGGATAATAAACACAAATACTTGAACGCGAAAGAGTCCAATGTATTGAATGATCACATGATTAGATAAACACAAATAAAACCCTTGACAAATGGACCAACATGCCCCGGGCCAGGCACATGGCTTAAAAGTCATTATTTGAATATTACAGATAACAAGTTCTTGAATTAAAAGAAAAGCAGAAACAAGTAGATTACTCCTCAATGAAGGAGACTGGTACAAAGTCCTTTGTATGCCAATTCTTCAGCTCCATAGTGGTTGGATACACCCACTCCTCAAATGCAGTCTCTTCTTCAGAATTACCCACGACATTGACTCCATGGCTTCCAATGCGGAGAGGTGGCTTTCCAGCACGAGAACGCCTCATTTCCTTCTGAGCTTTGATGGTGAAGCCCAAACCAAACTTGTCTGCTTTAAATGGGATATCAAGGAGTTGCCCCCAAGTATCACAGTTTCCTTCTTCAATTGCCGCGCAGGCATCCTTGACTGAAACCATCTTTGGCGTGGCTTTGACAGTTGTGGACTCATGAGAAGAACATTTAGTAGCAACAATCATCGGTGGTACAATCTCAAAGGCTTGACATGGGGTTTCAATGAATTCTCCGTCCATCTCTACATACTTGAAAGAGTTAAGGTGGCTCACCATAAACTCTTCTTCCCCACAGACGGTGACTATTCTGCCCTTGACTGGATATTTGAGTTTCTGGTGGAGGGTTGAGGTTACTTCCCCAGCTTTATGGATCCACGGGCGACCTAACAAACAAGAATAGGCAGGACAAATATCCATAATATAGAAGGTGGAGTTGAAGATTTGGGAACCCACTTTGATTGAAAGATCTACCTCCCCATGAACAGTCCTCTTTGATCCGTCAAACGCCCTTACGATGATATCACCTGGCTTCAAGATTAAATCTTCACAGTCAAGACGGTCCAATGCCCCCTTGGGTAATACATTCTGAGAAGAACCAGTGTCGACTAGCACATATGCTAAGGTAGTCCCTTTGCACTCGATAGAAACATGTAAAGCTTTGTTGTGATTCTTCCCGAGAGGTGTCAAGTCAGCATCTGAAAATCCTAAGCCATTATCAGCTGTTAGGCTAGCCACACAATTCTCAAATTGGTCCGTTGTTGTCTCATGGGGGACATGAGCCTTTTTTAGGAACTTGATTAATGTCCGAGCATGGGCATCAGAGCAAAGCAGCAATGACAACATTGAAATCTTATAGGGGGTTTGCCCCAATTGTTCTACAATTTTGAAGTCGCTTCTCTTGATGATCTTCAAAATTTCGTCCATTTCACGGGCAGAGGGTTCTTCATCAGCTACATCTTTGGAAGGCACCTCAATCACAACAGGCTCAACAACCTTCTCTTTTCCTCTTGTATCGGTACCTGGCTTGGCAGCAGTAATGTGGATGGGCGTTTTAATAACTACTGGAGGTGAGATATTGGGTGAGAATATTCTCCCAGTTCTAGTTACTTTGCTTGAGCCAGCTATGTTACCAACATTGTCATCTTTTCCTTCTTCAATCCAGGCATCTTGTTTAATCCCATGATAGAACACTTCAGCACTGTAATTCCATGGTACCGCTTTATTTGAAGAGTAGGGAATTGGTCGGGATTGGTAATGATTAAGGGAGCAACAGTGGGTTCATTTGGAATCCTAATAGGGCCTTTGGAGGTGATCCTAATAGGTTTGTTTGAGATGGTAATAATGGAGAGGTCTTCACTTTTGTTAATCAAACTTTTGGCAAGTGGAGTCTTTTCAAATAGAATTTCGCGGCTATCCATCAGGCGTTGTATGCCTTTCTTCAGCCTTTCATAACCATCGTATTGTCTCGCACAACACACACAGTCTTTTTCATAACCAGGGAAAATCCCATCTTTTAACAGATTGTTCTTGATTATATTCAGCGGAGTAGTTAATTCTTCAACAGAGGCAATAAAAATTATATCTTCAACATCATTTACACCTTTTTCATGCTTCGGCATTGGAGCGGTAATTACATTTGGTGTTGGAGGAGGATCAAATTCAATAGTTTTGTTGTCAATCAAATCCTGGATTTTATTCTTCAGGGCCCAGCACTGGTCAGTCTCGTGCCCGGGGCTGTTTGAATGGTAAGCACACTTTGCGTTCGAATTATATTTTGGTGATGAGGTGTCAGGGTTGGCGGGAGGATCGCGCAATGTCACTAAATTATCCTTGAGCAAATGTTGAAAGGCTTGAGATAGTGACATGCCTAACCTTGTAAACTGTCTTCTTGGAGTTTCAAAACGTTGATAATTTGCAGATGGTCTTGGAGTAGGAGTTAGGTTGGAGATTCGGATAGTATGGACAGACAAACGATCATTCTTCTTAATATGGGCCCTTGCCACATACACAACATTAACTTCTTTCTTCGCAGCAAAAGGTTTTTTGATAGGATTGGGAGTGAAGGTAGATGCCACAAAGATCTTCCCACTTTTGATGCCACTCTCAACTCTTTCACCAGTTAGGATTAATTCGGTGAAACCAGAAGAAGAGAAACCTACCAACAAATTAAAGAAAGGACTTGATAAGGTGCCCATGAACATGTCGATGTGTCCCCTATCAGTCAAGGAAGGTTGGACCCTACTAGCAAAGTCTCTCCATTTTTGCACATATTCCTTAAATCCTTCATCCTTTCCCATGGTCATATCTTGCAATTGAACCCTCATTGGCGCCAAGTCGGGGTTGTATTGATACTGATGATAGAAGGCAGTGGCTAGATCCTCCCAAGTATTGATACGAGAACCATCTAACTGATAAAACCATTCCAGTTGTGTTCCATCCAGACTCTCTTAGAAAAAGTGAACCCATAGCTTTTTATCGGCAGTGTGCGGTTGCATCTTGCGTACATAAGACTTCAAATGGAGTTTTGGACAAGAAACCCCATCGTACTTGGAAAATATTGGTACTTTGAACTTGTGGGGGATGACTACCCTAGAGGTTAAGCCCAAATCGTCAAAATCTAAACCGGGGACGGCTTGTATTTCAACAGCATTCAACCTGTCTTCTAACTGCTTGTATTTGATATCATCGGGTGGATACTGTTTGTTGAAATAGTCATCATCAGATTCTTGATCATTGGCATACTCAGCCTGAGTACTCTTGACCTTGCTAACCTGATTCTCGTCCTCTTCGGATGAGTCTCCTCCTATTGGGATTTGACGAATTGTCTCCTTGAACCTTCTACCCATGTTGAGTAGAGCCTTCTTCTTTGGCTTCTTCTTAACGGCCAACAAAGCCATCATATCTTGCTGCCCCTTGGCTAGGGCGAGTAGAGCTTCCTGAAACTGAGAATTCTGAGCTTGGAGTTCCATCACAGTTTTCTCTAGATCCATTCTTGCTGAAATAAACAGCGGAGAGATAAGGAAACCTGCTATGCAAAAACCTGTCATGTTATGATGCATGAAATATGTACATGCAAATGATTTCAAGGATTAATGGAATTTAAATTTGTATAGACAAAAGAAAGAACAAACATTAATTTTCATTAGTCAAATCAAGAAAGATTACACCATGCCTCTTGGGTTTACAAAATAGCCTGCTAAGATAAAAAGACTGAACGCATCCTCTTCGGCGCGAGATAAGCGTTCACACTTTATTCTTCTTGTAGCTTCTTTGTAAGCTCCAATACCCTTTTTTCACTAGCATAGAACTGAGCCTCAAAAGTATCTTGTTTTTCCTTCAGCTGGATCCAACCCTTTTGTAAGTCTTCGAGAGAGGTAGGCATGTCGGGATAGAGGATAGTGCAGGGAACATCTCCTTCGACCACTGGCTCCATGATGACTGGCAAGATGGAGGGATAAGGAATCACTAGTTTCTGAGCACGAGCTCACACCCATTTAAGGTAAGTATCGAGGGGAATGGAGTTCCTGTGTCCTAGTGTCTTGCTATCCACCTTGTTCATCATCCTCCAGGCTCGGATAAACCTCTGACGATAACCTTGATTGTCATTCTCGTAGTCAAATACCACTCCTTAGATGAGTATCTCATGGGGACCATTCCTCCGAGCATAACCAAACTGTCGTAGGGCTAAGCAGGGGTTGTAAGTGATACCTCCTCTAATGCTAATCAAAGGGACATTAGGGAACTCTCCACAACAGTCGATGATAGTAACATTCTCCATAGAGTGGGAACACCAATGAATATCTGAATGTCTGAGCATCATCAACCTATGTGACCACCTTGAACCTTGCTCATTCTTCAACACGGATTGGGGAAGATGCGAAATAAACCATTTTGCCAAGAGAGGAGTATAACATATAAGGATACCTCTTTTCCTCATGGTGCGAGTGTGAAAAGAATGTAGGATGTCCCCTAGCAAAGTAGGCACCGGGTTACGAGACATAAAGATTTTGACAGCATTCACATCTATGAGTTGGTCAGGATTTGGAAACAAGACCATCCCATAGATGAGGAGAGCCACAATTTCATCAAAAGCTTGTAGATCCAAAGAAATCCAACAGTTTTGGGCTTTCTCAAACAAGAACTTTGCTAGGAATCCCTTGACACCACTCCTTGTTTCCCAATGAGTTGTGACATCAGATGAGTGCAAGTGCAGAGCTTGAGCAATCTCTTCTGGCTTTGGGTCTCTTTCCGTACCGTTGAAAGGTAATTGATTGAGAATGGGAATCCTCAAGTGCTGGGAGAATTCTTTCAAAGTTGGCACAAGTTGATAATTGGGAAATGTGAAGCAATGGTGTAAAGGATCAAAGAATTGAAAGAGAACCTTCATCATATCCTCATCAGTTTTGGAGGTAACCAAGTTTAGGAGGCGACCATGCCTTTCGGTAAATGGAGAGTTTTCAGGAATCCTTGAAGCTATCTCCTTAAGTTGAGGAGGGATCCTTACAAGGTTGACTTGAATAGTTTTCCTGCAAAGAGAATCCATGTCCTACAAAACAGAACAAAGATAAATCCCAAGATCCTTGAAATGGTTAGTGAATGTGTATGATGTTATAATGTTCATGATGTTATGTACAAGTAAATATACACAAACAAAGCAAACAAGTACTTAGGTTTAGGCTTGCATGGAGTTTTATAGGTAAGTACCCTCTTAAATTTTAGTTGGCTCAAACCTGTCCTAGAAATAGTAACCGAGTTCTAAGGAGCTCAATATCACTGGTTTGTTTCTTTGATTATTGTTTCAGCACAAGCCTCTTTAATGGAGACCGAAATATCCCAAAAAAAACAAACCTCAATGAGTGTAGTATCGAGTATCTACCAACTTCGGACTCCACCAAAGCCGATCATCTCACTACGTCCTAAAGGCCAAGTTGGTCAAGTAAAGGTTCTAAAAGTTCATTAGTGCTTCATGACATCACTCAGCGGCCCTGTATTCTCCTTGACTACTCAAGGGCTGCTGGTACCCACAAATATGTCGCACTAACGTAGCTATTGCTTAGACCATGTCGGTATACCCTGCACAGTTTCCACAACGTATTTCTACTTACCTATAAGGTATCCCAAATCCGGGTAGAGAATTCACACCCAAACAAAGAACCAAAAATGTAAAGCAAACAAATCAAACAATGAAAGCAAGTAAATATGATCTAGCCCTAAGGTAACACCACTTTTAAAATGTTCCCCAGCAGAGTCGCCATTTATGTGATACGGTGGGAGAACTAACTTTTTGTTTTGCGTTTGTATTTGCAAATCTTGCGGTTTAGCAAGAGTCGCCACCGACTTTTCTTTTATCCAAAAGGAAAGGTGAAAAAGCACAAGAAAGACCTTTGAGATTATTTCTTTGTGTTTGGGGGTTAGATTATGAAAAAGGAAGGTATTAGCACCCTTTTCATCCATGGTTTTCCATAGGCTCTCAGTTACTTGCTAGATCACTTGCTTTTTGTTTGAAAAAAATGTGCTTTGTGTGGTTTTTTGAAAGTATTTTGTGAAGAGGCCATTATTTAGGCAAACTTTGTAATGATTCTCGTTTGTAAGAATGTATACAAAGTGTTTGATAGTTTGAAAGGTGTTTGGAAAGTGTTGGTGTTTTTTTTTTTTGAAAATAGCAAGGATGTTTGTTTTGAAATTGAGCAAGTAATTAGGAGCATTCTACCTACTCAAAAGTCTTTCTTGTTCATTTTTCTTTTCCTTTGACATTGTTATCTTACCATTGATTTGGTCAGTAACTCTATCTTTGGATGTAAATGGGACGGGCGTGGGACGTTTATATAGTCATTGAAAGCAACCTATGGGACATTTTATAAATGTCGTTTTAGGGACTAGATCGTTTACCGAAGGCAACATTGAGGGTCATCGAGGGACTACGATCTTTTATCGAGGGTCTTTGCTAAAACTCCCATGTTCGAGAGATATGACTATTTTCCGATAGGCAACAAATGGAATTACCCTAAGGGTGCATGTGTGAATAGTGTATTTTATTGCATGCGTTTAGTCTTGATTAGGGTTTTCTATTTGTCGATTTCATGTCTTGCCATACACACCCTAATTACTAACAATTATATTTGAAAAGCGATAAATTGCGGAAATATAAAAAAAAAAGTCCTACGCTATTACAATATTTTAGGGATGTGGGTACAAATTTACAAATAGGGATTACAACTAAAATTAAATCCTAAATTATTATTACAACCATATTAAATGGATAAGGATGAACAAGAAGATGTGAAATGCTTGTTTTGTTTAAGAAAAGAAATAAGTTTTGTTTAAGAAAATATTTTTGATCTTTTTATGTTAAAAGAAATAAAATATGATATGTGAATATGAAATATTTTTGGTGTTTTTTTTATTAATGAAAATAAAAGTGATGGCAAAAAATAGTAAGGAGAAAGAAGACAGAATCAGCGCAAATGCTGAAATAAAAGAGGTCAGAAGTTCTGGCTCCGCGTGCTGTAAAAATTAAAATCATATTAGCAGAAATAGGTAAAGTCAGAAGTTCTGGGTCCGCTGGGAACAAAGAAGATTTCAGAAGTTCTGATGTCTACTGGCAGAACTTCGTCTCCCTCTCCATGCTAGTCAGAACATCTGTAACTTAGTCATTTCTCAACAAAACAGAAGATGTGCATATAACAATTATGACAGGTTTCATAATGTTTCAGAAACAAGAGATATCAGAACTATAAATCAGAAGCAAGCATGAATTTGCTAATCCTAATTCTGATTCCTAATTTCTTCAAGAAGTTCTGGACTGAAATTCTCTCTACCTAGGCAGGCAAGTACACGAAACCTCATAATATCTACAAAATCAGAATCATGATGTTTACATTGTTTTTTTTAAACATGCAAATCTGACAATGCCTAAGTAATGTGATAAGAGTCAGCAGAAACTTACCTTGCAGCTGGAAAATAATCTGTGAGATTAAGTCCAGTTCTAAACGCTGGTGATGTTCTGAACAACTCCTTCACGTGCTCAGCAGGCTGGAAGCTTTCAACTTGGGATACGAATGGTTAGAGAATTCTGGAATAGCCAAGGGGTAAAGTTCTGGCTTTTGAGGTGGATATGGATGGAGAGTGTGTTACAGTCTGAACACAGGAGTTATGATAACTTCTAATATGTGAATCGGAAACTGTATGGACGGTTTTGGTCAAGAAACACTTGAGAAAAAAATGGAGTTTGAATGCAAGAAATCAAAAGTTAACAGGTTTTGTATTTTTGTGTTTGCAGTTTTGGATTCTTGGAATTTTAGCAGGGGTCCAAGGCTTTTTCTCTCTCAATTTTTTGACCTCTTTACAGTGGCCAGTGAAGTTCAATTTATAGGCAAAGTCTTAGTAGCTTGGAGAGGTCAAGGGTACAACCATCATATGCTAGGCACTGACTTGTTCTTGAAGCAAGTTCAAATAGGTATGGTGGTTAGCTGTTTGGCAGCGCCTAAGCTAGGCTGGTAAGCAGGAATTAAGGAAAAGCAACGCATGGGCCCAACACACTTTTGTACAAAAGTTTGCTTTTCCAAGACAGTAAATGTACACATGGGGGAAATCCTTTGGATAAAGACTCAAAAAATGGTTGTGAGCATTAAATGATGATGAGATTTATCAAACCAGAAAATCCTGCAATGTGAGATTCTGCATCATTGCTTAATTCTGGATCAGAAGTTCAGCTTCAGCGTAGCTTAGAATATACGTCCAATCTTCTGATCTTTGTATCTTTTTTCTCCAGCATGTTCTAAAGGAGCTCCCAGACTTTCCAGGAAACTTGCAACACGCTTTGGAAACCTTCTTTAAATTACTCTTGCAAACTCTGACTGAATCTTTGTGAAAACTAGCCCAGAAGTTGTAACCAAACTCTGTCTTGGAACTGTCCAGAATTTGCTGAGTGCCTCAGTTTCAAGGACATGTATTTGAGGAGTTATAACTTGAAATCCCAACATTCCTAGGTGATGTTTTGTTCTGCAATGTTTCAGATCTTGTGGGAGTCTATAACTCTTGTGTCAGCAGTTCCTCCAGAATCAACTTCCACCAGGGTGAAAATCTGATCAGAAGTTCTGAGCTTGTCACGTTTCTTAAACACTTAGAAAAAATTATAAGTATTTTCGAATTTTGACTTTTCCAAAGTAATTTTGACTTTTGAATATCTTGATGAAACAAATCTCACATTCCAACATGTCTTGATGAAATATGATTCTTGAGACTTGATTTTGATCCAAA
Source organism: Vicia faba (assembly GCA_948472305.1). Taxonomy (NCBI): domain Eukaryota; kingdom Viridiplantae; phylum Streptophyta; class Magnoliopsida; order Fabales; family Fabaceae; genus Vicia; species Vicia faba. The sequence continues at coordinate 472,176,964 of OX451739.1, forward strand.
AGTCAAGGTTTGACTTTTCAGTGTGCAAATGACCATTTTTCCCTTGTGAATGACTTTCTTGGAAAATTGATAATTCAAGGCTTGGAAATGGATGGAAGAAAACCTGGGGGGTCCAGGGTGATCCTTTGAGAAATGAGAGGGCAAATTTTGGGGTACAACAGAGTGAAACTCGAATGACTTCTACACAACTTCCAGAAATGGTTTGATGATGGATTAAGCTTACCTGGACCTCCTAAAAGCTATTCCAATTGTTAGAATGTCTTGTAGCTTGCCCAATTGCTCTGGACAAGTCAATTTGTAATGATGGATTTTGAAAATGGTGGATGTGGAATGAGGAGTTACAGAAGTGGTTTAAAGGGTTGGGATAGTTTCTATGTGGTATATGGAAGCTTAGTGAATCAAAAGGCCAAGAAACACATGAAGGGATTTGAGATTTTGTGTGTAAAGTCAGGAAGTGCCAAGTTTTCTGCTTGTGTGCAGTTTCTGAGTTTTTGAGAGTTTTGGGAGTGTTCTAAGGCTGGTAATCTCCTTCTTTATGTTGCAAATAATGTCTCTATTTATAGGGAAGAGGTTTGACATCTTGTAGTAACCAGAATCTTGAGATAACATGTTATGGTTTAGTTGAAAATGAAAAAATCAAGTTGAATGGATTTTCATGGTTCCAAAGTTCAAGTACAAGCATGGCCTGATGTTTGTTAGGTGCATGAGACTTGATTCATGCTTTTTATATTTCTCGCAATCAGAGATAAAGGTCACAAGGCTCAATGCATTGACAATTTGCACAAAACTTGCTTTTTCTAAAATGGCAATGGTAACTTTGTGCCATTAAGGGAAAATTGGCTTGGACAATACTTTAAGTACTTGGGTAAGAGCTTAATTCATTGTGTAAACAATTAATTATGGAGTGAAACACAAGCATTGAGGCCTGCAAAGCAAGATCATGTAGCATGGCCTATGGATTTGATCAATGTTCTTCAAAATTCTGTCTTCAACTTGATTCCTTCTACAAAGATATTGAATCTTTGTAGAACTTTGATCTTTTTCTTACTCTAGTTTTCGACAAGCATCTTGAATCTCTTAAAGATGTCAAATACTCTGTCCTTTCGTTTTGATCACATAGATCCACAACTTTCGACCAAACTCATCAACAGAAAAAATAATATTTGTTTCCACCAATTATATGTTCTTCAAATGGGCCATATTCATCTGAATGTACCACCTTGAGTATGCAAGATGATCTCATTGGCATAGTCGAAACAAAAGAATTTATGGATTGCTTTCCTACTAAACAAACTTCACAAAGTTTTTTCCAAGCATCTCAAGACTTGGAATACCAATAACTATATCTTGAGTAATCAGTTGATTAAGTGGTCGGAAGTTAAAATGTCGAAACTTCAAATGCCACAACCAACTATCCTTGTGGTCGAACAATTTTCAAACATTGAACTTCTGTCAAATTGATCATTGTCTTAAATATCCTGTTTTTCGACAACGGAGATTTTAAGACTAAATTGTTCTTGGTGTCGAACAATCTCAAAACTCCATCTTTCATGACAATTGAGAAACTCTTTTCGACTAGTTGTCCAACACTTAGCAAGTTGCACTTTATTCCAGGTACATAGAGCACATATTTAATCATAACTTTTCCTCCATTACTCATTTGAAAGACTATGTCGCCAGTAACTTCTTATTGCAATGAACTATTATCAGCAAGTTTTTTTGTTAAATTGTAATTCATAGTGTCGAAACTATGTGTGTCAAAGGGTTTAGAGGTGGATCGAAGCAGGTTGCTTGAAGGAAGCCATTTCCCAGTCGAAGCTTGTGGATCGAAGCAAGCATGAAGATAGACAACATGTCAGCTATCAATCTAGCGAAGAACCCAATAGTACATGGTCGAAGCAAGCACATCGAAATGAGGTTCCATTATCTCTGAGAGCAGGTAGCAGATGGGAAGATAAATTTGGAACACTGCAGAATTGAGAATCAGATTGCAGACATCATGACGAAGGGAGTGCAAGTCAAAGTATTCAGAAGACTAAGAACCATGATGAATATAGATTGTTTAGAGACAATGAATTAGGTGGTGTGTTAAATTGTAATTCATAGTGTCGAAACTATGTGTGTTGAAGGGTTTAGAGGTGGATCGAAGCAGGTTGCTCGAAGGAAGCCATTGCCCAGTTGAAGCTTGGGGATTGAAGCAAGCTTGCTCTTCTTCGACTTGTCAAAATCTTCCAACCACTCCTTTTGATCAGTCACGTGGTTCGAACATCCTGAACCATATTTTGAATTCGACATGGTTATCTGTAACTGCACACCGTTTTTTATCTGCTTTTCCCTTTCGATAGTTTCCTCTTCCTCCTCTCGAGGATTCAGAAGTTCCATCTTTGACCTGATGCTTGAGAGCCCAATATGATCCATAGAAACTATATGGGGCATTAAAATTCCAATTGTACTTGTGCAAACTCAAACCCTAGTTTTGAGTCATCAGTGTTTGAGGTGGTATCTTGAGCTGATCAAACCTTGTGCAGTCTTGAATCAATAGAGATCTTGTGAGAAAATTCTTTAGAAATGAGAGGGAAAATTTTGGGGTACAACAGAGGTGCTCATTGAGCGGCGGTAGGTTATCCCTACAATTGAACCTTCCCTCTAAAAAAATATTTGATTTTCCATTTCTTAATCTTTTTTCACACCTTATTTCCATAATTCTTACACTACTACAAAACACACATACAACAACGCCCAAGTCACCACGATTCTTCCAAACAACATGGTGACATCTCTAAACTCAGGCGCTAACATTTTTTATTTATTAATTTGAAATTGTTAGGATATAATAACGATTCATGACCCTAATGTGGTGATACAACCAGTCTTTCATGGGTTCGAACATCATGTCCCTCACATATTTTATTCCTTTAACATTAAGGCGCCTTTTATTTTTTATTTATTTTTAAATAAAAAATAAAAGAGATACCACTACGGTTGTTCTATAAGACCATTGTGAAATTTTATCTCACAAAATAAAAATATAGCGTATACTTTATTTCTTTCATAACTCACAGGGGTGCCCTAGCGAACGAGAGGACATGGATATCAAAATCTTCACCATCCTCTTCGAATATCATTTATGGAAGGGAAATCTTCATCATCATCTTCTGATATCATTTCTGGTAAGTCATCATTCTCTTTCTTTGACTCTTATGAATGTTGAGGGTTATTGCATCTGTTAATGTTCTTATGAATATATATTTTTCATGTTTAGGGTTAGCTTGTTCATAACCATAGAATGAAAGTTGCTATATTAGTGTATATTAGAAAGCCCTAGATTTTATGAATCATTGATTTGCTTTTGTGATTGTTTTGTGTGAATCATTAATGTGGTTTTGTGAATCATTAGTGTATATTAGTGTAGATTAGAAAGCCCTAGCTTTTGTTTTTATGAATCATTTTGGTATTTTTTCTCCAGATTTTGTATATGAGAAAGATCTAGAGTGTACGTCATACTAAGAGTTAAGCTGACATAAATTAAAAAACTTAAGAAACTCTGTTGTACCCCAAAATTTTCCCTCCCATTTTACTCAACCAATGTCAATTGAGGTCCCCAAGTTGCTCAAGGAAGTCCAAGAGTTGACCAAACAAACTATCTCCTAAGGCAGTATACCTTAAATTAGGGTTTCCATTTTCATCAAGATGCATAAACCACAAAGGACTCAAATGCTTTCCAAGGTCCTAATATGTTCCCAAGATCATCCATGCCAAGTTTCAGGCCTTGCATAAGAAGTTTGCTCAGTCAACTGTTCAAATACTTGAGAATCGATTGTACTAGGTCAAGAGTCAACTGTGGCCCACATACAGTCAAACCTTAAGATTTTTGGTCAACATAAACATTTTGAAATTACTTTCATCATTTGATCAAGGGTTGATCATGATTCCCCAAGGAATGCTCCAAATTCATCAAAACCCAAAAGTTGCTAAATTAGGGTTTCTTAGGAAAAGTCAACCAAACTTTGACCAAGCATAACTTCTTCATACTTTATCAGAAATTTTATATCCAAGGCTAATTTTGAAGAGGATGCAATTCCCTACAATTCATCTTCATCCCACAAGTTCAAAATATGCACTCATCAAAAGATATGAATTTCTATATTATAGGTCCTTTTGAAAAGTCAACAAAAACACCTTTTGGGTCAAAGCTTATTGCATGATCATGGAAGACCCAATTGAAATGAAACCAAAAGGGTTGGTTAGGGGACATACTAATATTTCTAAAAAGTCCAAGAACACCCTCCTAGGGTCAAAATTGAGAGAGATATGCATTGTCAAAGTTGGCAATTTTTGGAAAATTGTCAAAAGTCAACATTGATCAAATTTGCATTTTTTTCCAAAGGGGCGCATGTTTTCTTGTTTGAAACATGTTTCCAATAGGACCCACGACCCTGAGCTTTTCCACCTAATATTCTATTATTTTTATTATTTATTTTGATTTTATTTCATTTAAATCAAAACAAATCAATATAAAATAGTAAAATAATGAAATAAAATCAAATCCTTGATTTTTTATGCACATTTTGAGTCCATGTACAACTAACATGCCAACCAATTCGTGCAAAGTGGATTTGGATTGAAAAAGATTGGATTGAAGCTTATTTTAGAAATATATCATACAAGAGCAAATCAAATCCATTTTCCATTATTTCTTAAGATTCATGCCAATTTTATTGACCTAATTTAGTCTACTATAAGTGCATAACAATTGCAGATCAAAAGGAGAGCTTTTGCAGCGTGGGGAGCAAGAACAAAAACTCAAAAATTGGATAAAAAGTGTGCATTTGATTTCTGCCCTAGAGGACGATTCCAGGCCATTCAAAGACCCTAATCACTTCTTGGCCATCTCCTGAAGCCAACAACATCATTTGTAGCCTTCAAAACATCAAGAACCATCGCCTAGACACATCACGGTTTACCTAGAATTCTCAAAACCGTTTACTATGTTTTACGCATTATAAATCCATTCTATTCATATATTCTTGTTCATAATCGTGTTTGCAAACTTTCTATATCCTTTAATTGTATTAATAGTGCAGGGATCCACACTTGCCATTGATAGGGTTCATGAGAAGTTTTTGGGGTTTCTTGATACAGAAAAAATTAGGCCAAGAAAATGATACCATGATGCTCGTGAGGCCAAGACGAGTTGATTGGTATATATGGAATTGATTTATCATGCTTGATATGAACTTTTGAGTTTTGCAGGGCTGTAGTTACAACAAACGTCTGTAGGTATAAGTCAATAACCTAAGACGAAGGACATGGAAGAAGACAATGACTTGTCACCATCCCACTGGTCCATTTGAATTCACACGCGTTTTTTTGAGCATCATGTGCTTTTGTATTATATTATATTTCATTTATCTATGTTAACAAAAGAACAAGCAGCACAGATGGTTGAGAGGCGCGCCTTTGATGCACATGTCTTGGGTTCGATCCCAGGCGTGTGCATTTTGTTATTTTCCTATTTATTTCAGGCAGATCTGGTGTTTCTCATCAAACAAGCATACCATAGACCTATGCCTCATCACCATTGGATGACACGCTTCCTAGATCCAATGTCTCTAGATTGCATCCTCATGATGGACCCCATGAAGGCCAGCTCCACAGGATTCGGCGTGGTTGACTGGGCTCAACATTATTGGGCTTGGAATTCCAGCTTCACACCCCTTCAGCAATTCAACAACAGGTCCATTTTATTAATTTTCTATTCTTTTTTTTCTTTAATTTCTTTGTTTATTTTCTTTAATTATTTTCTTTTTCTTTTAATTAACACAAATTGTTTTTTATTAACAAATCACAAAATTCTTTTTTTAATAATATTTTTATTTTTAAAATTAGTTAGTTTAATTAACTTAGGGAAATTTAATCTTTTTAATAATTAAAAATAATTAGAATTAGGATTTTAGTTGTACATAATTTAATTAATTTTCTTTTTCAATACATCAAAAATCATTTTTATCATAAATATTTATTTCTTTAATTAATTAATTTAATTAGAAAATTAGGTTAATTTAATTTCTTTCATAATTTAAAAACAATTAGAAATTATGTTTAATTGATTTGTAATTTAAATGTTTTCTCAAATAAAAATCCAGAAAAGCACTTTTTCTCTCAATTAGGGTTTTAGGTTATTTGAATCGTCCTCGCATTTAATTTTCCACGCGCTTGTTAGTTATTTGTCCATAATTATGTAACTGCTTATTTGTTTGTAATAGTTAAAACTAGGGTTTTTTTTTATCGCTTTTCCCCCACTTTTGGTTATGTAATTAATCCCCCTCCCCAAAGCCTTGTAATAGCTAGGTTTTATTTTCCGCACTTTAAATTCTAGCAATCTTTAACTGTCTAGATGCATGGCTAATAGGATTGTATGAAAAGAATGCCTAAAATTTAAAACGGTAGATAACCTAATGTGCAAAGACTAAATAACTGAAAAAAGTTCACATGCACATGTTCACTCCTAGGGTTTGCCTCACTCCGGTTGCCTTCAGTAAACAGTCATTAAGCATAGGAAATTTTAGTGGTCGGCCTCCTGTCTAAAAGATCAAATGTCCCATTCGAATGTTACCTCGGAAATGTTGCCTCGGAAACGTTGCCTCATAAAGATCTTAAGACTCTAGGGTTACTACTAAGGTTTTCTAACTATTGCTTTAGTGATTGTATTTGTCCCTTACAACTCCAACAACGGTGCTACCTACTCCTTAATAGTAGGATAGCACTGTCTAAAGGAAACGAGAACGAATAATCTTTTTTCGAGTAGGTAGAATCTTAAGTAGTTGCTCAGTAAAAACTTTTCACACAAACTGAAGATGTGAAAAACACAAGAAGGGGGGGGGGGGGGGGGTTGAATTGAAAACTTGAAATTAAAAGCTCAATGACACAGTATTTTTATCCTGGTTCGTTTGATCTCAAACTACTCCAGTCCACCCGTCAAGGTGATTTCGCCTCTCTCCAATGAGGTCTTAATCCAATAATCTCAAAAGGATTACAATCACTACTTTAACAACTGTTAAAGTCTTCTTGAGTATAGCCACAATCCAGTTAATCTCAAGGAACACTGTTTCAAAATCATTATACAAGATGTGTGTTGTTATTTTTCTTACAAAAACTGTTTATCACCACTGTGATGATTTACACAAGATGATAGCTTAAAAATGTAAATAATATTGCTTGCAGCTTTGAATATGCGTGAGTGGTAATATGGAAAAAATCATTATTGATTTTGAAAGCTGACTTTGTTTATATAGGCAGTGGAATGACGTTGATCATAAAGTATGTTTAATGTCATTAACACACTTTCCATTTGGAGAAGATCCTGTCTGAAAGAAGCCGTTGGAATTGATGTTGTTATGAATGATCAGTAACGCTTCAGAATGTTATCTCCTTACTTGTTGATGACGCTTCAGAATATTGATGACTTGGATTAACATGTTCTTGTTCAGAATCAGAGTTTACGTTGCTTAAGCGCAGGTTCTGGTCATCAATCTTCAGCGTATGTTGTGATTATTTCAGCGTGTAGCTCTTATGGCTTATCTTCTGATGCTGATATGGTCAGAACTTCTGCATTCATAAAACAATTTTTAGGGTGCATATTTGTTCTTTGTATTTATTATTTATTCTTTGTATTTGTTATCATCAAAACTCTAACTAAGGGTTGTAGAATCAAACTATGTTTTAACAATCTCCCCCTTTTTGATGATGACAAAAACTAGAATTTTCAATTAAAAATAAAGAAGAAAAGGTTTAAGAGAAACTCCCCCTGAGTTGATTACTTCCCTTAAGTTCCTTGAGCATCAGAGTTTAGCTGCATCTTTCATCAGAGTTTTTACCTCTTCAAGCTTTTCAGAAGATAGAGGTTAAGTAATTCAGAATGTTTAAGACTTCTGTCTCGGTAAACCGTTATTGAAAATATATTACTTTCTCCACCTTTTTGCCAGTTATCAAAAAGGCAATGTAATCAGAGCCAAAATAGTTGAATTATATTGAAAAATGATGCAATGGTAAGTTCCAAAACAGAAGAGGTAAAAAATTAGGCATTACAGATAAACAGATTTAAAACAAAGACTCTAAGAAGGAGGAGGAAGACGTGTGAACAAAGCTTCCAACAAGCTCTTGATCTGAGTATTAGACTTTTCTTGCTTGCCCAAGATGCTTTAAGTCTCTTTGTTTGTGTCCTCCTGCTTATCCAACCTTGCATGGATTAGAGCATTTTCTTTCTTCAACTCTTCCAGAGTTTGCATGACTAAGGAAGGTGCTGGAGTTTCTTCAGGAGTTGGACGTTGCTCAGAGCATTCTACAACTTGTTCAGAGTGAACCATTTCTTATGCTATGATCATATCTTCTGGAGCAGGAGTTAGGGAGAGACTTTCTGATTCTGATTGAACTTCATCTGAGGGATGATGCTCTGTCCAGGGAGCATTATCCAGAGAGAGGATATCTTTCTTGAGCAGATGGTTCAGAACTTGGTCTTGAAAAGCCTTCAGCTTAGCACTAAAGTTCTGCTGAACCTGTTCATAACTCTGTTCCTTTAGCTTCAGCGTTTCATAACTAAGCCAGTTTCTGAATTTTGTCCATATATAATCAGAAGCAGCAGGATTAGTCATCTCTTGAGTAGCATGCTTCAAAGAATTTATCCATTCCTGTATTCCTGTTTCAAAAATCAACAAACTTGTACCAACATCTGATGTGGTTTCAATTGGTTTAGGTTTGGGAATGGCATTTTTGTGAGAGATAGAAGCTAGTCTTTCCAGCATAATTGGATTAATGACAAGTCTTACATTGTCAGCTGGACTGCTAGTGGGTGAAGGAGTGGGAGAGTCATGTATGATGATTGGATTGGTAGGGGAGTTTAGTGGTGTGGATTCCAGAGATGAAGGAATTTCTGGAATGTTGTGGATGGTGAGAGGCATGCGAATAGCAAGTGGTTCTGTGATTCCAGGTATTAGGATTGTATCAGAATCTGAATGAGGTTCTTCAGATTGGTTTGTTGAAACATGGTGAGGTTCTGGTTCATGGATATCAGAAGATTGATTCTCAGAAGGTTGAGCTTCTGGTTGTTGTATTTCAGGTTGAGGTGAATGTGGATGAGGAATTTCTTGTTGTGGAGAGTGAGGTTATGGAATTTCTGGTGTGGTATCAGAGTTTGGATTTTCAAGGAGTTGAGAATTTGGATTTTATGGTACGGGAGCTGAAAAGTCTTGGTCAAATGAATCAATATCAGACAGAACTTTGGCAGGTTCTGGTTGGGTTTATTCAAGATTTGGATTATGAGAAAGGGAGTGAGTTTCATTCAGACTTAGAGTTTCTGATGGATCAAACCCTATGTCAAAGTCTTCAAATCTTTGTGGAGTTGGATGTTCTGGTTGAGTAGGCATGGCTTCAGATGTTGATACACTTATTGATTCTACCACAGAAACAGAGGAAGGATTACCTTTCTTTTTGGCAGCTTTTGGAGTCCTCTGAGATGGTCCTTCCGCTACAGCTTTCCTCTTCTTGGTCTTCTTTAAAGCAACTTTTGGAGCAGCCTTGTGTAAGTCTTGGATATTGATTTCTGGTGCAGTACCATCTTCCTTGCAAGCATCCAAATATCTGACTATTATTTCTGGCTTTGAGTCAATATCAGAAAATAGAGGAAAATCATCCAGAGGTATCCTTCTTGAAGTGATGGTTGCATGAGAAGTAATAGTAGGTTCCTTCTTGATGTTCTCAATGATTTTCATCTTCTTCAAATTTTTTGCGTTCAGGGTGCTGATCTCCTGGGCTTCAGTCAAATGCTCTATCAGCCTATTCTCTGTCAGAATCTGATATGAGTCTTCCTAAGGGTATCCAATCCCTTTTGGTTTGTTCACCTTCTCTTGTTTCCTTCACACTAGTTCTAAGATGATTAAACAACAAGTGGGGGAGGTTTACCTTAGTCCTCTTGGCAATAAAATAGATCAGAAACTGCTGATCAATGTTGATATAATCAGGAGAGCTAGTTGGCTTCTTGTGGTTGATACACCCCAGAATAATTTTTGCCCAAATTCTGTGGTGATCCTTCAGATCTCTGATTTTGCTGGAGGGAAGTCCATGAGTAAATATTTCCTTTGCAATAGAGCCTACATCAGAGCATCTTTCAGTCATGTCAATGCATCTGACACCTCCACCATTGTAACCAATAAGCTTTGAAATTAGGTCTTCTGTAATGATAATTTTCTTCCCCATGACATAAGAGGTAACTTGATGATTTGAAGAAGAAACATGTATCCAGAATTCTTTGACAAGAATTGGAAATGTTGGCCCCAGAAGACGGTCAAAGTATCTGTTCCAATCTTGAGCATTAACGTCTTCATACAGATTGAAGCCGATTTGTTGCAAGCTTTCAAAGTCAATAATCAGTTCTGAAAGAACTTCCAGATTATCAATGGGAGTGAGTAGCATTCTGTAAGGTTCTTCGTATTGTTCCATTGAAGCAGATTCCTAAGTACTGATGTTTTGGACGCTTGAAGAAGCCATTGTTCACACAAGATTTGAGGAAGATGAAAGGGGTTTTTGAAAATACGAACTTGAAACGATAGAAAGTATTTAGAGAGTAAAAAGAAGTTAATGTAAAGAGTGAGATTTGAGTTTAAATAGTTTTTATTGAAAGCGTAAATATTAAGAGAGAGAAATAATTAGTCATGATTATAAGCATTAATGACAGCTGAAATTAGGGGATTCAGAAAGATATTGGAACGGTTACCCATGACATGTGTCTCAATGGTCCCAATCAGCGCTTTTTACCTTTCTGAAAAGTGAATGCGTGTTCAGCCTCATAAAGTAGTTGATGAATGGATGACAACTGTTTGATTATGTGAACATCACACTTCTATCCTTGAAATGAAACGTTCAGATCTTCATGGATAGATTCTGATGAAATCTGTACTTCTAAAACTCTGAAGACAGGTTGATCAGTAGTTCACAGAAAATAACAAGGTTCTGAAGGTTAAGATATGCAAATAAAATATTTTATTCTGGGTATAACTTCATGCTGAGATGATTCAGAATGAAGTTAAACCTATCTTCAGAAAGAGGTTTTGTAAAGACATCAGCCCATTGATGGTATGTGTCAATGAATTTTAAGTTAAGAATCCCTTTCTGAATATAGTCCCTAATAAAATGATGTTTTATTTCTATATGCTTAGCCCTAGAATGAAAAATTGGATTCTTGCTGAGACAAATAGAAGAAGTATTGTCACAGAGGATAGGAATGTTACTCTCAAATATGTTAAAGTCTTCAAGTTGACTTTTCATCCAGAGCATTTGCGTGATATATCCAACAGCTGCTATGTATTCAACTTCTGCTGTTGATAATGCTATTATGGACTGTCTCTTGCTGGACCATGAGATCAGATTTTCTCCCAGAAACTGGCAGCTTCCAGAAGTGCTTTTACGTTCTACTCTGTCTCCAGTGATGTCAGCATCACAATATCCTACTAAGCTGTAATCATTTGATTTTCTATAAAACAAACCCATATTAGCAATACCTTTCAGATACTTGAAAATTCGCTTAATTGCTGTTAAGTGAGATTCTCTAAGATCTGATTGGAATCTAGCCCATAAGTAAAGACTAAATAAAATGTCAGACCTTGAAGCCGTTATATAGAGGAGAGAACCAATCATACCTCTATAGACCTTCTATTCTACCTTTTTACTTACCTCTTCCTTTTCCAAAATGCACGTGGGATGCATTGGAATTTTTGAGGGCTTACATTCTGAGAGATCAAATTTCTTCAGAAGTTCTCTGACATATTTGCTCTAATGAATCTAAGTTCCTTCTGGAGTTTGGTTTATCTGAATGCCCAGAAAGAATTTGAGTTCCCCCATTAAGCTCATCTCAAACTCTGCCTGCATACATTTAGCAAACTCTCTTCCCAGAGAGAGTTTAGTAGATCCAAATATAATGTCATCAACATAAATCTGACATACTAACATGTCATTCTTAACTGTCTTACAGAATAAGGTTGTGTCCACTTTCCCTTTGGTGAATTCCTTTTCTAACAGGAAGTTACTTAGTCTTTCATACCAAGCTCTGGGAGCTTGTTTCAGACCATAGAGTGACTTCTTTAGTTTGAAAACATATTCTGGATTTTTGGAATTTTCAAACCCAGGGGGTTGGTGCACATATACCTCTTCATCTATATATCCATTTAAGAATGCACTTTTGACATCCATCTGATACAGAGTGATGCCTTTATTTACAGCAAATGATATTAAAAGTCTGATGGATTCTAACCTGGCGACTGGAGAAAAGGTTTCTGTATAATTTATCCCCTCTTGCTGACTATAACCTTGTGCTACCAGCCGTGCTTTATTTCTGATGACTTCTCCTTGTTCGTTAAGTTTGTTTTTAAACACCTACTTTGTTCCAATGACGTTGAATCCTTTTAGTTTGGGAACCAGATCCCATATGTCATTTTTGGTGAATTAAATCAGTTCCTCTTGCATTGCCAGAATCCAGTCATTGTCCAGAAGTGCTTCATCAATTGTTGTTGGTTCAATCAGAGAGACAAGTCCTATGAGGGATTCTTCAGAGTTTATGAATGTTGATCTTGTTCTGATTGGATCATCCTTCTTTCCCAGTATTGTATCTTCTGGGTGATCAATGCTGCTTCTGGATAGTCTTTTCTGGAGTTGATCAATAGAAAGTGTTGGATTGCTCGCAGTAACTCTTTCTGATGTTGAGGGAGTGTCTCTGTTGATAACTTCTGATGAGTTGTCTTCTGTACCTGTGAGTTCAACTTCCATACCTGCAAGGAATTCATTCTGCTTTGACTTTTGAGAGTCAAGCTTATCATCAAACCTAACACTGATTGACTCTTTAACAATCTGTGTTTCTGTATTGTATACTCTGTACCCTCTTGAGCGTTCAGAGTATCCTAACATAATAAACTTTTTTGCTTTAGAGTCAAACTTGCTCAGATAATTTTTTGTATTTAGAATAAAGCAGGTGCATCCAAATGGGTGAAAATACGAAATGTTAGGCTTTCTGTTCTTCCACAATTCATATGGAGTCTTTTCCAGAATAGGTCTTATAAATATTCTATTATGAATGTAACACACTGTGTTAATTGCCTTTGCCCAGAAGATCTTAGCAACGTTAGTCTCGTTGATCATGGTTCTGGCCATTTCTTGCAATGTTCTGTTCTTTCGTTCTACAACTCCATTTTGTTAGGGAGTTCTAGGACAAGAGAAGTCATGCAAAATGCCTTTTTCATTAAAAAATTGTTCAAAATTTTTATTTTCAAATTCTCCACCATGATCACTTCTGACTTTTACAATTCTAAGATCCTTTTCATTCTGAACTTGGTTGCAGAAGGTAACAAACACAGAGTGTGACTCGTCCTTATGTCTTAAGAACTTTATCCATGCCCATCTGCTATAGTCATCTACGATTACTAACCCATACTTCTTACCACTGTCTGAAGCAGTTTTTACTGGTCCAAATAAGTCAATGTGCAGAAGTTCTAATGGCTTAGAGGTGGAAACAACATTTTTGGATTTGAAAGCAGGTTTTGCAAATTTGCCTTTCTGACATGCTTCACACAGAGCATCTGAGTTGAACGTCAAATTAGGAAGTCCTCAGACCAGATTGAGTTTGTTAATCTGAGATATTCTTCTCATACTAACATGCCCCAATCTTCTGTGCCAGACCCATTGCTCGTTGTTAACAGAAAGTAGGCATTTTACATTCTGACTCTTTAGTTCATAAAGTTTTATTTTATAGATGTTGTTTTTCCTCTTTCCATTAAATAGGATAGTCCCATCTTTCTGACTAACAGCTTTGCATGAATTTTGATTGAAGATTATATCATAACCATTATCACTTAATTGACTTATGGATAACAGGTTATGCATTAATCCATCAACTAATAATACATTACTTATAGAGGGAAGATTTTCATTACCTACTATTCCAGAGCCAATGATCTTTCCTCTCTGATTACCTCTAAAGCCCACGTAGCCTCCAGGCTTAAGTTCCAAGCTTTGGAACATATGCCTTATTCCTGTCATGTGTCGCGAGCAGCCAGAATCCAGGTACCATGATTGGTGTCTTAGCCTTGCTGCTAAAGATATCTACTACATGTATAATTTTATCCTTAGGTACCCACATTTTCTTGGGTCCTGATTTGTTAGTTTTACCAAAATTTTGATTGAATTTTGGTTTGACAGAATAATCACTACTTGTGTATTTTATGTCATGTGTGTGCCCATATATAAAATGTGAATTGAGTGGTGTGCGTTTTATAACTAAGTCCATGGAATTTTTTGGTGTAGATACCTTACCTTGATATCCTATCCCTTTTCTGCCATTTCTGCTAACTCCATAGATCATTTAAGCCATCTTGCTTCTGTCTATGTTTTTAGCTAGAAACTTCTGGAAGCTGTGATCATACTGTTTGATGATCTCATCAGCATTACTGGGAGTTTCAGAGATTGTTTCCTTCTAAGAGTTTTGTAAATCATTTTCTAATTTTGAAATTTTTTCTTTTAACTCAGAATTCTATAATCTGATACTCTCAGTCTTTTCAGAGTCAGAGGCAAGATTCCTTTTCAGGTTCCTGAATTTGACTCTGATTTGTTAATACCTTTCCAGAATTTCATTTAGGCTTTCTGCAAGTTCAGCCTTAGTAAAGTTTAGGGTAAAATCAGGAAATACATCTTTAGTGTCTGATTCTGAGTCTGAACTAGAAGCTTCACTTTCTTCTGATACGTTTTCCATGAGAGCTATGTTTTCTCTTTCATCATCTGATTCTGAGTCAGCTTCAGATGTGTCAAAATCATCCCATGTAGCCATGAGGCTTTTCTTCTTTTCCTTGAAGAACTTCTTTTTGGGCTTTTCCTTCTGAAGCTTTGGGCAGTCACTTTTGTAGTGCCCTTGCTCGTTACATTCATAGCAGATGATGTCCTTGTTATTTGTCTTTTTGTATCCTGAAGAACCTTTAGATCTTCTGTGTTCAGAGGAAGACTCAGACTTTCTGTATATGGAGGAGGACTCATTCTGATTCTCTGATCTTCTGGGATTTCTGAACTTCCTTTTTCTCTGCTTCCACAGTTGGTTCACCCTTCTAGAGAGGAGTGACAATTCATCTTCTTCTGATGAGGATCCATCAGAAGTTTCTTCCACAACCTGCAAAACCTTAGAGTCAGATTTTCTGTTAGATTTTAAAGCTAATGGCTTACCTTGATTTTGAGGATCATCTTCTTCTAGCTCTATCTCGTGACTTCTGAGGGAGCTAACAAGTTCCTCCAGAGAAATTTTGTTGAGATCTTTGGCTAGCTTAAGTGCTGTGACCATTGACCTCCATTGTTTGGGCAAGCTTCTGATGATCTTCTTAACGTGATCAGCAGTGGAATACCCTTTGTTAAGAACCTTTAGTCCAGCAACAAGGATTTGAAATCTTGAAAACATAGTTTCTATTGATTCACTATCTTTCATCTTGAATGCCTCATACTTCTGAATGAGTGCAAGGGCCTTGGTCTCTTTGACTTGAATGTTGCCTTCATGCGTCATTCTCAGAGAGTCAAACATGTTCTTGGCAGTCTCTCTGTTTGATATTTTCTCATATTCTGAGTATGAGATAGCATTGAGAAGTATTGTTCTGGCCCTGTGGTGGTTTTTGAATTCACGCTTTTGCTGATCAGACATCATTTTTCGGTCTATCTTCTGACCACGTCCATCCACTGGGTGCGTGTATCCATCAGTCACCATGTCCCACAGATCAGCATCATGAGCTAGAAAGAAACTCTCAATTTTGTCTTTCCAGTAGTCAAAGTTTTCTCCATCAAAGACTGGAGGTTTTCCACTGAATCTGTCCTTGACTTCAAGGTTGTCATTGCTGATGTTTTGGCTTGGTCCCACCATAGTGTTTTTCTGAAGCTTGGATCTTGTACTGACACGGTTAAGTGTTTAAGCTCAGAACCAGGCGCTCTGATGCCAATTGAAGATGTGAAAAACACAAGAGGGGGGGGGTGAATTGAAAACTTGAAATTAAAAGCTCAATGACACAGTATTTTTATCCTGGTTCGTTTGATCTCAAACTACTCCAGTCCACCCGTCAAGGTGATTTCTCCTCTCTCCAACGAGGTCTTAATCCACTAATCTCAAAAGGATTACAATCACTACTTTAACAATTGTTAAAGTCTTCTTGAGTACAACCACAATCCAGTTAATCTCAAGGAACACTGTTTCAAAACTATTATACAAGATACGTGTTGTTGTTTTTCTTACAAAAACTGTTTATCACCACTGTGATAATTTACACAAGATGATAGCTTGAAAATGTAAAGAATATTGCTTGCAGCTTTGAATATGCGTGAGTGGTAATATGGAAAAATCGTTATTGATTTTGAAAGCTGAATTTGTTTATATAGGCAGTGGAATGATGTTGATCATAAAGTATGTTTAATGTCATTAACACACTTTCCATTTGGAGAAGATCCTGTCTGAAAGAAGCCGTTGGAATTGATACTGTTATGAATGATTAGTAACTCTTCAGAATCTTATCTCCTTAATTGTTGATGACGCTTCAGAATATTGATGACTTGGATTAACATGTTCTTGTTCAGAATCAGAGTTTACGTTGCTTAAGCGCAGGTTCTGGTCATCAATCTTCAGCGCATGTTCTGATTATTTCAGCGTGTAGCTCTTATGGCTTATCTTCTGGTGCTGATATGGTCAGAACTTCTGCATTCATAAAACAATTTTTAGGGTGCATATTTGTTCTTTGTATTTATTATTTATTCTTTGTATTTGTTATCATCAAAACTTTAACTAAGGGTTGTAGAACCAAACTATGTTATAACACAAACACCTTTCAAAACAAATTTTCAAAACAAACTTTGTCACAACCTTGAGGACTGATACAAGGGTTATCACGAAGCAAAATGTTTTCAAAACAAACACACACAAGCAATTTGAAAAATGAGCAAGTACCTAAGAGCCCATGGAAAACCATGGATAGAAAGGGTGCTAACACCTTCCCTTTCTATAATTTACCCCCCGTACTCAGAATATCTCGAAAAAAGGTTTTTTCTGTTCTTTTTCCTTTTCCATGATTGGATGAAATAAAATTCGATGGCGACTCTTGCTTACCGCGACATTTTGCAAACATAAAAACGCAAAACACAAACCAGTAAAAATAGTCGGTTCTGCCACCGTATCACAAACGCTTATATAACTTTTCATTAAATAAACAAAAGGCCTTAATAATCATATCTAAATCCTCTGGATGAGAGAAAATTTGACCAAGTATACTCTGCTCATCCTCATCATCAAAATCGATGATGACTGGCCTTTTTAACATTCTTCATTGATAAGTGGTTTTTGCATCGCTTTTATCATTAGGTTCTCTTTGTTATTTCATTGTTTTTATCTGTTTTTCCTCTTTTTGTGCTTTGGTATTGCTCTTTTGTTGTTTTTAGGCCCTAACATTCAATCTAGAAGTAAAGAGGATCAAATCGGACGAAACATGAAGAAAATGCAAAAAGTCATAAATTTCCATATAAAGACCATGGGGGCTGTTATGACCACCGATAATACCCATTACAAGTCGTAACATCATGCTTCCCCAAGGGCTCTCTGTAATCCTATGGGAGAACTGACTTGGGTGTTTTACGTTTGATCACAATTGTTGCGGATTGCAAGAGTCGCCACTGACTTTTCTTTTATCCAATAAGGAAAGGGTGAAAAGAATAGGAAATACCTTTGAGATTATTTTCTTGAGTTTGCGGGGTAGGTTATGAAAAGGGAAGTTGTTAGCACACTTTTCATCCGTAGTTATCTACGGGCTCTTAGTTGCTTGCTAGATCACTTGCTTTTGTTTGAAAATGTGCTTGTGTTGTGGGTTTTGAAAGTATTTTGAAAACGTCTTTGTAATGGTTCTCGTTTCTATAAGAACGCGTACAAAGTGTTGGTTTTGAAAGTGTTTCAATTTGAAAGTATTGGTGTAAAAATGTTTTTGTTGTGAGCAAGCGAGCAACTATGGGCATCCTACCTACTCAAAAGGTCTATGTTCTTTTCCTCCTCCTTTAGATGTTGCTATCTTACCATTGATTTGGTAAGAAACCTTATCATTGGATGTGAAGGGATGGGTGTGGGACGTTTGTATAGTCATAGAAGGTAACCTATGAGACGTTTTAGCAATTTTTGTTTAGGGACTAGATCGTTTACCGAAGGAAACATTAAGGGTCATTGAGGGGCTATGATATTTTATCGAGGGTCTTTGCTAAAACTCCCATATTCGAGGGACATGACTATTTTTCCGAGGCAACAAGTGAGATTACCCCAGGGGTGCATGTGTGTGAATAATGTGTTTGATTTGCATGCATTTAGTCTTTGATTAAAGTGATCAACTTGTTTATTTTTATCTTGCCATACATCATAGTTACTAACATTTATACAAAAATAATAAAAATGCAGAAAATAAATCCTACGCTATTACAACCATATTGAATAGCAAGAAAATATAAAGAAAAAATAAAATAAAGAAAGAGAAATTGGCTTTTTCGACTCAGGCAGCAACACTCTTCGATTTTGCACTTGGCTTCCTTCAATTTGGGCATGGAGTTAATAAGGTCATGTCTTTCGATTTCACCCTATTCCTACTTCTTTCGATTGGGACCTGGAAGTCAGCGTGACCATCCTTCTGGCTGCTTCTTTCATTTGAGACTTGGCAGTCAG
Source organism: Vicia faba (assembly GCA_948472305.1). Taxonomy (NCBI): domain Eukaryota; kingdom Viridiplantae; phylum Streptophyta; class Magnoliopsida; order Fabales; family Fabaceae; genus Vicia; species Vicia faba. The sequence goes on from OX451739.1 coordinate 472,195,712, forward strand.
TGTGAACATCCTACTGGCTACTTATTTCATTTGAGGCTTGGGATCAACATGAAGTGCACTCTTTGCCTCAGGTTCCTTGCTGCCTCCTTCGACTGCAGGAATGTTAGGCCCTCAGGTTGAGATTCGAAAGGCTTGAGTACTTAGCCAATTGAAGGATACAGAGAACCTGTTTTAAACTTTTAAAATGCAACATTCAAGTGTAACTTTCGAAAGCTACAGGCCAGGGGTTAGTACAAAATTATTGGGTCTCAAAGTCCAAAGCCTAACTAGTCAGGGTTGAGATTTTCAACATATGGACAGTCAGGATCGAAGGTTAAAACATGGTCAAGCTCCCTAGATGAAATATATACATTTTCTCTTTATTGGTATGTATACATGATATTTAAATGAAATATTTCCAAGTTTAAAGAGAACTTACCTCTTGAAGCGCTTAAATCGAAGGAAACTGCAAGTGCCTTCCTTGGTTGTGAATGAAAGTTCGTTGGGGCCTTCCTGAGACTAGTCCAGTTACTACTTTGTTCAAGCAGTCACTGAATCGAAGGAGGATATGGGAGTGAATTGAAGGTCTCTCTATAACAAGTAAAGGAGTGAATCAAAGGACTACTATATTGTAGTTGGGGAATGGGTCGAAGGTGAGTTAACTGGCAACTTGAGGAGTGAATCGAAGGGTTCACTTAGTGTGTGAAGGGGTCTGAGTTTTTCAAAAGTGTTTGGAATATTTGAAAACGTTGGAGAGTGTTTGAGAGTTCTTTGAGAGATTTATCACTTTTTTCACAACAAGAGTTTTCTTGCAACTATCTAGGGGCGTTTAAGATGTGTGGTGGAGGCTCATATTTATAGATGACTTTGGCTGATGATTTAGGAGGGAAAACAAAAAATTTGAACAAAAAAGGCATGTTGTTCTTGTATCTTTCGAGGGGCAGTGTTCATATGCAAAATTGGTGCAAGAATAAGGGCAGTGTTGCAGGACTACTGTGCAACAGTTTTGGAGTGTTATGGCCAGTGTATCAGGCCTAGACTTGACAGCACATGGGACTCTAGCCAGCAAGTATCTTTGGATATCTCAACCTTTTGTTTTGACCTTCTAGCGCTATCCTTTAACCAAACTCCTCAACAACATTTCTTTTTCAAATCAAAGTGTCCTTCGAATGGCTCATATGGGTATCCTTTGAAGGGCCCAAATAGTTGTCTTTCGACTAGGCCCTTTTGTATGTTCCTTTGAATGGATCATATGGGCATCCTTTGAAGGGGCCCAAATAGGTGTCTTTCGACTAGGCCCTTTTGTATGTTCCTTCGAATGGCTCATATGCATGCCCCTGAAACGGATCAACAAAATATGTCATTTGATTGGGACGTCCAGTTATGTCTGGCAAGTCCTTCAAATATGCTACCATGGTACGTCTTTTGAACGAGACAATAGTTATGTGTCATTGTATGTTGAAGCAAACTATTTCCAAGGGAGATACTACCCAGTCGAAACTAGCGTGAAGGTAACCAATTTTTTGTGGTTGCCATTGCTTTATGACTCCAAGTAAAACATGAAAGGAGTCTTTGCTCAAATGAAGGGTGTTGTACCCCAAAATTTGCCCTCTCATTCTCAAAGGATCACCCTGGACCCTCAGGTTTGCTTCCATCCAATTCCAAGCCTTGAATTACAAATTTTTCAAGAAAATCATTCACAAGGGCAAAATGGTCATTTGCATACTGAAAAGTCAAACCTTGACTTTTGGATCAAAATCAAGTCTCAAGAATCATATTTTATCAAGACATGTTGGAATGTGAGATTTGCTTCGCCAAGAAATTCAAAAGTCAAAATTACTTTGGAAAAGTCAAGTTTCTAAATACTTAGAATTTTTCTAAGTGTTTAAGAAATATGACAAACTCAGAACTTCTGATCAGATTATCACCATGATGCAAGCTGATTTTGGAAGAACTTCTGACACAAAAGTTATAGATTTCAATAAGATCTAAAACATTGCAGAACAGAACTTCTTTTAGAAATGCTGGGATTTCAAGTTATACATCCTCAAAGGCACATCTCAGAAGTTGTCTAAAACTTCTGGGCCAGTTTTCACATAGGCTCATTCAGAGGTTGCAAGAGCAATGTAAAGAGGATTTACAAAGTGTGTTACAAGCTTTTAGGAAAGTTTGAGAGCTCCTTCAGAACATGTTGGAGCAAAGAACTTCAAAGATCAGAAGTTGGATGTCTCTTCTAAGTTACGCTGAAGCTGAACTTCTGATCCAGAATTAGGCAATGATGTAGAATTTCACATTGCAGGATTTCTGGTTTGATAAATCTCATCATCATTTAATGCTCACAACCACTTTTGAGTCTTTATCCCAAGGATTTCCCCCACGTGTACCTTTACCGTCTTGGAAAAGCAAACTTTTGTACAAAAGTGTGTTGGGTCCATGTGTTACTTTTGCTTTCCCTTAATTTCTGCTGACAAATCCAGCTTAGGCGCTGCTAAACCTGCTAACCACCCTACTTTGTGCCTTAAACCATGCTTGTTTAAACTTGCTTCAAGAACAAGTCAGCGCCTAGCATATGATGTTGGTGACACTTGACCTCTCAAAACTACTAAACCTTTACCTATAAATTAGACTTTATTGGAAACTGTAAAAGGGTCGGAAATTTGAGAAAGAAAAGCCTTGAACCCCTGCTAAAATTCCAAGAGTCCAAAAACGGCAAACATAAAATACAAAACCTGTTATCTTTTGATTCTTGCATTCAAACTCCATTTTTCCTCAAGTGTTTCTTGACCAAAACCACCCATACAATTTCTGATATACATTCGAAAGCCATCCTAACTTCTGTGGTCAAATTGTAACACACTCTCCATTAATATCCACCTCAAAGAAGTCATAACTTTGCTCCTTGTCTGTTCTAGGATTTTCCAATCATTCATAGCCCAAGTTGAAAGTTTCCAGCCTGCTGAGCACGTGAGGATGCTGGTCAGAACACCACAAGCGGTTAGAGCCAGACTCCAGCTCACAAAACATTTTCCAGCTGCAAGGTAAGCTTCTGCTAACTCTTGTCATATTACTTAAGAATTGTTAGAATTGCATGTTCAAAATATAATGTAGACATCCTGATTCTGATGCTGTACATATTCTGAGGTTTCATATATTTGCCTGCCTAAGTAGAGAGAATTTTAGTTCAGAACTTCTTGAAGAAATTAGGACTCAGAATTAGGATTAGCAAATCCATGCTTGCTTCTGATTTATAGTTCTGATATCTCTTGTTTATGAAACATTATGAAACCTGCCATAACTTTTATATGCATATCTTCTGTTTTGTTGAGAAATAACTAAGTTGCAGATGTTATGACTAGCAGAGAGAGGGAGATTAAGTTCTGTCAGTGGCATCAGAACTTCTGAAATCTTCTTTGTTCCCAATGGATCCAGAACTTCTGACTTTACCTATTTCTGCTAATATGATTTCTGTTTTTGCACCACGCCAGAGTCAGAACTTCTGATCTCTTTTAGTTCAGCAATGCGCTGATTCTATTTTTATTTTTCCTTACCATTTTTTCCATCACTTCTATTTTCACTAATCAAAAACACCAAAAACATTTTTACATTTTTTATGCTTTATTTTATTTCTTAAAACAAAAAGATCAAAAATATTTTCTTAAACAAAACTTATTTCTTTTCTTAAACAAAACAAGCATTTTGCATTTTCTTGTACATTCTTATCCATTCAATATGATTGTAATAGTAACTTATGACTTGATTTAATTTGCAATCCCTATTTGTGAATTTGTACACCCCATCCCCCTAATGTTTGTAATAGCATAGGACTTTACTTTTCTGTATTTTTATTGCTTTCATGTATTGTTAGTAATTAGGGTGTGCATGATGAGATAAAAACAACAAATAGAAAATCCATATTCAAGACAAAAATAAATCATGAAATCAACGCACTTGCACACAAGTACCCCCTAGGGTAAATCCACTTGGTTGCCTTACAAAAATTACCATATTACGCATGTGAGGTATCTTAGCAAAAACAAACAAAATACAAGATCATAGTCCCTCGATGACGCTATCAAAAATTGCCTTCCAAAATGATCTTAGTCCCAAAAAGAATGCTAAGATACCTTGCAACATTTCTAATCATGGTTATACAATGACCCGCGCCCGTCCCGTTTACATCCAAAGATAGGGTTCCTTACTAAATTAATGGTAATACAACAATGTCATGGGAAAAGAAAATGAACAAGAAAGACATTTGAGTAGGTAGATTGCTCCTAATTACTTGCTCCATTTCAAAAATAAACATCCTTGCTATTTTCAAAACAAATCACATACACTTTCAAAACATCTTACAAACTTGAAAACATTTTCAAAAGATCAACGTCTTTGTATACATTCTTACGAACGAGAATCATTACAAATATTGCCTAAACAATGGCCTCTTTATAAAATACTTTCAAAACCCACACCACAAGCACATTTTCAAACAAAAGCAAGTGATCTAGCAAGTAACTAAGAGCCCATGGAAAACCAAGGATGAAAAGGGTGCTAATACCTTCCCTTTTCATAATCTACCCCCCGAACTCAAGAAATAATCTCAAAGGTCTTTCCTGTGCTTTTTCACCTTTCCTTTTTGGATAAAAGAAAAGTCGGTGGCGACTCTTGCTAACCGCAATATTTGTGATCAAATGCAAAACCTTCAAGTCAATTCTCCCACCGTATCACAGAACTGGCGACTCTACTGGGGAAATTTTTTAAAAGTGGGGTTACCTTAGGGCTAGATCACATTTACTTGTTTTCATTGTTTGATTTGTTTGCTTTTCATTTTTGGTTCTTTGTTTGGGTTTGAATCCTCTACCCGGATTTGGAATACTTATAGGTATGTAGCAATACGTTGTAGAAACTGTGCGGGGTATAACAACACGGTATAAGAAATAGCTATGTTAGTGCGACATATTTGTGGGTACCGGTAGCCCTTGAGTAGTCAAGGAGAATACATGGCCGCTGAGTGATGTCATGAAGCACTAATGAACTTTTAGAACCTTTACTTGACCAACTTGGCCTTTAGGACGTAGTGAGATGACCGAATTTGGTGCAGTCCGAAGTTGGTAGATACTCGAAACTACACTCATTGAGGTTTGGTTTTTTGGGATATTTCGGTCGCCATTAAAGAGGCTTGCGCTGAAACAATGCCCGAGAAAACAAATCAGTGATATTGAGCTACTTAGAACCCGGTTACTATTACTAGAACAGGTTTGAGCCAACTAAACTTCAAGAGGGTACTTACCTATGAGACTCCATGCAAGCCTAAACCTAAGGACTTATTTGCTTTGTTTGTATGTATTTACTTGTACATAACATCATAAACACCATGACATCATACTCACTAACTATTTCAAGGATTTGTGGGATTTATCTTTGTTCTATTTTGTAGGATATGGATTCTATTCGCAGGAAAACCATTCAAGTCAATCTCGTAAGGATCCCTCCTCAACTCAAAGAGTTAGCATCAAGGATTCCTGAAAATTCTCCATTTTCCGAAAGACATGATCTCCTACTAAACTTGGTCACTTCCAGCACTGATGAAGATATGATGAAGGTGCTCTTTCAGTTCTTTGATCCCCTACACCATTGCTTCACATTTCCCTATTAGCAACTTGTGCCAACTTTGGAAGAATTCTACCGACTCTTGAGGATTCCTATTCTCAATCAACTACCTTTCAACAGTACGGAAAGAGATCCAAATCCAGAAGAGATTTCTCAAGCTCTACATTTGCAACCATCTGATATCACAACTAATTGGGAAACAAGGAGTGGTGTCAAAGGTTTTCTAGCAAAGTTCTTGTTTGAGAAAGCCCAAAACTATTGGAACTCTTTGGATTTGCAAGCCTTTGAGGAAATTGTGGCTCTCCTCATCTATGGAATGGTTTTGTTTCCAAATCCTGACCAACTCATAGATATGAGCGCCGTCAAAATCTTCATGTCTCGTAACCCGATGCCTACTTTGCTAGGGGACATCCTACATTCCTTTCACACTCGTACCATGAGGAAAATATGTATCCTCATGTGTTGCACTCCTCTCTTGGCAAGATGGTTTATTTCACATCTTCTCCAATCTGTGTTGAAGAATGAGCAAGGTTCAAGGTGGTCACATAGGTTGATGATGCTCAGACATTCAGATATTCATTGATATTCCCACTCTTTGGAGAATGTTACTATCATTGACCATTGTGGAGAGTTCCCTAATATCCAGTTGCTTGGCATTAGAGGAGGTATCACTTACAACCCCTGCTTAGCCTTACGATAGTTTGGTTACGTCCGGAGGAATGGTCCCCACGAGATGCTTATCCAAGGAGTGGTATTTGACTACGAGAATGACGATCAAGGTTACCGTCAAAGGTTTATCCGAGCCTGAAGGATGTTGAACAAGGTGGATAGCAAGACGTTAGGATACAAGAATTCCATTCCCCTTGAGCCTTGCCTTAAATGGGTGTGAGCTCATGCTCAGAAACTTGTGATGCCTTATCCTTCAATCTTACCAGTCATTGTGGAGCCAGTGGTCTAAGTGGATGTTCCCTACACTATCCTCCACCCCGACATGCCTACATCTATCGAAGACTTACAAAAGGGTTTGGTCCAGCTGAAGGAAGAACGAGATACTTTCGAGGCTCAATTCTATGCTAGTGAAAAGAGGGTCTTGGAGCTTACGAAGCAGCTACAAGAAGAGCAAACTGTGAACGCTTATCTCGCGCCGAAGAGGATGCATTCTGTTATAGCCCAAAATTTTCCCTCTCATATTTTCTCAAAACAAGGCAAGAAAAATCTCCAAGTGGCTCAAGATTGCTCAAGAGTTGGACAGTCAAGCTATCTCTTAAGGCAGTCAACCCCAAATTAGGGTTTTGTGTTGCATCAAGATCCTTGAGTCCAAATGACATCAAGTTCTCCCAAATGTCTTAATATGTCCTCAAGATCATCCATGTCAAATTTCAAGCCTTGCAGAGGAAGTTTGGCCAGTCAATTGCTCAAAGGGTCCAAAAATCGACTATGCTAGGGAAAAAGTCAATTGTGACCTATAAACAGTCAAACTTCAAGATTTTTTGCCAACATTCTCATTTTAAGGATATTTAATCATTTGATCAAGGGTTGATCATGATTCACCAAGGATTGCTCAAAATTCATCAAGACTCAAAAGTTGTTAAATTATGGTTTTGTAGGAAAAGTCAACTCAACTTTGACCAAGCATAACTTTCTCATACATTATTAGAAATGACCCATCCAAAGCTCATTTTGAATAGGATGAAATTTACTATAATCCATCTTCATACCCCAAGATCAAGAAATTCACTCACAACAAGTTACCAATTTGGACATTATAGGTCATTTTTGAAAGTCAACAAAAACACCTTTTTTGCCAAAGCTTATAACTTGAGCATGGAATATCAAAATGCGATGATACCAAAAGGGTTGGTTAGAGGACATCTCAAGATTTCTAAAAAGTCCAAGAACACCTCCAAAAGTTCAAAATTGAAGAAGTTATGCATTATTGAAGTTGGGCATTTTTGCAAAATTGCCAAAAGTCAACTATCCCCAAAACTTCTAATTTTGTCAAATGGGTCCATTCTTTTCCACTTGATTTGAGCTTGCATCATTGTACACGTGTCCTAGCTTCAGCCATGTGTCCATTTATCAATTTTATTATTTTATTTGATTTTTTATTGAATTATTTCATTTTAAATCAAATTAAATCAAATAAAATCCAAATATTGATTACTTGATATCTTTTTGGCTATTTCAGGACTGAATCGTCATCATCAAGGGTGTCAAACTCGTATCAAGCAATCCATGTGAAAAAATATTGAGTTTTGACAATTTTGGAAGGTTTAGTAATGGTGAATCAAATCAAATCTCATGGCATTGATGTGGAAGGATTCAATCCATAATTCTTAACCTAATGCATTCTATAATACATAAGGAAGCTAGAGGGAACGAAAACAAGGCCGGAGGCTGCAAGAACAAACAAAACAAAACTTGCAAAATTCACTAAAAAAGTGTGAAACCAAAATCGTACTTGGAGGCGATCTCAGAAGCCAAGAAGGGTCTCAATCAATTGCTGGAGGTTCACTGAGTCAGAACCAACCCAAAGCCGGTCTCCATACACGCTCAAACGCACTGTAAGTGTCATAGAAAACCGCTCTTCTTTTGAATTCGCAAATATTTATTCCTGCATATTTTGTACAAACTATTGGCATATTCATAATCCTCATCAAGTTTCCAAGCATTCTGCATTATCCAATTTTATTTATCTGACATATAAAGCCAAGTACCATATCTAGGGTTTCGTGGTTTTTTTTTGGGCATTTCTTTTTCAGGGAAAATTGGATGACGAGAAGGGCATGGTTGTGACCGAGACGATGAGACGAGCACAACCATGCCCTTAGATTTCATTTCCATGGCTCACTGTGGATTATAGGGATACGTGACCTTTAGTGGCAGGCGGTGTCCATGGCTATAGGTGTTGCATAGTTTTAGCCACGAACGTGAGGAAGAAGATGGAGATGTGTCGCCTCTCTAGTGGCCAATTCAAACATGGCGCGCTTTGTTTTACTTTTTCTGGCATATGATTGTTTTTCTTTCATTATTATTATTACGTATATCAATAACAACTAAAACACAATGGCCTGGTGGCAAGCGAACATTGGCACATCCCACAGGACCTGGGTTCGAATCCCAGGTCCTTCACTTCTTTGTTATCATTATTTTCCAGGTAATCATGTGTATCTCCAAGCATGATGCATATCATACGTCCTCAAGTATCAAAGCGCCAGATTGCCCAAGGCCAAATCTGGTGATCCAGAGATGATGGTCTACCATGGACCAAGTCCAAGCGCGCATAAGGAATCCAGAAAGTCAACAGGGCCAGCGCCTAATGGGCCATGCAATTGCTATCCTGACCCCCTTTTTAGGCCCATACACTTCTAACTCTTTCTATTTCATTTTTATTTTATTTAATTGTTTATTTTATTATATTTTTATTATTTACTAACCAATCAAATTTTTTTCCTTTAATAAAATTAAAACCAAAAAATATTTTCTTTATTAAATTAAATTTCAGTATTTTATTTTTTATTAACAAATATTAATTTAACTAATTTAGGCCATTAATTAGGAATAACTTTAATATATTTTTTCAATAATTAAAATCAATTAGACTTAATTAGATTTTTACTAACATTAATTAATTTTTATTTCTTTCTTTAAATAATAAAAAACCCAAAAATATTTATTTTTATTAATTAGTTTAATTAATTTAATTTAATAATTAATTTAGGATAGTTTATTTCTTAAAATTCAAAAATAACCAAAAAATCTTTTTCTTTAACAAAGGGTCAAAACCCTAGAACTCGCACTCGATTTAATTTTCCCACACGCGATTTATTTATTCAATATTGTACTTGTTCCCGGAATGTAATAGATAATTAGGACCATTTAATTATTTTATCGTTTTATTTATTTTTCCGCATTTAAATTTCAAAGGGTTGCTTTTGGCGATGTAAATACCCGACGCCTTGTAATTTAATTTCCGCAATTTATTTTCCGCAAAATATAACTGTTAGATGTTTGAAAATAGGAATGCATGACAAGAATGAATGTTTAAACCTAAAATCAACATAGATCACCATTAACATGTACAAAGATAAAATTAACTGAAAACGACACACTCGCACATGCACACTCTTAGGGTACACCCCACTTGGTTGCCTTCATACACGGTCATTGAGTATAGGTCACTTTAGAGGTCGCCCTCCTGTCCAAAGATCATAGTCGCCTCAAAACGGTTGCCTCGGATATTGTTGCCTCAAAACAAATGATCTAAGACATTAGGGTTACCGCTAAGGCGTCCTAACATTGCTTTGGTGACCGTAAGTCCCTAAATTCGAATTGACCCTTAAACTCCAACGATGGTGCTACCTACTCATCAATAGTGGGATAGTATTGTCTAAAGGAAGATAGCATAGAACGATTCCTTTTTCGAGTAGGTAGATGGTTCTTAAGTACTTGCTCTTTTAAAAAACAAAAACAAAATCTTTTTCACACTTACACCTTTCAAACAAAAAACTTCTTCAAACCCACAAGCACAGAGAAAGCAATATTTTGAAAACAATATGAGCAAGTACCTAAGAGCCCGTGGATAACCATTGATAGAAAGGGTGCTAAACCTTCCCTTTCTATAATCTACCCCCCGAACCCGAGAAATATCTCGAAAAAGGAATTTTTCTGTGCTTTTTTCCTTTCCTTGTTGGATAAAATAAAATTCGGTGGCGACTCTTGCTTACCGCGACATTTTGCAAAAACAAACGCAAAACGCAAACCATCATTCCAAAAAACAGTCAGTTCTTTCCCACCATATCACACATTCAATCTTTTTATCTTAGAAAGTTATTTTGTAAGCCCAATAGGCATGATGTAATCTCTCTTGTTTTGTCTAATGAATATTAACGTTTGTTCATTTCTTTTGTCTATACAAATTTAAATCTCATTAATCCTTGAAATCATTTGCATATACATATTCATGCATCATAACATGACAGGTTTTTGCATAACAGGTTTCCTTATCTTTCTGCTGTTTATTTCAGCAAGATGGATCTAGAGAAAACCGTGACAGATCTCCAAGCCCAGAATTCTCAGTTTCAGGAAGCTCTACTAGCCCTAGCTAAGGGGCAGCAAGATATGATGGCTTTGCTGACTGTTAAGAAGAAGCCAAAGAAGAAAGCTCTACTCAACATGGGTAGAAGGTTCAAGGAGACAATCCGTCAAATCCCAGTAGGAGGAGACTCATCTGAAGAGGACGAGAACAAGGTCAGTGAGGTCAAGAGTACTCAAGCCGAATGTGTTAATGATCAAGAATCTGATGATGATTATTTTAACGAGCAGTATCCACCTGCTGATATCAAATACAAGCAGTTAGAAGACAGGTTGAAAGCCTTTGAAATACAAGCCGTCCCCGGTTTATATTTTGATGATTTGGGTTTAATCTCTGGGGTAGTTATCCATCACAAATTCAAAGTACCAATCTTTGCCAAATACGACGGGGTTTCTTGTCCAAAACTCTATTTGAAGTCTTATGTGCGCAAGATACAGCCGCACACTGCCGATAAGAAGCTATGGGTTCACTTTTTCCAAGAGAGTTTAGCTGGAACACAACTTGAATGGTTTTATCAGTTAGATGGTTCTCGTATCAATACTTGGTAGGATCTAGCTACTCCCTTCTACCATCAGTATCAATACAACGCCAACTTGGCTCCAATGAGGGTTCAATTGCAAGATATGACCATGGGAAAGAATGAAGGATTTAAGGAATATGCGCAAAAGTGGAGAGACCTTGCTAGTAGGGTCCAACCTCCCTTGACTGATAGGGAACACTTCGACATTTTCATGGGCACCTTATCTGGTCCTTTCTTTAATCTGTTGGTAGGCTGCTCTTCTTCTGGTTTCACCGAATTATTCTTAACCAGTGAAAGAGTTGAGAGTGGCATCAAAAGTGGGAAGATCTCTGTGGCATCTACCTCCAATTCTAATCCTATCAAGAAACCTTTTGCTGCAAAGAAGGAAGTTAATGTTGTGTATGGGGCAAGGGCCCATACCAAGAAGAATGAACATTCGTCTGTCAATGTTATCTGAATCTCCAATCTAACCCCTACTCCAAGACCATCTGCAAATCATCAATGTTTCGAAACTCTAAGAAGACAATTTACAAGGTTAGGCATGTCACTGTATCAAGCCCTTCAACATTTGCTCAAGGCTAATTTAGTGACGTTGCGCGATCCTCCAGCCAACACAGACACGTCGTCACCAAAGTATAATCCGAATGCAAAGTGTGTGTGATACGGTGGGAGAACTGACTTGAGGTTTTGCGTTTTATCGCAAATGTTGCAGTTAGCAAGAGTCGCCACCGACTTTTCTTTTATCCAAAAGGAAAGGTAAAAAAGCACAGGAAAGACTTTTGAGATGTTTTCTTGAGTTCGGGGGGTAGATTATGAAAAGGGAAGGTGCTAGCACCCTTTTCATCCATGGTTTTCCACAGGATCTTAGTTACTTGCTTATATCACTTGCTTTGTTTTGTTTGAAATTGTGTTTGGTGTGATTTTGAAAGTACTTTGTAAAAGAGGCCATCGTTTAGGCAATCTTTGTAATGATTCTCGTTCGTAAGAATGTATACAAAGATGTTTGTCTTTTGAAAATGTTTTCAATGTTTGTAAGATGTTTTGAAATGTGTGTGTGCTTATTTTTGAAAATAGCAAGGATTGTTGTTTGAAATAGAGCAAGTAACTTAGAAACTATCTAACTACTCAAATGTCTTTCTTGTGCATTTTTTATTCCTTTGACAGTGTTGACTTACCATTGATTTGGTAAGCAACCCTATCTTTGGATGTAAACGGGACGGGCGTGGGTCATCGTATAACCATGATAGCAATGTTGCCAAGTATCTTAGCATTTTTGAGGGACCAAGATCATTTTGTTTAGGCAACCTTTGAATAGCTTCATCGAGGGACTATGATCTTATATTTGTTTTGTTTTGCCAAGATACTTCGCATGCGTAACATGGCCATTTTATTTTAGGCAACCAAGTGGAAGAAACCCTAAGGGTGCTTGTGTGCAAAGTGTATCATTTTCATGCTTTTGTCTTGTATTTAGGGTTTTCTATTTGCTTTGTTTTTGTTCTTGTCATGCAAACCCTAATTACTAATCATGGTATAAAGCGATAAATTACGTAATGTAAATATACTAAGCTATTACAACAATTATTATGGGAGGGGGGAATACAAGTTTGAATGGGGATTTGCACAAATATAAAACTAAATATATTATTACAACCAAATCAAATATGCACAAATTTAAATAAATATAAGACAAATATTTAAAATGCAATGCAATATGTTCATGTTAGAAAAAAATGTCTTATGTCTTGTTTTTTGTATGAAAAAAAAATATTCAATTTAAACCTAAAAAAAAGGAAAAAATAATATTTATTTTGGGAGGGGATTAAACCCTAGTTTTTTAATTAAAAGAAAATAATGTTCTATATTTATTAAGTTGTATATTTTTTGTATAAAAATAATAAATAATATTAAGCCTAAATACTAAAATATTAATATGTGTAAAAATGAGTATTTATGAGTATAAATATGTATAATAAAAATATTTAAATGTATTTGATTATTTACAAACTATTTAAGAAAAATAAATTCTATCTTACTCAAATAAATTAATTTTTTATGTGAAAAAAATAAAAAAAAATGAAATAAAAGTGTAAAAATAAAGAAATCATTTTTTGGATTTTTTATTATTCAGAAGAAATAAAAAAAATTATTAAATATGAAAACATTAAAAAAAACAAAAATATAAAATAGTTAGTCAGGGGGGTGCAAATAGCAAGTCAGGGGGGTGCAAATAGAAAAAACAAAAAGGCCAAGGCGCCAAAAAAGCCCAGAACATCACCCATGTCCTTCGTCCATTCTTCCTTGCGCGTGTTTTCCAGTTCAAACGGTATCTTGCTTGTGCTTGCATAAAAACAAAAACTTATAACATGAAAAATGTGGCATTTGAGCTCACGATTCCAACCATATAAATTATGAACCTAACTCTTAAAGATCAAAGAGAATTTTGAAATCCCCAAATCGTGACCTAAAAATTTCAGAGACTTCAAGCTTCAAATTCTCTTAGAAAAGGTAATGTAAATGAAAAGTAATGATATGTACAACTTCGTTATGATGAAAGCTACATTTTTTCTTCACAAATCGTGGTTTGAAGTTGCCTATTTATACAGATAGAGTTTAAGAAAATACCTTCTTCAGCTGGAATCGAATAGGGCAAAGTAGGGACTTTAATGGAGGCCTGGTGATTGTTTAAGCTTCCTTGAACTTCCCTGAACCTATTCCAATGCTTATCTGGCTCTGAGGATGGCTGGAACTCTCTGATCAAGTCCAACTGCGAGCTTCCAAGTTGGAAATGGAAAATGCTGAAACAGGGGTTATAGAACCAGGGTGATGGCTTCGATTGACTAGGTAGCAAGTGTTTAAGATGTTTGAAATGATTAAACAAAAAACGCACGAGCCAAATGAGAGTTGGCTGTGCTTTTGCAGAAAACTGTGAGCTTAGGCAGATTTTGAGTGTTTTCCAGTTTGAGTGAGTTCTAGATGCAAGCCAAGCCTGTTATGCCTTGTACAAAGTTTGCAATGTATAGAAGTGATCCAAAGTCAGCTCTTACTAGCTGTGTAAGCTCTAACCCTTTTTGCAACTTTTCTTGTACTTGAAGCAAAGTTGACATGACCAATCCCACATGCTTGTATTGGCTTGCTTGAGGGCTGAAATGAGCTTGTACCATTTTCTTGAGAGCTGTGTAGATTGATTATATCAAGGGGAGAGGTCCAATGCTCCAAGTTGACAAAGTTGCAAAAGTTCATCTTTATGAAAATGGCAATGTAACCTTTTTGCCCAAAATGGAAATACATCTTGTGTAAAGTTTCAAAAGCAAGGATAAAGGCTTTAGCTTATGAGTATGAATTTAATTATGGAGTGTATAGCAAGCTTAGGACCTGTAAAGCAAGATATAACCAGCATAGATTTGATTTGGAACTTGATGCTATGTGGAAATGGCTTGAACAAAAAGTGAGAAAATGCCAACTTCCCTTCTTCGATTCTCTCTACTTAAAAATGATCTTGGAATGTTTTTGGACATTTTGGAAAGCTTGAAATGTGATCTATAATCCATATTTGAAATGAATTTTGAGATACCTCTTGGAACTAGGTGAAAAGTTGCCATGAAGTTGGGTCCAAAACCTGCCTAAATTAGGGCAAAATTTCACTAAGTTATTTAGTTCATGAGCATGTATTCATAAATTTATAACTTGAGATCCAAGCATCTTTAGGGAAAGGTTTGTGAAGCAAAGTTGTAGAATTTATGGAGGACTACAACTTTCATGTTGGGAACTTTTCTTGAATCAAAATGCATCATGGTGAAAAAGTGGTGAAAAGTTGAGAAAAAATAAGAAAATTTTTATACTTAGAAAAATTCTAAGTTATGAAAATTTTAAAATTAAAACCCTAGTTTTCAAATTTGGTTTTCTTGGTGAACAAGTTTTATATTTTGACATATCTTGATGAATTATGACCCTTGGTACTTGATTTTGACCAAAAAGTCAAAGTTTGACTTTTCAGTATTCAATTGACTTTTGATCAGTTGACTGCAAATTTCATCTGTCAATCCAATGAAATTGAGATCTTTTGAGCCATGTAATTAGGTAAATATGATGCCGCTGAATCCTTGAAATCATGATTGAACTCAATTGGTCATTGGCTAGGTTAAAAATCAAAAATTGCCCTTTCTCAGTCAAAACCCTAATTTTGACCATTTTGCCCTTTTGATGATTTGATCAAATTTCTTGAGGAATTATGATCCAAACTTGATCAAATGATACATATGAGTCTAAAATGTTGGTGTGGATAAAAAATTGTGAAGTTTGACTGTAAATTGGCCATGGTTTACTTTTTCCCCGATACAATTGATTTTTAGGTCAATTGTCCAATTGACTGATAAAAAATGTGGTTCAAGGCTTGAAACTTATCATGAGCAATCTTAGGGGTCCAAAATGATGTATGAAAGTCACATGAAGCATTGGTGGTCCAAAAATCTTTGTGCAAACTCAAACCCTAATTTTGGGTTATCAGTGTAAGATGAGGTGTCTTGAGCTGACCAAACCCTAATCTTGTCTTGAGTCCAAGAAGTCTTGTGAGAAAAGTCTTGATAAATGAGAGGGCAAATTTTGGGGTACAACAGCTGCCCCTGTTCAATCTTCTTGAACCTGGAGAGTTAGATTGGTGAGCTTTGTCGTTCGTGAGTCGAAGGTAAAAGATGATTGGACACTAGAGTGCCCATAAATTTGCACTCGACAAAGTGTAGTTGTGGGAATAGGCTTAAAGATGCCATTTGGAGAGGTGATATAATATTGTTGGAGATGGGGTTGTAGATGCCATCCAAGAATGTTTGTTGAATTGTAAGTTGTAAGTCAAAAGAATAAGTATCAAAATGGTGCTCGTATCTGGAATGTATCTGAACTGTATCTGGGGATTGAACCTGTATGAGAAACAAAATAGCATCCGTGTCTGGAGTGTATCCGAGCTGTATCTGAACTAGAATCTGAATGATTAACAGAATGGCTTCTGTATCTGGAGCGTATCTGGACTGTATCTGAAGTCTGAATCTGAATGGGTATCAGGATGGCATCCGTATCTGGAGCGTATCTGAGCTGTATCTGAACTTGAATTTTAATGAGTAACAGAATGGCTTCCATGTATGGAGCGTATCCGTATTGTATCTTGAAGTTGAGGTATGAATGAGTAATAGAATGGCATCCTTGTCTGGAGTGTATCTGCATTGTATCTGATAGTTGAAATCTGAATGAGTATCAGAATGGCATCCTTGTTTGGAGCATATCTGAACCGTGTTTGAAAGATGAATCCGAATAAGTGACAGAAAGACCACTGTGTCTGGAGCGTATCTGGACTGTATCATAAACTTGGAATCTGAATTAGTGACATAATGGCTTCCGTGTCTGGAGTGTATCCGTACTATATCTGAACTAGAATCTGAATGAGTAACAAAATGACTTCCGTGCCTGGAGTGTATCTGTACTGTATCTAGAATCTTTGAACATTGTTAATGGTAGCTGTTAATCTTATCCTGAAAAGGGTAAAATGTTAGCTGAAACACAAAGTTATGTTGCATGAAATTTATGATGCAATAAATGTACTTTATCAATGTTTATGATATATGGATGTAATGTGTGCGCATGTAAGCTGATCTGCTGTATTGCTGAGGAAAATAAATCCTTGACTGCTGAGGATATGTGGATTCTTCATGTCTTGAAGTTGGCAAAAATTTCGTTGGGAGAGTAATGCCAAATACTGCTTGAGGAATCTACTTGGGGAATCCAGAGAACTTTGATGACTTCTACTGGGAATTAATAATGAGAATCTTTATTCTGTTGGGGAGAAATAAAAACTCTGTGGGGAAAAAGCTTATTCCTGTTTGGAAAAAGTTTAGGAGTTTCGGTCGTCGGCCACTCTACCGGGGAGTTATCCTAGGTTGGGGAGAAACAAAAGTTAATTGTTAACCGGTTGATTTTTCAGACTTCAAGACAACTTGCTGGGGAATTTGAAGAAACTGGACGGTTTCTACTGTGGATTAATAGTTTAAAGTTTTGGCTCCGCTGGGGATCTTAATAACGTACTGTAAGGATTGTTCATGGAATATCCTAAAGACGTTTTCCTATTCTTTCAACCTATCAGTAATTGTTCTTTTTCAATTTGTTTATTTGTAAACAGTAATTATGTTCAAATGCATATGTTCATTAATGAATCATTGGACGTTTTTTGCAAATATAACACAAGTGTAAAAAGAAAAGGACAAATGGTTTTCTGCACTTTAAAGAGATATCTTTGTATTTACTTTGAATAAGTATTTTATACAAAAGAGACAAACATCCTAGTAAGAGGATGGTGTCATAAGAAAAATTTATACAAAGAAAGATAGCTATGTGTAATAATCCCATGGGGTTCCCATTCTTCTATAGCCTTCGTATCTCCGAATATCTTGTCCATTTGTCGCTTCGGCCGAAGATGTTTGAATTAATCAGAAGCTCCGAGTTTGTCCGTGAAGAGATTATCCTCAAAGTGATCCAACGAGACATAGTCATACGCTTTAATTCCATAACTTTTGCCTGAACTGCCCTTTCGGGTTTTCGATCTACCGGGAAACCCTTTTTTGCCCAAGTCGCCCTTTCGGGTTTTCAACTTGTCGGGTGTACAAATTTTTTTTTATCCCTAATTTTTGCCCGAACCTTTTGGTTCGCCGGGATGCCCTTGTTTTTCCTAGGTGTGTCAACCTAGCGGGTCTCTTATGCGTAGTATCTTTTGATTATGTCTGTGTTTGCAGGGTGTGGTAGGTCGTCGCCATCCATGGTGGTTAAGATCATTGCCCCACCAGAAAAGATGTTCTTGATTACAAATGGTCCTTCATAGGTAGGAGTCCATTTGCCCCTGGGATCACTTTGTGGCAAGATGATGCACTTGATCACTAGATCTCCAACTTGATATACCTGGCATCTGACTTTCTTGTTGAAAGCCTTGATCATCCGTTTTTGATACATCTGACCATGGAAAACAATAGTAAGTCTCTTCTCATCAATTAAGTTCAACTGATCAAGTCGGGTTTGAATCCAATCATCCTCACTCAAACCTGCACCCTTCATGATTCTTAAAGAGGGGATCTGAACCTCAATAGGTAGAACAACCTCCATACCATAAACCAAAGAATAGGGTGTTACCCCAGTTGATGTGCGAGCCGTGGTACGGTACCCATGGAGAGCAAACGGTAGCATCTCATGTCGGTCCTTGTAGGTGACTGTCATTTTCTGTATGATCTTTTTAATGTTTTTATTAGCAGCTTCGACTGCACCATTCATCTTTGGCCGATAGGGGGATGAATTGTGATGTTGAATCTTGAACTGCTCGCACAAGGCGGTGATCATAGTATTGTTAAGGTTCGTACCGTTATCAGTGATGATCCTTTCTGGGATACCGTATCGGCAAATAAGATTCTGCTTGATGAAGCAGGTAACAACGTTCTTAGTAACGGATGCGAAGGAAGCTGCTTCGACCCACTTTGTGAAATAATCAATGGCCACTAGAATGAAGCGGTGTCCATTGGAGGTTGTAGGCTTGATCTCCCCAATCATATCGATTACCCACATAGCAAAGGGCTAAGGAGCTGTTAAGACATTTAGAGGAACTGGAGGTACATGCACCTTGTCTGCATAGATTTGACACTTATGACAGGTCCGAGAGTGTTGATAGCAATCTGCTTCCATGGTAGACCAATAATAGCCTGCCCATAGGATTTTCTTCTCCATCGTATGCCCACTAGAGTGAGTGCCAAAGGTGCCTTCATGTAATTCAACCATGATCTTTTCAGCTTCAATCTTATCCACACAACGGAGCAGAATAGAATCATGATTACGTTTGTATAGGATGCCATTACTTAGGAAGAACTTAGCGGAGAATCTCCTTAGGAACTTTTTGTCATTGATTGAAGCTCCTTCTGGATATTCTTGAGCCTTGAGATACCTTTTGACTTCACGAAACCAAGGCTGGTCCACTACTTCTTCAGTATTAATATCGCGACAGTGTGTCGGTTCATCCATTCATTCAATGGTGATCTGGGGAGCCTCGTTATCCCAATTAAGTTTAAACATAGATGACATTATGGCTAGAGCATCTGCTAGCTGATTTTCTTCTCACGGGAAGTGCTCGAAGGTAATCTGCTCGAAATGTGGTAGCAATGTAAAAACATGTTCTTTGTAAGGGATAAGGTTTGGGTGCTTAGTGTCCCACTCTCCTTTGATCTGACTGATGACCAAAGCTGAATCTCCAAATACAACTAAAGATTTGATTCCCAGGTCTATGGAAGCCTTGAGACCAAAGATGCATGCTTCGTATTCTGCCATGTTGTTCGTACAGTTGAAGCAAAGTCTGGCAATAAAAGGAGTATGGAATCCTTCCGGAGATATGAGTACAACTCTGATACCATTACTAAGTGCATTGGATGCCCCATCAAAGAACAGGGTCCATCAGGATCCTTGTCCAGGTCTGTCATATAGCATGATTTCTTCACAGTTGTCTAATGTCATGATGTCTTCGTTAGAGAATTCAAACTTCATGGACTGATAATCTTCTACAGCTTGATGAGCAAGATGGTCAGCCAACACACTGCCCTTTATAGCTTTTTGGGTTGTGTAATGTATGTCATATTCTGTTAGGATCATCTTCCATCTAGCTATCCTTCCAGATAAAGCAGGCTTCTCAAAGATGTACTTTATCGGATCCATCTTAGATATCAGCAAAGTGGTATGAGTCAACATATACTGTCTTAGCCGGCGAGCAGCCCATACCAGAGCGCAACAAGTTTTCTCGAGCAGTGAATATCTGGTTTCACAGTCGGTAAACTTTTTCTCAGGTAATAAATAGCATGCTCTTTTTGGCCAGACTCGTCATGCTGCCCCAATACACACCCCATTGAGTTCTCTAAAACGGTCAGATACATGATTAGTGGTCTTCCCTCGACTGGTGGCATCAAGACATGAGGCTCTTGTAAATACTCTTTGATTTTGCCGAAAGCAATTTGACATTCATCATTCCATCTGACTACTTGATCTTTCTTCAATAGTTTGAAGATTGGTTCACAAGTAGATGTTAGGTGAGAAATGAATCTGGCAATATAGTTCAGGCGTCCCAAGAATCCTCTGACTTCCTTCTCAGTACGAGGAGCAGGAATTTATTGTATCGCTTTGACTTTGGCATGATCAACCTCTATGCCTTTGTTGCTGACAATGAAACCTAAGAGTTTACCGGACCGGACTCCGAATGTGCACTTGTTCGGTTTAACCTTAGTTTGTACTCCTTCAATCTGACAAACAGCTTTTACAAGTGACCAAGGTGTTCTTCTTCAGTTTGTGATCGGGCTATCATGTCATCTACGTAGACTTCTATCTCATGATGTATCATATCATGAAACAAAGCTACCATGGCGCGTTGATAGGTTACCCCAACATTCTTCAATCCGAATGGCATCACTTTATAGCAGAACGTACCCTACTGTGTGACAAATGTAGTTTTCTCCATGTCCTCAGGCGCCATTTTGATCTGGTTATAGCCTGAGAATCCGTCCATGAAAGAAAATACTTTGTGCTGGGATGTATTGTCAACCAGGATGTCGATGTATGGAAGTGGAAAATCATCTTTAGGGCTGGCCCTGTTTAAATCTCTATAGTCCATGCATATTCTTACTTTGCCTTCCTTTTTAGGTACGGGAACAATGTTGGCAACCCATTGAGGATAGTAAGTAACAACCAGAAATCCAGCATTGAACTGTTTCATAACTTCCGCTTTGATCTTCTCTGACATGTCAGGTCTCATGTGGCGGACTTTTTGCTTCACTGGTGGACAATCTTCTCTTGTGGGTAGACGGTGTACCACGATGTCTGTATCGAGTCCCGGTATGTCTTCGTATGACCAGGCAAAGATCTCAACATAATCATGCAACAGCTAAATTAGGCGCTCCTTGACACTCGACTCTAGATTGGCACCCACTTTGATTTCCTTTTTATCTTCCTCGGTACCAAAATTGATTGTATCTAACAGCTCCTCATGAGGATGAATAGCTCTTTCCTCTTGTTGTAGTAGTCTGGCCAATTCCCCTGGCACCTCACAATCTTCCTCACCTTCGTATTTGGCTTGGTAGATCAGATCTTCAAAGTCACTGAAGGCTATAGCAGTATCGTTACCCATGGGATCCGGAATGGAAGGGTACCTGCATTTGTGAGTGTGGGTGTGTGTAAGGGTATAACCATCTTAAAACAATAAAATGTAAAAGAAAGACAATGAGCACAAAAGGTTTATATATGAAAAAGCATCCATGATTCATTGAATGTCATATGAAGATGAAATAAAAACCCTTACAAATGGACCATTGTGCCTCGGGTAAGACACAAGGTTGAAAATGTACGAATTGTTTGTGAATATTACAAGTCCAACAGAAATGTAAAAGATAAATTACCGAGAGATGAAAGTTATCAGGACAAAGTCTTTGGCTTCCCAGTTGCGAAGTCCTCCGCTAACAATAGGAAATATCCAATCTTCCAAGCTGCCATATTCTTCACCGTCTTCCACTGCATTGACCCCTTGATTACTAATCTTCACAGGTGGACCTCCGGCACGGGCACGACGCACAACCTTCTGAGCAATTGAAGTAAACCCCAAGCCAAACTTGTCTAATTTGTACGGAATGTCTGGAAGCTGCCCCCAGATGGTGCATCCTCCCTCTTCCGCTACTGCCTTTGCTTCCTTTAGAGATGACATCCGAAGTGGAGGTCTTGTGATCTTAGGAATCGAGGATACCGCCTTGGTTACTGCCACTTCTTGGGAGACTTCTTCAAAATGTTGGAAAGGGGTCTCAATGAACTCGCCATCCAACTCTACATATCGGAAAGAATTCAGATGACTAATCATGTACTCCTCCTCCCTGTGGACAGTTATGATCTTCCCTTGGACTGGGTATTTCATAATTTGATGCAAAGTGGAGGTGACAACACCAGCATTGTGAATCCAGGGGCGTCCTAACAGACAGGAATAAGAGGGACGAATGTCCATCACATAGAAGGTTGAATTAAAGGTCTGAGTTCCCACCTTTATCGGTATGTCCACCTCCCCATGGACCATCCTCTTCGACCCATCAAAAGCTCTCACCACTATGTTACTGGGTTTTAATGTCAGCCCCTCACAATCCAATCTATCAAGGGCTTTCTTTGGTAAGACATTCAGAGATGATCCCGTGTCCACCAAGATATGGGCTAGGGTCGTTCCTCTACACTCCACTGAGACATGTAATGCCTCGTTGTGTTTTCTCCCTTTGGGTGTCAAGTCAGCATCAGAGAAACCCAAGCCATTATCAGTTGTCAAACTGGCCACACACTCTTGGAATTGGTCTGCAGACGTCTCTTACGGCACATGAGCTGTCTTCATAAATTTTACCTGAGATTTTGCATGTGCCTCAGAGCACAACAGCAATGCTAACATAGAGATTTTGGAGGGGGTTTGCCCCAACTGTTCAACCACATCATAATCACTCTTTTTTATTATCCTCGGGATTTCTTCCATTTCCTTCTTGGATGTTTCAGGGATAGGTTGAGCCTTCATCCGGACAGGCTCTTGTTGAATGTTTTTTTCTTTATTCTCAGCAATGGAAGTAGGGATAGGAATTGTGTCATCTTAGTTGGTAGGCACGCTTGCAGGTACAATCACTGGTGCAAAGGTAATCTTCGGAACGGCCACAGGTCCAAAGACTGCCTTTGGAGGGGAAATCTCTAGAGAGAAGATTCTACCACTACGGGTAATCTTGCTTGTTCCGGCAATGTTACTGATGTTGGAATTGTCCTCTTCAGAGATCTCTTCTTCGGAAGTCAGTTCATCCTGTTTGATACCATGGTAGTAGATTTCTCCACCATAATTCCATGGTACCGTTTTATCTGATTTGTACGGGGCCGGCCCGGGCATTGTAATCTTAAGTCGAGTAGTCTTTGGAGAAGATGTAATCCTAATGGGTCTTTTAGGGACCCTGGAAGGATTGGCGTAGATGGTTATGATAGAAACTTCTTTAACTGGAACGGGTGAAATATGAGCTTTCTCAAACAAAATTTCTTGGTTATCAATCAGTTGTTGGATACCTTTTTTCAATAGAGGGCAGTCAAATGATGATGATAGGAAAATATGGTAGTCTTTGTCACAACCTAGGAATATACCAGCTTTTAACAAATTCAATTTGATGATCGGGAGCGGAGTCAACAGTTCATCCACTGTGGCAATAAATAAATCTTCCTCAACACCATTAACATTGTGACCATGCCTAGGCATTGGAGCGGAAATAACATTCGGTTTCTCAGGCGCTTCAAACTCAACTTCCTTCACGTCTATCAAGTCTTGAATCTTGTTCTTCAGAGCCCAACAGTTGTTGGTGTCATGCCCTGGACTTTCAGAATGGTATGCGCATCTGACATTCAGATGGTCATGAGGAGACGTAGTATTGGGATTCTTTGGGGCCTCTTTCAAAGTTGCCAGATTCAATTTCAGAAGATGTGGTAGAACCTGGTCTGGAGTCATGTTAATCTTTGTGAATTGCCGGAATGGCCTTTCAACCCTTGGCTGGTTATTTCTTGGCTGGTCTGATGCAGGCTTTGGAATCATAACGGCCCCTACCGTTGGTCGGCATTCAGTTCTTCCTTGATTCCTATGTGAATAGACAGCAGAAACTTCCTTCTTCCCAGTGAAGGGATTTTTCGCAGCTGTAGAGGCAGACACGTCCTTCTGAATCTTCCCACTTCTTATACCGGCTTCCACCCTCTTGCCGGTTAAAATCAATTCAGTAAACCCTGCAGAGGAGCTCCCAATCAGATGATTGAAGAAAGGGCCTGATAGAGTTCCCAAGAACATGTCCACCAACTCCCTTTCAGATAGAGGGGGTTGCACCCTTCCGGCTAAATCTCTCCACTTTTGCGCATAGTCTTTGAAGTCCTCATTTGAAGCCATGGCCATACTCTGAAGTTGAGTACGGGTAGGCACCAAATCGGTGTTGTACTGATATTGTTTATAGAAAGCTGCTGCCAGGTCTTCCCAATTATGGACATCAGCCCTTTCTAATTGTTAAAACCAATCAAGTTGCGTTCCTGATAAACTGTCTTGGAAGAAATGGACCCACAAGTCCTTGTCGACAGAGTGCAGTTGAATCTTCCTGACACATGATCAGAGGTGCATTTTAGGACAAGACACCCCATCATACTTGGAAAATAAAGGCACTTTAAACTTTGGCGGGATCACAATTCCTTACACCAGCCCCAACTCTTCAAAATCTAGCCTCGGTACTCTCTGTATTTCCATAGCGGTTAGACTCTCTTCCAGGTGTTTGTATTTTTCATCAGCCGGAGGGTATTGTTTTTCATAGTAGTCCTCTTCTTCCTCTTCTTCTTCAGAATCTGATGGTACCTCCGTTTCTTTTCCTTTTCTTTCCCCTTCATTAGATGTTGTCGGAAATTCTAAGGTCCTTCTGGCTTATCCCTGAAACCTTCTGCCCATGATTACCACACCAGCTGGCTTCTTCTTCTTTTTCTCTTTCTCTTTTTCTAGCAGAGTCTTCAGCTTCTCTTGCCCCTTGGCTAAGGTCATGAGTAACTGTTGAAATTGTGTATTTTGAGCTTGAAGGTCTTTAACCGTCTGTTCGAGATCCATCTTGCTGAAATAAACAGTAGAGGGATGAGGAAACTTGTTGCAAAGACCTGTTTATGTTTATGATGAATGATATGTATTCATGCAATGCTTTCAAGGATTTAAAAATTCAAATTTGTTTCAAACAAAAAGAATCACACGTTATATTAATAAGATAGAATTTGAGTACATCAATTCCCCTAGGGCAAAATAATACAAAATTCTAAGATAAAAAGACATTGCGCATCCTCTTTGGTGCAATGTAGGTATTGAGAGTCTGCTCTTCATGAAGTAGCCGAGTGAGTTCCAAAACCTTCTTCTCGCTTGCGTAGAATTGGGCTTCGAAAGTATCGCGCTCTCCTTTGAGCTGTATCCAACCCCTTTGTAGGTCTTCGAGCGATGTAGGCATGTCAGGATATAGGATAGTGTATGGAACTTCTCCCTCCTTAACAGGCTCAATAATCACTGGGAGAATGGAAGGATAAGGCATCACAAGACTTTGAGCGCGGGTTCGTACCCACTTGAGGTAAGGCTCAAGAGGGATGGAATCCCTGTGTCCCAAAGTCTTGCTATCCACCTTGTTTAGCATCCTCCAAGCTCGGATGAATCTCTGGCAGAGACCTTGATCGTCGTTTTCGTAGTCGAAAACCAAGCCTTGAATCAGCATATCATGTGGGCCATCCCTTCGGGCATAACCAAACTGTCTTAGAGCCAAGCACGGGTTGTAGGTAATACCTCCCCTAATACCAAGTAGAGGGACATTAGGGAATTCCCCATAACGGTCAACAATGATAACATTCTCTTTGGATCGAGAACACCAATGAATATCTGAATGTTTAAGTGTCATCAACCTTTGTGACCACCTCAAACCTTGCTCATTCTTTAAGACTAATTGGGGAAGATGAGAAATAAACCATCTTGCCAGGAGAGGAGTGCAACACATAAGAACACCTCTTTTCCTCATTGTACGAGTGTGAAAAGAGTGTAGGATATCTCCAAGCAATGTAGGCACCAGATTGCATGACATGAAGATTTTGACAGCACTCACATCTATGAGTTGGTCATGGTTAGGGAACAAGACCATCCCATAGATGAGAAGAGCTACAATCTCCTCAAAAGCATGCAATTCTAGGGAATTCCAACAGCTTTGGGCCTTCTCAAACAGAAACTTTGCTAAGAAGCCTTTGACACCACTTCTTGTTTCCCAATGAGTTGTGACATCAGATGAGTGCAAGTGCAGGGCTTGAGCAATCTCTTCTGGCTTTGGATCTCTTTCCGTACCATTGAAAGAAAGTTGATTGAGAATGGGAATCCTCAAGAGTTGAGATAATTCTTCTAAAGTAGGCATAAGCTGGTAGTCAGGAAATGTGAAACAGTGATGCAAAGGGTCAAAGAACTGGAAGAGAACCTCCATCATGTCTTCCTCTGTGTTGGAGGTGACCAAGTTGAGTAGACGACCATGCCTCTTGGTGAATGGAGAATTCTCAGGAATCCTTGAAGCTAGCTTCTTGAGTTGTGGAGGAATTTTACAAGGTTGACTTGGATAGTTTTCCTACGAAGTGAATCCATATCCTACAAAACAAGAACAAAGATGAAATTCCAAAATCCTTAAAATGGTTAGTGGATGTATATGATTCTCATGATGTCCATGATGTTATGCACAAGTATATATGTACAAGCAAATCAAACAAGTTCCTAGTTTAGGCTTGCAAGGGGTTTCATAGGTAAGTACCCTCTTGAAGTTTAGTTGGCTCAACCTGTCCTAGTAATAGTAACCAGGTTCTAAGGAGCTCAATATCACTGGATTGTTTCCTTGTTCATTGTTTCAGTTCAAGCCTCTTTACCGGAGACCGAAATATCTCAAGAAACCAACCCTCAATGAGTGTAGTATCGAGTATCTACCAACTTTGGACTGCACCAAAGTCGGTCATCTCACTACATCCTAAAAGGCTAAGTTGGTCAAGTAAAGGGTTCTAGAAGTTCGTTAGTGCTTCATGACATCACTCAGCGGCCCCGTATTCTCTTTGATTGTCTCAAAGGCTGCCGATATTGTTGTACCCCAAAATTTTCCCTCGCGTTTTTCCACAAGAAATCTCAACTTCAGACATTTCCTGACTTTTCAAACTGGCCCAAGAATCGGACAAACGTACTTTTCTTGTCAGTCAAGCGAAATTAGGGTTTTTACTGATTTTCAGAGCTCTGGTTTGTTTCACAGTTGGCTTAGGGTTTTGGTTGATTTTGGCTCAGTTTTGATCAGGCGAGCGTTATTTGGCATTTAATCAGGAGTTAGGGTTTTACGGGCATATTCTCAGAAAGGTTGAAATTCCACAGTACTTTGCGGTTTATTTCGAGATTCGGGTTAAAATTCGCGTTATCTTGATTTAATCAGTAAAAGAGACAGTGGTTTGAATTCATGTTGTTTTCTTCGAGCCAGTCAAATACAGTATGCAGTATTGGATTCACAGTGTTTATGGCAAATCAATGAAGATGGAATGCGCTTGATCAGTTAATTTTGGTTGACTACTGCTTTGCTTTGGATATTGGAAGAGACAGGTTTAATTGATCAATATTGTTTTTATTTAAGTTATTTATTATTCTAAAATTGAATGATTGAAATTTATTTTTCAATTGTTTTAATTCAAAGAGTTTTAAATAAATAAATAAACAATAAAGAAAATTAGAATTAATTGGATAATTTAGATTTTTATTGATATTTGAATTATTTGTACAAATTGTTGTTTATAATTTAAATTACAAACAATAATATACATTAATTTAAATATTAAATAAAATAAAAAGCTATCCTATTTCTAATATTTTTCATTCTTCACTCCGCTCCGGTGCTCCATTTTTTATCTGCAAAAAGAAGAAGAAAAGTCAGAAAGCAGTTGAAATTAAAAGAGACAGTTAAAATTTGCTCATCATTAGAGGCCACTGACTGGGATCAGTTGACCCTCTCTGCAAATCACGGGATTTCTCCCGGTTCACAGAGAGGGAAGATTTTTATTCATGAATGCAAATGTCAAATGCATAAGTTCCAAAATTCAAGCTGCATAGAATCTCAAATCCAAAGTTCAAACTGTATAGTTCAAATCCAATTCCACTTTCCATCAAAAGCAAAAAGGCAATTTACTGTCAAAACAGAAAATCTATCCAAACTGTCAAAGAAGGATTTGAAAAAGATGTCAATGCAAAGTCAGCACACAAAGCTGTCAAAAGAGAGATAAAGAAGATGCAGAAAATGTGTTATGCAAGCAAGACTTAATCATCATTTCCCAGCATAAAAGGGGCCCCTTCAGAAATAGTACAGAAAAATCATATAATAATATTAAGCTGTACTGAAAAATGAGAAGAAGAGAGATAAAGAGCAGAGACAGGTTTTAGGCTTAGGGAGAAGACAGAAAAAGGGATATACAAAAAGAGAACTCAGTTCAGCATAGCAGGGGAGAGAAAATATACAAACTGTCAAAAACCATCAAACCTGCCCATCATCACAAAAAGACAGAAAAAACTCAAAAGGACTAAAAACCTGCTGAGCTGAAGCCTCTAAGCTTCAAGACTGATAACCTGCTAGGCCATCAAACAAGTTTCAAAGACTCAAAAACCTGCCTACTCATAAAGATACAAACCAAAGCATAAGCCTCAACTGCAAAAGGGTGAACCTGCATCAAGCCTCACAATTTATCAAACACAAAAAAAACTCAAACTTCATACCAGCACCTACCATAACCTGAAACACCTCAAACCCATCCAAAAACCAGACTAAAAACCCAACACAGTTCAGCAGGCAGTTCAGAGAGGAAGAAAAAGATACAAAGCAAGCTTTACCAAAAAACCTGTCTACTGATAAAGCACAAGCCTCAACAGAACCCAATCTACCAGCATGATAACCAAATAACCTCATACCTGTCTCAAGAACTACTGATACCCTGTCAAACTAAAACCCAACATACTGTCAATAACCAACATAACCCCTCAAGCCAAGTATCGGTCACAAACATAGCCTATCCTAAAAACCTCAGAAACCTGTCCAACTCCTAAGCCTCAGAGTTTTTCTTTCCTCATCATAGGCGATACATAGCATCCAACTCAACAAAAGTATTCAAAGCAACATTTCAAGGCAAATCCATCAGGCCCTCAGTGTACACATCACTGGGCAATAAGGCAAGTTCATCTCAAAGCATCATATTCCAATCAATACATAGGCAACCGTGGCATAGAAGAAGAAGATAAAAAAGTGAATCTTTTTGAAAGAGGTTCTCAGTATAAATCATCATCAAAACCATAGACAAGCAAAGCAACCATTCAACGAAAATTCAAGGCAACATATAGTAGAAAAAGAGAGATAAAGAAGTGAATTAGAAAGAAGGTTTTCAGGCAAATACAAATCATCATGAAACCCTCACACAGCAAGAGGTGAGAAAGAAGATACCAGGGTCACCAAGGGCAAGCATCACCTTTCACGCCGTCCCGGCCTCCTAAAGCGTCACTCCTCCGCCTCTCCTCCATCTCCAAAGTCAGGTAGCCAATCTTCTCCCCCTTTCCTCTTCACCACATCATAATAGTACGAATTTAGGAGTCAGAACTCAAATTAAAACACGCAAATTTGTAAAAGAGAAAGGAAACGTAAAACACTAAAATCAAACCTTAAATCAAGAGGACGCGAAGCTTACGCCTTGGAGGGAAGAAAGGTCTGGAGGGCGACGCTGGTGGCCGGAGTGAGTTGCTCAGGAAGCTTGCAAGGATGAAGACGAACATGAACGGCGCGCCGCTGCTAACCCTAAGCGTTGTTCCCAAATGAACGATAATCCCTAACCCTAAATTTGTCTCAAGTTCAAATGGGCTTTGCCCATTCTGCACCCCCCAAAAAGCCCATTAAGATTCTCACTTCTAACCAAACACATTTTAAATACTAACTTTTTATATATATGTTATCTAAACATTTTATTTTCTTTATAAAAATCATTTTTATACAAAATATATTATTTTACATTCTTTAATATTAACAATATAATTAAAACACTTTTATATGTATGTTTAATTCAATTAACTTGAAGACATTTTTAATACACATTGAAATACATTTGAACAAAATACTTTTTTTATCATATAATTAAAATTGAAAACTTTTTAATTAACATACATATTTGTACATAATAATAGAAATACATTTTTTCTCTAATATTAAAATTCACAAACATTCAATTAAATTACATTTGTACATAACACATGGAAATATACCCTTTTTCTCAAAATATCATTTTTACAATTTAATTCAAATTTGAGCATTTAATTTAAAACATTTTTTTTCTTTTATACATATCAAAGCTATACAAATCAAAGATTCCTTAAAATACATATCTAGGTCAAACCCTAATACGCTTCAACTTCACATTATCGCACTTGTAAATAATCACACAATACATATACATCTCACACTCACACTTACACAATACATTCACATTGCCCTATACACATTTTTATCTGATATCTGTATATTCGATATTTACTTTTGATTGCACATTCGATTTGGTTGTAACTTATTGGATACTATAAGTCTCATCCCCTTTTGTACATTTATACCCCCACTCCCGGATACTACTTTGTAATAGCGTAGATTTTACATTCCGCAATTTACAGTTTTCCAATTATACCATGGTTAGACCTAGGGTTTGTATGTACATAAAATCAAACGTTAGATAACCTAATACAAGACAAATACATGTAATCAATACACAATCACACTTGCACCCTCTAGGGTAATCCCACATGTTGCCTTCCAAAATGGGCCATGCTTGCACGTCGAGTAGCTTTGGCAAAACAAATTCAAAATGATCATAAGTCTCAAAGTGTTGCCTAAACGGAATGATCATAGTCCCTTCAAAACAAATTGCCAAAGACACTTGGCAACATTGCATTCATGGTCCATACGATGACCCGCGCCCGTCCCGAACAAACTTCCTAAACGCAAGATTGTCCATCAATTTCAATGGTGGAACAAAATTGTTAAAAGGGGTTAAAACATGACAAAAACCTTTGAGTATAATAGGGTAGACAAAACTCTTAGTTACTTGAGATCAAACTTGCAAAAACACTTGCCTTCTTTTCAAAAACCACAATCCACAACACCTTCAAACAAACTCTCCAAAATATTTGAAAACATCTTTTCGAAAAATTCACACTTTTGTAAAACACTCAATCACGAGTCAAATACATTAGTTGCCTAAGACAAGGCATCTTTTTCCAAAACATTTTCAAAAACCACCCACACACACACCATTTTTAAAGCAATCGAAAAACAAGGCAAGTGATCTAAAAAACCAAGTAACTAAGAGCCCATGGATAACCATGGATGAAAAGGGTGCTAATACCTTCCCTTTTCATAATCTACCCCCCGAACCCACGAAATATCTCAAAAGGTTTTTGCTGTGCTTTTTTAACCTTTCCTTTAGAATAAAATAAAAAGTCGGTGGCGACTCTTGCTCAACCGCACAAGTGCGAATACGAACGCAAAACACTAGTCAGTTCTCCCACCGTATCACAGAACTGGCGACTCTGCTGGGGAGAAATTTTAAAGTGGGGTTACCTTAGGGTTTAGATCACCTTTACTTTCAATTGATTGCTTTGTTTGCTTTACATTTGTGGGCTTTGTATCGGAGTTTTATAGATCCTAACCCGGATCTGGGGGGAACCTTTTTAGGTAGCATAATCTGCGAGGGACCTGTCCGGGGTATACCGACATGGGTGAAGCAGTGGCTACGTTGGTGTGGCGTCTTGGTCTGTACCGATATCCCTCGCGTGAGACGGGGAGAATATGGGTCTTCCAAGGAGTCATTAAGCACCAACCGACCTTAGAACCCTAATTGACCAACTTGGCCATTAGAACAGTAGCAGTATGCTACACTCATTAAGGCTAAACTCTCGAGATGGTTCCGGCCGCGAGAAAAGGTTGCGATGCTGGAGTTATGACCGATTGAGGGTAGCCAATGATATGAGATCCTCTAGAACCCGGTTACTTTTGATAGGATAGGTTTTAACCAACAAACTGAAAGAGGGTAGTACCTGAACCTCATGCAAGCCTAAACCTAAGGCCTTATGTGCTTTGTGTGAATATGTTTGCCTGTATATACACTCACTTGCTTTCTGCATACATGTACATAACATCATAACATCATAGCATTTTAGCATTTTCAATAACCATTTCAAGGATCTCGAGGGTTCTGTTGATGCAGGGTTACGTTGAACCAGACATCTATCAAGGGGCAAGGGGGTTTCTCCTCTAACCAATCCAATCAAAGATCAAGTACAACAACTCGAATCAGTGGCTATGACCCACTCGACATGGTGAGCTAGATTCTCGTGGAAAGACATCCACCGACACAAAGCTCTCCAAACAAAGATCAAGTGCAACAACTTGACTCAGTGGCTATGACCCACTCGATATGGTGAGCTTGATTCTCGTGGAAAGACATCCACCGATGCAGAGATCTCAAATCCAAGAGCAGAGTTCAACCTCTAACATTTTTCTTGTGTTTACCCCAAGAGATCCTTGAAAGCATGCATCCACATATCATGCATTTCATTTTGACAATCTTTCTTTTTCAGGTTTCCTTACCCTCCTGCTGTTTATTTCAGCAAGAGATGGCTCTAGAAAGGTCTGTCAAAGACATCCAAGACCAGACTGCTCAGCTGCAGGAGATGTTCCTGAACTTGTCTCTAGGGCAAGAAGAGATGAAAGCTCTCCTCACCAAAGGCTTGGGGAGTTCCAACAATGCCAGGAGTGATCAGATTGCGGAGCTGCAGTTTGATCTGACAACACTGAGGACTCAAATGATGGGACAGTTGGTGGGCCAGATGGCTCTCATCCAAGACCTATCTCAAAGACAAGAGGAACTCAGAGTTCTTGTCCGCCAACTGCTTCCAAGCGATCAACTGGGGCAAACATCTGAGGTTGAAGAGCAAGTCACCGCTCAGCCTCCATCCACTCAAGAAGACAAGGGGAAAGCTCCTTTGCTAGCTTCAGGGTCACAACCCCATCAACAACCTCGCCAGCGTCAACGGGGGAATCAGCATAAACAAGAAAAGTCAGGAAGACAGTTTACGGAGACTGAAATACCATTATTCTTCATACTGAAGCGCCTGTTGGAGGTCGATTTGCTCACCTTAAAGGACCCTCCTCAGAAGCCCAATATCTCCTCTCCTCACTTTAATTCCGACGCATTCTGTGTTTACCATTCCCACAGCCCGGGACACAGTACCAACGACTGTTGGGCCTTGAAGAACAAGATTCAAGATCTGATCGACATTGGGGTGCTGGAATTCATGCTAGACGGCGAGATGAAAATCTTCCGTTAAAGGGTTCTCCGCTTGAAGTGACGAGGCTCAAATTGAAAGACTTTTACTTCTTTTTGAATTTTCAAAGTTGTAATTTCTTTTTGCTGTCAAACAATTATCTGTTGATGTTAAACTCTGTTTTCATTAATGCATTGCATATGTTTGTCTTGAATTCATCCATTCGTTTCACTACTCTCATGCTTTTCTTTATGATATTTGACTCTTGATAAAAAGCTGTAAGCCTTTAGAGGGAGGATGACGAAACAATACCATAATCTTATACAGTATGCTTTTGAACAGACCGTGCTGATGATGTACAGGCATTTTTTTCAATTCCCAAACACTGGAGTTATAAGGAAGTTAATCCCTAGTCAACCCCTTCGAGCCAAAGAAGTAGGAGTTTCCTGTTCTAAACAATCGGAACCTTTGATATAAACCTGGGGCAGGGTAGTATCTCAGTTAATTCAAAAGAAAATGCGCATTGAAGTCGCAAACTCTCAGTTCGTAATACAACGAATGACGTCAAAAAAGGAGAAAGCATTCCTTTGGAATCAAAAGACAAGGGTGGTTCCCTATCACATAGACAGTCAATCTCTCAAAAGAGAAAAGCCCACCAAGCCAAAACCTATAAAGGAGGCTTAAGAAAACTGGGGCATCCCGCTGACAATAATCCCGAAAACGGTAACAGTCAGGCAAAAGTTAGGGATAACAAATCAAAATCAAAATAGTGAGGTCATTACAAAATCCTCAACAAACATGAAAAATGTTGGGAAAAAAAAGAGATGATGACTGTCTCCAAAAATTCAACTGGTGAACCATCACCCAAAAGTCGTTCCAAACTCAAAGCAGAGTGCAACGCACAATTAACTGAGCTTAGGTTGAAGAACATCACGAAGAGCGGGTGGGTACAAATATACTTTGAGCCGTTATCCTTTGTTTCTTAAACCGTGAACCAGGCCACGTTACAACCCTTCAAAAGTCCTAATTGAAGCATGGGTTAGTTCGAAAGCATACTGTTACAAAAGGTATTCTGACTCCTGTAGGGCTTTGCTCTAAATCTTGTGTTAACTTGTCTTATGAAAAGTTTTCTGCTAAAAACGCATTTTTCAAAACGAAAAAAAAACTTCGAGACAAACATAAACTTTGCATTATTCGAATATCACTGTCTGCATTTGACCCTTTTGTTTGACAGCAAAGAAATCCATACAGCGAATGTTCGGAGGAACGAAAACTCTCTCAGTAAGTCAAAATCACTTCAAGAGGATAACACTTCCATCAAATCTCCTATCAACAAGGGGCATGACATGTCACAGTTCAATTAACCTGGGGCAGTCCAGTCAAGGTCCAACAGATCTTTCAAAGTTCAATTAACCTGGGGCAGTCCAGTCAAGGTCCAACAGATCTTTCAAAGTTCAATTAACCTGGGGCAGTCCAGTCAAGGTCCAACAGATCTTTCAAAGTTCAGTTAACCTGGGGCAGTCCAGTCAAGATTTCAAGAAATCTCTCAATATGCAGAGTAATCTGATTCAAGACTCCTTCCCAACCACTTGGGGCATTCGAATGTCAAAAGTGTTCAACAAATCAATTACAACATTTCCAGACTCGACTCCTGTATCTAGCCAGGGCACGTCTGAAGAGTTCGAAGATTCGATTCCTGTATCCAGCCAGGGCATATCTGTTGACGACTATTTCCAGATTCGATTCCTGTATCCAGCCAGGGCATATCTGTTGACAACATTTCCAAATTCGACTCCTGTATCCAGCCAGGGCATATCTGTTGACCACATTTCCAGACTCGATTCCTGTATCTAGCCAGGGCACGTCTGAAGAGTTTGAAGATTCGATTCCTGTATCCAGCCAGGGCATATCTATCAACTACAACATCTCCAAATTCGATTCCTGTATCCAGCCAGGGCATATCTGTTGACCACATTTCCAGATTCGACTCCTGTATCCAGCCAGGGCATATCTGTTGACCACATTTCCAGACTCGATTCCTGTATCTAGCCAGGGCACGTCTGAAGAGTTTGAAGATTCGATTCCTGTATCCAGCCAGGGCATATCTATCAACTACAACATCTCCAGATTCGATTCCTGTATCCAGCCAGGGCATATCTGTTGACCACATTTCCAGATTCGACTCCTGTATCCAGCCAGGGCATGTCTGAAGAATTCCAGATCAACACCTGTAATAAGCCAGGAATTTATCTACATCACCACTTGGGGCATTCGAATGTCAAAAGTGTTCAAAACCGATGCAGTTTTTACACAAGCTCATCAACAGGAAGCCCTACACCGGTTCCTCTTCAAGACTTCTGAAACAAGTTTACGGATTCTTCCCAACAACGGACGCGGCTCTATTGCTGATTCAACTTCAAGATTTCTGAAACAAGTTTACGGATTCTTCCCAACAACGGATGCTAATCTACCGACTTGTTCAGACTCTTCTCAAACCGTTGAAAACAGTTTACGGACGCTTCCCAACAACGGACGCGGCTCTATTGCTGATTCAACTTCAAGATTTCTGAAAATAGTTCACGGGTTCTCCAAGTAAACGGAGGTTAACCTATCGCTTGTTCAGATTCTTCTCAAGCTAACCACCACGGAAGATCGCGCTCGCCAAAATTCTCCCTATCCCCAGCGGAGTTCATCAAAATTCCCCAACAGTAACTTATCTTTGCAAATCCCCAGCCAGGGAATCCTCCGGAATTCAATTCCCCTCAGAGTTTAAGCTTCGGTATCCCCAGCGGAGCCAGACCATTGAACCCCCTCCCCACAGAGTTTTGGGGGGACAAATCTTGAGTTCCCCAGTGAAGTCACCAGAGTTACTTCCCATCAAGCTGAAGGTTCTCAATCTGGCCTCCCCAGCATGAGTCTGCTAGTTTGGAACTCCCCAGTAGAGGTCATCAGGAATTCTCTCTCCCAGCGACAGCCAAGGATTTATTTTCCCCGGCAGCAGTCAAGATTCTTTTATCTTCAGCCATCTCGGATTCATGTATCCTCGGCAAGATTAGCTCATCAGCTTACATGCGCATTCATTACATTCATTCATAAATATTGATGTCACATACATTGCATCATGCATCATAACATTGCATACAACTAACCCTTTACCTTTTCAGGAAAGATCAATCGACAGACACAGATCAACTCCTAAGGTCCATCCAGAGATAGTTCAGATGTGACCCGGACACGGCGACATTCTGATACTTATTCCAGATTCATTCAGACGCATCATCAGGAAACCCTACACCGGTTCCTCTTCAACTTTTCAACTTCTGAAAACAGTTTACGGATTCTTCCCAACAACGGATGTCAATCTACCAACTGATTCAGACTCTTCTCAACTTTTGAAGACAGTTTACGGATTCTTCCCAACAACGGATGTCAATCTACCAACTTGTTCGGACTCTTCTCAATTTTTGAAAATAGTTTACGGACACGTCCCAACAACGGATGCTGCTCTATTGCTTATTCAATCTCAGATAGCTTACAGATTCTCTAGACACGGACGTCAATCTGTTGCTTGTTCAGACCCCTAATTCAGAGATGTTCCAAAACATGGATGCCCTTCTGATACTTGTCCACTCACCATTGACATACAGTTCAACATCACCATATGGCATCTATAAGCCCATCCTCCTACCAGCAGTCGCCGAATGGCATCTGTAAGCCCATTCTCAGATGGCATCTCTAAGCCCATCCCCCGATAAAATTCTACCGCACCAGATGGCATCTTTAAGCCCATCACCAAATGGCATCTTTAAGCCCATTCACATTTACCATCACATCGCCGAGTGCAAATTTTCTGGGCACATTAGTGTCCAATCTTCTTTTACCTTCAAGTCGCGAAAGGCAAACTTGCCAATCTAACTCTTCAGGTCCAAGAAGATTGAACAGGGGCAACTGTTGTACCCCAAAATTTGCCCTCGCGTTTTTCCACAAGAAATCTCAACTTCAGACATTTCCTGACTTTTCAAACTGGCCCAAGAATCGGACAAACGGACTTTTCTTGTCAGTCAAGCGAAATTAGGGTTTTTACTGATTTTCAGAGCTCTGGTTTGTTTCACAGTTGGCTTAGGGTTTTGGTTGATTTTGGCTCAGTTTTGATCAGGCGAGCGTTATTTGGCATTTAATCAGGAGTTAGGGTTTTACGGGCATATTCTCAGAAAGGTTGAAATTCCACAGTACTTTGCGGTTTATTCCGAGATTCGGGTTAAAATTCGCGTTATCTTGATTTAATAAGTAAAAGAGACAGTGGTTTGAATTCATGTTGTTTTCTTTGAGCCAGTCAAATACAGTATGCAGTATTGGATTCACAGTGTTTATGGCAAATCAATGAAGATGGAATGCGCTTGATCAGTTTATTTTGGTTGACTACTGCTTTGCTTTGGATATTGGAAGAGACAGGTTTAATTGATCAATATTGTTTTTATTTAAGTTATTTATTATTCTAAAATTGAATGATTGAAATTTATTTTTCAATTGTTTTAATTCAAAGAGTTTTAAATAAATAAATAAACAATAAAGAAAATTAGAATTAATTGGATAATTTAGATTTTTATTGATATTTGAATTATTTGTACAAATTGTTGTTTATAATTTAAATTACAAACAATAATATACATTAATTTAAATATTAAATAAAATAAAAAGCTATCCTATTTCTAATATTTTTCATTCTTCACTCCGCTCCGGTGCTCCATTTTTTATCTGCAAAAAGAAGAAGAAAAGTCAGAAAGCAGTTGAAATTAAAAGAGACAGTTAAAATTTGCTCATCATTAGAGGCCACTGACTGGGATCAGTTGACCCTCTCTGCAAATCACGGGATTTCTCCCGGTTCACAGAGAGGGAAGATTTTTATTCATGAATGCAAATGTCAAATGCATAAGTTCCGAAATTCAAGCTGCATAGAATCTCAAATCCAAAGTTCAAACTGTATAGTTCAAATCCAATTCCACTTTCCATCAAAAGCAAAAAGGCAATTTACTGTCAAAACAGAAAATATATCCAAACTGTCAAAGAAGGATTTGAAAAAGATGTCAATGCAAAGTCAGCACACAAAGCTGTCAAAAGAGAGATAAAGAAGATGCAGAAAATGTGTTATGCAAGCAAGACTTAATTATCATTTCCCAGCATAAAAAGGGCCCCTTCAGAAATAGTACAGAAAAATCATATAATAATATTAAGCTGTACTGAAAAATGAGAAGAAGAGAGATAAAGAGCAGAGACAGGTTTTAGGCTTAGGGAGAAGACAGAAAAAGGGATATACAAAAAGAGAACTCAGTTCAGCATAGCAGGGGAGAGAAAATATACAAACTGTCAAAAACCATCAAACCTGCCCATCATCACAAAAAGACAGAAAAAACTCAAAAGGACTAAAAACCTGCTGAGCTGAAGCCTCTAAGCTTCAAGACTGATAACCTGCTAGGCCATCAAACAAGTTTCAAAGACTCAAAAACCTGCCTACTCATAAAGATACAAACCAAAGCATAAGCCTCAGCTGCAAAAGGGTGAACCTGCATCAAGCCTCACAATTTATCAAACACAAAAAAAACTCAAACTTCATACCAGCACCTACCATAACCTGAAACACCTCAAACCCATCCAAAAACCAGACTAAAAACCCAACACAGTTCAGCAGGCAGTTCAGAGAGGAAGAAAAAGATACAAAGCAAGCTTTACCAAAAAACCTGTCTACTGATAAAGCACAAGCCTCAAC
The DNA here is from genome assembly GCA_948472305.1 of Vicia faba. Lineage (NCBI taxonomy): Eukaryota > Viridiplantae > Streptophyta > Magnoliopsida > Fabales > Fabaceae > Vicia > Vicia faba. The sequence continues at coordinate 472,234,614 of OX451739.1, forward strand.
AGAACCCAATCTACCAGCATGACAACCAAATAACCTCATACCTGTCTCAAGAACTACCGATACCCTGTCAAACTAAAACCCAACATACTGTCAATAACCAACATAACCCCTCAAGCCAAGTATCGGTCACAAACATAGCCTATCCTAAAAACCTCAGAAACCTGTCCAACTCCTAAGTCTCAGAGTTTTTCTTTCCTCATCATAGGCGATACATAACATCCAACTCAACAAAAGTATTCAAAGCAACATTTCAAGGCAAATCCATCAGGCCCTCAGTGTACACATCACTGGGCAATAAGGCAAGTTCATCTCAAAGCATCATATTCCAATCAATACATAGGCAACAGTGGCATAGAAGAAGAAGATAAAAAAGTGAATCTTTTTGAAAGAGGTTCTCAGTATAAATCATCATCAAAACCATAGACAAGCAAAGCAACCATTCAACGAAAATTCAAGGCAACATATAGTAGAAAAAGAGAGATAAAGAAGTGAATTAGAAAGAAGGTTTTCAGGCAAATACAAATCATCATGAAACCCTCACACAACAAGAGGTGAGAACGAAGATACCAGGGTCACCAAGGGCAAGCATCACCTTTCACGCCGTCCCGGCCTCCTAAAGCGTCACTCCTCCGCCTCTCCTCCATCTCCAAAGTCAGGTAGCCAATCTTCTCCCCCTTTCCTCTTCACCACATCATAATAGTACGAATTTAGGAGTCAGAACTCAAATTAAAACACGCAAATTCGTAAAAGAGAAAGGAAACGTAAAACACTAAAATCAAACCTTAAATCAAGAGGACGCGAAGCTTACGCCTTGGAGGGAAGAAAGGTCTGGAGGGCGACGCTAGTGGCCGGAGTGAGTTGCTCAGGAAGCTTGCAAGGATGAAGACGAACATGAACGGCGCGCCGCTGCTAACCCTAAGCGTTGTTCCCAAATGAACGATAATCCCTAACCCTAAATTTGTCTCAAGTTCAAATGGGCTTTGCCCATTCTGCACCCCCCAAAAAGCCCATTAAGATTCTCACTTCTAACCAAACACATTTTAAATACTAACTTTTTATATATATGTTATCTAAACATTTTATTTTCTTTACAAAAATCATTTTTATACAAAATATATTATTTTACATTCTTTAATATTAACAATATAATTAAAACACTTTTATATGTATGTTTAATTCAATTAACTTGAAGACATTTTTAATACACATTGAAATACATTTGAACAAAATACTTTTTTTTATCATATAATTAAAATTGAAAACTTTTTAATTAACATACATATTTGTACATAATAATAGAAATACATTTTTTCTCTAATATTAAAATTCACAAACATTCAATTAAATTACATTTGTACATAACACATGGAAATATACCCTTTTTCTCAAAATATCATTTTTACAATTTAATTCAAATTTGAGCATTTAATTTAAAACATTTTTTTTTCTTTTATACATATCAAAGCTATACAAATCAAAGATTCCTTAAAATACATATCTAGGTCAAACCCTAATACGCTTCAACTTCACATTATCGCACTTGTAAATAATCACACAATACATATACATCTCACACTCACACTTACACAATACATTCACATTGCCCTATACACATTTTTATCTGATATCTGTATATTCGATATTTACTTTTGATTGCACATTCGATTTGGTTGTAACTTATTGGATACTATAAGTCTCATCCCCTTTTGTACATTTATACCCCCACTCCCGGATACTACTTTGTAATAGCGTAGATTTTACATTCCGCAATTTACAGTTTTCCAATTATACCATGGTTAGACCTAGGGTTTGTATGTACATAAAATCAAACGTTAGATAACCTAATACAAGACAAATACATGTAATCAATACACAATCACACTTGCACCCTCTAGGGTAATCCCACATGTTGCCTTCCAAAATGGGCCATGCTTGCACGTCGAGTAACTTTGGCAAAACAAATTCAAAATGATCATAAGTCTCAAAGTGTTGCCTAAACAGAATGATCATAGTCCCTTCAAAACAAATTGCCAAAGACACTTGGCAACATTGCATTCATGGTCCATACGATGACCCGCGCCCGTCCCGAACAAACTTCCTAAACGCAAGATTGTCCATCAATTTCAATGGTGGAACAAAATTGTTAAAAGGGGTTAAAACATGACAAAAACCTTTGAGTACAATAGGGTAGACAAAACTCTTAGTTACTTGAGATCAAACTTGCAAAAACACTTGCCTTCTTTTCAAAAACCACAATCCACAACACCTTCAAACAAACTCTCCAAAATATTTGAAAACATCTTTTCGAAAAGATTCACACTTTTGTAAAACACTCAATCACGAGTCAAATACATTAGTTTCCTAAGACAAGGCATCTTTTTCCAAAACATTTTCAAAAAGCACCCACACACACACCATTTTTAAAGCAATCGAAAAACAAGGCAAGTGATCTAAAAAACCAAGTAACTAAGAGCCCATGGATAACCATGGATGAAAAGGGTGCTAATACCTTCCCTTTTCATAATCTACCCCCCGAACCCACGAAATATCTCAAAAGGTTTTTGCTGTGCTTTTTTAACCTTTCCTTTAGGATAAAATAAAAAGTCGGTGGCGACTCTTGCTCAACCGCACAAGTGCGAATACGAACGCAAAACACTAGTCAGTTCTCCCACCGTATCACAGATATCCACAAATATGTCACACTAACATAGCTATTTCTTAGACCGTGTCGGTATACCCCGCACAGTTTCCACAACGTATTGCTATTTACCTATAATGTTTCCCAAATCCGGGTGGAGGATTCAAACCCAAATAATAGAACCAAAATGTAAAGCAAACAAGTCAAACAATTGTAAGCAAATAAAGGTGATCTAAACCCTAAGGTAACCCCACTTTTAAAATATTCCCCAGCAGAGTCGCCAGTTCTGTGATACGGTGGGAGAACTGACTTGAGGTTTTGCATTTTATCGCAAATGTTGCGGTTAGCAAGAGTCGCCATCGGCTTTTCTTTTATCCAAAAGGAAAGGTAAAAAAGCACAGGAAAGACCTTTGAGATGTTTTCTTGAGTTCGGGGGGTAGATTATGAAAAGGGAAGGTGCTAGCACCCTTTTCATCCATGGTTTTCCACGGGCTCTTAGTTACTTGCTTAGATCACTTGCTTTGTTTTGTTTGAAATTGTGTTTGGTGTGATTTTGAAAGTACTTTGTAAAAGAGGCCATCGTTTAGGCAATCTTTGTAATGATTCTCGTTCGTAAGAATGTATACAAAGATGTTTGTCTTTTGAAAATGTTTTCAATGTTTGTAAGATGTTTTGAAATGTGTGTATGCTTATTTTTGAAAATAGCAAGGATTGTTGTTTGAAATGGAGCAAGTAACTTAGAAACTATCTACCTACTCAAATGTCTTTCTTGTGCATTTTTTATTCCTTTGACAGTGTTGACTTACCATTGATTTGGTAAGCAACCCTATCTTTGGATGTAAACGGGACGGGCGTGGGTCATCGTATAACCATGATAGCAATGTTGCCAAGTATCTTAGCATTTTTGAGGGACCAAGATCATTTTGTTTAGCCAACCTTTGAATAGCGTCATCGAGGGACTATGATCTTATATTTGTTTTGTTTTGCCAAGATACTTCGCATGTGTAACATGGCCATTTTATTTTAGGCAACTAAGTGGGAGAAACCCTAAGGGTGCTTGTGTGCAAAGTGTATCATTTTCATGCTTTTGTCTTGTATTTAGGGTTTTCTATTTGCTTTGTTTTTGTTCTTGTCATGCAAACCCTAATTACTAATCATGGTATAAAGCGATAAATTGCGTAATGTAAATATACTAAGCTATTACAACAATTATTATGGGAGGGGGGAATACAAGTTTGAATGGGGATTTGCATAAATATAAAACTAAATATATTATTACAACCAAATCGAATATGCGCGAATTTAAATAAATATAAGACAAATATTTAAAATGCAATGCAATATGTTCATGTTAGAAAAAAATGTCTTATGTCTTGTTTTTTGTATGAAAAAAAAATTCAATTTAAAACTAAAAAAAAAGGAAAAAATAATATTTATTTTTGGAGGGGATTAAACCCTAGTTTTTTAATTAAAAGAAAATAATGTTCTATATTTATTAAGTTGTATATTTTTTGTATAAAAAATAATAAATAATATTAAGCCTAAATACTAAAATATTAATATGTGTAAAAATGAGTATTTATGAGTATAAATATGTATAATAAAAATATTTAAATGTATTTGATTATTTACAAACTATTTAAGAAAAATAAATTCTATCTTACTCAAATAAATTAATTTTTTATGTGAAAAAAGTAATAAAAAAAAAGAAATAAAAGTGTAAAAATAAAGAAATCATGTTTAGGATTTTTTATTTTTCAAAAGAAATAAACAAAATTATTAAATATGAAAACATAAAAAAAAACAAAAATATAAAATAGTTAGTCAGGGGGGTGCAAATAGTAAGTAAGGGGGGTGCAAATAGAAAAAACAAAAAGGCCAAGGCGCCAAAAAAGCCCAGAACATCATCCATGTCCTTCGTCCATTCTTCCCTACGCGCGTTTTCCAGTTCAAACTGTATCTTGCTTATGCTTGCATAAAAACAAAAACTCATAACATGAAAAATGTGGCATTTGAGTTCATGATTCCAAGCAAATAAATAATGCAACCTAACTCTTAAAGATCAAAGAGAATTTTGAAATTCCAAAATCGTGACCTAAAAATTTCAGAGACTTCAAACTTCAAATTCTCTTAGCACAGGTAATGTAAATGAAAAGTAATGATATGTACAACTTCGTTATGATGAGAGCTACATTTTTTCTTCACAAATTGTGGCTTGAAGTTGCCTATTTACAGAGATAGAGTTTAAGAAAATACCTTCTTCAGCTGGAATTGAATAGGGTAAAGTAGGGACTTTACTAGAGGCCTGGTGATTGTTTAAGCTTCCTTGAACTTCCCTGAACCTATTCCAATGTTTATCTGGCTCTGAGGATGGATGGAACTCTCTGAACAAGTCCAACTGCAAGCTTCCAAGTTGGAAATGGCAAATGATGAAACAGGGGTTACAAAACCAGGGTGATGGCTTGTATTGACTAGGTAGCAAGTGTTTAAGATGTTTGAAATGATTAAACACAAAACGCACGAGCCAAATGAGAGTTGGTTGTGCTTTTGCAGAAAACTGTGAGCATAGGCATATTTTGAGTGTTTTTCAGTTTGAGTGAGTTCTAGATGCAAGCCAAGCCTGTTATGCCTTGTACAAAGTTTGCAAATATGTATAGAAGTGATCCAAAGTCATCTCTTACTAGCTGTGTAAGCTCTAACCCTTTTTGCAACTTTTCTTGTACTTGAAGCAAAGTTGACATGACCAATCCCACATGCTTGTACTGGCTTGCTTGAGGGCTGAAATGAGCTTGTACAATTTTCTTGAGAGCTGTGTAGATTGATTGTATCAAGGGGACAGGTCGAATGCTCCAAGTTGACAAAGTTGCAAAAGTTCATCTTTATGAAAATGGCAATGTAACCTTTTTGCCCAAAATGGAAATACATCTTGTGTAAAGTTTCAAAAGCAAGGATAAAGGCTTTAGCTTCTGAGTATGCATTTAATTATGGATTGTATAGCAAGCTTAGGACCTATAAAGCAAGATATAACCTTCATAGATTTCATTTGGAACTTGATGCTATGTGAAAATGGCTTGAACAAAAAGTGAGAAAATGCCAACTTCCCTTCTTCGATTCTCTCTACTAAAAAATGATCTTGGAGAGTTCTTAGATATTTTGGAAATCCTTCAATATGCACTATAATCCATATTTGAAATGAATTTTGATATACCTCTTGGAACTAGGTGAAAAGTTGCCATGAAGTTGGGTCCAAAACCTGCCTAAATTAGGGCAAAATTTCACTAAGTTATTTAGTTCATGAGCATGTATTCACAAATTTATAACTTGAGATCCAAGAATCTTTATGGAAAGGTTTGTGAAGCAAAGTTGTAGAATTTATGGAGGACTACAACTTTCATGTTGGGAACTTTTCTTGAATCAAAATGCATCATGGTGAAAAAGTGGTGAAAAGTTGAGAAAAAATAAGAAAATTTTTATACTTAGAAAAATTCTAAGTTATGAAAATTTTAAAATTAAAACCCTAGTTTTCAAATTTGGTTTTCTTGGTGAACAAGTTTTATATTTTGACATATCTTGATGAATTATGACCCTTGGTACTTGATTTTGACCAAAAAGTCATAGTTTGACTTTTCAGTATTCAATTGACTTTTGATCAGTTGACTGCAAATTTCATCTGTCAATCCAATGAACTTGAGATCTTTTGAGCCATTTAATTAGTTCAAGATGATGCCATTGAATCCTTGAAATCATGCTTGAACTCAATTGGTCATTGGCTAGGTTAAAAATCAGAAATTGCCCTTTCTCAGTCAAAACCCTAATTTTGACCATTTTGCCCTTTTGATGATTTGATCAAATTTCTTGAGGAATTTTGATCCAAACTTGATAAAATGATACATATGAGTCTAAAATGTTGATATGGATAAAAAATTATGAAGTTTGACTGTAAATTGGCCATGGTTGACTTTTCCCCCAATACAGCTAATTTTTAGGTCAACTGTCCAATTGACTGATAAAAAATGTGGTTCAAGGCTTGAAACTTATCATGAGCAATATTAGGGGTCCAAAATGATGTATTAAAGTCACATGAAGCATTGGTGGTCCAAAAATCCTTGTGCAAACTCAAACCCTAATTTTGGGTTATCAGTGTAAGATGAGGTATCTTGAGCTGACCAAACCCTAATCTTGTCTTGAGTCCAAGAAGTCTTGTGAGAAAAGTCTTGATAAATGAGAGGGAAAATTTTGGGGTACAATAGTGTGCTTACCATTCAAATAACCCCTGGCACAAGACTGACCAGTGTTGGGCCTTGAAGAACAAAATCCAGGATTTAATTGATAACAAAACTATTGAGTTTGATCCTCCTCCAATGCCGAATGTAATTACCTCTCCAATGTCGAAGCATGACAAAGGTGTTAATGCTGTTGAAGATACAATTTTTATTGCTTCTGTTGAAGAGTTGACTACTCCGCTGAATGTAATCAAGAATATTCTGTTGAAAGCTGGGATCTACCCTGGCTGTGAAGAAGAATGCGTGTGCTGTACAAGACAACCCAATGGATATGAAAGGCTGAAAAAAGGTATACAACGCCTGATGGATAGCCACAAAATTCTGTTTGAAAAGACTCCACCTACCAAGAGTTTGGTTAAGAAATGTGAAGACCTCTCCATTATTACCATATCCAACAAGCCTCTTAGGATCACCTCCAAAGGTCCTATTAGGATTTCAAATGAACCCACTATTTCTCCCTTAATAATTACCATGGAATTACAGTGCTGAAGTGTTCTACCATGGGATTAAACAAGATGCCTGGATCAAAGAAGGAAAAGATGACAATGTTGGCAACATAGCTGGCTCAAGCAAAGTAACTAGAACTGGGAGAATATTTTCACCCAATATCTCATCTCCAGTAGTTACAAAGACGCCCATCCGCATTACCGCTGCCAAGCCAAATACCGATACAGAGGTAAAGGGAAGGTTGTTGAGCCTGATATGATTGAGGTACCCTCCAAATATGTAGCTGACGAAGAACCCTCCTCCCGTGAAATGGACGAGATTTTAAAGATCATAAAAAGAAGCGACTTCAAAATTGTAGAACAATTGGGGCAAACCCCCTCTAAGATTTCAATGTTGTCATTGCTGCTTTGTTCTGATACCCATGCTCGGACATTAATCAAGTTCCTGAAAAAAGCTCATGTCCCCCATGAGACAACAACATATCAATTTGAGAATTACGTGGCTAGCCTGACAGCTGATAATGGCTTAGGATTTTCAGATGCTGACTTAACACCTCTCGAGAAAAATCACAATAAAGCATTACATGTGCCAATCGAGTGCAAAGGGACCACCTTAGCACATGTGCTAGTTGACACTGGTTCTTCTCTGAATGTATTACCCAAGGGGGCGTTAGACCGTCTCGACTGTGAGGATTTAGTATTGAAGTCAAGCGACATCATTGTAAGAGCATTTGACGGATCAAAGAGGACTGTTCATGGGGAGGTAGATCTTCCAATCAAAGTGGGTTCCCAGACCTTCAACTTCACCTTTTATATTATGGATATCCGTCCGACCTATTCCTGTGTGTTAGGTTGCCCGTGGATCCATTAAGCTGGGGCAGTAACCTCAATCATCCACCAGAAACTCAAATATCCAGTCAAGGGTAGAATAGTCACTGTCTGCAGAGAAGAAGAGTTTATGGTCAGCCACCTTAACTCTTTCAAGTACGTAGAGATGGATTGGGAATTCATTGAAACCCCATGTCAAGCCTTTGAGGTCATACCACCGATGATTTCTGCTACTAAATGTTCCTCCGTTGAGTCTAAAGTTGTTAAGGCCACACCAAAGATGGTTTCAGTCAAGGATGCTTGTGTGGAAATTGAAGAAGGAAACTGCGATACTTGGGGGAAACTCCTCGATATCCCTTTTAAGGCAGACAAATTTGGTTCTAGCTTCACCATCTAAGCTCAGAAGGAAGTGAGGCATGCTCGTGCTGGAAAGCCACCTCTCCGCATTGGAAGCCATGGAGTCAATGTCGTGGGTGATTCTGAAGAAGAGACTACATTTGAGGAGTGGGTGTATCCAACTACAACGGAGCTGAAGAATTGGCATACAAAGGACTTTGTGCCCATCTCCTTCATTTAGGAGTAATCTACTTGTTATTGCTTTTATTTCAATTCAAGAACTTGTTGTCTGCAATATTCAAACAATGGCTTTTAAGCCATGTGCCTGGCCCAGGGCATTTTGATCCATTTGTCAAGGGTTTTATTTATATTCATCTAATCATATGATCATTCAGTACATTGGACTCCTTTGCATTCAAATATTTGTGTTCATTGTCTTTCCTTTCTTTCAAATACATTTTAAAAATAGCCATGTATCTTACACACACACACACACACACACACACACACACACACACTTTTGCAGGTCCACATCCAATCTGGATCCTATTGCCAATGACTCTACTACTTTGGACTATGACTTTGAATGTCCTATTGTGATACGGTGGGAGAACTGACTAGGGTTTTGCGTTTGTTTTCGCAAATGTTTCGGTTGAGCAAGAGTCGCCACCGACTTTTTATTTTATCCTAAGGAAAGGTTTAAAAAAGCACAGAAAAAACCTTTGAGATTTTTCTTGGGTTCGGGGAGTAGATTATAGAAGGGGAAGGTATTAGCACCCCTTCTATCCATGGTTATCCATGGGCTCTTAGGTACTCGCTTAGATCATCTTGCCTTAGTTTTCAATTGTTTGAAATGGTGCTTTGTGCGTGGTTTTGAAAATGTTTTGAAAAGATGCCTTGTGCTAGGCTGACCTTGTAACAATTCTTTACTCGAATGTTTTACAAAAGGTGTTTTATCTTTTAAAAAGATGTTTCAAGGGTTTGAAAAGTTGATTTTGAAAGTATTTGTGAAGTGGGTTTTGAAATTAGGCAAGTGTTATCTTGGCAAATTAACAAGTACTTAAGAGTTTATCTACCCTAAAGTTTTCTCAAAGGTTTTGTCATGTTTTAAACCCTTTTGACAAATTTGTTCCACCATTGCATTTGGTGGACAATCTTGTCTTAGGAGATGAAAGGGACAGGCGCGGGTCATCGTTTGGACCATAATTGCAACGGCGTTAAATGTCTTTGGGCAATTTTCTTTAAGGGACTTGATCATTTGTTTTTATTTTGTTTTGAAAAGTTTTATCGAGGGACTATGATCATTCAATTTGTTTGCTTTGCCCAAAGAAATTCAACATGCAACATGGCCCATTTTTTGAAAGGCAACAAAGTGGAGTACCCTAGGGGGTGCAAGTGTGAGAAGTGTTGTTTATTTTCATGCTCATTTATCTTGTATTAGGTCAAACTATTTTTTGTCGTTTTTTCGCATGCAAACCCTAATTATAACATGGCATAATTAGAAAGCGTATAAAGTGCGAAATTGAAAATCCTACGCTATTACAACATAATAATATAGGGGGGGGGGGGGGGGGGTACAAATTTACAAATGGGGGATATTTAGACAAGAATTTAAATCTAAATTATTACATCATTTTTGAATATTTGCAAGGTAAATAAATTGCATAATTAAATAGAAATTAAATAAATATGCAAAATGCAAAAGAAAGTTTTATATATGTATGAAAAAAAGTATGGTTTATGTAAAATAAAATAAGAAAAATAAAAAGGTATTATTTTTGAGTATTTTCAACTTTTTAGGGCAAAAACCCTAATTTTAATCAAAATGTATATTAATTAATTAATTCACATAATATTTATTATTTACATACAAACATAAAATAAAATATAGTATATTTGTAAAAAAGGGTGTTTTTTAGTATTAAATATTAAAAAATAAAATATGTACATTTTTGGTATTTTTACTCTAAGTATATTAATATATATATATATGTATACTTATATGATTTTAAATATGTATTATGGATAAATAATAATAATATTTAATATTTTTAGAAAATAGTATTTTTAATATAAAATATTTTCAGAGGATAATATAAAATAAAAATGAAAATGAAAATGTATTTACAATATTTTTTCTATTTTATTCTAAGTAATAATATATATGTTCATTTATGTATAAATCAAAAGAAAATCAAACAAATACCAAATAAAATCCAAAAATGATGAGAAAAATATTTTCAAAATTTTAATATGCTGAGGAAAAATAAATGAATCAAAATAAAAAAGAAAATGTCAAAAATCATTAAAAATAAAGCAAATGGGCTTGGGGGTGAGAAGATGGAAATAGTGGTGCAAAAAAGAAGAAACCACACAGGCCCAGCCCATGTGGCTTCATCTTCAACCTTTGTTCAACAGCATTCAAAAACACGCGCCCTGTACTCCAATTGCTAACTCCTGATTCCTGGCTTTTTAACAAAAACTCATAACATAAAAAATGCTCAGCATGAAGAGACGATTCCAACCATGTATAGAACTTGACCTAACTCTCTAAGATGAGGGAGAATTTCTCTTCCCCCAATTTCTGACCTAGTTTTTCTGCCATTTTCAAAGCTTAAATTCTCTCTACTCAGGCAAAAGAAATGAAAAGTAAGGATATGTACATGTTCAGGGCTATGAGTAGAACCTTGTTTCTTCACAAACTTAAGACTAAAGATGCATGATAAGAGAGATACGAGTTCAAAGTTTTACCTATTCAGTTGAACTTCTATATGGAGAATGAGGAACTTTCAGTGCAAGGTTATGATTGGAAAAGCTTCCTTGAGGTCCAGGGATGCTATTCCAATGTTTACTTTGTCTTGAAACTTCTTGTATCGAGCTGTGGAACTTCAACTGCAAAAGGAAAAAATGAAAATGGTGGAAGCTGTTAGAGGGATTACAGGTCAGGTTTTAGGTCATGGTTAGCTTGCATACATGCTAGGGAACGTGTATGAATTGATTTTGGTGAGAATGCTCGAGGGAAATTGGATTTGGCACTCAAACTGCAGAGGCAACTCTGTTTTTGCAGTTTGAGGATGATTCTGAGATGGAGGGTGTTTTGGAGGTCAAGGATTCGTGCAAAAGCTTGGTTGGGTTCTTTGGAAGGTGTTTGATCAGTTTGTTCTTGTGTGTCTAGGCTGATATGGAAGTTGTTACAAGTTATGAGACTTTCTTCTTTCTTAAGCAACAAAAGCAAGTTGACTTTCTAGGCATGTAGGGGGCCTCCTAATGTGCTGCATAATCTTCTCTTGATCAGAGCAATTTGTCCATAATCTTGTGCCAAAAGGATTTAGCTTGTACTTGTTGGATTTCTAAATTGACATAAAGTGAACTTTTACCAAAATGGCTAATTTGCTTTATCTAGAAATGGATCAATCTTGTGTACAATGCTTGAACTCATGGAACAACACCTTGGCACAATGAACAAGCATTAAATTATGGAGTGTAACTTGGTTTAAGGACCTGTAATCTAGCCTAAAGCATGCTGAGTTCAAATTTGCAAAGTTATGGACATGGAACTTGGTCATGAACAAAGTGGTTTTTTGCTATATTGTGAAATTCGATTCTCTCTAACCATGAAGTTGTTTGATGAGTTCTTGGACATTTTGGAAAGCTTGGAATGTGTACTACAATCCATCTTTGAAATGCAAATTGAAATTCCAAGTGGAAGGGTATGAAAAATGGCCTTGAAGTGGGGTAGAAAACCTTGTCAAAATAGGTTAAAATTCTACTAAGTTAAAAATGGTTTAGTGCCCTTATTCAAAAAATTGTAACTTGAGATACAAGCTTCAAATGAGAAAACTTTGTGAATCAAAGTTGTAGATTATGCAACAAGCTACAACTTTCATGTTTTGACTTTTGTTTGAATCCAAATGGATCTTGATGAAAAGGTGGGGCAAAGTTGTGAAACAATTAGGGTTTTTCATAACTTAGAAAAATTTTAAGTTATGAAAAATTCCATTTTCTAACCCTAATTTGCAATTTGTGATTTCTTGGTGAACAAGTTTCATGATTTGGCATATTTTGATGAAAAATGAATCTTGACTCTTGATTTTGACCAAAAAGTCAAAGTTTGACTTTTCAGTATACAGTCAAAACTGATCAATTGACTGGGAAATTCAATTGTCAATCTTGTGTACTTGGGATCTTTTGAACTTGTTGAGCATGTCAAGATAATTCCATGGGGCCCTTGAGTCCATATGTGAGCTTGGTTTGCCATTGGCTAGGTCAAACAGTCAAAAATTGCCTCTGTGCAGTCAAAACCCTAAAAATGACCATTTTGCCCTTTTAGTGATCTGATCAAATTTCTTGTGGAATTGTGATCCAAACTTGATCAAATGGTTCATATGAGTTCATAATGTTGATGTGGATCAAATTTCATGAGATTTGACTGTCAATTGGCCACAATTGACTTTTTCCCCAATACAGTTGACTTCTAGGTCAACTGTCCAGTTGACTGGGCAAAACTTGGAATCAAGACTTGAAACTTGGTATGGATAAACTTTGGAGGTCAATATGAAGCAATAAAGTCATCTTGGGCACTTTAGGTTAAAACATCTTTGTGCAAACACAAACCCTAATTTGGGGTTAGCAGTGCAAAGAGGAGTCTTGAGCAGATGAAACCCTAACTGGATCTTGAGCTTCAAGAGCTTTGTGAGGAGAAATCATTGAGAAATGGGAGGGCAAATTTTGGGGTACAACAGTTGCCCCTGTTCAATCTTCTTGGACCTGAAGAGTTAGATTGGCAAGCTTGCCTTTCGTGACTCGAGGGTAAAAGGAGATTGGACACTAGAGTGCCCAGAAATTTGCACTCGTCAAAGCACTGGATGCGGGAATGGGCTTAGAGATGCCATTTGGAGATGGGCTTAACGATGCCATCTGGGAGAGTGACAGAAACTTGTCGGGGATGGGCTTAAAGATGCCATCTGGAAGGGAATATCAGGAAAGTGTCCCAGCTTTGGACCATTTCTGAATTGGGGGTCTGAACAAGCAATAGGTTGACATCCGTTGTTGGGAGGAACTTGCAAGCTGTTTTCAGGGAGTTGCATCTAAACAAGTCGATAGATTAACATCCGTTACTTGGGAAGAATCCATGAATTGTTTTCAGAAATCTTGGGATTGAATCAGCAATAGAGCAGCATCCGTTGTTGGGAAGCTTCCGTAAACTGTCTTCAAAAGTTGCATCTGAACAAGTTGATAGATTAACATCCGTTACTTGGGAAGAATCCATGAACTGTTTTCAGAAGTCTTGAGAAGAATCTGAACAAGTGATAGGTTAACATCCGTTTACTTGGAGAACCCGTGAACTGTTTTCAGAAATCTTGAGAAAAATCTGAACAAGTGATAGGTTAACATCCGTTTACTTGGAGAACCCGTGAACTGTTTTCAGAAATCTTGGGATTGAATCAGCAATAGAGCAGCATCCGTTGTTGGGAAGCTTCCGTAAACTGTCTTCAAAAAGTTGCATCTGAACAAGTTGATAGATTAACATCCGTTACTTGGGAAGAATCCATGAACTGTTTTCAGAAGTCTCGAGAAGAATCTGAACAAGTGATAGGTTAACATCCGTTTACTTGGAGAACCCGTGAACTGTTTTCAGAAATCTTGAGAAGAATCTGAACAAGTGATAGGTTAACATCCGTTTACTTGGAGAACCCGTGAACTGTTTTCAGAAATCTTGGGATTGAATCAGCAATAGAGCAGCATCCGTTGTTGGGAAGCTTCCGTAAACTGTCTTCAAAAAGTTGCATCTGAACAAGTTGATAGATTAACATCCGTTACTTGGGAAGAATCCATGAACTGTTTTCAGAAGTCTCGAGAAGAATCTGAACAAGTGATAGGTTAACATCCGTTTACTTGGAGAACCCGTGAACTATTTTCAGAAATCTTGAGAAGAATCTGAACAAGTGATAGGTTAACATCCGTTTACTTGGAGAACCCGTGAACTATTTTCAGAAATCTTGGGATTGAATCAGCAATAGAGCAGCATCCGTTGTTGGGAAGCTTCCGTAAACTGTCTTCAAAAAGTTGCATCTGAACAAGTTGATAGATTAACATCCGTTACTTGGGAAGAATCCATGAACTGTTTTCAGAAGTCTCGAGAAGAATCTGAACAAGTGATAGGTTAACATCCGTTTACTTGGAGAACCCGTGAACTGTTTTCAGAAATCTTGAGAAGAATCTGAATAAGTGATAGGTTAACATCCGTTTACTTGGAGAACCCGTGAACTGTTTTCAGAAATCTTGGGATTGAATCAGCAATAGAGCAGCATCCGTTGTTGGGAAGCTTCCGTAAACTGTCTTCAAAAAGTTGCATCTGAACAAGTTGATAGATTAACATCCGTTACTTGGGAAGAATCCATGAACTGTTTTCAGAAGTCTTGAGATTTGAATGATTTTAATCTGTCGACTGATCTTACCTGAAAAGGCAAAGAGTTAGTTGTATGCAATGCTATGATGCATGATACAATGTATATTATGGCGTTATGAATGTAAATGGATGCGTATGTAAGTTGGAGAGCGGTCTTGCACAGGATAGATGAATTCGGGATAGCGGAAGATAAAGGAATCTTGATTGCTGCCGGGGAAAATAAATCCTCGGTTGTTGCTGGGGAACATGGAGCTTAGGTTATATACCAATCTTCTGGGGAATTCCTGAAGTCTTCTACTGGGGAGTACCAAGCTAGTAGACTTAATGCTGGGGAGGCCAGATTGAGAATCTTCAGCTTGGAGAGAAGTATCTCTGGAGATTTCACTGGGGAACTCAAGATTTTTCTTCCTAAAAACTCTGTGGGGAGAAGGTTTAAAAGTCTGACTCCGCTGGGGATTGTCCATTTGAAGCTTTTGATCTGCTGGGGATACTGAAGCTTAAACTCTGAGGGAAAATGACTTCCAGAAGATTCTCTGGCTGGGGTTTTTGCAAAGATAAAACTCCTCCGGGGATTGTATTGATAAGTTACTGTTGGGGGAATTTTGAGGAACTCCGCTGGGGATGGGAAGAACTTTGGCGAACGCGATCTCTCCTGGTTGTTAGCTGAGGATAACCCAGTTATAAGCCTCTGTGAAGAATAACTTTGAATAAAACTCGGGAGGGACGTCCGTACTCTGCGGGGAGATATCCTTCGGAACCTTACTGGGGACAAGCTTCGAGGGTCTGCTGGAGGTAGACCTCAGAGTTTGCCAGGGATGTGGATTACAAATCTTGAGGGATTTCCTCTGAAAGGGTGTCAAAATATCCGTTTGTACTTTCATCCTATCAGTAATCCTTTTCTTAGGTTCAATTAGGAAGTGATCATGTTTCAAATGCATATGCCTATTTAACAAAACATTGGACGTTTCTCAAAATAAAACAAATAGTGCAAAAGAAAAAGAAAAAGGGAAATGACACAAATTTTGGGAAGAGTATTTGTATTGATTTTCTTTGGGTATATTTGTACAAAGGAGACAATCATCCTAGTAAGAGGATCTTGCCGTAAATATTTGAAAAATTTATACAAAATAAAGATGGCTATGTGAAATAATTCCATGGGATTCCATTCTGCTGTAGCTTTCACAACTCTGAACATCTGTTCATTCAATGCTTCGTTTGACGATGGCTGGATTGATCAGAAACCTGGAACCGGTTGATGAAGGGATTGTCTTTGAAGTGATCCGACGAGACATAGTCATACGCTTTAATTCCCTAACTTTTGCCTGAATCGCCCTTTCGGGTTTTCGATCCACCGGGAAACCCCTTTTTGCCCAAGTCGCCCTTTCGGGTTTTCAACTTGCCGGGTGTACAGATTTTTTTGTTTTTATCCCTAATTTTTGCCTGAACCGCCCTTTCGGGTTTTCGGTTCACCGGGATGCCCATTTTTGCCCAAGCCGCCCTTTCGGGTTTTCGACTTGTCGGGTTATCTTATGCGTAGTATCTTTTGACTATGTCTGCGTTCGCAGGGTGCGGCAAATCATCGCCGTCCATGGTGGTCAGAATCATTGCACCACCAGAAAATATGCTCTTGATCACAAATGGTCCTTCATATGTAGGAGTCCATTTGCCCCTGGGATCACTTTGCGGCAAGATAATCCGCTTGACTACTAGATCTCCGACTTGATACACTTGACGTCTGAATTTCTTATTGAAGGCCTTGATCATCCGTTTTTGATACGTCTGACCATGACATATAGCCGCAAGTTGCTTTTCGTCGATCAGATTGAGTTGATCAAGTCGGGTCTGCATCCAATCATCTTCATTCAAACCTGCATCCTTCATAATCCTTAGAGACGGGATCTGAACTTCCATAGGCAAAACAGCTTCCATGCCATAAACCAAAGAAAATGGGGTTGCCCCAGTTGAAGTATGTATTGTCGTACGGTATCCATGCAGCGCAAACGGTAACATCTCATTCCAGTCTTTGTAAGTGACTGTCATTTTCTGAATAATCTTCTTAATATTTTTGTTCGCAGCTTCAACAGCACCGTTCATCTTCGGCCGATAGGGAGATGAATTGTGATGATAAATCTTGAACTGTTCGCATAATGCAGTGATCATTGTGTTATTCAGATTTGTACCGTTATCTGTGATAATCCTGTCTAGAACACCGTACCGACATATGAGATTTTGCTTGATAAAGCGGGCAACCACATTTTTGGTGACAGAGGCGAAGGAAGCTGCTTCGACCCATTTAGTGAAATAGTCAATGGCAACCAGGATGAAACGATGTCCATTGGAAGCCGTGGGCTTGATCTCTCCAATCATATCAATGCCCCACATTGCAAAGGGCCATGGAGCAGTCAGGACGTTGAGGGGAACCGGAGGGATATGAACTTTGTCAGCGTAGACCTGACACTTGTGACAAGTACGGGAATGTTGATGGCAGTCAGCCTCCATAGTAGACCAATAATAGCCTGCCCTTAGGATCTTCTTGGCCATTGTATGCCCGCTCAAGTGAGTGCCAAATGTGCCACTGTGTATATCAGTCATGATCAACTCTGATTCAGCCTTATCCACACATCGGAGTAATACACAATCATGGCTTCGTTTGTAAAGGATGCCGTTGCTCAGGAAGAACTTAGCAGCGAGTTTCCTTAAGAACTTCTTGTCATTCACGGAAGCTCCTTCAGGATAATCTTGGGTCTCGAGATACCTTTTGATTTCATGGAACCAAGGTTGTTCCATTACTTCTTCGGTATTAATCTCGTGACAATGCGCGGGTTCATCCATTCGCTCGATGGCGATTTGGGGAGCCTCGTTATCCCAGTTGAGTTTAAACATGGAGGACATTGTGGCCAGAGCATCGGCTAGCTGATTCTCTTCTCGCGGAAAGTGCTCGAAGGTAATTTGCTCGAAGTGAGGAAACAATGTCAGAACATGTTCTTTGTATGGGATAAGATTAGGATGCTTGGTATCCCAATCTCCTTTGATTTGGCTGATGACCAAAGCCGAGTCCCTGAATACGATCAAAGATTTGATCCTCAAGTCTATAGCAGCCTTGAGACCAAAGATGCAGGCTTCATACTCAGCCATATTGTTTGTGCATCTGAAGCAAAGTCGGGCCGTGAAGGGAGTGTGGCATCCTTCCGGAGAAATGAGTACTGCGCCAATGCCGTTTCCAAGTGCATTTGAAGCACCATCAAAGTACAGGGTCCATCGGGATCCCTTTTCGGGTCCGTCATACGGTCCGTCACCTTTAATGTTGTCCAAATTCATGATGTCCTCGTCTGGGAAATCAAATCTCATGGGTTGATAGTCTTCGATAGCCTGGTGAGCCAGATGGTCAGCTAATACACTAACTTTTATAGCTTTTTGGGTGGTGTACTGGATGTCATACTCGGTCAAGATCATTTGCCATCTGGCTATCCTTCCAGATAAAGCGGGCTTTTCGAAGATATATTTGATAGGGTCCATTTTGGATATCAACAAGGTAGTATGAGTCAACATATACTGTCTTAGTCGGCGAGCAGCCCATACCAAAGCGCAGCAAGTTTTCTCGAGCAGTGAGTAGCGAGTCTCACAGTCGGTAAACTTTTTGCTAAGGTAATAAATAGCATGCTCTTTTCGACCAGACTCGTCATGCTGGCCCAAAACACACCCCATTGAGTTATCCAAAACGGTCAAATACATGATCAATGGTCTTCCTTCGACGGGTGGCATCAGAATAGGAGGTTCTAGCAAATACTCCTTGATTCTATCAAAAGCAGCTTGGCAGTCGTCGTTCCATTCAACTACCTGATCTTTCTTCAAGAGTTTGAAAATTGGCTCACAGGTAGAAGTCAGATGTGAGATGAATCTGGCAATATAGTTTATGCGCCCCAAGAAACCTCTAACCTCCTTTTCAGTACGGGGAGCAGGCATCTCTTGTATTGCTTTTACTTTTGCCGGATCGACTTCAATGCCTTTGTTGCTTACAATGAATCCCAGGAGTTTACCAGACCTAACTCCAAAAGTGCATTTACTCGGATTCAGCCTGAGCTTGTATTCTTTCAATCTGGCAAACAGCTTTTCCAGATGTTCAAGGTGCTCTCCCTCTGTTTGTGACCGAGCTATCATATCGTCTACGTAAACTTCAATCTCATGATGTATCATGTCATGAAATAAAGCTACCATGGCGCGTTGATAAGTTGCCCCTGCGTTCTTCAGCCCGAACGGCATCACTTTGTAACAGAAAGTGCCCCATTGTGTGACAAAAGTTGTTTTCTCCATATCCTCGGGGGCCATTTTGATTTGATTGTAGCCCGAGAATCCGTCCATGAAGGAAAACACTTTATGCTGAGCTGTATTGTCGATCAAGATGTCAATATGAGGTAGCGGGAAATCATCCTTAGGGCTGGCCCTATTCAAATCCCGGTAGTCCACACACATTTTGACTTTGCCATCCTTCTTAGGCACTGGCACAATGTTAGCGACCCATTGAGGATAGGACGTAACAGCCAAAAAGCCAGCGTCGAACTGCTTCATTACTTCTGCTTTGATTTTTTTGGACATGTCAGGCCTCATTCGGCGAACTTTTTGCTTGATTGGTGGACAGTCTTCTCTTGTGGGGAGACGGTGAACCACAATGTCGGTGTCTAGACCTGGCATGTCTTCATAGGACCAAGCGAAGATTTCAACATACTCATTCAGTAACTGTACCAAGCGTTCCTTGACCTCTGGTTCCAGGTTGGCACCCACTTGCACCTCCTTCCGATTCTCCTCGGTTCCCAAGTTAATAGTTTCCAACGGCTCTTCATGCGGTAAGATGACCCTTTCCTCTTGTTGCAAAAGTCTGGCTAGTTCCACGGGTACTTCACAACCTTCGTCATCTTCATTCTCGGCTAGATTGACCAGGTCTTCAGAGTTATTGAAAGATACAGCAGAATAGTCACCCATGGAATCCGGAGTGGACGGGTACCTGTATTGGTGAGTGTGGGTGTGTGTAAGGGATAGCCATCCTTAAACAAAAAATGCAAAAGGAAAGAAAATGAACATAAGCAGTTTATCAAATGAAAAACGTCCAATGAATCATTAAACATGGCATATGAATATGAAAAATAGTCAAAACCCTTACAAGTGGACCTACATGCCCCGGGCAAGGCAGGAGGTGAAAAGATAGTGTACGGATTGTTTGAAAGTAAAATATTACAGACCAAATAGGAAATGTTTAATAGATAGATTACTGGTGAATAAGAGTGATGGGGACAAAATCTTTAGACTCCCAATTGCTCAACCCTCCTTTGACAGTTGGATGAATCCACTCTTCAAAGTTGCTTTCTTTGTCTTCATCTTCCAGGGCGTTGATTCTGTAAGGAGAAATTTTGATCGGTGCTTTTTCAATCTTTGACTGGCGCATGGCCTTCTGGCCAGCGGCGGTGAAACCTAATCCAAATTTATCAGCCTTATGCGGAAAATCGGGTAACTGCCCCCATGCTGAATTCTTCCCTTCTTTAACTGCAGCCCTTGCATCCTCCAGAGATGTCATCCTGGCCATCTGTCCTGGTGTCTCAGCTGCCAACTTCGCCATTGCTATCTCAGGGAGTACTTCTTCGAAATGTTGAAACGATGTCTCGATGAACTCCCCTTCAACCTCCACATATCGGAAAGAATTTAAGTGGCTAATCATGTACTCTTCCTCGCCGTGGACAGTAATGATCTTTCCCTTTACAGGATACTTCAGCATCTGATGCAAGGAGGAGGTGACTGCCCCAGCATGGTGTATCCAAGGTCTACCCAGCAGGCAGGAGTATGATGGACGGATGTCCATTACATAGAAAGTGGATTTAAACACCTCAGTACCTATCTTGACAGGAATTTCAACTTCTCCATGGACCATTCTTTTCGACCCATCGAAAGCTCTGACGACAATATCACTAGGCTTTAACTCCAAACCTTCGCAATCCAGTCGGTCCAAGGCCTTCTTAGGCAAAACATTCAGTGACGACCCGGTATCAACCAAAACATGTGCAAGGGTGGTTCCGCGACACTCGATTGAAATATGCAACGCATCATTGTGATTTCGGCCTTTAGGGGTCAGGTCGGCATCAGAAAAACCTAGTCCATTGTCTGCAGTCAGACTAGCCACGCAATGTTGAAATTGATCTGCAGAGGTTTCCTGGGGCACATGAGCTGCCTTTAGAAACTTAATCAAAGCTTGAGCGTGCGCTTCTGAGCAAAGCAACAGTGCCAGCATGGAGATCTTGGAGGGGCTTTGCCCCAACTGTTCCACCACATCGTAATCACTTCTCTTAATTATCCTCAAAATCTCGTCCATTTCTTTCTTGGAGGCTTCTGGAATTACCAAGGGTTGAGCCCTCGTCCTGACGGGCTCATCTTGTATTCCTTTTCCTTTATCGGCAATGGTAGGAGAGACAGCACTAGGAACGAAAATTTCTTCAATCAAAGGAGTTCTAGCGGAAAGTTTTACTGGTGTAGGAAGGACTTCTTTTGCTGGCGAGGGTCCAAAAACTGCTCTTGGAGGAGCAATCTCTGGAGAAAATATTCTCCCGCTCCTGGTGATTTTGCTGGTGCCCGCAATGTTGCTAATGCTGGCTTCTTCATCATCTGAATTTTCTTCAATTACCTCGATTTGCTTGATACCATGGTAATAGATGTCACCACCATAGTTCCAAGGTATCGACTTCTCAGAAACATAGGGAACAGGCCCCGGCATTGTTATCTTCAAAGGTATAGACTTTGCAGCTGGTGTAATCTTAACTGGCTTTTTGACGGCCTCAGAAAGATTGGCGTGAATGGTTATGATTGAGACATTTTCAACTTGAACTGGAACGACGGAAACTTTTTCGAACAAAATTTGTCGGCTATCCATAAGGCCTTGGATGCCTTTCTTTAATAGCGGACAATCAAACGGCAGAGAGTGGCAACAGTAGCAGTCTTCTTTACATCCCGGGAAGATCCCGACCCTTAACAAATTCAACTTAATGGTTAACAGTGGAGTAGTCAGATCACTGACGTCAGCAACATACAGATCCTCTTCAATGGCATTGATATTCCGACCGTGCTTCGGCATAGGTGCAGATATCACATTGGGTTTTTCTGGAGCGTCAAACTCTACCTCCTTAGCCTCTATCAGGTCCTGGATTTTATGCTTGAGTGCCCAACAATCGTTGGTGTCGTGTCCAACACTGTCTGAATGATAGGCGCACTTAGCATTGGCATGATAATGTGGAGAGGATGTATTTACATTCTTTGGCGCCTCCTTGATAGTGGCAAGATTCAATTTCAACAGATGGGGAAGCACCTGCGCTGGAGTCATATTAATACGGGTGAACTGCCGGTGTGGCCTTTCCACCCGTTGCTGGTTTGGTCTGGATTGGTTGTAGCGAGGCGGCTCACTTGGAGTGTTTTGAATCATCACGGCCCCCACAGTTGGCCGACGCTCCATCTTCCCTGCTCTTTTCTGAGAATATACCATAGCTGTCTCCTTCTTAAATGGCTTCTTCTCAACACCTGCAGCGACACCCTTCTGAATCTTTCCTGACTTGATGCCAGCCTCAATTCTTTCACCTGTTAAGATCAAATCGGTAAACCCTGCGGAAGAGTTACCAATTAAATGATTGAAAATGGCCCAGATAGGGTCCCAAGAAACATATCAACGAGCTCACGATCGGTTAAAGGAGGCTGCACCCTGCCAGCCAAATCCCTCCATTTTTGTGCATATTCCTTGAATCCTTCACTTGTTCCTAGTGACATACCCTGAAGTTGGGTACGAGTAGGAGCAAGATCAGAATTATACTGGTATTGTTTATAGAAGGCGGTGGCCAAATCTTCCCAATTTCTGACACTGGTTCCCTCTAACTGATAAAACCATTCCAATTGAGCTCCTGACAGGCTGTCTTGAAAGAAATGAATCCAGAGATTTTTATCTGCCGTATAGGGTTGAATCTTTCTCACATAGGACCTGAGATGCATTTTGGGGCAGGACAGCCCGTCATACCTTACAAACACTGGCACCTTGAATTTTGGGGGAATCACAATTCCGGCGACCAAGCCCATGTCTTCAAAATCCAAACCCGGTACCCTTTGTAATTCCATGGCAGCCAGTCTGTCTTCTAAACCCTTGTACTTGTCATCAGCTGGAGGATACTGCTGGTCAGAATAATCTTCATCCTCTTCAACCTCTTCCTCCTCTGCATCAGACTCGGAAGGCACCGCAACTCGATCTCTTTTACTAGTCCCTTCATCAGAAGTAGGAGGAAATTCAAGCACCCTCCGAGCTTCTCTGTCAAATCTTCTCCCCAAAGTAGCCACTCCGACCCTCTTTTTCTTCTTCACTGGGTCCTTGTTCTCCAGGTGAGCCTTGATATCCTCTTGACTCTTGACCAAGGTCATCAAGAGTTGCTGGAACTGTGCATTCTGGGCTTGTAGGTCTTTGACTGTTTGCTCGAGATCCATCCTACTGAAATAAACAGCAGATAGATAAGGAAACCTGGAGTGAGACCTGCTTATGCACATGATGAATGGTATGCTGATGTATGCAATGCATTCAAGGACTTAGGTCATTCAAAATTGTTTCAGACAAAGAAGAACGCACGTCATATTAATAAGAAGAAATTCGTTATACATAAATGCCCCATGGGCCAAATATCACAAAATAAACTTCTTAAGGCAGAAAGACATTGTGCATCCTCTTTGGTGCGATGTAGGTATTGAGGGCCTCTTGTTCGTGGAGTCGGCGGGTAAGCTCTAGAACCTTCTTTTCACTGGCGTAGTAGCTAGCTTCAAAAGTGTTTCGTTCCTCCTTGAGCTGAATCCAACTTTTCTGCATTTCCTCCCACGATGTAGGCATGTCTGGATGCAGGATGGTGTAGGGAACCTCTCCTTCATTGACGGGCTCTTTAATCACTGGGAGTACATGAGGATAAGGCATCATTAGACTTTGGGCTCGGGCTCGTACCCACTTGAGATAGGGCTCAAGAGGGATGGAGTTCTTGTGTCCCAGAGTCTTGCTATCAACCTTGTTGAGTCTTCCCCAAGCTCTGATGAATCTTTGGCGAAGTCCTTGCGCATCGTTGTCGAAGTCAAAAACTAGGCTAGGAATCAGCATATCATGAGGGCCATCCCTCCGTGCATATCCAAATTGCCTCAAAGCTAGGCAAGGGTTGTAGGTGATACCTCCCCTGATTCCAAGTAAAGGAACATTAGGAAACTCTCCGCAACGATCGACGATGATGACATTTTCTCTGGACCGAGAACACCAATGCACATCAGAATGAGTAAGAGTCATCAATCGTTGGGACCACCTTGTACCTTGGTCATTCTTCAAGACAGATTGTGGATGGTGCGAAATAAACCACCTTGAGAGGATAGGAGTACAGCACATGAGAACACCCCTCTTTCTCATTGTTCGTGTGTAAAATGAGTGAAGGATGTCTCCAAGCAATGTTGGTATTGGATTTCTGGACAAGAAGATTTTGACAGCGTTGACATCTACCAATTGGTCAGGATTTGGGAACAAGACCAACCCATAGATAAGGAGTGCCACAATTTCTTCAAATGCTTGTAGGTTCAATGAGTTCCAACATTCTTGTGCCTTCTCCAACAAGAATTTTGCTAAGAATCCTTTGACGCCGCTTCTGGTTTCCCAATGCCCCTTGATTTCAGATGGTTGTAGATGTAATGCTCGAGCAACATCTTCAGGCTTTGGTTCCTTCTCCGTACCGTTGAAGGGTAGTTGATTAAGGATAGGGATTCTTAGGAGTTGAGAAAACTCTTCCAAAGTGGGAACCAGCTGATAATCAGGGAAAGTGAAGCAATGGTGAAGGGGGTCAAAGAATTGGAATAGCACTTTCATCATGTCTTCTTCAATGTTGGTGTTGACTAGGCTGAGCAGTCTACCATGTCTTTCACTGAAGGATGAATTTTCCGGAATTCTTGAAGTGATCTCCTTGAGTTGAGGAGAGATTCTCACAAGGTTGACTTGAATGGTATTTCTGCGAGGCATTTCCATGACCTACAAAACAAGAACAAAGATGAAGATCCAAACCCTTGAAATGGTTAGTAAATGCATATGATGCTTTATGATGTTTATGATGTATGCACAAGACATATGTACAAGCAAATCATACCAAACCCTAGTTTCAGGCTTGCATGGGGTTTCATAGGTAAGTACCCTCTTGAGTGTAGTTGGCTTAAAAACCTGTCCTATAAATAGTAACCGGGTTCTAAGGAGCTCAATATCACTGGATTGTTTTCATTGTTCATTGTTTTGGTTTAGCCACTTAACTAGCGACCAAAATATTCCAAGAAAACAACCCTCAATGAGTGTAGTATCGAGTATCTACCAACTTCGGACTGCACCAAAGCCGGTCATCTCACTACCCCTAATAAAAGGCCAAGATGGTCAAGTAAGGTTCTAGGTCATTAGTGCTTAGTGACATCACTCAGCGGCCCCGTACTCTCCTTGATTGAACTCAAGGGTTACCGGTACTCACAAATATGTCGCACTAATATAGCTATTGCTTAGACCGTGTCGGTATACCCCGCACAGTTTCCACAACGTATTGCTATCTATGAATGTTTCCCAAAATCCGGGTGGAGGATTGTAAACCCAAACAATAGAGCCCAAGTATAAAGCAAACAAATCAAACAATTATTCATGCAAGAGGGTGATCTAAGCCCTAAGGTTACTCCACTTTTAAAATAATCCCCAGCAGAGTCGCCAGTTCTGTGATACGGTGGGAGAACTGACTAGGGTTTTGCGTTTGTTTTCGCAAATGTTTCGGTTGAGCAAGAGTCGCCACCGACTTTTTATTTTATCCTAAGGAAAGGTTTAAAAAAGTACAGAAAAAACCTTTGAGATTTTTCTTGGGTTCGGGGAGTAGATTATAGAAGGGGAAGGTATTAGCACCCCTTCTATCCATGGTTATCCATGGGCTCTTAGGTACTCGCTTAGATCATCTTGCCTTAGTTTTCAATTGTTTGAAATGGTGCTTTGTGCGTGGTTTTGAAAATGTTTTGAAAAGATGCCTTGTGCTAGGCTGACCTTGTAACAATTCTTTACTCGAATGTTTTACAAAAGGTGTTTTATCTTTTAAAAAGATGTTTCAAGGGTTTGAAAATTTGATTTTGAAAGTATTTGTGAAGTGGGTTTTGAAATTAGGCAAGTGTTTTCTTGGCAAATTGACAAGTACTTAAGAGTTTATCTACCCTAAAGTTTTCTCAAAGGTTTTGTCATGTTTTAAACCCTTTTGACAAATTTGTTCCACCATTGCATTTGGTGGACAATCTTGTCTTAGGAGATGAAAGGGACAGGCGCGGGTCATCGTTTGGACCATAATTGCAACGGCGTTAAATGTCTTTGGGCAATTTTCTTTAAGGGACTTGATCATTTGTTTTTATTTTGTTTTGAAAAGTTTTATCGAGGGACTATGATCATTCAATTTGTTTGCTTTGCCCAAAGAAATTCAACATGCAACATGGCCCATTTTTTGAAAGGCAACAAAGTGGAGTACCCTAGAGGGTGCAAGTGTGAGAAGTGTTATTTATTTTCATGCTCATTTATCTTGTATTAGGTCAAACTATTTTTTGTCGTTTTTTCGCATGCAAACCCTAATTCTAACATGGCATAATTAGAAAGCGTATAAAGTGCGAAATTGAAAATCCTACGCTATTACAACATAATAATATAGGGGGGGGGGTACAAATTTACAAATGGGAGATATTTAGACAAGAATTTAAATCTAAATTATTACATCATTTTTGAATATTTGCAAGGTAAATAAATTGCATAATTAAATAGAAATTAAATAAATATGCAAAATGCAAAAGAAAGTTTTATATATGTATGAAAAAAAGTATGGTTTATGTAAAATAAAATAAGAAAAATAAAAAGGTATTATTTTTGAGTATTTTCAACTTTTTAGGGCAAAAACCCTAATTTTAATCAAAATGTATATTAATTAATTAATTCACATGATATTTATTATTTACATACAAACATAAAATAAAATATAGTATATTTGTAAAAAAGGGTATTTTTTAGTATTAAATATTAAAAAATAAAATATGTACATTTTTGGTATTTTTACTCTAAGTATATTAATATATATATATATATATATATATATATATATATATATATATATATATATATATATATATATATATATATATATATATATATATATATATATATATATATATATATATATATATATATATATATATATATATATATATATATATATATATATATATATGTATACTTATATTATTTTAAATATGTATTATGGATAAATAATAATAATATTTAATATTTTTAGAAAATAGTATTTTTAATATAAAATATTTTCAGAGGATAATATAAAATAAAAATGAAAATGAAAATGTATTTACAATATTTTTTCTATTTTATTCTAAGTAATAATATATATGTTCATTTATGTATAAATCAAAAGAAAATCAAACAAATACCAAATAAAATCCAAAAATGATGAGAAAAATATTTTCGAAATTTTAATATGCTGAGGAAAAATAAATGAATCAAAATAAAAAAGAAAATGTCAAAAATCATTAAAAATAAAGCAAATGGGCTTGGGGGTGAGAAGATGGAAATAGTGGTGCAAAAAAGAAGAAACCACACAGGCCCAACCCATGTGGCTTCATCTTCAACCTTTGTTCAACAACATTCAAAAACACGCGCCCTGTACTCCAATTGCTAACTCCTGATTCCTGGCTTTTTAACAAAAACTCATAACATAAAAAATGCTCAGCATGAAGAGACGATTCCAACCATGTATAGAACTTGACCTAACTCTCTAAGATGAGGGAGAATTTCTCTTCCCCCAATTTCTGACCTAGTTTTTCTGCCATTTTCAAAGCTTAAATTCTCTCTACTCAGGCAAAAGAAATGAAAAGTAAGGATATGTACATGTTCAGGGCTATGAGTAGAACCTTGTTTCTTCACAAACTTAAGACTAAAGATGCATGATAAGAGAGATACGAGTTCAAAGTTTTACCTATTCAGTTGAACTTCTATCTGGAGAATGAGGAACTTTCAGTGCAAGGTTATGATTGGAAAAGCTTCCTTGAGGTCCAGGGATGCTATTCCAATGTTTACTTTGTCTTGAAACTTCTTGTATCGAGCTGTGGAACTTCAACTGCAAAAGGAAAAAATGAAAATGGTGGAAGCTGTTAGAGGGATTACATGTCAGGTTTTAGGTCATGGTTAGCTTGCATACATGCTAGGGAATGTGTATGAATTGATTTTGGTGAGAATGCTCGAGGGAAATGGGATTTGGCACTCAAACTGCAGAGGCAACTCTGTTTTTGCAGTTTGAGGATGATTCTGAGATGGAGGGTGTTTTGGAGGTCAAGGATTCGTGCAAAAGCTTGGTTGGGTTCTTTGGAAGGTGTTTGATCAGTTTGTTCTTGTGTGTCTAGGCTGATATGGAAGTTGTTACAAGTTATGAGACTTTCTTCTTTCTTAAGCAACAAAAGCAAGTTGACTTTCTAGGCATGTAGGGGGCCTCCTAATGTGCTGCATAATCTTCTCTTGATCAGAGAAATTTGTCCATAATCTTGTGCCAAAAGGATTTAGCTTGTACTTGTTGGATTTCTAAATTGACATAAAGTGAACTTTTACCAAAATGGCTAATTTGCTTTATCTAGAAATGGATCAATCTTGTGTACAATGCTTGAACTCATGGAACAACACCTTGGCACAATGAACAAGCATTAAATTATGGAGTGTAACTTGGTTTAAGGACCTGTAATCTAGCCTAAAGCATGCTGAGTTCAAATTTGCAAAGTTATGGACATGGAACTTGGTCATGAACAAAGTGGTTTTTTGCTATATTGTGAAATTGGATTCTCTCTAACCATGAGGTTGTTTGATGAGTTCTTGGACATTTTGGAAAGCTTGGAATGTGTACTACAATCCATATTTGAAATGCAAATTGAAATTCCAAGTGGAAGGGTATGAAAAATGGCCTTGAAGTGGGGTAGAAAACCTTGTCAAAATAGGTTAAAATTCTACTAAGTTAAAAATGGTTTAGTGCCCTTATTCAAAAACTTGTAACTTGAGATACAAGCTTCAAATGAGAAAACTTTGTGAATCAAAGTTGTAGATTATGCAACAAGCTACAACTTTCATGTTTTGACTTTTGTTTGAATCCAAATGGATCTTGGTGAAAAGGTGGGGCAAAGTTGGGAAAAAATTAGGGTTTTTCATAACTTAGAAAAATTCTAAGTTATGAAAAATTCCATTTTCTAACCCTAATTTGCAATTTGTGATTTCTTGGTGAACAAGTTTCATGATTTGGAATATTTTGATGAAAAATGAATCTTGACTCTTGATTTTGACCAAAAAGTCAAAGTTTGACTTTTCAGTATACAATCAAAACTGATCAATTGACTGGGAAATTCAACTGTCAATCTTGTGTACTTGGGATCTTTTGAACTTGTTGAGCATGTCAAGATAATTCCATGGGGCCCTTGAGTCCATATGTGAGCTTGGTTTGCCATTGGCTAGGTCAAACAGTCAAAAATTGCCTCTGTGCAGTCAAAACCCTAAAAATGACCATTTTGCCCTTTTAGTGATCTGATCAAATTTCTTGTGGAATTGTGATCCAAACTTGATCAAATGGTTCATATGAGTTAATAATGTTGATGTGGATCAAATTTCATGAGATTTGACTGTCAATTGGCCACAGTTGACTTTTTCCCCAATACAGTTGACTTCTAGGTCAACTGTCCAGTTGACTGGGCAAAACTTGGAATCAAGACTTGAAACTTGGTATGGATAAACTTGGGAGGTCAATATGAAGCAATAAAGTCATCTTGGGCACTTTAGGTCAAAACATCTTTGTGCAAACACAAACCCTAATTTGGGGTTAGCAGTGCAAAGAGGAGTCTTGAGCAGATGAAACCCTAACTGGATCTTGAGCTTCAAGAGCTTTGTGAGGAGAAATCATTGAGAAATGGGAGGGCAAATTTTGGGGTACAACACCTATCAACCAAGCCGAAGACGAAGGCGAGGAATATTGTGACATACCAGGAGAACTAGCTAGACTTCTATTACAAGAGGAAA
Source organism: Vicia faba (assembly GCA_948472305.1). Lineage (NCBI taxonomy): Eukaryota > Viridiplantae > Streptophyta > Magnoliopsida > Fabales > Fabaceae > Vicia > Vicia faba. The sequence goes on from OX451739.1 coordinate 472,264,687, forward strand.
AAGCTATTCAACTGCATGAAGAGTCAGTTGAAGTTATCAACCTGGGTACTGAGTCATATAAGAAAGAAATCAGGATCGGCACTAATTTGGAAAGCACTGTTAAGAGCAGGTTGGTTCAGATGTTGCGTGATTATGTGGAAGTATTTGATTGGTCTTATGATGATATGCCTCGGTTGGATACCGACATCGTAGTTCACCGTCTACCGACAAGAGAGGACTGCCCTCCTATTAAATAAAATATTCGTCGCATGAGGCCTGATATGTCTGAAAAGATCAAAGCTGAAGTGATGAAACAATTTGATGCAGGGTTCCTAGCTGTGACATCCTATCCTTAATGGGTTTCCAATGTGGTGCCAGTGCCAAATAAATACGGGAAAGTTCGCATGTGCATAGACTATAGGGATCTGAATAGGGCAATCCCCAAGGATGACTTCCCTCTACCATACATTGACGTCTTAGTTGATAATACTGCTCAGCATAAAGTCTTCTCATTCATGGATGGCTTCTAAGGATATAATCAAATAAGGATGGCTCCCTAAGATATGGAAAATACTACTTTCGTTACGCAATGGGGCACCTTCTGCTACAAGGTCATGTCGTTCGGATTAAAGAATGCAGGGGCAACATATCAAAGGGCTATCGTAGCTTTATTTCATAACATGATTCATCATGAGATAGAGGTATATGTGGATGATTTGATTTCCAGATCACAAACCAAAGAAGAACATCTCGATCATCTGCACAAATTATTCGAGAGGCTGAAGAAGTACAAGCTGAGGTTAAACCCTAACAAGTGCACATTTGGAGTACGATCTGGAAAACTTATAGGGTTTGTTGTCAGCAACAAAGGCATTGAAGTTGATCATGCCAAGGTAAAGGCCATCTAGGAAATTCCAGTCCCTCATTCTGAAAAAGAAGTCAGAGGATTCTTGGGTTGTCTCAATTACATTGCTTGTTTCATATCTCACTTGACTGCTACTTGTGAGCCACTATTCAAACTCTTGAAGAAAGATCAGGTAGTCAGATGGAACGATGGTTTCCAGATTGCCTTTGACAAAATCAAAGAATACCTACAAGAACCTCTTATTCTCATGCCTCCAGTTGAAGGAAGAGCCTTGATCATGTACTTGACAGTATTAGAGAATTCTATGGGGTGTGTTCTGGGCCAACAAGACGAGTCTGACCGAAAAGAGCATGCTATTTATTACCTAAGCAAAAAGTTTACCGACGGTGAAACTAGATATTCATTGCTCGAGAAAACTTTCTGCGCTCTGGCATGGGCTGCTCGTCGGCTAATACAGTATATGTTGACGCATACCACTCTGTTGATTTCTAAGATGGACCCAATTAAGTACATCTTCGAGAAACCTGCCCTTTCCGGAAGGATAGCCAGATGGCAAATGATCTTAACTGAGTACGACATTCAATAAATGACTCAAAAAGCCATCAAAGGAAGTGTACTAGCAGATCATTTGGCCCATCAAGCCGTAGATGATTATCAGTCAATGAACTTCGACTTCCCTGATGAGAACATCATGCTGGTAACTGACTACGCGAAATCTGGATCATATGACGGACCTGAACCAGGATCCCGATGGACTATGGTATTCGATGGGGCTTCCAATGCCTTAGGTAATGGAATTGGTGTTGTGATCATCTCTCCTGAAGGTTGTCGCACTCCTTTCACTGCCAGACTATGTTTCGATTGCACAAACAATATGGCCGAGTATGAAGCATGCATCGTAGGTCTAAAAGCTGCTATTGACTTAAGGATAAAGCATTTGGATATGTTCAGAGATTCTGCCCTGGTGATCAGCCAAGTAAAAGGAGATTGGGACACTAAACACCCTAATCTCATCCCTTACAAGGAACTTGTGTTGTCCCTGATTCCTTACTTCAAAGAAATCACGTTCGAGCACTTCCCTAGGGAAGAAAACCAGTTGGTTGATGATTTGACAACCATGTCTTCAATGTTCAAAGTCAGATGGGACAACGAAGCCCCTATGATAACAATTGAAAGATTCGATGAACCTGCAAACTGCTATGAGCTTGACACCAATGCGGAAAAGCCAATGTACCATGAGGTGATGAGATACCTTGAAGCACAAGAATATCCATAGGGTGCATCTATCAACGACAGAAGGTTCGTACGAAGATTTGCAGCCAAATTCTTCCTAAGTAACGGGATATTGTACAAGCGCAATCATGATTTAACTCTACTCCGATGTGTGGACAAGAAGGAGGCAGAGGAAATTATGGAAGACGTGCACGATGGTCTCTTCGGTACTCACTCAAGTGGACATACGATGGCTAAGAAAATCTTAAGAGACGGTTACTATTGGTCAACGATGGAGACCGATTACCATTAACATTCAAGGACTTGTCACAAATGCCAAATCTACGCTGACAAGGTACATGTGCCTCCTATCCCTCTGAATGTCATGACCGATCCGTGGCCATTTGCAATATGGGGCATTGACATGATCGAAGAGATCAAGCCCATAGCTTCTAACGGACATCACTTTATTCTTGTTGCTATTGACTATTTTACCAAATGGGTCGAAGCCGCCTCGTTTGCCTCAGTCACCAAGAATGTGGTAGCTAGATTCATCAGACACAACCTCATCTGGCGTTATAGTATCCCTGAAAGGATCATCACCGACAATGGGACTAACCTCAACAATGCTATAATTATTGAGATTTTGCACTCAGTTTAAGATCAAGCATCATAATTCTTATCCATAGAGACCAAAAATGAATGGCGCAGTTGAAGCGGCCAACAAAAATATCAAGAAGATTATGCAGAAAATGGTAGTAACCTATAAGGATTGGCATGAGATGTTGCCATTTTCTATACATGGCTACCGCACTTCAGCTAGAACATCAGTTGGGGCAACTCCCTTTTCCTTAGTCTATGGCATGGAAGCTTTTCTGCCAATGGAAGTTCAGATTCCCTCGCTGAGGATTATGAATGAGGCAGGCTTAGGCGAAGATGAGTGGATTCAAACGAGATTGGATCAGCTGAACTTAATCAATGAAAAACGGTTAGCTGCTATTTGCCATGGTCAGACGTATCAAAAACAAATGATCAAGACTTTTAACAAAAAGGTCAAACCTCGAGTATATCAAGTTGGCGACTTGGTGATAAAACGCATCATTTTACCACAAGGCGACCCCAGAGGAAAATGGACTCCCACCTATGAAGGACCATTTGTTGTTAAGAGAGTTTTCTCTGGTGGTGCCATGATGTTGACCACCATGGATGGCGAGGATTTCCCGCATCCCATAAATGAGGACATAGTTAAAAAATACTATGCATAAGAGACCCGTTAGGTTGACACACCTAAGCAAAATAATGGCATCCCGGCAAGCCAAAAGGTTTGGCAAAAAATTAGGGATATATGGAAAATACTGTACACCCGACAAGTTGAAAACCCGGAAGGGAAACTTGGGCAAAAAAGGGTATCCTGGTGGGCTGAAAACCCGAAAGGGCGGTCCAGGCAAAAATTAAGGATTAAAAGCGTATGACTATGTCCCGTGGAATCAATACCATCAATTTTATCATCAAGGTCCAAGTCCGAACAGTCCAAGATCAATCCAATCATCTTCAATCAATGAAAAAAGGACGTTCGAAGACACTGGGGAAATAGTAGAGTTTGGAAGGCAATGAGATCATTTCACATGGCTATTTGTTTTCATTCTCAATTTTGTTTTCCTTTCAACGATTTCCTCTTACTGGGATCTCCGTCTCTCTGTACAAAAACGCCTATTCATGGGAAAAATATCAATACAAATATACTTTGAAGTACAAAATTTTTGTCTCTATTTTGAATGCAAATTTGTCCAATGACTAAAATTGAATAAACATATGCATATGAATATAATTAAAACTATTTGGCACATGTGTCCTGCTAAGCAGCAGTAAGCATCTCTTTAATGTATATGAAATATCCCCACAGAGTTATCTCATATCATTATCCCCACAAGGACGGCTACGATAAACCTTTCCCCAACGGAGTTGCCCACAAAGTCTCTTTGCATAGGATAATCCCCGACCAGAGTCTCAACCTCTTGGCCGCTTTCTCCCCAGATAAGTCAATTTTTACAAGTTGAAGCCTTGTGGATCTCTTCCTAAAGGAAATTCACCTCCTCAACAGGGTTTATTTCCCCAACAAGGTTATTTCCCCAGCCGAATTCAAATTTCCTCAACATACAATAATCAAGACACCGCGAAATTCGCCAGCTGAGCTTATCTTCCCCAGCCAAGGCTATTATCCCCAAATGGAGTCTATTATCCTCAGTTGAGCATATCCTCCCCAAGCTGAGTTTGTCCTACCCGACTGAGTCTACACTCTCCAGTTTGAATTTTCTTTCAATTTATTGCAAACCATAAAGCCACAACCCCTGATCCCCAGTAAAGTCGTTAGCAAAGCATTTACTATTTCCAAAAAAAGAGATACTATGAAGCCTGGATCCGACCAGATATTAGTACAATTTTCAAGTTATTACTAAAGCCTGGACCCGACCAGATAATAGTTGGACTTCTTCAATCACTGAAACCTGGACCCGACCAGATGACAGTTTGAGTATCTGAAACCTGGACCCGACCAGATAACAGTTAATCTCAAATTTCAAGATGCTATGAAACCTGGACCCGGCCAGATAGTAGTCTAACTCCTCAAAGATATAGAAGAACCCAGACTCAACCCGACCAAGGTTTAACTTCTTTTCCCCAGTAGAGTTTGCCTCCGTATCCCCAACAAATTGCTGAGAAACATGAACCCGACCAAATATCAGTTTTCAATTCTATCTTTTCAAGCAAGTTGTTGTGAAGCTTGGATCCGACCAGATAACAATCACCCTTAGAGATTCGTTATGAAACCTGGAAACCGACCAGATAACAACTATATCCCCAAATAGTCTATTGTGAAACCTGGACCCGACGAGATAGAAATTAACCTCATCAACCTCAGAAATCTGCAAAGCCTGGACCCGACCAGATAACAGTTTTTCAAACAGTTTATTATGAAACCTGGAGCCTGACCAGATAACAATTAAATCTCCAGAGAGACACTATAAAGCCTGGACCCGACCAGATAATAGTACACCTTTCTAAAAACCATGAAACCTAGACCCGACTAGATAGTAGTTATCACTTCAAGTTTACTGTAAAGCCTGGATCCAACCAGATAACAGTTAACTTTCGTATCCCCAACAAGTTGTTGTGAAGCCTGGATCCAACCAGATGACTATTCAATTTCAAGAAATTTTCTACAAAGCCTGGATCTGACCAGATAGCAGTCGACTACTTCGTCTTCATCAACTGTGAAGCCTGGATCCGACCAGATAACAACTGACATTCGAGCGGTATTCCCCAGCGAAAGCATCCTTTCAACAAAATTGAAGATATTCATATTTTTCATCTCCAATGGCGATCAGGGATTCAATCTCCCAGAATTTCCTCAGCAGTAGTCAGGGATTTATTTTCTCGGACAAAGACATACATCTCACACTCATACGTCATAGCATGTACATACCATATATGTTTAACATAATACCACATCTGGCGAACATCATGCAAGCATCTGCATTTTACTAATTCCTTTTCTCACAGGTAAAACATCAAGTTTAGTATAAATCAACAAGAAATCTGTGCCGATACTTCTTCCAGTATTTACCAACATTCCTCAAAATGCCATCTATAAGCCCATTCACAATTCATTTTCGAGTGCAAATTTCTGGGCACTCTAGTGTTCAATCATCTTCCACCTTCAAATCACGAATGGCAGATTTACCAATCTAACTCTTCAGGTGTAAGAAGATTGAAAAGGGGTAGCTGTTGTACCCCAAAATCTGCCCTCTCATTTCTCAAAGGATCACCCTGGACCCTCAAGTTTGCTTCCATCCAATTCCAAGCCTCGAATTACAAATTTTTCAGGAAAGTCATTCACAAGGGCAAAATGGTCATTTTCACATTGAAAAGTCAAACCCTGACTTTTGGATCAAAATTAAGTCTCAAGAATCATATTTCATCAAGAAATGTTGGAATGTGAGATTTGCTTCGCCAAGAAATTCAAAAGTCAAAATTACTTTGGAAAACTCAAATTTCTAAATACTTAGAATTTTTCTAAGTGTTTAAGAAATATGACAAACTCAAAACTTATGATCAGATTATCACCATGATGCAATATGATTCTGGAAGAACTTCTGACACAAAAGTTATAGATTTCAATAATATCTAAAACATTTTAGAACATAACATCTTTTAGAAATGCTGGGATTTCAAGTTATACATCCTCAAAGGCACATCTCTGAAGCTTAGGCATTTAACAAATTCTGAGCATTTTCAAGTCAGAAGTTGCAAGAGCAATGCAAAGAGGATTTAGAAAGTGTGTTACAAGCTTTTAGGAAAGTCTGAGAGCTCCTTCAGAACATGTTGGAGCAAAGAGCTTCAAAGATCAGAAGTTGGATATCTCTTCTAAGTTACGCTGAAGCTGAACTTCTGATCCAAAATTAGGCAATGATGTAGAATCTCACATTGCAGGATTTCTGGTTTGATAAATCTCATCATCATTTAATGCTCACAACCACTTTTGAGTCTTTATCCCAAGGATTTCCCCCACGTGTACCTTTACTGTCTTGGAAAAGCAAACTTTTATACAAAAGTGTGCTGGGCCCATGTGTTGCTTTTGCTTTTCCTTAATTTCTGCTGACAAATCCAGCTTAGGCGTTGCTAAACCTGCTAACTACCCTACTTTGTGCCTTGAACCATGCTTGTTTAAACTTGCTTCAAGAACAAGTTAGCGCCTAGCATATGATGTTGGTGCCACTTGACCTCTCAAAACTACTAAACCTTTGTCTATAAATTAGACTTTATTGGCAACTGTAAAAGGGTTGGAAATTTGAGAAAGAAAAGCCTTGAACCCCTGCTAAAATTCCAAGAGTCCAAAAACTGCAAACACAAAATATAAAACCTGTTAGCTTTTGATTATTGCATTCAAACTCCATTTTTCCTCAATTGTTTCTTGACCAAAACCACCCATACAGTTTCTGATATACATTCGAAAGCCATCCTAACTTCTGTGGTCAAACTGTAACACACTCTCCATCAATATCCACCTCAAAGAAGTCAGAACTTTGCTCCTTGGCTGTTCCAGGATTTTCCAATCATTTATAGCCCAAGTTAAAAGTTTCCAGCCTGTTGAGCACGTGAGGAAGCTGGTAAGAACACCACAAGCGGTCAGAGCCAGACTCCAGCTCACAGAACATTTTCCAGCTGCAAGGTAAGCTTCTGCTAACTCTTGTCATATTACTTAAGCATTGTTAGACTTTCATGTTCAAAATATTATGTAGTCATCCTGATTCTGATGCTGTACATATTCTGAGGTTTCATATATTTTCCTGCCTAAGTAGAGAGAATTTTAGTTCATAACTTCTTGAAGAAATTAGGACTCAGAATTAGGATTAGTAAATCCATGCTTGCTTCTGATTTATAGTTCTGATATCTCTTGTTTCTGAAACATTATGAAACCTGCCATAACTGTTATATGCATATCTTCTGTTTTGTTGAGAAAAAACTAAGTTGCAAATGTTCTGACTAGCATAGAGAGGGAGATGAAGTTCTGTCAGTGGCATCAGAACTTCTGAAATCTTCTTTGTTCCCAGTGGATCCAGAACTTCTGACTTTACCTATTTCTGCTAATATGATTTCTGTTTTTGCAGCACGCCAGATTTAGAACTTCTGATCTCTTTTAGTTCAGCAATGCGCTGATTCTATTTTTCTTTTTCCTTACCATTTTTTCCATCACTTCTATTTTCACTAATCAAAAACACCAAAAACATTTTTATATTTTTTATGCTTTATTTTATTTCTTAAAACAAAAAGATCAAAAATATTTTCTTAAACAAAACTTATTTCTTTTCTTAAACAAAACAAGCATTTCACATTTTCTTGTACATTCTTATCCATTCAATATGGTTGTAATAGTAACTTAGGACTTGATTTAATTTGCAATCCCCATTTGTGAATTTGTACACCCCATCCCCCTAATGTTTGTTATAGCATAAGACTTTACTTTTCCGCATTTTTATTGCTTTCATGCATTGTTAGTAATTAGGGTGTGCATGATGAGATAAAAACAACAAATAGACAATCCATATTCAAGACAAAAATAAAGCATGAAATCAACGCACTTGCACACAAGTACCCCCTAGGGTAAATCCACTTGGTTGCCTTACAAAAATGACCATATTACGCATGTGAGGTATCTTAGCAAAAACAAACAAAATACAAGATCATAGTCCCTCGATGATGCTATCAAAAATTGCCTTACAAAATGATCTTAGTCCCAAAAAGAATGCTAAGATACCTTGCAACATTGCTAATCATGGTTATACGATGACCCGCGCCCGTCCCATTTACATCAAAAGATAGGGTTGCTTACCAAATTAATGGCAAGACAACAATGTCACGGGAAAAGAAAATGAACATGAAAAACATTTGAGTAGGTAGATTGCTCCTAATTACTTGCTCCATTTCAAAAACAAACATCCTTGATATTTTCAAAACAAATCACATACACTTTCAAAACATCTTACAAACTTGAAAACATTTTCAAAAGATCAACGTCTTTGTATACATTCTTACAAACGAGAATCATTACAAAGATTTCCTAAACAATGGCCTCTTTATAAAATACTTTCAAAACCCATACCACAAGCACATTTTCAAACAAAAGCAAGTGATCTAGCAAGTAACTAAGAGCCCATGGAAAAACATGGATGAAAAAGGTGCTAATACCTTCCCTTTTCATAATCTACCCCCCGAACTCAAGAAACAATCTCAAAGGTCTTTCCTGTGCTTTTTCACCTTTCCTTTTTGGATAAAATAAAAGTCGATGGCAACTCTTGCTAACCTCAACATTTGCGATCAAACATAAAACCTTCAAGTCAGTTCTCCCACTGTATCACAAAGGGTATAACCAAAAATTGCATTGAAGGGGGCCACACGCCCCAAATGAAAGATGCATGCATGAGGTCTAAATGCCCAAAAAAAGCTTGCAACAAAGGAGGGCCACATGCCCCAAACGAAAGAGGCATGCAAGAGGCAAAATTTTCAATCGAAGGAGACCACAAAAGAGACCTTTGCCTCCTGAATCAAGGGACATCAGCAGGAGGCTTTTTGCCTTGTGAATTGAAGTTAGTTGAGGATAAGTGCTTCCTTGTCGAAGCTTGCAACAAGTTGTTTCAAAGGGATATTTGGCCCTGTGCATGCTAGCATGGTGGAAAATTTTGCCTTGTGAATTTGGAAAACATTCAGGAAAGAGGCTATATGGCCAAACGAAAGATGTATACCAATCTTGTACAAAGAGACTAAAATTTTCAAATGAAGCATAAATCAAACTTGTCCAAAAGCAGTCTGTGATACGGTGGGAGAACTGACTATATGTTTTGCGTTTCGTTCGCACTTGTGCGGTTAGTAAGAGTTGCCACCGACTTTTCTTTTATCCAAAAGGAAAGGTAAAAAAGTAGAGGAAAGACCTTTCGAGAATTTTCTCGGGTTCGGGGGGTAGATTATGAAAAGGGAAGGTATTAGCACCTTTTTCATCCATGGTTTTCAATGGGCTCTTAGTTACTCGTTTAGATCACTTGCTTTCATTTGATTGTGTGCTCGTGGTGTGGGCTTTGAAAGTATTTTGAAAAATCTCTTTGTAATGGTTCTCGTCTCTATAAGAACGTATACAAAGTTTTGTTTCGAAGAATGGTTCAAAGATGTGTTTGTGAATCATGTTTTGAAAAGAGGTTTTGCAATGGTTCTCGTCTCTATAAGAATGTATACAAAATGTTTTATCTTTTTGCAAATGTTTTAAAATGAGAGTGTAGGTGTAAAGGTTTTTGTCATGAGCAAGCGAGTAACTAAGAGCGAATCTATTTACTCGAAAGGTCTTAAGTTATTCTTTTCTTCTTCCTTTTAATGGTGCTATCTTACCATTGATTTGGTAAGAAGCCTCACCATTGGAGGTGAAGGGACAGGAGCGAGTCGATTTTACAATCATTGAAGGCAACTTGTGAAACGCTTTAGCAATTTTTGTAAGGGACGAGATTGTTTTAATCGAAGGCAACATCGAGGGTCATCTAGGGACTACGATCTTTGTTTATTGAAGGGTCGTTTGCTAAAGCATCTCATATTCGAGGGACATGATTGTATTTCCGAGGCAACGAGCGAGGTTACCCTAGAGGTGCACGTGTGAAAAGTGTGTTGGTTTCAAGTTATTTATTCTTTGATTAGGTCATCTAGCGATTGATTTTGAATCTTGCCATGCATGCCTAGTTACTATACAGTATATGGAAAACAGTAAATTGCGGGAATTGAAATTCTACGCTATTACAAAATGTTCGGGAATGGGGGTACAATTGTTACAAATGGGGATGAATCAAATGAAATAGCAATGTCCAAATATCAAGCAATACAACCAAATCAAATTTTTGTGCGATTTAATATAAAGCTATGACAATTTGTGAAAATAAAATCAACAAAGTATGAAATGTATTTACTTGAAAAAGAGAAAATAAAACCTATTCTAAAAAATTGATTAAATTATAAATCTTTATTATTATTTTTTGTGTATTCTTATTAATTATAAAAATAAATTTAAAGAAAGAAAAAAAACTAAGTTAATTCTTTTTGATGTTTTATTAAATGTAAAAAATTAATAAAAATAAGTTTATATAAAAAGAGAAAATGATAAAAAAAACTAATCACTAAAAACTAAATCAAATTAATAATCATGTCTTAAGTTTTATTTAACATTCCAAAACAAAACAATAAAAAAACAAATTAAAAAAGAAGAAAAATGGGCTTAGGAGATTTTGGAAGTGTTAGGCCCAAAGAAACATGGTTATCAATGCTGAAAAAAAGGAAACAGACCAAAGGGGGGGGGGGGGGGGGGGGGTGAACTAGCAAAATGCGCATGGCCTTTAGGAGTTTGAAAAAAATAGGCCTAATGTTTAAACTTTGCATTAGCTTCTGATTAGATGTGGAAAACGAATTAGGGTTCTTGGAACCCCTTTCGTTCACAGTGGCGTCGTTCGTCCTCGTTCATCCAAACTCTTCCATCTTCTCATCTCTTATTCATATCTAAACCGCTCACCAACTATCTCTGTCTTAATTTCGCGAACAAAATCGCCCATGCTGTCTCTATCTCACCATGGTTCATGCTTTTCTGAAAACCCTAACTTATGTCTAATGGGTTCAAAAATTTGCTTATCTGATCTTCCCCTCAACCTTCTGTTTCCGGAGCGCTCTCTCTCACCTCCTAACCAAGCTCTAATGGTTTTGTTTCTTGAAAAAAGGTGAAGTTCTGTTAGTTTGAAGCTTGAACGATTTTTGTTGTTGTTTTGTCTTGTTATGTTTTTTTCAGTTAATCAAACCTATTGTCTATTGAGATGCAGGAAAATAATGTTATGAGGAAGGTAAAGAGACCATCCCTGTTTGGAATTTTTCTGTGAAATGGAAAGGAATGGTGAGACTGAGAGTAGCACTCCCTGGTGGCGAGATTTGCGAGGGGGAAGAAATGAGGATTGAAGGCACGCTTTTCTGGTAACCTTCTCCTATTTTCCTTGTTGAACGATGATGATGCTGTTTTTCTAGATTTTGTGATTGGATATGTTGTTCTATCAGTTTGAAACTTTGTTGGTTTTTTTTGATGATGTTGGTTATCTGGGATGATGTTACTGTGCTTTTGATTTTTGGATGTTGTGTTTGAGATGGTTTATCAGTTTTGGACTTGCTGAGCTCTTTTTGTTTTGTTTTGTTTTGGATTGATATTTGGCTTTGAGATGGTTGTTTGAAGATGGTTTGAAGGTTGGTGATTCTGTTGACAGGTTTGAAGGTTTGTTTTGGTTATGGTTCAGACTTTGGGGTTTGACAGTTTGGGATTTTTGACAATTTGGAGGTTTTGACAGTTTGGAGTTTTTTTTGACAGTTTGGAGGTTACAGTTTGGGATATCTTTTCTGTTTCTTTTTTTGTTTTTGATTGATGATGGTTTTTGAGGTTTGAAATGTTTGACAGTTTTTTGGAGGTTTTGTGATTCTTTGTATTTGATGATGGTTTTGATCTGAGACTTTGTTAATGTTGAGTTAACAGTTTTTTGGAAGGTTGTAGAGTTGATTCTTACTGTTGGCTTTTGTAACAGTTTGGCCTTGACAGTTTTTTGGTTGATGGCAGTTTGAAGGTTGGTTTGAACTTTTGACAGTTTGGGGGTTTTTTGGTTTGTATGTTTCTTGCTGTTGGGTTTGAGACTTTGTGGTTTTTTAACAGATTCTGCTTTGTTATAGTTTTTGGAGGTTTTGAATATTTTGGGACTTTGACAGTTTTCTGAGTTTGATAATTCTCTCTCTCCCTCTTGCTTCAGCGCTTTGTTTACTGTTATATTCAAGTTTCTTTGGTTGAACTCTTATTCAAAATGGTGGGAAAACCACCAAATTTTGAATACTTTGGCATATTGTTCTTATGCTCTTTTTGTTGCAGTTTTTGTTTTCTAGCAACTCTTATGCAATTGTGACAATCAAGGCAGCAGGATTGTGCATCCCTAGGTGACTTATTTCCTCTCTTCTCTCTCAATGACCCTAAGAGTCAATTGCTCTTTTTCCTTTTTCTGAAAAGTTTGCAAATAAATGGAAAATGATGACATGGCTATTGAACAAGCCTCTAGCTTGTTTGACTTAGTTTACCATATTACTATACTTCTTTGCTGCCTGCTTTCTACTGTTATGTTGTTTGTTGTTTGCTTTTTGCTGCCCAGTTTGCGCTGCTATTTTGGCATTTTGTTTGTTTGGACAGCCTTGTTGCATTTGGACAGTTTGCTTGCATTTCTTGTTTGGAAAACTTGCTTGCATTTCTTGTTTGTTTGGACAACTTGCTTGCATTTCTTATTTTTTTCTTTTTGTGAACCAAGAAGAATAATCTTCTTGTGATTTGCAAATAGAGAAAAATAAAAATGTGATGAATTAAAAATGGCTTTCTGATTCCAAATTGCAAACTTTAATGATGAACACCAGTCTTTCTTTTGAAAAATTCTTGCTTATGCCCAAATAAATTGCACTAACTTTTTCTTCTGTCTTTTGTTTTCATGTGAGCACAACTGGATGGTGGCAAAGCAGGGGAAGCAAGAGACTCTGTGGCAAACATGGAAGCAAAGGAAGCTCAGTCAAACTTAGGCATAGATTCATTTTCTTTGTAATTTAGAGAGAAACATTCAATCAATTGTACTAATTTTTTTTAAATACCATAAGTTGTAAAACCTAAAGTATTTAAATAATAAATTGTTTTGTAACAACTTTTGAAATAAATGGAGAAAGTCTTATGAGATATCCTGGTGTTACTTGAAATTTTTTTACTGTCAATAACTTGTAATTTTCTCTTTGCATGCTGTTTGGTTTTTTGAATGCTCAATCAAGACAATTGAAACAAAACGCTCCAATCTGATAACTTAAATTCCAATAATCCTGTAATCTTGCAAATGCATTCCAATCAAAACACACACTGTCTATTCCATTTCCTAAACAAGCAAATGTTTTAAGAGACACAAATTATCTGGTTAACCTGGATCAATCAATCATGAGTGTCCCAAATGACAGTCTTAGTCTTTTGTCCCAAACAATCATGCATTGAGGACAAACACTGTTTTTTCAATAAACTTGAGAAAGGATGAAGATCTGTGAAAACCAATTGAATCTTTTTTGAGAATTCATTTTCTTTTGAGAATTGCAAGAAAAACCCTAATTGCTGGTTTACTTCCACAGGAGAAAATCTGTCTGATCGATTCCTGAGCCAACTTGAATATCTGAGAAACCCTAGGGTTGTGTTTTCTATGAAAAATGGGAGGGAAAATTTGGGGGTACAACAGCTGCCCCTGTTCAATCTTCTTTAACCTGAAGAGTTAGATTGGCGAGTTTTGCGTTCGTGACTCGAAGGTAAAAGATGATTGGACACTAGAGTGCCCATAAATTTGCACTCGACAAAAGTGTAATTGAGGGAATGGGCTTAAAGATTCCATTTGGAGAGATGTTAGAATCTTGTTGGAGATGGGCTTGTAGATGCCATCCAACAATGTTTGGTTGTAAATCTACAGAATAAGCATCAGAATGGTGTCCGTATTTGGAACGTATCTGAACTGTATTTGTCCTTGAATCTGAATAAGTGACAGAATGACTTCCGTGTCTGGAGTGTATCTGTACTGTATCTGTAGGATGAAACTGAATGATTAACAGAATGACTTCCGTGTCTGGAGTGTATTTGTACTGTATCGGTACTTGGAATATGAATGAGTAACAGAATAACTTTCATGTCTGGAGTGTATCTGTATTGTATCAGTACTTGGAGTTTGAATAAGTATCAGGATGGCATCCTTGTCTAGAGCGTATTTGAACTGTATCTGAAGTTGAGATCTGAATGAGCGACAGAATGACTTCCGTGTCCAGAGTGTATCTGTATTGTATCTTGAAATTAAGTCTAAATGAGTAACAGAATGAATTCCGTGTCTGGAGTGTATTTGTATTGTATCTTGAAATTAAGTCTGAATGAGTAACAGAATGACTTCCGTGTCTAGAGTGTATATGTATTGTATCTTGAAATTAAGTCTGAATGAGTATCAAAATGGCGTCCGTGTTTGGAGCGTATCCGTACTGTATTTGAATGAGAGATCTGAATGAGTGATAGAATGACTTCCGTGTCTGGAGTGTATCTGTACTGTATCTGAGCTGAATGAGTATCAGAATAGCGTCCGTGTCTGGAGCGTATCCGTACTGTATCTGAAATATTTGAATGTTTGTTAAAGATAGCTGTTAATCTTATCCTGAAAAGGGTAAAATGTTAGCTGAAACACAAAGTTATGTTGCATGAAATGTATGATGCAATAAATGTGTTTTATCCATGTTTATGATATATGAATGTAATGTATGCGCATGCAAGCTGATTTGCTGAGGAAAATAAATCCTTGACTGTTGAGGATTGTGAGAGTAATGCCATATACTTCTTGAGGAATATGCTTGGGGAATCCAGAGAACTTTAATGACTTCTACTGGGGATTCATTTACGGGAGTCTTTGTTCTGTCGAGAAGCAATAAAAACTCTCTGGGGAAAATTTTTATCCTGTAGCGAAAACTCTGTGGGGAAAAGGTTTATCCTGTAGTGAAAACTCTGTGGGGAAAAGCTTAATTCCGCTGAGGAGTTCAGGAGTTTGGGTTGTATGCCAATCTACTGGAGAGTTACCCTAGTTTGGGGAGAAACAGAAGTTAACCGTTATCTGGTTGATTTTCAGGCTTCAATACAACTTGCTAAGGGAACCTGGAGAAACTGGATGATTTCCTCTGTGGGTTGAAAGTTTGAAGTTTCGGCTCCACCGGGGATCTTAATGACGTGCTGTAGAGATTGCTCATGGAATAGCCTAAAGACGTTTTCCTAATCTTTCTACCTGTCAGTGATTGTTCTTTTTCATCCTGTTTATTTGTAAACAGTAATTATGTTCAGATGCATATGTTCATTAATGAATCATTCGACGTTTTTGCAAATAAAATACAAGTGTAAAGAAAAAGGCAAATAGTTTTCTGTACTTTGAAAGAGATATCTTTGTATTTACTTTGAATAAGTGTTTTGTACAAAGGAGACAGACATCCTAATAAGAGGATGGTGTCATAAAAGTAAGAAAAGTTTATGCAAAGAAAGATAGCTATGTGTGTAAAAATCCCATGGGGTTCCCATTCTGCTATAGCTTTCGTATCTCCGAATATCTTGTCCATTCGTTGCTTCGTCCGAAGATGATTGAATTGATCAGAAGCCTCAGAGTTCGCCTGTGAAGAGATTGTCCTTAAAGTGATCCAACGAGACATAGTCTTACGCTTTAATTCCCTAACTTTTTCCTGGACCTCCCTTTCGGGTTTTCAGTCCACTGGGAAACCCTTTTTTGCCCAAGTTGCCTTTATAGGTTTTCAACTTGTCGGGTGTACAGATTTTTTTGTTTTATCCCTAACTTTTTCTTGAACCGCCCTTTCGGGTTTTCGATTCACCGGGATGCCCTTGTTTTGCCTAGGTGTGTCAACCTAGCGGGTCTCTTATGCGTAGTATCTTTTGACTATGTCTGCATTCGCGGGGTGCGGCAGGTTGTCTCTGTCCATGGTGGTTAAGATCATTTCCCCACTAGAAAAGATGTTCTTGATCACAAATGGTCCTTCGTAGGTAGGAGTCCATTTGCCCCTGGGATCACTTTGTGCCAAGATGATGCGCTTGATCACAAGATCTCCAACTTGATACACTTGGCATCTGACTTTCTTGTTGAATGCCTTGATCATCCGCTTTTGATACGTCTGACTATGGCAAACAGTAGTAAGTCTCTTCTCGTCAATTAAGTTTAACTGATCAAGCCGGGTTTGGATCCAATCGTCTTCACTCAAACCAGCATCTTTCATGATTCTCAAGGAGGGAATCTGAACCTCGATAGGTAAAACAACTTCCATGCCATATACCAAGGAATAGGGTGTTGCCCCAGTTGATGTGCGAGCCATGGTACGGTACCCGTGGAGAGCAAACGGTAGCATCTCATGCCAGTCCTTATAGGTGACTGTCATTTTTTGTATGATCTTTTTGATGTTCTTGTTCGCAGCTTCGACTGCACCATTCATCTTTGGCCGATAGAGAGATGAATTGTGATGTTAAATCTTGAACTGTTCGCACAAAGCGGTGATCATAGTATTGTTAAGGTTTGTACCATTATCAGTGATGATCCTTTCGGGGATACCGTACCGACATATAAGGTTCTGCTTGATGAAGCGGGCAACAACATTCTTAGTAATGGATGCGAAGGAAGCTGCTTCAACCCACTTTGTGAAATAGTCAATGGCCACCAGAATGAAACGGTGTCCATTGGAAGCTGTAGGCTTGATCTCTCCAATCATGTCGATTCCCCACATAGCGAAGGGTCAAGGAGCTGTTAAGACGTTTAGAGGAACAGGAGGCACGTGCACCTTGTCTGCATAGATTTGACATTTATGACAAGTCCGGGAGTGCTGATAGCAGTCTGCTTCCATGGTAGACCAGTAATAGCCTGCCCTTAGAATCTTCTTAGCCATTGTATGTGTTGTACCCCAAAATTTTCCCTCCCATATTTCTCAAGACATGACAAGAGTGATCTCCAAGTTGTTCAAGATTGCTCAAGAGTTGGACAGTCAAATCACCTCCTAAGGCAGTCAATTCAAAATTAGGGTTTTGTGTTGCATCAAGGTCCTCACATCCAAATAACCTCAAGTTCTCCCCAATGTCCTAATATGTTCTTAAGCTCATCCATGTCAAATTTCAAGCCTTGCAGAGGAAGCTTGGTCAGTCAATTGCTCAAAAGGTCCAAAAATCGACTGTGTTAGGGCAAAAGTCAACTGTGACCTACAAACAGTCAAACCTCAAGACTTTTTGTCAACATTCTAATTTTGAAGGATAATTCATCATTTGATCAAGGGTTGATCATGATTCATCAAGGATTGCTCAAGATTCAAAAGTTGCTAAATTAGGGGTTTGTAGGAAAAGTCAACTCAACTTTGACCAAGCATAACTTTCTCATACTGTATGATAAATGAACCATCCAAATCTCATTTTGAAGAGGATGCAATTTCCTACAATCCATCTTCACACCCCAATATCAAGAAATGCTCTCACAAAAAGTTACAAATTTGGACATTATAGGTCATTTTTGAAAGTCAACAAAAACACCTTTTTTGCCTAAGCTTATAACTTGAGCATGGAATATCAAAATGATATGATACCAAAAGGGTTGGTTAGAGGATATCTCGAGGCTTATAAAACGTCCAATAACACTTCCAAAAGTTCAAAATTGAAGAAGTTATGCATTGGTGAAGTTGGGCATTTTTCCAAAATTGCCAAAAGTCAACTATCCTCCAAACTCCAATTTTTGACAAAAGGGACCACTTTTTCCCACTTGATATGGTCTTGTCATGCCACACACTTGTACCATCTTTAATTTCATGGCCAGTCATTTATTTTTCTATTTTATTTAATTTTTACTGATTTAATTCATTTTAAATCAATATTAAATCAAATAAAATCTAAAAATTGATGTAATGAGATTCTTGTGGTCATTACAGCTTGCAAATATCATGTGACACTCAATCAAACTCGTGCCAAGTCAAAACATGCACAAAATCTCAGATTTGATGCAAATATGGAAACTTAATAATAGTGATCAAATCAAATCTTGATTCTTCAATGCTCATGGATTAAGGCCCAGGTTTTGACCTAGATACATTCCCTTATACACACACAAGTGAGGCAGATCAAGAACACGCCCTAAGCACTGCAGAAACGGCCAACTCAGAATTGAAAAAAAGTGTGAAAAGTGAGAGATTGAATTCTTGTTTTGAGGCGTTTTCAAGGCAAAATCTTCACATAGTTCTATTGCTGGCAATCTCCTGAAGCTGTAGCAATCAAGACCAAGTCCCAAAACCTCCTACATCGCGATGTAAGTCATCACGAATACACCCCTGTACATGAAAACGTAACTCATCATTCTTGCATCTTTTTGCCAAATTTCTTGTACATTCATGCTTGCCATTCAATTTCCAATGATTCTGTATTATTTAATTTTGTTTTCATGACTTATAGCCCTGTATCCAAAGCTAGGGTTCGTATTCTTGTTTTTTGGGCATTCTTGATACATGCATAATCAGGACCAATAATGGCCATGAATGAGTTCAGGGAAGCAAGACGGACATGATGATGATCTTAGCTTGCGTTTACATGGCCTAGGATGGATTTTTGAAATACCCCACGAATCTTCCTGCGGATAAAAATACGCAGGTAAATAACCAGGGATCTGTTGGAGAAGATGATAACGTGGCTTACTTCCATTGGCTGGTTCAAATAGTTTAGCGCTTTTTTTTTCCAGCATATTAGTTGATTTATCCATATAATATTTGTTGTATATTCTATTAACAATTACGCAGCATGGTTGAGTTGGCAAGGGAGGCGTGTCATTGAGCATTGGGACCTGGGTTCGAATCCCAGGTCCCCCAAAACCTTTGTATTATTTTGTTACAGGAAATCCAATGCAAAACTTCAAGCGTGGACCATCATGTTCCTCATCCCATCAAACGCCAAGTGGCCCACCAGCCAAATCCAATGGCTTAGGCTGGACATCCACCATACACTCTGGTCAACAGGCACCTATGGAATCACAAAAGTCAAAACAGGCTGGCGTAATTGGGCCTGGGAATTTTCCAGATTCACCTCCTTTTTGGGCCCAGCACCCCCTTGGTTATTTCTTTTCTAATTTAATTCATTTTATTATTTAATTGTTTTATTAATTATTAAACTAACCAATTAATATTTTCCTAATAAAATCAGAAAAACAAAAAATATTATTTTTATTTATTAAAACTAATTTCACTTTATTTTTGTAAATAAATAATTTAATCAATTTAGTTTTTTTAATTAGTTATAATTTTAACATTTTTGCAACAAAATAAAATCAATTTAGAATTAGGGTTTTTAATAACTTTTAACCATTTTTATTTTATTTCCTTAAATATAAAAAACCAAAAATATTTTCATTTAACTAATTGATTCAATTATTAATTTAATTTAATTTCCATTTAATTCAAAAATCACAAAAAATCTCTCTCTTTCTTAAAAAGGGTCAAAACCCTAAAAATGCTCCGATTTAATTTTCTCGCACGCGTATTATTTTTATTCCAATTATGTAATTGCTTCGAGTATGTAATAGTTTCAAATAGGACTTTATTTATTTATCGCTTTTATTTACTTTCCGCAATTTAAATTAAAGGGTTTGTCTTTGGCGATGTAAATACCCGACGCCTTGTAATAGCTTAGATTCAATTTTCCGTAATTTAATTTCCGTAAAATATTAACTGTTAGATGTTTGATAACTAGGAAATGCATGACAAGATCGATTTTTAACTTAAAATCAACAATAGCTCACCCATGACATGTACATATAAAAATTAACCGAAATAACACAGTCGCACATGAGCACTCTTAGGGTACACCTCACTTGGTTGCCTCGAACGTGGTCATTGAGTATAGGAAGTTTTAGAGGTCACCCTCTTGTCCAAAGATCATAAGTTGCCTCGAAACGGTTGCCTCGGATAAAATGATCTAAGACCTTAGGGTTACCGCTAAGGCGTCCTAACATTGCTTTAGTGACACGTCCCTTAATCGAATTGACCCGAAAACTCCAACGACAGTGCTACCTACTTCTCAATAGTGGGATAGCATTGTCTAAAGGACATTTGTACAGATTAATTCCTTTTTGAGTAGGTAGATGGTTCTTAAGTACTTGCTCCTTTTAAAAACAAAACAAAACTTTTTGCACTTACACTCTCTTCAAAATAAAAACTCTTTTCAAACCCACAAACAAAAAGAAAAGCAAATTTTGAAAACACATTGAGCAAGTACCTAAGAGCCCGTGGATAACCACGGATAGAAAGGGTGCTAACACCTTCCCTTTCTATAATCTACCTCCCGAACCCGAGAAATATCTCAAAAAGGAATTTTTCTGTGCTTTTGTCCTTTCCTTGTTGGATAAAATAAAAGACGGTGGCGACCCTTGCTTACCGCGACATTTTGCAAAAACAAACGCAAACGCTAACCAGCATTCCAAAACAGTCAGTTCTCATTCCCACCGATCACAGAACTGGCGACTCTGCTGGGGAATTAATTATAAGTGAGGTGTACCTTAGGATTAGATCACTATTGTTTTCAATTGTATGCTTTGTATGCTTTAATTTTGTGGGCTTGTATCAGAGTTCTATAGATCCTAACCCGGATCTGGGGATACCCTTTAGGTAAGTAGCAATAAACTGTGAGGGATCTCTACGGCGTAAACCGATACGGATGAAGCAGTAGCTACGTTGGTGTGACACTTTAGTCTGTACCAATATCCCTTGTGTTAGAACGAGGAGAATATGGGTCTTCTAAGGGGTCATTAAGCACCAACTGACCTTAGAACCTTAAATTGACCAACTTGGCCATAGAACAGTAGCAATATGCTACACTCATTGAGACTAAACTCTCACAATGATTCCGGCTGCAAGAAAAGGTTGCTAAACTGGAATTATGACCGATCGAGGGTAGTCAGTGATATTGAGATCCTCTAGAACCCGGTTACTATTTTTAGGACAGGTTTAAACCAACTGAACTGAAAGAGGGTAGTACCTAAGCTCCATACCAGCCTGAAATCTAAGGGCTCTCAATGTGACTTGTGTGCCTTGACCATGTTTGCTTTTTGTGGATACTTGTGGTGTGCCTTTATCATGACATCATGACATCATAACATTGCATACATCTTGTATAAGGACTAACCTATTTCAAAGACAAGAGGGTTTCATCTTTGCTCTGTTTTGTAGGTCATCATGATGCCTATGCGTAAGAATACCATCCGGATCAACTTTGTCCAAGTCCCTACCCTGCTTAAAGATTTGGTTGTCAGGATGCCAGACACTACTTCCTTCATCAGGAGGCATGGTTCTCTTCTCAGTTTGGTCACCTCCAAATTGGACGAACAAATGATGAGTGTCCTGGTCCAGTTTTATGATCCGCTGTACCATTGTTTCACTTTTCAAGACTATCAGCTGGTTCCCACCCTAGAAGAGTTCTCTGAGTTGCTCGGTATCTCTGTTTTGGAGCAGACTCCGTTTACTGGTTGGGAGAAAACTCTTAGGCCCGAAGAGATTACTGCAGCCCTTCATTTGACCAAGGAAGAGGTAATGGCTAATTGGGAGACTAAAAGTGGAGCGAAGGGATTTCTGACTAAGTTCTTCGTTGGCAAGGCTAACTACTTCTGGGATAGCCTAGACTTTAAGGCGTTCGAGGATATTCTGGCTCTTTTGATTTATGTCTTGGTGCTATTTCCGAATCCTGACACTTTTGTTGATGTGAATGCTATAAAGATCTTCATCTCTCAGAACCCTGTACCCACTCTCTTGGGTGACATTCTTCATCAGCTCTATGCTCGCACTGCCCGAAAGCGGGGAACCCTGATGTGCTGTGCTCCTTTATTGTCGAGGTGGTTTATTTTGCACCTCCCCAAGTCAGTGCTAAAGAACAAAGAAGGAATGGGATGGGCTTATAGGGTGATGTCTCTTTCTCATAATGACATTATCTGGACTCTCAAAGGTATGGATGAGGTGACTGTCATTGATCGCTGTGGAGAGTATCCTAATGTTCCATTGATAGGAACCCATGGAGGAATTTCTTACAACCCATGCTTAGCTCTCCGTCAGTTTGGAAGAGCCAGAAGAGAAGGGCCTCGTGAGATGTTGATGCCTCATATCATCTTTGATTTTCAGGGAGATAGCGACGAGCTACGTCGTAGATTCATCAGGGCTTGGGACAAAGTTCACCAATCAGATCCATATGAGTTAGGTCCAAAGACTTCTCTGCCAATGGAGCCTTATCTCAGATGGGTCCGCATTTGTGCCCAGAAGCTAGGTATGCCATATGAAGTCGTCCGGCCTGTCACTCTTGAAGTTGCTAATGAAGAAGGGGTTCTTCCAACCATTCTCCAACCTTATATGCCCACTGACATTGTGGCACTGAAGAGATCTTGGATGCAACTGCGGGAAGAACGGGATTCTTATCGGTAGAAGTTCAACGAGCAAGAGAAAAAGATCCAGAAGCTGACTAGGCAATTGGAAAATGAGCGGATTCTGAACGACTATGTCCGCACTGAGAAGAAGAGACCATGGGAGCATTGATGGACCTTTGTTGATTTCCTTTCCAGTTTTACTTTACTTTTTCAGTATTTCCATTCTTGTAACGCCTTAAGGGCAATTTGTTGAACAATTTAAATTTCGAAGTTTAAATCTAATAAAGTGTGTTTCCTTTCTTGTTTACAAATTTGAATCCCGATTGTCTTTGAAATCATAAATCATACGTATTTCATCCCATGCACTTCATAAACAGGTACCATTTACAGGTCTCTTATCTTCTTCGTTGTTTATTTCAGCGATCATCATGTCTACTGAACCTTCAACTGAGCAAGCCATCAAGGCCCTCCAGGCCCAGAATGCCCAATTTCAAGAGCTGTTCATGAATCTAGCCAAAGGTCAACAGGACCTGAAGACCTTGACTCTGAAAGAGAAGAAGAAGAAGAAGAGGACAGTCCTGTTCAGCACAAGGCACAGGTTTGGGAACAGGCTGCAGAATGAAGTTGATCTGACCACCTCATCTGGAGGGAAAGATAGTTCACAAGAAAGGAGGGCTCCTAGCCCTGTGATCTCCGACAACGAGACAGACTACGATGAAGAACAGTATCCTCCTGCTGAGGATAAGTACAAACAACTGGAAGACGGGTTGAGTGCTATGGAAATTCAGAAGGTGCCCGGTCTGGACTTCGGAGATCTAGGTCTATCATCTGGGGTGGTGATTCCCCATAAATTCAAGGCACCAACCTTTGCCAAGTATGACGGAGTTTCCTGTCCGAAGCTGCACCTCCGGTCGTATGTGAGGAAGATCCAGCCTTACACTGCTGATAAGAACTTATGGATCCATTTCTTTCAAGACAGTCTCTTAGGGACTCAGCTTGAGTGGTTCTATCAGTTCGATGGAGCCAGCATCCGCAGTTGGGAAGATTTGGCTACTGCGTTCTATAGGCAGTATCAGTACAACTCTGACCTCGCTCCTACGCGTACCCAACTCCAGGGCATGTCAATAGGAACGGGTGAAGGATTTAAAGAGTATGCTCAGAAGTGGAGAGACCTTGCCGGAAGGGTGCAACCACCCTTAGCTGATCGGGAGCTTGTTGACATGTTTTTGGGGACCCTGTCTGGTTCATTCTTTAACCATCTGATTGGAAGCTCTTCATCTGGGTTTATAGATCTTATTTTGACTGGTGAGAGGATTGAAGCTGGTATTAAGGCTGGGAAGATACAGAAGGGTGCCTCATCGAGCACCGAGAAGAAGACGTTTAAGAAAGAGTCCAGTGTTGTCTACAGTGCAAGAAGACAGAGTAGACCTGAACACCGCCAAGCTGTCAATGCGGTTGTTATTTCAAAACCTGCTGGTGCTCCTCAGTATAATAATCAACAAAAGGACGAGAGACCTAAGAGGAAGTTCACTCGTCTCAGCATGACCTTATCTCATATTCTGCCACAGTTGCTGAAGACTAATCTGGTGACTCTAAGGGAACCCCCAAAGAATTCAAATACAACGTCACCAAGGTATAACCCTAACGCCCGCTGTGCTTATCACTCTGATAGCCCGGGACATAATACAGATGATTTTTGAGCTTTGAAGAACAAGATACAAGACTTAATTGATGCAAAGGAGATTGAGTTCGAGGCGCACGAGAGGCCTAATGTTGTGACTGCTCCCATGCCCAAACATGGAGTAAATGCTGTAGAGGAAGATTTGTTTGTAGTTTCTGTGGATGACTATGTTACCCCTCTGATGACTGTTAAGAAGAACCTGTTGCTAGCCGGTTTATTTCTGGGTTGTGACGAAGGTTGCCATATGTGTGCTGTTTTACCTGCCGGTTGCCCATTCCTGAAGTCAGGTATCCAAAACCTGATGGATAGTAAAGAGATCCTGTTTGAGAATAATGTTGTTCCTCCTATTCCTACTGAAGAAGTCGCCATCATTACCATTTTCGACAATTCTTCCAAGGCTCCCTCGAGGAAACCTGTTAGAATTACATCTGTTCCGAAGATTGCACCTGTGATCATTACTGTTCCGGGGCCCATTCCCTACACCTCTGATAAAGCTGTCCCTTGGAACTATGGGGCTGATTTGTATTTTCATGGAGTTAAGCAAGAGTTGGATGCTGATACTGGCATCAGCAACATTACTGGACCTGCTAAAGTCACCCGCAACGGTAAACTTTTCTCACCTGATATTGCTCCACCAACCGTCCAAAGACCTGTTGTCATTACACCTACAAGTGTACCTATTGCCATTCCTGATCAAGTTCCTAGTCTTACCCCTATCACCGAGTCATCTGACGCTCGGGGCAAAGGGATCGCCACTGATGTGCCTGCCCAGATGGAGGCACCAAAGACAATTACTGTTGAAGCTTCTAAACAGGAGATGGAAGAGATTCTGAAGATTATTAAGAAGAGTGATTATAATGTAGTTGAGCAGCTGGGAAAAACCCCATCTAAGATTTATATGTTGTCACTATTGATATGCTCAGAGGACCATGCCAAGGCTCTGATTACCTTCCTGAAGATTGCCCACGTGCCACAAGAGACATCAGTTGATCAGTTTACCGATTGTGTGGCCAATTTAACTGCTGATAATGGCTTGGGTTTCTCCAACGCCAATTTAACTGTCAAGGGGAAAAATCATAACGATGCCCTGCATGTCTCCATTGAATGCAGGGGCACTACTCTTGCACATGTATTGGTTGATACTGGTTCCTCATTGAACGTCTTGCCCAAGAAAGCTCTAGACCGGTTGGATTGCGAAGGGTTGAAGCTAAAACCAAGTAACATCGTTGTGAGGGCCTTTGATGGGTCTAAAAGGATGGTGCACGGTGAAGTTGATATTCCAATTAAAGTTGGTTCACAGGTCTTCAATTCTATGTTTTATGTGATGGACATTCGGCCATCCTACTCTTGTTTGTTGGGTCGTCCATGGATCCATAAAGCTGGGGCCGTAACCTCAACGCTCCACCAGAAGTTGAAGTACCCGGTCAAGGGGAAGATTATGACAGTACAAGGGGAGGAAGAGTACATGGTCAGCCACCTCAAATCATTCTGATACATGGAGATGGATGGGGAGTTCATTGAGACCCCATTTCAGCACTTTGAAGAGGTTCCCCAGACATTGGCATCAGCTGAGACTGTGGTGGAGGATTCTCCTATGAAGATGGCTTCCTTAAAAGATGCCCGGGCTGTTATTGAGAAGGGTGAGTGTGCAAATTGGGGCCGACTCCCTGATTTTACACAGAAGACTAACAAGTTTGGTTTGGGTTTCACTGCAGAAGCTCAAAGGGTTGTTCGAAGTGCAAGGATTGGAAGACCTCCCGTATTCATCAGCAACTCAGGAGTAAATGCCATTGAAGATGATGTGGAAGAGTCTGAATTCGACAGCTGGATCTATCCTATGACCGACGGTGGACCAAGCAACTGAACCGCAAAGGACTTCATCCCTATTACTTTTGTTACCCAGTAATGAAACTTTTATTTTGAATTTGTAATAGACAATGTTTTGAAACTTTATGGACCGGTGTCTTACCCGGGGCACCGTGGCTTCATCTGTGAGTGCTTTTGTGTGTCATTTTCATATATCATTAATAAAAGCATTGGACGTTCTTGCATTTCAAATCTTGCGCTCCTTGTCTTTCTTTATTATATATTGCAAAACAGCTATTTTACACACACTCACATATACAGGTCCACATCCACTCTGGATCTCACTGGTAACGACTCTGCTACTGCCAGTTATGACTTCGAAAATCTGATCAACTTAGCCGAAGACGAAGGTGAAGATGATTGCGAAGTGCCTGGTGAACTTGCAAGACTGCTACTCCAGGAAGAGAGGGATATTCAACCACATGAAGAGCCGGTGGAATCAGTGAATCTGGGTACTGAGACAGACAAGAAGGAAGTCAAGGTTGGTGCCAATCTGGAGCCCAATGTGAAACAACGGTTGATTCAGATGCTGCATGACTACGTTGAGATCTTTGCCTGGTCTTACGAAAATATGCCTGGTTTGGATACTGATATTGTGGTTCATCGCCTGCCTACCAAGGAAGACTGTCCTCCCGTAAAACAGAAGGTTCACCGTATGCGCCCAGAGATGTCTGAGAAAATCAAGGCTGAGGTTATGAAACAATTTGACGCCGGTTTTCTAGCAGTTACTTCTTACCCTCAGTGGGTCGCCAATGTGGTTCCAGTGTCGAAGAAAGATGGCAAGGTATGAATGTGTGTTGACTACATGGATTTGAACAGGGAGAGCCCTAAGGATGACTTCCCCCTACCTCATATCGACGTTCTGGTTGACAATACTGCTCAGCACAAGGTCTTCTCCTTTATGGACGGTTTCTCCGGTTATAATCAGATAAAGATGGCTCCCGAAGACATGGAGAAGACCACCTTTGTTACTCAGTGTGGTACCTTTTACTACAAGGTCATGCCTTTTGGACTGAAGAATGCTGGGGCAACATATCAGCGTGCCATGGTTGCTTTGTTTCATGACATGATCCATCATGATATTAAAGTATACGTCAACGATATGATTGCAAGGTTCCAGACTGAGGAAGAACACCTTGACCATCTACAGAAGCTGTTTGTCAGGCTGAAGTTGTACAAGTTGAGATTGAACCTGAACAAGTGCACCTTCGGGGTGAGATCTGGTAAGCTACTGGGTTTCGTTATAAGCGACAAAGGTATTCAAGTGGACCCGACCAAAGTGAAAGCCATACAAGAGATGCCAGCTCCTAAGACAGAGAAAGAGGTCAGAGGCTTTCTAGGACGTCTGAACTACATTGCCCGATTCATCTTGCACCTAACTGCTACTTGTGAGCCAATCTTCAAGCTGCTGAAGAAAGATCAAGTGGTACGTTGGAACGATGAATGCCAAGCCGCTTTCGAAAAAATCAAAGAGTATCTCCAAGAGCCACCCATCCTGATGTCACCAGTTAAAGGGAGACCTCTGATCTTATACTTGACTGTGCTCGATAACTCAATGGGGTGTGTGATGGGTCAGCATGACGAGTCTGGCCAAAAAGAGCATGCTATTTATTACCTTAGCAAAAAGTTTACCGACTGTGAGACCCGATACTCACTGCTCGAGAAAACTTGTTGCGCTTTGGCATGGGCTGCTCGCCGGCTGAGACAGTATATGTTGACTCACACTACTCTGTTGATATCAAAGATGGATCCAATCAAGTATATCTTCGGAAGCTTACCTTTTCTGGAAGAATAGCAAGATGGCAGATGATCTTGACTAAGTATGACATCCAGTACACAACTCAAAAAGCAATCAAGGGAAGTGTATTGGCAGACCATTTGGCACACCAGGCAGTGGATGATTACCAGTCTATGAACTTTGAATTTCCGGACGAGAATATCATGTTGATAACTGATTGTGAGACACCTGGACCAGATGAAGGACCTGAGGAAGGATCCCTATGGTCTATGTACTTTGATGGAGCTTCGAACGCTTTGGGTAATGGCATTGGTGCCATGATCATATCTTCTAAAGGCTCTCATACTCTGTTTACCGCCCGACTATGTTTCAACTGCACCATCAACATGGCGGAGTATGAAGCATGCATTATGGGTCTTCGAGCAGCAATTGACCTAAGGATTAAGTTTTTGAGTGTCTTCAGAGATTCTGCTCTCGTGATCAATCAGATCAAAGGCGAGTGGGATACGAAACACCCAAATCTTATTCCTTACAAGGAGTATGTGTTGACATTGCTTCCCCATTTTGATGAGATAACCTTTGAACACTTCCCTAGAGAGGAGAATCAGTTGGCGGACGCGCTGGCTACGATGTCTTCTATGTTCAAAGTCAATTGGGACAACGAGGCTCCCCGGATCATTATTGAAAGATTGGACGAACCTGCACATTGCTGTGATCTTGAGACTGAAGAGGTAACACAAAAGACCTGGTTTCACGAAGTAAGAAGGTACCTTGAAGCTCAGGAATACCCCGAGGAGGCATCTATTAATGATAAGAAGTTTCTGAGAAGGTTCACGGCAAAGTTCTTCATCAGCAATGACATCCTTTACAAGCGTAACCATGATTCAACCTTACTGCGTTGTGTGGATAAGAATGAAGCAGAAAGGATCATGGCGGAGTTACATGAAGGTACTTTCGGAATTTATTCCAGTGGGCACACCATGGAAAAGAAGATCCTATGGGCAGGATATTACTGGTCCACTATGGAAGCCGACTGTTATCAACATTCTCGGACATGTCACAAGTGTCAAGTCTATGCTGATAAGGTGCACATACCTCCAGTCCCTCTGAACGTCTTGACGGCACCTTGGCCTTTTGCAATGTGGGGCATTGATATGATCGGCGAGATCAGACCTACAGCATCCAACGGGCATTGTTTCATCCTGGTAGCGATTGATTACTTCACAAAGTGGGTTGAAGCAGCTTCCTTTGCTACCGTAACCAAGAACGTTGTGGCACGGTTCATTCGGCACAATCTGATTTGTCGATACGGGGTACCAGAGAGGATCATTACAGACAACGATACCAATCTTAACAACAAGATGATCACTGAGCTCTGCGAGCAATTCAAAATACAGCATCATAACTCTTCTCCCTACCAGCCGAAGATGAATGGGGTTGTCGAAGCGGCTAATAAGAACATTAAAAAGATTGTGCAGAAGATGACAGTGACATACAAAGATTGGCACGAGATGTTACCATTTGCTCTTCATGGGTACCGTACCTCAGCACGGACGTCAACGGGGGCAACACCTTATTCCTTGGTTTATGGCATGGAGGCAGTCTTGCCTATTGAAGTTCAGGTACCCTCTCTTCGAGTCATGAAGGATGCAGGTTTAAGCGAAGATGACTGGATTCAGACCCGGCTTGATCAACTGAACCTAATCGACAAAAAGAGACTTACTGCTATTTGTCATGGTCATACGTACCAAAAACGGATGATCAAGGAATTTAATAAGAAAGTTAGACGACAAGAGTATCAAGTTGGGGATCTGGTAATCAAGCGCATTATTCTACCTCAAGGTGATCCCAGGGGCAAATGGACCCCTACTTACGAAGGACCATTTGTGGTTAAGAACATTTTCTCGGGAGGAGATATGATTCTAACCACCATGGATGGTGACGACCTTCCTCACCCCGTCAACGCAGTCATAGTAAAAAGATACTACGCATAATCAAAGACCCGCTAGGTTGACTGGCCTAGGCAAAAATAAGGGCTTCCCGACGAACCAAAAGGGTTCGGGCAAAATAAGGGATGAAAATGAAAAATCTGTACACCCGGCAAGTCGAAAACCTGAAAAGGCGGCTTGGGCAAAAATGGGTATCCCGGTGGACTGAAAACCCGAAAGGGCGGTCCAGGAAAAAGTTAGGGATTAAAGCGTAATACTATGTCTCATTGGATCACCCTGCATCTAGACTTCAGTATCAACTAATCAAGCTCGGACTGTACTAATCAATCAGATCCATTTCAACTAAGCAGCAAAGTGATGAGATGCTTTAAGATATAAAGGCAATAGCAGAGTTGGAACCCAGTGGGATTATTCACATAGCTGTTTTGTTTCCTTTTCACAAATTGTATAAATTCTATTTGTTCGACGGTGTTCTCTTACTAGGACGTCAGCCTCTTGTACAAAAACGCCTATTTTCAGGCCAAACTTCAAAATCAATACAAATTCATTCCCAGAAATTTCAAGCTATTTTTCCTTTATCAGTTTTGTTTTGCAAAGAACGTCCAAAGTCTCATTTTTGATATATGTATTTGACATTAATTGCTGCTCATAAATATTCACATATGAAACAAAGGATAAATTATTGGTAATATCAGAAACAGGGACATAAGAAATGTCCAAAGTTGTGCAGTTACTCTGTCCACCAGGTACCAAGGTAAATTCAACTGAAGAATATGATTACGATACTTTCACTCCCCGCAGCGTAAGACAGTAATAGTAGCTCTCAGTTGAGACTTGCAACTATGAACGAATCAGCAATACTCTCCCCAAGCAGAGTTAGTTTACCATCATCCCTAAAAAGGCTTGGCATCCCCATAAGGTCTTAATCTTCCCCAGCGGAGTATAAAGATATTCCTCGGTAAGCATAAGAGCATCCCCGTCAGTCTTAATATTCCTCAACATAGTATAAGAATGTTCCCCGGTGGAATACAAGATACCCCTAGTGGAGCCATTTCCCCAGCGCAGTCTAAAAAAGTTTTCTCAACAGAGTTGAATCATCTTCCCCAGTAGACTTTGGAAGCTTATCCCCTGCAGAGCGCAAATAAATCTCCCCAGCCAAATTCAGAGGGTTATCCCCACAGGAGTCTAACTGGGTTATCCTCAGCAAGTTGCAACTAAAAGATCACCCCCAACGAAGTCCTTTCTTTCCCCAAACAGGAGTTTAGCAGATTCAATATCACAGCAACGGTAATCCATCCCCAGCGGAGTTCATCATTAAAATCCCCAAAAGAGCTTATCAACAGAATCTCCAGCAGAGTTTATCGTTAAAATCTTCAGCAGAATACCTCTTCCCCACAGAGTAATTCCCCTCAGAGTACTCTCTTCATCAGTTTATTCCCCAACGGAGTTCTTTTTCCTGCAGGTTTATCCTCACAATCGTCTTCGTTCACCATCCCTGGCAGAAGCGAAGCATTCAACTTTATTCTCCAGCAGCTCTGGGATTTATTTTCCCTAGCTAAAACATTACATGTCCATACATCACGCTACATGCATATACGTATCATACCATACAATCTCATTTATTTTGAGAACATCATTGCCTGATACATATCATGCATTACATACAACTAACCTTTACCTTTCAGGAAAGATACAATCAAAATTCAAGTTATGAAGCTCGGGTACGACCGGATAGTATCTCGATTTCTACAGCATATTGTGAAGCCCGGATTACGACCGAATAACAATATCAGACTACCGCGAAGCCTGGATTACGACCAGATAGTGATATCTCTCAAAAGTAAGCTATGAAGCCCGGAGAACAACCGGATAATAGTTTATTCCCCAGTGAGACATGAAGCCTGGATTACGACCGGATAGCAGCTCAGTAAGCACCATGAAGCCTGGATTCGACCAGATAGTGGTATATCATAAACACAAGCCGTGAAGCCCGGATCACGACCGAATAACAGCTCAGCAAGTTATTGTGAAGCCTGGATTACGACCAGATAGCAACCAAGAGTACTACGAAGCCTGGATTTCGACCAGATTGTGGTATGATACATTGTGAAGCCTGGATTACGACCAGATAGTGTTAAGGTACACTGTGAAGCTTGGGTTACGACCAGATAATAGTTTACCCAGCCAGTTACTATGAAGCCCAGATTTGACCAGATACTAGTAAACCCAACAGTCGAAGGGAAGCCCGGATGAGACCGGGTAACCACTTGATTTGTTCTGAAGCCTGGATTTCGACCAGATAAAAAGTGAGGTATTGTGAAGATTGGATTCGACCAGATAGCAGTACGTGACACCATGGAGCCTGGATTCGACCAGATAATGGTATAACACATCGTAAAGCCTGGACTACGACCAGATAGCGGTACAAGGCACAGTGAAGCTTGGATTCTGACCAAATAGAATTTTACATGGACAGTTACTAAGAAGCCCGGAGTCGGTCGGATATTAGTATGCCCTAAATTCAAGTTGAAGCCCGAATGCGACCAGATAACCACTTGATTTGTTCTGAAGCCTGGATTTCGACCAGATAAGAAGTGAGGTATTGCAAATCCTGGATTACGACCGGATAGCAAGTTTAATCTCATCTCCCCAGTAAGTCACTGTAAAGCCTGGATTGCGACCAGATAGCAGTCGGCCTTATCACTATGAAGCTTGGTTTGCAACCAGATAGTAGTTCACTCTCACCTCTCCAGTAGAGATGATTCCCCAGTAGAATAACGGACGACCGAAGCTCCTAAAGTTCTATTTCTCCTAAGACAAAGAACAACATTCCCCAGCGGAATCTCCCTCAACAACAGGTATACAAGCTCTCGATAAGGAATCTCTTACGCGACCAACACTCCTTCGGATGGCATCTTTAAGCCCATCTCCCATCATCAATCTCCAAATGGCATCTGTAAGCCCATTACCAACATCACAAGGCTGATACAACTTCATGCGAGTGCAAATTTCTGGGCACTCTAGTGTTCAATCATCTTCCATCTTCGGATCACGAAAGGCCCGAACGCTAATCTATATCCTCAGGTTTAAGAAGATTGAATAGGGGCAATTGTTTTACCCCAAAATTTGCCCTCCCATATTTCTCAAGACATGACAAGAGTGATCTCCAAGTTGTTCAAGATTGCTCAAGAGTTGGACAGTCAAATCACCTCCTAAGGCAGTCAATTCAAAATTAGGGTTTGTGATGTATCAAGGTCCTCACATCCAAATGACCAAAAGTGATCCCCAATGTCCTAATATGTTCTTAAGCTCATCCATGTCAAATTTCAAGCCTTGCAGAGGAAGTTTGGTCAATCAATTGCTCAAAAGATCCAAAAATCGACTGTGCTAGGGCAAAAGTCAATTGTGACCTACAAACAGTCAAACCTCAAGATTTTTTGTCAACATTCTAATTTTTAAGGATAATTAATCATTCTATCAAGGGTTGATCATGATTCATCAAGGATTGCTCAAGATTCATCAAGATTCAAAAGTTGCTAAATTAGGGTTTTGTAGGAAAAGTCAACTCTACTTTGACCAAGCATAACTTTCTCATACTTTATGAGAAATGACCCATCCAAAGCTCATTTTGAATAGGATGAAATTTAATACAATCCATCTTCACACCCCAAGATCAAGAAATGCTCTCACAAAAAGTTACAAATTTGGACATTATAGGTCATTTTTGAAAGTCAACAAAAACACCTTTTTTGCCTAAGCTTATAACTTGAGCATGGAATATCAAAATGGGATGAGACCAAAAGGGTTGGTTATAGGATATCTCAAGGTTTCTAAAAAGTCAAAGAACACTTCCAAAAGTTCAAAATTGAAGAAGTTATGCATTGGTGAAGTTGGACATTTTTCCAAAATTGCCAAAAGTCAACTATCCTCCAAACTCCAATTTTTGACAAAAGGGCCCACTTTTTCCACTTGATATGGTCTTGTCATGCCACACACGTGTCCCATCTTTAATTTCATGGCCATTCATTTATTTTTCTATTTTATTTAATTTTTATTGATTTAATTCATTTTAAATCAATATTAAATCAAATAAAATCTAAAAATTGATGTAATGAGATTCTTGTGGTCATTACAACTTGCAAATATCATGTGACACTCAATCAAACTCGTGCCAAGTCAAAACATGCATAAAATCTCAGATTTGATGCAAATATGGAAACTTGATAATGGTGATCAAATCAAATCTTGATTCTTCAATGCTCATGGATTAAGGCCCAAGTTTTGACCTAGATACATTCCCTTATACACACACAAGTGAGGCAGATCAAGAACACGCCCTAAGCACTGCAGAAACAGCCAACTCAGAATTGAAAAAAGTGTTAAAAGTGAGAGATCGAATTCTTGTTTGGAGGCGTTTTCAAGGCAAAATCTTCACGTAGTTCTCTTGCTGGCAATCTCCTGAAGCTGTAGCAATCAAGAACAAGTCCCAAAACCTCCTACATCGCGCTGTAAGTCATCACGAATACACCCCTGTACATGAAAATGTAACTCATCATTCTTGCATCTTTTTGCCAAATTTCTTGTACATTCATGCTTGCCGTTCAATTTCCAATGATTCTGTATTATTTAATTTTGTTTTCATGACTTATAGCCCTGTATCCAAAGCTAGGGTTCGTATTCTTGTTTTTTGGGCATTCTAGATACAAGCATAATCAGGACCAATAATGGCCATGGATGAGTTCAGGGAAGCAAGACGGACATGATGATGATCTTAGCTTGCGTTTACATGGCTTAGGATGGATTTTTGAAATACCCCACGAATCTTCCTGCGGATAAAAATCCGCAGGTAAATAACCAGGGATCTGTTGGAGAAGATGATAACGTGGCTTGCTTCCATTGGCTGGTTCAAATAGTTTAGCGCGTTTTTTTTTATTTTCCAGCATATTAGTTGATTTATCCATATAATATTTGTTGTATATTCTATTAACAATTACGCAGCATGGTTGAGTTGGCAAGGGAGGCGTGTCATTGAGCATTGGGACCTGGGTTCGAATCCCAGGTCCCCCAAAACCTTTGTATTATTTTGTTACAGGAAATCCAATGCAAAACTTCAGGCGTGGACCATCATGTTCCTCATCCCATCAAACGCCAAGTGGCCCACCAGCCAAATCCAATGGCTTAGGCTGGACATCCACCATACACTCTGGTCAACAGGCACCTATGGAATCACAAAAGTCAAAACAGGCTGGCGTAATTGGGCCTGGGAATTTGCCAAATTCACCTCCTTTTTGGGCCCAGCACCCCCTTGGTTATTTCTTTTCATATTTAATTCATTTTATTATTTAATTGTTTTTATTAATTATTAAACTAACCAATTAGTATTTTCCTAATAAAATTAGAAAAACAAAAAATATTATTTTTATTTATTAAAACTAATTTCACTTTATTTTTGTAAATAAATAATGTAATCAATTTAGTTTTTTTTTTTAATTAGTTATAATTTTAACATTTTTGCAACAAAATAAAATCAATTTAGAATTAGGGTTTTTAATAACTTTTAACCATTTTTATTTTATTTCCTTAAATATAAAAAACCAAAAATATTTTCATTTAACTAATTGATTCAATTATTAATTTAATTTAATTTCCATTTAATTCAAAAATCACAAAAAATCTCTCTCTTTCTTAAAAAGGGTCAAAACCCTAAAAATGCTCCGATTTAATTTTCTTGCACGTGTATTATTTTTATTCCAATTATGTAATTGCTTCGAGTATGTAATAGTTTCAAATAGGACTTTATTTATTTATCGCTTTTATTTACTTTCCGCAATTTAAATTAAAGGGTTTGTCTTTGGCGATGTAAATACCCGACGCCTTGTAATAGCTTAGATTCAATTTTCCACAATTTAATTTCCGTACAATATTAACTGTTAGATGTTTGATAACTAGGCAATGCATGACAAGATCGATTTTTAACTTAAAATCAACAATAGCTCACCCATGACATGTACAGATAAAAATTAACTGAAATAACACACTCGCACATGCGCACTCTTAGGGTACACCTCACTTGGTTGCCTCGAAAGTGGTCATTGAGTATAGGAAGTTTTAGAGGTCGCCCTCTTGTCCAAAGATCATAAGTTGCCTCGAAACGGTTGCCTCGGATAAAATGATCTAAGACCTTAGGGTTACCGCTAAGGCGTCCTAACATTGCTTTAGTGACCACACGTCCCTTAATCGAATTGACCCGAAAACTCCAACGATAGTGCTACCTACTTCTCAATAGTGGGATAGCATTGTCTAAAGGACATTTGTACAGATTAATTCCTTTTTGAGTAGGTAGATGGTTCTTAAGTACTTGCTCCTTTTAAAAACAAAATAAAACTTTTCGCACTTACACTCTCTTCAAAACAAAAAACTCTTTTCAAACCCACAAACACAAAGAAAAGCAAATTTTGAAAACACTTTGAGCAAGTACCTAAGAGCCCGTGGATAACCACGGATAGAAAGGGTGCTAACACCTTCCCTTTCTATAATCTACTTCCCGAACCCGAGAAATATCTCAAAAATGAATTTTTCTGTGCTTTTGTCCTTTCCTTGTTGGATAAAATAAAAGACGGTGGCGACTCTTGCTTACCGCGTCATTTTGCAAAAACAAACGCAAACGCGAACCAGCATTCCAAAACAGTCAGTTCTCATTCCCACCGATCACAGTATGCCCGCTAGAGTGAGTGCCAAAGGTACCTTCATGCAATTCAACCATGATCTTTTTCGCTTCAATCTTATCCATACAACGGAGCATAATAGAATCATGATTGCGCTTGTACAGGATGTCATTTCTTAGGAAGAACTTAGCTGAGAATCTCCTTAAGAACTTTTTGTCGTTGACTGAATCTCCTTCAGGGTATTCTTGAGCTTCGAGATACCTTTTGACTTCGTGAGACCAAGGATGGTCCACTACTTCTTCGGTATTAATCTCGTGACAGTATGCGGGTTCGTCCATCCATTCAATGGTGATCTGGGGAGCCTCGTTGTCCCAATTAAGTT
The DNA here is from genome assembly GCA_948472305.1 of Vicia faba. NCBI lineage: Eukaryota > Viridiplantae > Streptophyta > Magnoliopsida > Fabales > Fabaceae > Vicia > Vicia faba. The sequence goes on from OX451739.1 coordinate 472,301,576, forward strand.
TAAATATGGATGACATTGTAGCTAGAGCATCTGCTAGCTGATTTTCTTCTCACGGGAAGTGCTCGAAGATAATCTGCTTGAAATGTGGTAACAACGTCAAGACATGTTCTTTGTAAGGGATGAGGTTTGGATGCTTAGTATCCCACTCTCCTTTGATTTGACTGATAACTAAAGTTGAGTCCCCAAACACAACTAAAGATTTGATTCCCAAGTTTATGGCAACCTTGAGTCCAAAGATGCATGCTTCATACTCTGCCATGTTGTTCGTACAGTTGAAGCAAAGTCTGGTGGTGAAAGGAGTATGGAAACCTTCTGGGGAGATGAGTACCACGCCGATACCGTTGCCAAGTGCATTGGAGGCACCATCAAAGTACAGGGTCCATCGGGATCCTTGTTCAGGTTCGTCATATGGTCTGAAATCTTCAAAATTGTCCAATGTCATGATGTCTTCGTCGGGGAAGTCAAACTTCATGGATTGGTAATCTTCGACAGCTTGATGAGCCAGATGGTCAGCTAACACACTCCCCTTTATAGCTTTTTGGGTCGTGTATTATATATCATACTCGGTCAGGATCATCTTCCATCTAGCTATTCTTCCAGATAAAGCAGGCTTCTCAAAGATGTATTTGATCGGATCCATCTTAGATATCAGCAAAGTGGTATGAGTCAACATATACTGCCTTAGCCAGCGAGCAGCCCATACCAAAGCGTAACAAGTTTTCTTGAGAAGTGAATATCTTGTTTCACAGTCGGTAAACTTTTTGCTAAGGTAATAAATGGCATTCTCTTTTTGGCCAGACTCGTCATACTGCCCCAGTACGCACCCCATTGATGTCTCTAAGACGGTCAGATACATGATTAGCGGTCTTCCTTCGATGGGTGGCATCAAGATATGAGGCTCTAGAAAATACTCCTTGATTTTATCGAAAGCAATTTGACAGTCATCATTCCATTTAACTACCTGATCTTTCTTCAACAGCTTGAAGATTGGTTCACAGGTATATGTGTGATCGGTGGATCTGGAACTGACTGTTTAACGCTGGTTCGCGAAATGTCACGGAAGCAAGAGTCGCCACCGTCTTTTATTTTCTCCAACATGGACAGGACAAAAGCACAACAAAATTCCTTATGAGATAGTTTCTCGGTTCGGGAGGTAGATTTATAGAAAGGGAAGGTGTTAGCACCCTTTCTATCCATGGTTATCCATGGGCTCTTAGATACTTGCTCATTGTGTTTTCAAAATGTTTGTTTGCTTTTCAAGTGTGAGTGGGTTTGAAAAAGTTTCTTTGAAAGTTTCAGATCGACTCTTGTATCAGTCCTCAAGAGTGTTTGAAAAATTGTTTTGAAAGCTTTTTGAAAAGTGTCGGTGTGAAAAGATTTTCGTTTGTTTTTGAAGAGAGCAAGTATCCATGAGTCGTCTACCTACCCTAAGGAATTAGGCTGTGTAAATGTCCTTAAGGTAGTGCCATCCCACCATTGAGAGGTAGGTAGCACCACCGTTGGAGGTGTTCGGGTCAATTCGTTTGTTAGGGACAGTGTGGTCACCAGAGCAACAGTAGGACACCTTAGAAGCTACCCTTATGCCATTGATCCTTTTTTAATTCGAGGCAACTTTTCCGAGGCAACTTGTTTTGAGGCATATGGATCAACGGACATAAGGACTTACTAAAACTTCCTATACTCGACGACCACGTTTCGAGAGCAAGGCAACAGTGAGGCGTACCCTAAGAGTGGTGTGTTAATTTGTGCATTGTTTTCAGTTATGTTTTATCTTTTCATGCATTATAGTGATCTACTCTTTGATTTTATTTGGGCCATTCATTCTTTCATGCAAAATTTAGCAGTTAAGGGGTGCGGAAATTAAAGTGCGAAAAATAAAGTCCTACGCTATTACAAGGCGCGGGTCTATACATCGCCAAATTAACAAAGACCCGTTTTGAAATAAAATGCAGAAAATAAATAAATTTCCTAATTACTATTACAAAGCTTGTGCAATTACATAATATTTAAAAGAAACATAAGGATAAATGCGCGAAAAGAAATTAGAATCGAGTGTTCGAGGGCGTTGGACCCTTTAGAGAAATTAAATGAAATTAAAAAATTAATTAATTATTTAATAAGAAAAGAAATTGTTTTTTATGTTTTTTTTGTATTTAATGAAATAAAGGAAATTAATTAAAATTAGAAGTTAAATAAAACCCTAGTTCTAAGTTGCTTTTAATTGTTAAAGAAAAATATTTAAGTTTTAACCTAATTTACCCTAATTAATTAATGACATGTTTATTTACAAAATAATTAATAATTAATAATAATAAGAAGAAGAAATTATTTATTAAGAAAAAGAATAACGATGCTAAAAACCTAATTTCTACATATTTTAGTTATTTAAGAAAAACATTAAAATTTTAACCTAAATTAACCTAAATTGATTATTAAATATTTATTTACAAAAATATTAATGAACTAAATATTAAATAAACATATTTTTTAGTTTTGATTTTTCTGGTTTTATTTTATTATGAAAATTAATTTTGTGAATTAAATAAGACAATAAAACAAATAAAAGAATAAAAAGGAGAATTAAAATAAAAAGTAAAAATATGCAAACCATGGGGGTGTCTGAACCCAAAGGGAGTTTTCTGAAGCAATTAGGCCCACTGCAATCCAGGCCTTTTTTGACTTTTTGTGGTTGCGTATGGCATGGTTGACCAGCGTACATGGTGGACCTCCATTCATAGCCTTCAGATTGAAGCTTCTGGGCGCGTGGCAAGCTAGGAGATGGGGTTGTACAATGGACCTTTGAAAGCATGCTGCATAGAAACATATTGAGAAAAACATTATGGAAGAAGTGGGGGACCTGGGAATCGAACCCAGGTCCCAATACCTGCAGGCCAGCTAACCAACCATCTGAGCCAACGCGCGCTTTTGATATTATTATGGAACGTGATTATTATAAGAGAAAACAAACGCTATTGGTATAAAAACAAAAATCACGCGCGAATATTCAAACTATCCAGTCCTGGCCAGACACGCATGCATCGTCTTCATCTTTTTTCCTGCAAATACAAGTAAATAGCGGGGGTTTTAAACCCCCACAAAAACAAATGCTAGAAAATAGCGATTAGCACATAGTTTATCATAAATTGAGCGCGAGGTGTGGGATGACTTCGTCTGGATGTCCTGATTCCAATGGAATAGGCTTGGTTGGCCAATTTTTCCAGACGTGAAAACCCCTAAATCAAAGCTTCTGAAACCCTAGAGGACGTCCATGGTGAATTCCTATTTAGGCAGCCATTCTTCAATTGAATGGTACCATTAGCTTCAGAATGTTCATGTTAGCGTAAATCAACATTTAAAACGTATGGAAAATGCATGTAAATTCAAACACGAATATGAAAAAATTTATGAACAGGGTGATGTCGTTCTACCACTTCTTTGAGTATGGAGGTCCGGTTTTGATTGGAATCGTTTCCTGGATGTCTTAGCAAGCTTTTGGAATGCTTTTCAAGCTTTGAAACGCCTTCTAGGTATGAAAGCAGTTTCAAGGTTTTAGGCCAAAATTGCAAGTTTGTTCTTTGGTGTTTAGCGCAGCTTCTGTGTCCAATGAATTAGGTTTCAGTCTTGCATATATGTGTGGATAGAATTAGGTCAAAAAGCCAGCCCAAAATCCATGCATTTATGATTTTGAATATTTGATTTTGTCAAATCTTTTCTAATCTTTTTTCATGCCAATTATGCCAATTATGGAAGATTCTTTCCTTGGTGATTGATACACGAGATATTGAGGTCATAATGAGTGAATTGGCTGCACAAAAGGATTTGAAAAAACATGATTTAGTATTTTTCTCATAATTAATTTTAATTAAATGAATTAATAAGATTAAAAATTCAATTAATTAATTAAAAATAAGAAAATAACTCCCTTTTAGCTCAATGGGTCGTGCATGGCCTTTGGGTGATGATTCATGGAAGAAATTGAGGCCCATTAGCAATTTTGAGGCATTTAAAGCAAAGTTGACTTTTCAAAATTCCCAAACATTTCCCAACTTCCACAAGGCATATCTTGCTCAATTTTTAAGCTTTGATCATGCTCTTGGACATTTTGGAAAGGTCTTGAAGTCCTCTAACCAATGTCTTTTGTCCCATGTCATTTTGATTTACCAATCTCAAGTTATGGTCTTTGACTTAAAGTGCCTTTTTGTTGACTTTTGAAAATGACCTATAATGTTGAAATTGATAACTTTTTGTGAGAGCATTTCTTGGACTTGAAGTGTGAAGATGAGTTGTAGGAAATGTCATTCTCTTAAAAATGAGCTTTGGATGGGATTTTTCTGATAAACCATGTGGAAGTTATGCCCTGGTCAATTTGCAGTTGACTTTTTCAACTGTCCAAAAATAGAAACTTTTGCATCTTGAGACTTTTTGAGCCATGCTTGTGAAACCATGATCAAGAATTGATCCAATGATGTTTGTGGCTTCAAAATAAGATGTTGACCAAAAATTTTGACTTTTGACTGCCAAATGACCATTTTGCCCCTGCAGTTGACTGTGAAGCAATTAGAGTTTTTGACTGTCCAATTTGATGTTGTGAGTCTTGAAACTTGGAATATGGATGCTTGACAATGTTTATAGGCATGTGGGACTTGATTGGACCCTTGAAAACTTCAATTTCTTTGCAAGAACCAAAACCCTAATTTTTGACTGTTAGGAGGCAATTGGACTGTGCAACCCTTGAGAGATTTTGAAGCATGATCTTAGCAAACCTTGAAGAATATGGGAGGGAAAATTTTGGGGTACAACAATATGTTAGGTGAGAAATGAACCTAGCAATGTAGTTTAGGCATCCCAAGAAACCTCTGACTTCCTTCTCAGTGCGAGGAGCAGGCATTTCTTGTATAGATTTGACTTTGGCAGGATCAACCTCGATGCCTTTGTTGCTGACAATGAAACCCAAGAGTTTACCGGATCGGACTCCAAATGTGCACTTGTTTGGATTCAATCTTAGCTTGTACTCTTTCAACCTGACAAACAACTTTTGCAAGTGATCAAGGTGTTCTTCTTCAGTTTGTGATCGGGCTATCATGTCTTCTACGTAGACCTCTATCTCATGACGTATCATATCATGAAACAAAGCTACCATGGCGCGTTGATAGGTTGCTGACGTATCATATCATGAAACAAAGCTACCATGGCGCGTTGATAGGTTGCCCCGGTATTCTTCAGTCCGAATGGCATCACTTTGTAGCAGAACGTACCCCACTGTGTAACAAAAGTAGTTTTCTCCATGTCTTCAGGTGCCATTTTGATCTGGTTATAGCCTGAGAATCTGTCCATGAAAGAAAATACTTTATGTTGGGCTGTGTTGTCAACCAGGATGTCGATGTGTGGTAGTGGAAAATCATCTTTAAGGTTGGCCCTGTTTAAGTCTCTATAATCCACGCACATCCGAACTTTGCCGTCCTTTTTAGGCACGGGCACAATGTTAGCAACCCATTGAGGATAAGAAGTAACAGCCAGAAATCCAGCATTGAACTGCTTCATAACTTCTGCTTTGATCTTCTCTGACATGTCAGGCCTCATGTGGCAGAATTTTTGTTTCACTGGTGGACAGTCTTCTCTTGTGGGTAGACGGTGTACCACAATGTCTGTATCGAGTCCCGGCATGTCTTCGTATGACTAGGAGAAGATTTCAACATAATCATGCAGTAGCTGAATTAGGCGCTCCTTGACACTCGGCTCTAGATTGGCACCCACTCTAATTTCCTTTCTGTCTTCCTCAGTACCCAAGTTGATTGTATCTAACTGCTCTTCATGAGGCAGAATAGCCATTTCCTCTTGTTGTAGAAGTCTAACCAATTCCCCTGGTACCTCACAATCTTCCTCACCTTCGTATTCGGCTTGGTAGACCAGATCTTCAGAGTCACTGAAGGCCATAGCATAATTGTTACCCATGGGATCCGGAATGGAAGGGTACCTGCATTTGTGAGTGTGGGTGTGTGTAAGGGTATAGCCACCTTTAAACAAATAAAATGTAAAAAGAAAGACAATGAACACAAAATTTTATATGTGAAAACGTCGATGATTCATTAAATGGCATATGAAGATGAAAAATAAGAACCCTTACAAATGGACCTTTGTGCCTCGGGTAAGACACAAGGTTAAAAAAGTATGAATTGTTTGAGAATTATTACAGATCCAACAGAAATGTTTGAAAAGATAAATTACTGCGGTATGAAAGTAATCTGAACAAAGTCTTTTGCTTCCCAGTTGCACAGTCCTCCGCCAACGGTAGGGAATATCCAGTCCTCCAGGCTGCCCTCTTCTTCACTGTCCTCTAGTGCATTGAATCCATGATGACTGATCTTCACAGGTGGCCATCCAGCACAGGCGCGGCACACGACCTTCTGAGCGGTTGAGGTGAACCCCAAGCCAGACTTGTCTGATTTGAAAGGAAAGTCTGGAAGCTGCCCCCAGATTGTGCTTCCTCCCTCTTCAACCACTGCTTTTGCATCCTTGAGAGAGGACATCCGAGGAGGAGGTCTGGTGATCGTGGGTACAGAGGATACTGTCTTGGTCGCTGCTATCTCCTGAGCTACCTCCTCAAAATTCTGGAAAGGAGTTTCGATGAATTCGCCATCCAATTCTACATAATAGAAAGAATTCAGATGACTGATCATGTATTCCTCTTCGCCATGAATAGTTATGGTTTTCCCCTGGACAGGGTACTTGAGCATTTGATGCAGAGTGGAAGTGACAGCTCCAGCATGGTGGATCCAAGGTCTTCATAACACGAAAGAATAAGAAGGATGGATGTCCATCACATAGAATGTGGAGTTGAAGGTTTCAGTTCCCACCTTAATCGGGATGTCCACCTCCCCGTGGACCATCCTTTTAGAACCATCAAAGGCTCTGACAATGATATTGCTGGGTTTCAGGGTTAAGCCTTCACAATCCAGTCTATCCAAGGCTTTCTTCGGCAAGACGTTTAAAGACGAACCAGTGTCTACCAGTACGTGTGCTAGGGTTGTCCCTCTGCATTCCATCGAGACATGCAAAGCATCATTATGTTTTCTCCCTTTCGAAGTTAAATCTAATCGGAGAATCCTAGACCATTGTCAGTTGTTAAACTAGCCACACATTCCTGGAACTGACCGGGCAGCGGAACCCCTGGCTAACTCTGCGTAGTGTGATCAATCATCGAAATTTAATTTGCCTTTTTTTTAATTAACAAAATTTAAACTAATAATAAAAGTGTGTTTATTATTATTGTCTTGTGGTGATCAGTTATGGCCTTAGTTTTTTTTCCTTTATTTTGTTTTGGGATTGTAAAATACGGCCTGCGTGTCGTGCCTCTCTCTAAAATTCTTGATGTAACTTCTTTTCTCATCTCACTCCCTCGTATGTAAAACGAGTTTCTTTTATGTAATGTAATGTTATGAAGAAAGAGAAGAATACAATATCAAAGGAGGATAACCTTGGAGATCTTGCTTGGAGAAGTTTAGATCGTTATTAGGTTAGCTTAGGTTCTCTCATTGGCTTGGGAGAACAATTGCGCTAGGGGCCATAACTGTATCCTTTTATGTATATTGATGCACGTGTTTGTATGTTGATGCATGAGAGAGACGAATTGCATGTTAAGCCGGTGAGATCAAACTAATAACAAAATCCCTCAAGTTAAATATTAAGTTCATGCTTTCCAAGTTTTAGCACTCATCAAGACTAGTATCGAACAATGTAGGTTTCGCCTACGCGAGGTGCATGTTCTATATTAGTAAGGTGCGATGGGATAATTGTAATATCCAACTGCTAAAACAATGGGTCAAACTTAACTAAACACATTATAATAAGATTATACATGTTTAGAAGCAAGAGTTGGGAATGATTCATATGATGAATTAGAATAAGGAGTTATTCACCCAACTGAAAATATTCGAGAGTTGTATGAGATACAATTGGAAGGAGTTCCTACCTAAATAACCTAGTTTTGTGTAATCAGCCTAACGCTGACTTAGAACGAAGTGAAATGTGGATCTCGACCCACTAGAAAGTCTTCCAACGGGATTTTCTGAATCAAATGATGAGGGTCATTTGGTTTGAGTAAAATAGTGGGAGCATATTTGATTAAAGGCCTAATTAAATATGTTGTTTTAATGATACTTATATTTTCATTTTTTTTGTAGATTACCATGACAACAAACAACCATATTTTGCGATCAATCCTAGATAAGGAAAAATTGTCTGGGACAAATTTCCTGGATTGGCACCGAAATCTGAGGATTGTCCTCAAGCATGATAAGAAGCTGTATGTCTTGGAGACACCTGTTCCTGAAGAGGAACCTCCTAGTTCGGCACCTAAGGCAGAAAGAGAAGCTTATAAGAAGCATCTTGATGATGCTAATGAAGCCGCTTGTCTCATGCTAGCTACTATGAACTCGGAGTTGCAAAAGCAACACGAGAACATGTCAGCGTTCGATATGATCGGACATCTGAAAATGATCTATCAAGAGCAGGCATGAAATGAGAGGTTTCAGGTTTCAAAGGCCCTTTTTAACAACAAGTTATCTGAGGGAAACCCTGTAGGTCCCCATGTACTCAAAATGATTGGGTATGTGGAGAACCTTGAAAGGTTAGGGTTTCCGCTTGGAAAAGAACTTGCAACTGATTTTATCTTGCAATCGTTTCCAGATAGCTTTAATCAGTTTGTCATGAATTTCAACATGAATGACATGGATAAGAGTCTTCCAAAATTGCTAAGCATGTTGAAAATTGCTGAGCAAAATATGAAGACAAAAGGGAAGTCCATTCTGATGGTCAGTAATGGAAAGAAGCTGAACAAGAGGCCTACCAAGCAGGTTGGTAAAGGGAAAGGCAAGGAATTTGCCAAGCCTAAACCTACTGTTCCTACTTTGAAGCCTAGTGGAGGCATAGCAAAGGAGGGCACTTGCTTCCATTGCGGTAAGACCGGACATTGGAAGAGAAACTGCCCAAAGTACCTGGAAGATATGAAAAATGGAGTAGGGACTTCAAATTCAGGTATTTTTGTTATTGAAATTAATTTATCTACTTCTGCATCATGGGTATTAGATACTGGATGCGGTTCTCACATTTGTACTAATGTGCAGGGGCTAAAAAGGAGTAGAGATTTGGCAAAAGGTGAAGTTGACCTACGAGTTGGAAATGGAGCAAAGGTTGCTGCTTTAGCCGTAGGAACTTATGTTTTGACTTTACCTAGTGGTTTAATAATTCAGTTAGAGAACTATTATTATGTACCTGCAATTAGTAGGAATATTATTTCCGTTTCTTGTTTGGACAAGTTTGGTTTTTCATTTATAATAAAGAACAATTGTTGCTCTATTTATTTGAATGATATATTCTATGCTTCTGCACAAATGAACAATGGACTATATGTCCTTGATCTTGAAATGCCAATTTATAACATTAATACTAAACGGATTAAACCTAATGAGTTAAATCCAAGCTACCTTTGGCATTGTCGCTTAGGCCACATAAATGAGAAACGCATTTCCAAACTCCATAAAGATGGACTCTTGGACTCTTTTGATTATGAATCATATGAGACATGCAGATCTTGTTTAATTGGAAAGATGACAAAGTCCCCATTCACAGGAAAAGGTGAAAGGGCTAATGATCTTTTGGCCCTCATACATACTGATGTATGTGGACCACTGAACATACCAGCCAGAGGAGGTTTTCAATACTTCATCACATTTACTGATGATTTCAGTAGATATGGTTATGTGTATTTAATGAAACACAAATCTGAAACCTTTGAAAAATTCAAGGAATTCAAGAATGAAGTACAAAACCAACTAGGTAAGAATATTAAAGTTCTTCGATCAGATCGAGGCGGTGAATATTTAAGCCTAGAGTTTGATGACCATCTAAAGGAATGTGGGATTTTATCCCAACTTACTCCTCCCGGAACACCACAATGGAATGGTGTATCTGAGAGAAGAAATCGAACCTTGTTAGACATGGTCCGATCCATGATGAGTCACGCCGATCTTCCGAACTCCTTTTGGGGACATGCACTATTGACTGCAGCTTACACACTTAACCGGGTTCCATCCAAAAAGGTTGAGAAGACACCATATGAGATATGGAGTGGTAAGAAACCACATATGTCTTACATGAAGATTTGGGGTTGTGAAGTTTATGTGAAACGACAAATTTCAACTAAGCTTGAGCCCAAATCTGACAAATGCTTATTTGTGGGGTATCCTAAAGAAACAAGAGGGTATTACTTCTACAATCCTTCTGAGGGCAAAGTGTTTGTCGCTCGAACTGGAGTTTTTCTGGAAAAGGATTTTATTTCCAAAAGAATCAGTGGGAGGAAAATAGAGCTTGAAGAAATTCAAGAACCACAAAGCATTAATACACCTATGGAGGAATTAGAGCAGGAAACACAAGTAGTTGTGGAAGAGCAACCTGCTCAAGTAGAACAAGACCAGCGTAGGTCAAGCAGGATACGTCAACAACTTGAGAGATATGGATATCTCATAAGTGATCAGGGTGATGTATTACTCATGGATCAAGATGAGCCTGTGACCTACCAAGAGGCCATAACTGGTCCTGAGTCCGAGAAGTGGCTAGAAGCCATGAAATCTGAAATGGATTCCATGTACACAAACCAGGTTTGGACCTTGGTAGAGCCTCCTATAGGAGTTAACCCTATAGGATGCAAGTGGGTCTTCAAAAAGAAGACTGACATGGATGGTAAGGTACATACCTATAAGGCAAGACTGGTTGCAAAAGGCTATAAACAAATTCATGGGGTGGACTATGATGAAACCTTTTCACCAGTTGCAATGCTTAAATCTGTTCGGATTTTACTTGCTATCGCTGCATATCATGATTATGAAATATGGCAGATGGATGTCAAAACTGCTTTCCTTAATGGGAATCTTCTTGAGGATGTGTACATGACACAACCTGAAGGATTTGACATACCAGAGGAAGCCCAAAAGATATGTAAGTTACAGCGATTAATTTATGGATTGAAGCAAGCTTCCAGAAGCTGGAATCTTCGTTTTGATGAAACAGTAAAACAATATGGATTCATCAAGAATGAAGATGAGCCTTGTGTCTACAAGAAGGTTAGTGGGAGCATGATCGTATTCCTGGTATTATATGTAGATGACATATTACTCATTGGAAACGATGTCCCTACCTTGCAACAAGTGAAGACTTGGTTAGGGAAATGCTTTTCAATGAAGGACCTAGGTGAAGCAGCCTATATATTAGGAATTAGGATCTATAGAGATAGGTCACAAAAACTGCTTGGCCTAAGTCAGAGTACATACATAGAAAAAGTGTTGAGACGCTTTAATATGCATGATTCCAAGAAAGGATTCATACCTATGCAACATGGCATGTGTCTATCAAAAACATAATCCCCTTCAAGTAAGGAAGAAAGGGATCGCATGGATAAGATTCCATATGCATCTACAATAGGATCTATCATGTATGCCATGCTATGTACTCGACCAGATGTCTCGTATTCTTTAAGTGCAACGAGTAGGTACCAGTCTAATCCCGGTGATGCTCATTGGGTAGCTGTCAAGAATATCCTTAAGTACTTGAGAAGGACTAAGGATTCATTCTTGATATATGGAGGTCAGGAAGAGCTTGATGTAATTGGATACACCGATGCTAGCTTCCAGACAGATAAGGATGACTTTAGATCGCAATCTGGTTATGTGTTTTGTTTAAATGGTGGCGCTGTGAGCTGGAAAAGTTCAAAGCAAGATACAGTTGCTGATTCTACAACTGAGGCTGAGTATATTGCTGCCTCAACTGCAGCAAAGGAAGCTGTTTTGATCAAGAAGTTCATTAGTGAACTTGGCATAGTCCATAGCATTGTGGATCCCATTGATCTCTATTGTGATAACAATGGTGCTATCGCACAAGCTAAGGAGCCTAGATCTCACCAACGATCCAAACACATACTTAGGCGTTATCATCTCATTCGAGAGATAATCGATCGGGGAGATGTGAAAATATGCAGAGTACCTACACTTGACAATGTTGCTGACCCATTAACAAAGCCTCTTGCGCAGCTGGAGCATGATGGGCATACTAGATCTATGGGTATTAGGGGTATGCCTGATTGGCTCTAGTGCTAGTGGGAGATTGTTGGTGTAAGCCCTAGAGGCCAATACTTTTGGTACTTGTATCGAATTATTTATTAATAATAAAAGGCATTTCTTTATTATGTTTGCTTTCCAAAATAATAAAGTCCCTAGAATGGTTTATTTGTTTAATGAAATGTTAAGTGTGACTTAATCATGAGATCCCATTAAACATAAGACACTATTCTTAAAGTATCCGTAGTCGAGCTTTAATGTGAAGTGGGATAACATTAAAGCATTAAGATTATTATGAAGATAGATTGATGATCACATCTCATGGATCATAGATAAGGAGTTATCAAGTCTTGACATAGGTATGAATATTATGAGTAATATTTATACTGGATTGACCCGTTATGAGAATACTACATAGAATGTTATGCAAAGTTTCATAAGTTATTCTCATGATGATAATGGTGTATACCACCCTTCGACCTGAAACCACTATGGACCCTAGATGTAGAGTCAAGTACTTTATTGCTGATTAAACATCATCCGTAACTGGATGACTATAAAGACGGTTGATGGGTACTTCATAAAGCATGCTGAGGGACATGAGTGAACTAGATGGAATTTGCTCATCCTGCATAACAGGATAAATGTCTAAGGGCCCAATATTGAACTGGACAAGGGTGACACAGTGTATGCCTTGTGTTTAATATAGACATGAGGGCAAAAGGGTAATTATACAACACAAATATTATCACGGAAAAGGTTTGGTCAGATCACATGACATTTTCGTGACTTGGGTAACAGTGATGTGTTGCTAGATACCGCTCACTGTTTATTATATTAAATGTGTGATTTAATATAATTGCCAACGTCGCGAAAACCTATAGGGTCACACACATAAGGACAGGTTGATGAGAGATAGAATAAATAAGGAACACCGTAAGGTACGGTGCACTTAAGTGTAATACGGAAAATGGTAAGGTACCACGTGGATAAGTGATATATGGTACATCATAAGGTATGATGTCCATAAGCTTAATTGGGCTTTTAGCTTATAGCCTTAATTGGGCTTTTAGCTTGTAGCCCACACGAGTGATTCTATAAATAGATCCCTTGTGATGAAGCAATTTCACTTGATGCATTTTCATTTTTGACTCTCTCTCTCACTCAAGGTTTCCGTTCGTGATCAGCTAGCACTGTGACCGGAAGCGATCTGTTCGTGTGGACTGAGTAGAGGCGTTGTTCTTCATCAACGCTCGTGATCACAACATCAAAGTTCTAAATCGCCACAAGAGGTAAATATTTCTATCGCTGACCATGCTCATTCGTAAGGATCGCTAAAGGAAAATTTTTATATTCCGCTGCATTTTTTATCGCAATTTTCCTTCAAAATCCTGGGCTAATGTTGAACTTTTTGTTTCCACTGGGGGGTGATGGTTGCAAGAATACCGGTAGGAGAAGATAACTCCGTTGGGGAATAAACTTGGCGAATGGATTACTCTGCGGGGAGAAATTATTCTAGCGATCTTGCTGGGGAACAATACTATATGGGAAGAGAGGTACTCTGCTGGGATGTTGGTGATAACTCCGCTGGAGATACCGTTGTTATGTTGGAAGTTTTAATAGACTCCGCTGGGGATAAGAAGACTTCGCCGAGGACGATTTTTCCGTGGCTTATTGGATGAGGATAACCCAGTTATATCCTGGTGGGGAAATAACCTTTGAATAAAGCCGGGAGACGCGTTCGTGCTCTACAGGGGGGAAGCTTCCAGAATCTACTGGGGATAAGCTTCCTGCTGGGGAGATGATTCAGCTTTCCTGGGGAAATCTTCAGACTGGACTCTCCTGGGGAAATTTTCAGACTAGACTCTCCTGGGGAAATTTTTGAGATATATTGGGGAAGTGGCTCCGCTGAATGTCTGGTATACCGCCGGGGAACAATCTTAGATCAAGACTGTCGGGGATGCTTGTTAAGAATGTTCGTATATTGCGCTGAGGAATGTTGAGATCTGTTGGAGGATACCCAACTTCCTTAAGGCTGACAGGATAACTTTGCTTGGGGAGAGTGCATTGACTTGCTGGCTCACTCTCTGGGGGATTAAGATATCTTGGTTACATTCTTCGGCTGAACTTACCTTGGTACCTTTGTGGATAGAGCAATTAGATCGCTTAGACAACTCATTATTGCCCCTGTTTCTAATGTTACATGTAATTAATCCTTTGTTTCGTATGCAAACATTTATGAGTTAGAAATCATTGTCAAATGCATATATCACAAATTGAACCTTGGACGTTCTTCACAAAACAAAACAGAAAAGGGAAAACAATTCGCAATTTTAGCTGAAAAGTGAATTTATATTGATTTTTGAATTTGCCTGTAAATAGGCGTTTATGTACAAGAGGTTGACGTCCTAGTAAGAGAACGCCGCCGAACAAAAGAGTTTATACAATTTGTACAAAGGGAAAACAAAAAAGCTATGTGAAAAGAACAATCCCACTGGGTTCCAACTCTGCTATCGCCTTTATATCTTCGTGCGTCTCATCACTTGGCTGCTCGGTTGACGATGAAGCTGATTGATCGATGCCGTCGGATCTTGATGTTGATACCGGATTCTGGATGCAAGGTGATCCAATGAGACATAGTATTACGCTTTATCCCTAACTTTTGCCTGGACCGCCCTTTCGGGTTTTCAGTCCACCGGGATACCCATTTTTGCCCAAGCCGCCTTTTCAGGTTCTCGACTTACCGGGTGTACAAATTTTTTTTATTTCATCCCTCATTTTGCCCGAACCCTTTTGGTTCACCGGGAAGCCCTAATTTTTTCCTAGGTATGTCAACCTAGCGGGTCTTTTATCATGCGTAGTATCTTTTTACTATGTCTGCATTGGCGGGGTGAGGAAGGTCGTCACCATCCAGGGTGGTCAGAATCATGGCTCCTCCTGAGAACACATGTTTAACCACAAATGGCCCTTCGTAGGTGGGGGTCCATTTGCCCCTGGGATCACTCTGAGGAAGGATGATGCGTTTGATTACCAGATCCCCAACTTGATACTCTTGTGGTCTGACTTTCTTGTTAAATGCCCTGATCATCCGCTTTTGATACGTTTGACCATGACAAATAGCAGTGAGTCTCTTTTCATCGATTAGATTTAACTGATCAAGTCGTGTCTGGATCCAATCATCTTCGCTCAGATCTGCATCCTTCAATATCCGGAGAGAGGGTATCTGCACTTCGATCGGTAAGACTGCCTCCATACCATAGACCAAGGAAAAAGGAGTTGCCCCGGTTGACGTCCTTGCTGAGGTACGATACCCATGAAGAGCAAACGGTAACATCTCGTGCCAATATTTATAGGTCACTGTCATCTTCTGCACAATCTTCTTGATATTCTTATTCGCTGCTTCTACAGCCCCATTCATCTTCGGCCGGTAAGGAGAAGAGTTGTGGTGCTGTATCTTGAATTGCTCGCAGAGCTCAGTGATCATCTTGTTATTGAGATTGGTACCATTGTCCATAATGATTCTTTTTGGGACGTTGTATCGACAGATCAGGTTATGCCGAATGAACCGTGCCACCACATTCTTGGTTACTATAGCATAAGAAGCTGCTTCAACCCACTTTGTAAAGTAGTCAATCGCCACAAGGATGAAGCGATGCCCGTTGGATGCCGTAGGTTTAATCTCGCCGATCATATCTATGCCCCACATTGCAAACGGCCAAGGTGCTGTCAAGACATTCAGGGGAACCGGAGGAACGTGCACCTTATCTGCATAAATATGGCCTTTATGACATGTCCGAGAATGTTGGTAACAGTCAGCTTCCATTGTGGACCAGAAATATCCTGCCCGAAGGACCTTCTTTGCCATGGTATGTCCACTGGAATGTGTTCCGAAGGTACCTTCATGTAGCTCTTCCATGATCCTTTCTGCTTCAGCTTTATCCACACAACGTAATAAGGTCGAATCATGGTTTCGCTTGTACAGAATGTCGTTGCTAAGGAAGAACTTTGCTGCGAACCTTCTCAGAAACTTCTTGTCGTTGACAGATGCACCTTCAGGGTATTCCTGAGCTTCCAAGTATCTCTTCACCTCGTGGTACCAAGGTTTTTCAGTTACTACCTCAGCCTCAAGATCACAACAGTATGCCGGTTCATCCAGTTTCCAGATAATGACCCGGGGAGCCTCATTGTCCCATTTGACTTTGAACATGGAAGACATCGTAGCTAACGCGTCCGCCAACTGATTATCCTCTCTTGGGAAATGTTCAAAAGTTATCTCTGTGAAATGGGGAATCAATGTCAACACACATTCTCTGTAAGGAATAAGATTCGGATGTTTTGTATCCCACTCGCCTTTGATCTGATTGATCACAAGAGCGGAATCTCCGAAGACACTCAGAAACTTGATCCTTAAGTCAATCGCAGCTTGAAGACACATGATGCATGCCTCATACTCCGCCATGTTGTTGGTGCAGTTGAAACATAGTCGGGCAGTAAGTGGAGTATGAGTGCCTTGAGGGGATATGATCACAGCACCGATACCGTTACCCAAAGCGTTGGAGGCTCCGTCAAAGTGCATAGACCATCGGGATCCTTCCTCAGGTCCTTCATCCGGTCCAGGTACTTCACAATCAGTCATAATCATGATGCTCTCGTCGGGAAACTCGAAGTTCATTGACTGGTAGTCGTCCACTGCCTGGTATACCAAGTGGTCTGCCAATACACTTCCCTTGATAGCTTTCTGAGTCGTGTACTGGATGTCGTATTCTGTCAAGATCATTTGCCATCTTGCTATTCTTCCAGACAGAGCAGGCTTTTCGAATATGTACTTTATCGGATCCATCTTTGAGATCAACAAGGTAGTGTGAGTCAGCATATACTGTCTCAGCCGGCGAGCAGCCCATACCAAAGCGCAGCAAGTTTTCTCGAGCAGTGAGTATCGGGTCTCACAGTCGGTAAACTTTTTGCTAAGGTAATAAATGGCGTGCTCTTTTCGGCCAGACTCGTCATGCTGTCCCAGCACACACCCCATTGAGTTGTCAAGTACTGTCAGGTATAGTATTAGAGGTCTCCCTTCAACCGGTGGCATAAGGATGGGTGGTTCTTGGAGATACTCTTTGATTCTGTCAAAAGCGGCCTGACATTCATCATTCCAATGTACTACCTGATCTTTCTTCAGCAGCTTGAAGATTGGTTCACAAGTAGCAGTTAGGTGTGAGATGAATCGGGCAATATAATTCAGACGTCCTAGAAAACCTCTGACTTCTTTCTCTGTCTCAGGAGTTGGCATCTCTTGTATGGCTTTCACCTTGGCAGGGTCCACTTGAATACCCTTGTCACTCACAACAAAGCCTAGCAACTTTCCAGACCTTACCCCAAAGGTACACTTGTTCGGGTTCAACCTCAACTTGTATAACTTCAGACGGTCAAACAGCTTTTGCAGATGATCAAGATGTTGCTCCTCAGTTTGGGACCTTGCAATCATATCATCGACATACACTTCAATCTCATGATGGATCATATCATGAAATAAAGCAACCATGGCACGTTGGTAGGTTGCGCCAGCATTTTTCAGTCTAAAAGGCATGACCTTGTAGCAAAAGGTGCCCCACTGAGTAACAAAGGTAGTCTTCTCCATGTCTTCCGGAGCCATCTTGATCTGATTGTAACCCGAAGACCCATCCATGAAGGAGAACACCTTGTGCTGAGCAGTATTGTCAACCAGGACGTCAATGTGAGGTAGGGGAAGTCATCCTTGGGGCTGGCCCTGTTCAGATCCCTGTAGTCAACACACATTCTTACCTTACCATCTTTATTTGGCACTGGCACCACATTGGCAACCCACTGAGGGTAAGAAGTCACTGCAAGAAACCCGGCATCGAATTGCTTCATAACCTCAGCTTTGATCTTCTCGGACATCTCTGGACGCATACGGCGGACCTTTTGCTTAACCGGAGGGCAGTCTTCCTTGGTAGGCAAATGATGAACCACAATGTCGGTATCCAACCCGGGCATGTCTTCGTAGGACCAGGCAAAGATCTCCACATAATCATGCAACATCTGAGTCAACCGTTATTTCACGCTGAGCTCCAGATTGGCACCAATCTTAACTTCCCTTCTATCTGTCTCAGTACCCAGCTTTATTGTTTCCACTGGCTCTTCATGTGGCTGAATGGCCCTCTCTTCCTGGAGTAACAGTCTTGCAAGCTCGCCAGGAACTTCGCAATCATCTTCACCTTCGTCTTCGGCTAAGTTGATCGGATTTTCGAAGTCATAACTGGCAGTAGCAGAGTCGTTACCAGTGGGATCCAGAGTGGATTGAAACCTGTATGAGTGAGTGTGTGTAAATACAGCTGTTTTGCAATATATAAAGAAAGAAAGAAAGAAAGGGAGCACAAGATTTGAAATGCGAAAAAACGTCCATGATCTTTATTCATGATATATGGAAATGACAGTTAATGCCCTCACAAATGAAGCCAACGGTGCCCCGGGTAAGACACCGGGCCATAAAGTTTTAATTTATTGTTTATTACAAATAAAAAACAAAGGAATTCATTACTGCGTAACAAAAGTAACATGTATATGATCTTTTGCGGTCCAATTGGTCAGTCCACCGTCAGTCGTCGGGTAGATCCAACTATCGAACTCCGATTCTTCCACTTCGTCTCCATCCCCAATAGCATTCACTCCTGGATTGGTGATGAGCACAGGAGGTCTTCTGATCCTAGCTTTACGCACAACCCTCTGAGCCTCTGCAGTAAAACCCAGTCCAAACTTGTCAGTTTTAAGAGTGAAATCAGGGAGCCTGCCCCAGTTAGCACATTCACCTTTCTCGATTACAGCCCGGGCATCCTTCAAGGAGGCCATCTTCAAAGGAGAACCCTCTTCAGTTACTGCTTCTGCCGCTGCCAATGTTGGAGGTACCTCTTCAAAATGTTGAAAGGGGGTTTCAATAAACTCCCCGTCCATCTCAATATACCGGAATTAATTCAGATGGCTAACCATATATTCTTCCCCCCCCCCCCCTGCACGGTGACAATCTTCCCTCTGACAGGATATTTGAGCTTCTGGTGCAGAGTGGAGGTCACGGCCCCCGCTTTGTGAATCCAAGGTCGACCCAGTAAACAGGAATAAGATGGACGAATATCCATCACATATAACGTTGAGTCAAATACTTGAGAACCCACACGAATAGGAATGTATACCTCACCATGCACCATCCTCTTCGATCCGTCAAAGGCTCTAACGATAATGTTGCTAGGTTTCAACTCCAGGCCCTCACAATCCAGCCTGTCTAGGGCCTTCTTGGGCAACACATTCAGGGAAGAACCGGTGTCCACCAACACGTGAGCAAGAGTAGTGCCCCTGCATTCTATGGAGATATGCAGGGCATCATTGTGGTTCTTTCCCTTAGCGGTAAGATCAGCATCCGAGAAACCCAAACCATTGTCAGCTGTCAAATTGGCCACACAGTCAGTGAATTGATCTGCAGAGGTCTCTTATGGCACATGGGCCGTCTTCAGAAATGAAATCAGGGCCTTAGCATGGGCCTCTGAGCACATCAGTAATGAGAGCATAGAGATCTTGGAGGGGGTATGCCCCAGCTGTTCAACGACATTAAAGTCACTCTTCTTGATTATCTTAAGAATTTGCTCCATCTCTTGATGGGAGGCTTCAACATTCACAGATTTTGGTACCTCCATCCGGGCAGGCTCATCATCAATCCCTTTGCCCCGAGTATTAGATGACTCGGCAGCAGGGGAAGCAGCTTGATCAGAAGTGGAAACAGGCGCACTTGCAGGCGTTATTATAAGAGGTCTTCGGATAACTGGTGGCGCAATGTCAGGCGAGAAGAGCCTGCCACTGCGAGTAACTTTAGCTGGACCGGTGATATTACTGATGCTGGTACTGGTGTTGAACTCTTACTTCACTCCAAGTACATATACATCTGCCCCATAGTGCCATGGGACAGCCTTATCAGACTCATAGGGGAGAGGCCCCGGAACAGTAATACTAACGGGTGCAACCGACATGATTTTAACTGGCTTCCTCGGGGGAGCCTTGATTGGATTGTTGAAAATTGTAACGACAGATACTTCTTCAACGAGAACACAAGGAACAACGGTCTTCTTGAACAGAATCTCTTTGCTGTCCATCAGGCTTTGGATGCCTAACTTCAGCAACGGACAACCAGCAGGGGTAACAGCACACAGAAGGCAACCCTTGCTACAACCCGGAAATAAACCGGCCAGCAGCAGGTTCCTCTTAACAGTCCACAGAGGGGTAGCTACATCATTCACAGAAACGGCATACAAGTCTTTATCAACATCATTTACTCCATGCTGGGGCATAGGAGAAGTCACAACGTTTGGTCTCTCAGGCGCTTCAAATTGTATTTCCTTCGCATCAATAAGGTCTTGAACCTTATTCCTTAGGGCCCAGCAGTCATCAGTAGAATGCCCCGGGCTATCGGAGTGATAAGCACAGCGGGCATTGGGATTATACTTCGGAGATGCAGTATTCACAACCTTTGGAGCCTCTCTGACGGTCACCAAGTTGGTTGATAGCAGTTGCGGCAAGATTTGTGACAAGATCATACTCAGCCGGGTAAATTCTCTTCTGGGTCTCTCACCCCTTGGTTGGTTGGGTTGCCGAGGAGCGGCAGCAGGCTTAGCAATTACCACCGCGTTGACAGCTTGGCGGCGCTCTGGTTTGTCTTGCCTCTTAGGCCCATACACAACACTGGCCTCCTTCTTAAAAGGTTTCTTCTCAGAACTTGAAGATGCACCCTTCTGAATTTTTCCTGATTTCATACCAGCCTCTATCCTTTCCCCAGTTAGAATGAGGTCAGTAAACCCTGCAGATGAATTGCCAATGAGATGATTGAAGAACGACCCGGATAAGGTCCCCAAGAACATATCCACTAGCTCACGGTCGGTCAACGGTGGCTGCACCCTGCCAGCCAGGTCCCTCCACTTCTGCGCATACTCTTTAAAACCTTCTCCCGATCCTAGCGACATACCTTGGAGTTGGGTACGTGTAGGAGAGAGGTCGGCATTATATTGATACTGCTTGTAAAAAGCAGTAGCCAACTCCTCCCAGTTACGAACCTTGGTTCCATCCAGCTGATAGAACCATTCGAGATGAGTCCCTGAAAGACTCTCCTGGAAGAAGTGGATCCACAAGTTTTTGTCCACTGTATACGGCTGAATCTTCCGCACATAAGATCTGAGTTGTAGCTTAGGGCAGGACGCCCCGTCATACTTGGCGAAAGATGGTGCTTTGAACTTGTGTGGGATGACCACACCAGAAGATAGACCCAAGTCTCCAAAATCCAAACCAGGCACTTGTTGAATTTCCATGGCGTTCAGACGGTCTTCCAACTGCTTGTATCTGTCCTCAGCTGGAGGATACTGCTCCTCATTAAAATCAGTCTCGTTGTCAGAGACCACCAGACTAGGAGCTCTTCCCCCTTGGGGGCTGTCTTTGCCTACAGAAGAACCAGCTTCCTCATTCTGCAATGCGTTACCAAACCTCCGGCCCGTGTTGAATAGAACAGTTCTCTTCTTCTTCTTCTTCTTGACCAGCAGAGCCTTCAGCTCCTCTTGACCTTGGGCCAAACCCATGATCAGCTCTTGAAATTGTGCGTTCTGAGCCTGAAGGGCCTTGATAGACTGCTCGGTAGATGATTCAGGGTTCATGATGCTGAAATAAACAGCGAAGAACAGTAAGCAACCTGAAAAGAAGAGTACCTGCTATGCGCATGATGAATGGAATGCGTATGATTTATGTTTTCAAAGACAATCGGGAATCAACTTTGTAAACAAAAAGGAACACACTTCATTAGATTCAACTTTGAAATTTAAATTGTTCATCAGATTGCCCTTAGGCGTTACATAAAATGGAAATACTGAAAAGGGAAATAACAACTGTAAAAGAACGTCCAAAGTTCATCATTGATCCCAGGGTCTCCTCTTCTCAGTACGGATGTAGTCATTCAGAGCCCGCTCATTCTCCAACTGCTTTGTCAGCTTCTGGATCTTCAACTCCTGCTCGTTGAACTTTTCCCGATAAGAATCCCGTTCTTCTCGCAGTTGCACCCAAGACCTCTTTAATGTCTCATAATCAGTAGGTATCTGAGGAGGGAGAACAGTTGGGGGAACCCCATCTTTATCAGGATACTCAAGAATGATGGGTCTGACAGCTTCATATGGCATACCTAACTTCTGAGCACGGATGCGGACCCATTTGTAGTAGGCTTCCATAGGTAGAGAAGTCTTTGGTCCCAACTCTTGTGGGTCAGCTTTGTGAATTCTGTCCCAAGCCTTGATGAACCTACGACGCAGCTCGTCACTATCCACCTGAAACTTAAACCTGAGGTGAGGCACCAACATCTCATGAGGCCCTGCTCTTCTGGCTCTTCCAAACTGACGGAGAGCTAGACATGGATTATAAGAGATCCCTCCTTGGGTACCAATCAAAGGAACATTAGGATATTCTCCGCAACGATCAATAACAACTATCTCATCCAAACCTCTGAGAGTCCAAATGATGTCCTTATCAGTGAGAGACATTAACCTATGAGCCCAACCTCTTCCTTCTTGGTTCTTTAGTACGAACTTAGGGAGGTGCGAAATAAACCACCTCACTAACAAAGGAATACAACACCGCAGAGTTCCTCGTCTTCGGGCAGTACGAGCATAAAGTTGTTGCAGGATATCACCCAAGAGAGTGGGCACAGGATTCCGAGACATGAAGATCCTTATGGCAGTGACGTTAATGAAGTTATCAGGATTAGGAAACAACACTAGACCATAGATTAAGAGAGCCATGATGTCTTCATACGCCCTAAAGTCCAAGTCATTCCAGAAACTGTTAGCTTTACCAACCAGGAACTTGGCCAAGAAACCCTTAACTCCGCTTCTAGTCACCCAGTTGTCCATTACTTCTTGGTGGGTCAAGGGAAGAGCTGAAGCAGCCTCCTCAAGCCTAAGAGTCTTTTCCCAACCAGTGTAGGGGGTCTGATCCAAGATAGGGATACCAAGCAAATCAGAGAACTCTTCCAGGGTAGGGACCAGCTGGAAGTCTTGAAAGGTGAAGCACTGGTACAGAGGGTCATAAAACTGGGTCAGGACACTCATCAGTTGTTGGTCCCACTTTGCCGTGACTAAACTGAGAAGAGAACCATGCCTCTAGATGAAGGAAGTAGTATTTGGAATTCTGCTAACTAACTCTTCAAGCAACTCAGGTGGGTGAACAAAGTTGAACCGGATAGTGTTCCTTCGCATAGGCATCATGATGTTCTACAAAACAGAGCAAAGGTGAAACCCTTTTGTCTTTGAAATGGTCAGTCCTTATGCAGGATGCATGAAATGTTTATGATGGTATGATGTTATGATAAAGCACACCACAAATATTCACAGAGGCAAACATGATACGGCACACAAGTCACACAAGACAAACCCTTATTTTTAGGCCAGCATGAGGTCTAGGTATTACCCTCTTTCAGTTTGTTGGTTCAGACCTGTCCTATTAGAAGTAACCGAGTTCTAGAGGATCCCAATATCACTGACTACCCTCAATCGGTCATAACTCCAGCATCGCAATCTTTTCTTGCGGCCAGAACCATCACGAGAGTTTAGCCTCAATAGGCGTAGCATACTGCTACTGTTCTATTGGCCAAGTTGGGTCATTTAAGGTTCTAAGGTCGGTTGGTGCTTAATGACTCCTCAGAAGACCCATAATCTCCTCGTTGCGACACAAGGGATATCGGTACAGACCAAGGTGCCACACTAACGTAGCCACTGTTTCACCCATATTGGTCTACGCCGGACAGGTCCCTCACAGCTTATGCTACCTAACAGGGTATCCCCAGATCCGGGTTAGGATCTATGTAACTCCGATGCAACCCACAATTTAAAGCAAACAATTCAGGCAATTGAAAACACAAGTGATCTTAGTCCTAAGGTACACCTCACTTTAAAATTTACTCCCCAGCAGAGTCGCCAGTTCTGTGATCAGTGGATCTGGAACTGACTGTTTAACGTTGGTTCGCGAAATGTCGCGGAAGCAAGAGTCGCCACCGTCTTTTATTTTCTCCAACATGGACAGGACAAAAGCGCAGCAAAATTCCTTATGAGATAGTTTCTCGGTTCGGGAGGTAGATTTATAGAAAGGGAAGGTGTTAGCACCCTTTCTATCCATGGTTATCCATGGGCTCTTAGATACTTGCTCATTGTGTTTTCAAAATGTTTGTTTGCTTTTCAAGTGTGAGTGGGTTTGAAAAAGTTTCTTTGAAAGTTTCAGATCGACTCTTGTATCAGTCCTCAAGAGTGTTTGAAAAATTGTTTTGAAAGCTTTTTGAAAAGTGTCGGTGTGAAAAGATTTTCGTTTGTTTTTTAAGAGAGCAAGTATCCATGAGTCGTCTACCTACCCTAAGGAATTAGGCTGTGTAAATGTCCTTAAGGTAGTGCCATCCCACCATTGAGAGGTAGGTAGCACCACCGTTGGAGGTGTTCGGGTCAATTCGTTTGTTAGGGACAGTGTGGTCACCAGAGCAACAGTAGGACACCTTAGAAGCTACCCTTATGCCATTGATCCTTTTTTAATTTGAGGCAACTTTTCCGAGGCAACTTGTTTTGAGGCATATGGACCAACGGACATAAGGACTTACTAAAACGTCCTATACTCGACGACCACGTTTCGAGAGCAAGGCAACAGTGAGGCGTACCCTAAGAGTGGTGTGTGAATTTGTGCATTGTTTTCAGTTATGTTTTATCTTGTCATGCATTATGGTGATCTACGCTTTGATTTTATTTGGGCCATTCATTCTTTCATGCAAAATTTAGCAGTTAAGGGGTGCGAAAATTAAAGTGCGGAAAATAAAGTCCTACGCTATTACAAGGCGCGGGTCTATACATCGCCAAATTAACAAAGACCCGTTTTGAAATAAAATGCAGAAAATAAATAAATTTCCTAATTACTATTACAAAGCTTGTGCAATTACATAATATTTAAAAGAAACATAAGGATAAATGCGCGAAAAGAAATTAGAATCGAGTGTTCGAGGGCGTTGGACCCTTTAAAGAAATTAAATGAAATTAAAAAATTAATTAATTATTTAATAAGAAAATAAATTGTTTTTTATGTTTTTTGTATTTAATGAAATAAAGGAAATTAATTAAAATTAGAAGTTAAATAAAACCCTAGTTCTAAGTTGCTTTTAATTGTTAAAGAAAAATATTTAAGTTTTAACCTAATTTACCCTAATTAATTAATGACATGTTTATTTAAAAAATAATTAATAATTAATAATAATAAGAAGAAGAAATTATTTATTAAGAAAAAGAATAACGATGCTAAAAACCTAATTTCTACATATTTTAGTTATTTAAGAAAAACATTAAAATTTTAACCTAAATTAACCTAAATTGATTATTAAAAATTTATTTACAAAAATATTAATGAACTAAATATTAAATAAACATATTTTTTAGTTTTGATTTTTCTGGTTTTATTTTATTATGAAAATTAATTTTGTGAATTAAATAAGACAATAAAACAAATAAAAGAATAAAAAGGAGAATTAAAATAAAAAGTAAAAATATGCAAACCATGGGGGTGTCTGAACCCAAAGGGAGTTTTTTGAAGCAATTAGGCCCACTGCAATCCAGGCCTTTTTTGACCTTTTGTGGTTGCGTATGGCATGGTTGACCAGCGTACATGGTGGACCTCCATTCATAGCCTTCAGATTGAAGCTTCTGGGCGCGTGGCAAGCTAGGAGATGGGGTTGTACAATGGACCTTTGAAAGCATGCTGCATAGAAACATATTGAGAAAAACATTATGGAAGAAGTGGGGGACCTGGGAATCGAACCCAGGTCCCAGTACCTGCAAGCCAGCTAACCAACCATCTGAGCCAACGCGCGCTTTTGATATTATTATGGAACGTGATTATTATAAGAGAAAACAAACGCTATTGGTATAAAAACAAAAATCACGCGCGAATATTCAAACTATCCAGTCCTGGCCAGACACGCATGCATCGTCTTCATCTTTTTTCCTGCAAATACAAGTAAATAGCGGGGGTTTTAAACCCCCACAAAAACAAATGCTAGAAAATAGCGATTAGCACATAGTTTATCATAAATTGAGCGCGAGGTGTGGGATGACTTCGTCTGGATGTCCTGATTCCAATGGAATAGGTTTGGTTGGCCAATTTTTCCAGACGTGAAAACCCCTAAATCAAAGCTTCTGAAACCCTAGAGGACGTCCATGGTGAATTCCTATTTAGGCAGCCATTCTTCAATTGAATGGTACCATTAGCTTCAAAATGTTCATGTTAGCGTAAATCAACATTTAAAACGTATGGAAAATGCATGTAAATTCAAACACGAATATGAAAAAATTTATGAACAGGGTGATGTCGTTCTACCACTTCTTTGAGTATGGAGGTCCGGTTTTGATTGGAATCGTTTCCTGGATGTCTTAGCAAGCTTTTGGAATGCTTTTCAAGCTTTGAAACGCCTTCTAGGTATGAAAGCAGTTTCAAGGTTTTTAGGCCAAAATTGCAAGTTTGTTCTTTGGTGTTTAGCGCAGCTTCTGTGTCCAATGCATTAGGTTTCAGTCTTGCATATAGGTGTGGATAGAATTAGGTCAAAAAGCCAGCCCAAAATCCATGCATTTATGATTTTGAATATTTGATTTTGTCAAATCTTTTCCAATCTTTTTTCATGCCAATTATGCCAATTATGGAAGATTCTTTCCTTGGTGATTGATACACGAGATATTGAGGTCATAATGAGTGAATTGGGTGCACAAAAGGATTTGAAAAAACATGATTTAGTATTTTTCTCATAATTAATTTTAATTAAATGAATTAATATGATTAAAAATTAAATTAATTAATTAAAAATAAGAAAATAACTCCCTTTTAGCTCAATGGGTCGTGCATGGCCTTTGGGTGATGATTCATGGAAGAAATTGAGGCCCATTAGCAATTTTGAGGCATTTGAAGCAAAGTTGACTTTTCAAAATTCCAAAACATTTCCCAACTTCCACAAGGCATATCTTGCTCAATTTTTAAGCTTTGATCATGATCTTGGACATTTTGGAAAGGTCATGAAGTCCTCTAACCAATGCCTTTGGTCCCATGTCATTTTGATTTACCAATCTCAAGTTATGGTCTTTGACCTAAAGTGCCTTTTTGTTGACTTTTGAAAATGACCTATAATGTTGAAATTGATAACTTTTTGTGAGAGCATTTCTTGGACTTGAAGTGTGAAGATGAGTTGTAGTAAATGTCATTCTCTTCAAAATGAGCTTTGGATGGGATTTTTCTGATAAACCATGTGGAAGTTATGCCCTGGTCAATTTGTAGTTGACTTTTTCAGCTGTCCAAAAATAGAAACTTTTGCATCTTGAGACTTTTTGAGCCATGCTTGTGAAATCATGATCAAGAATTGATCCAATGATGTTTGTGGCTTCAAAATAAGATGTTGACCAAATTTTTTGACTTTTGACTGCCAAATGACCATTTTGCCCATGCAGTTGACTGTGAAGCAATTATGGTTTTTGACTGTGCAATTTGATGCCGTGAGTCTTGAAACTTGGCATATGGATGCTTGACAATGTTTATAGGCATGTGGGACTTGATTGGACCCTTGAAAACTTCAATTTCTTTGCAAGAACCAAAACCCTAATTTTTGACTGTTAGGAGGCAATTGGACTGTGCAACCCTTGAGAGATTTTGAAGCATGATCTTAGCAAACCTTGAAGAATATGGGAGGGAAAATTTTGGGGTACAACAATATGTTAGGTGATAAATGAACCTAGCAATGTAGTTTAGGCGTCCCAAGAAACCTCTGACTTCCTTCTCAGTGCGAGGAGCAGGCATTTCTTGTATAGATTTGACTTTGGCAGGATCAACCTCGATGCCTTTGTTGCTGACAATGAAACCCAAGAGTTTACCGGATCGGACTCTGAATGTGCACTTGTTTGGATTCAATCTTAGCTTGTACTCCTTCAACCTGACAAACAGCTTTTGCAAGTGATCAAGGTGTTCTTCTTCAGTTTGTGATCGGGCTATCATGTCATCTACGTAGACCTCTATCTCATGACGTATCATATCATGAAACAAAGCTACCATGGCGCGTTGATAGGTTGCCCCGGTATTCTTCAGTCCGAATGGCATCACTTTGTAGCAGAACGTACCCCACTGTGTAACAAAAGTAGTTTTCTCCATGTCTTCAGGTGCCATTTTGATCTGGTTATAGCCTGAGAATCTGTCCATGAAAGAAAATACTTTATGTTGGGTTGTGTTGTCAACCAGGATGTCGATGTGTGGTAGTGGAAAATCATCTTTAGGGCTGGCCCTGTTTAAGTCTCTATAATCCACGCACATCTGAACTTTGCCGTCCTTTTTAGGCACGGGCACAATGTTAGCAACCCATTGAGGATAAGAAGTAACAGCCAGAAATCCAGCATTGAACTGCTTCATAACTTCTGCTTTGATCTTCTCTGACATGTCAGGCCTCATGCGGCAGAATTTTTGTTTCACTGGTGGACAATCTTCTCTTGTGGGTAGATGGTGTACCACAATGTCTGTATCGAGTCCCGACATGTCTTCGTATGACCAGGCGAAGATTTCAACATAATCATGCAGTAGCTGAATTAGGCGCTCCTTGACACTCGGCTCTAGATTGGCACCCACTCTGATTTCCTTTCTGTCTTCCTCAGTACCCAAGTTGATTGTATCTAACTGCTCTTCATGAGGCAGAATAGCCCTTTCCTCTTGTTGTAGAAGTCTAACCAATTCCCCTGGCACCTCACAATCTTCCTCACCTTCGTATTCGGCTTGGTAGACCAGATCTTCAGAGTCACTGAAGGCCATAGCATAATTGTTACCCATGGGATCCGGAATGGAAGGGTACCTGCATTTGTGAGTGTGGGTGTGTGTAAGGGTATAGCCACCTTTAAACAAATAAAATGTAAAAAGAAAGACAATGAACACAAAAGTTTATATGTGAAAACGTCCATGATTCATTAAATGGCATATGAAGATGAAAAATAAGAACCCTTACAAATGGACCTTTGTGCCTCGGGTAAGACACAAGGTTAAAAAAGTATGAATTGTTTGAGAATTATTACAGATCCAACAGAAATGTTTGAAAAGATAAATTACTGCGGTATGAAAGTAATCTGAACAAAGTCTTTTGCTTCCCAGTTGCACAGTCCTCCGCCAACGGTAGGGAATATCCAGTCCTCCAGGCTGCCCTCTTCTTCACTGTCCTCTAGTGCATTGACTCCATGATGACTGATCTTCACAGGTGGCCATCCAGCACGGGCGCGGCACACGACCTTCTGAGCGGTTGAGGTGAACCCCAATCCAGACTTGTCTGATTTGAAAGGAAAGTCTGGAAGCTGCCCCCAGATTGTGCTTCCTACCTCTTCAACCACTGCTTTTGCATCCTTGAGAGAGGACATCCGAGGCGGAGGTCTGGTGATCATGGGTACAGAGGATACTGTCTTGGTCGCTGCTATCTCCTGAGCTACCTCCTCAAAATTCTGGAAAGGAGTTTCGATGAATTCGCCATCCAATTCTACATAATAGAAAGAATTCAGATGACTGATCATGTATTCCTCTTCGCCATGAATAGTTATGATTTTACCCTGGACAGGGTACTTGAGCATTTGATGCAGAGTGGAAGTGACAGCTCCAGCATGGTGGATCCAAGGTCTTCATAACACGAAAGAATAAGAAGGATGGATGTCCATCACATAGAATGTGGAGTTGAAGGTTTCAGTTCCCACCTTAATCGGGATGTCCACCTCCCCGTGGACCATCCTTTTAGAACCATCAAAGGCTCTGACAATGATATTGCTGGGTTTCAGGGTTAAGCCTTCACAATCCAGTCTATCCAAGGCTTTCTTCGGCAAGACGTTTAAAGACGAACCAGTGTCTATCAGTACGTGTGCTAGGGTTGTCCCTCTGCATTCCATCGAGACATGCAAAGCATCATTATGTTTTCTCCCTTTCGAAGTTAAATCTACATCGGATAATCCTAGACCATTTTCAGTTGTTAAACTAGCCACACATTCCTGGAACTGATCAGCGGAGGTTTCTTGTGGCACGTGGGCCGTCTTCAAAAATCTTATCAGAGCCTTAGCATGAGCTTCTGAAAAAAGCAACAGGGCCAACATGGAGATCTTTGAGGGAGTTTGCCCCAGCTGTTCCACCACATCATAATCGCTTTTCTTGATTATTTTCAAAATTTTCTCCATTTCTTTTTGAGAGGTTTCAGGGATGATCAATGGCTGAGCCCTCGTCCTGACGGACTCTTCTTGGATCCCTTTCCCTCTAACATCAGTAGCAGTAGAGGGGATGACCATGGGGGTTGTGACTTCTTCTATGATTGGTGTACTTGCAGATATGTTTACCGGTGTAGAGACAACCTTAGGAGCAGCTGAGGGTCCAAGAATTTCCTTTGGAGGGGCAATCTTTGGAGAAAATATTCTTCCACTACGTGTAACTTTGCTTGTTCCGACAATGTTACTGATATCAGAATTGTCTTCTTCAGAACTCTCTTCCTCAACAGCCTGTTCAATCTGTTTGACACCATGATAGTAGATTTCTCCACTGTAGTTCCATGGTATTGATTTGTCGGACTTGTACGGGACTGGCCCGGGCATGGTTATCTTCAAAGGTGCAGCCTTCAGAGCGGGTGTAATCCTAACAGGTATTTTAGGGACCTTGGAAGGATTGGCGGATATGGTTATTATTGAAACATCATTAACATGAGTTAATAAAAAAGGAGACTTCTCAAATAGGATTTCTTGGTTATCAATTTGGCGTTGGATGCCTATCTTCAACAATGGACAGTGGGTTAATGAGGATGAACAAAGGTGACAATCTTCTTCACAACCTGGGAAAACCCTAGCCTTCAACAAATTTAACTTGATTATAGGGAGCGGAGTTATCAAATCATCTACAGTAGCAACAAACAGATCCTCCTCAACAGCATGGGCGTTGTGGCCGTGCCTTGGCATTGGAGTAGAGATAACATTGGGTTTTTCAGGTGCATCGAATTCAACTTCTTTAGCATCTATCAAATCCTGAATTTTATTCTTCAGGGCCCAACAATTGTCAGTGTCGTGCCCTGGGCTCTCTGAATGGTAAGCACATCTAGCATTCGAATGATAGTATGGAGAAGCAGTGTTAGGATTTTTAGGGGCCTCTTTCAGCATGGCCAAATTCAACTTCAGAAGATGTGGTAAGACTTGAGCAGGAGTCATGTTTATCTTGGTGAATTACCGTACAGGCCTTTCCACCCTTTGCTGATTGTTTCTAGGCTGATCATTCCTCGGCTGATTGTTTCTGGGCTGGTCTGATGCAGACTTCTGAATCATAACAGCCCCCACCGCTGGTCGGCACTCAACTCTTCCTTAACCCCTCTGAGAGTAGACAACTGACACTTCCTTCTTTCCCGTGAAAGGTTTTCTGATGGCAGCAGAAGTAGATGCATCTTTTTGTATTTTCCCGCTTTTTATACCGGCCTCCACTCTTTCTCCGGTTAGAATCAAATCAGTGAACCCAGCGGACGAACTTCCAATTAGGTGATTGAAGAAAGGACCTGACAGGGTACCCAGGAACATGTCTACTAGCTCCTCTCAGATAGAGGTGGTTGCACCCTTCAGGCCAAATCTCTCCACTTTTGGGCGTAGTCTTTGAAGCCCTCATTGGATGCCATAACCATACTTTGTAGCTGAGTATGGGTTGGTGCCAAGTCGGCGTTATATTGATAATGTTTATAGAAAGCGGCTGCCAAATCTTCCCAATTATGCACATAAGACCTCTCCAACTGGTAGAACTAATTAAGTTGTGTTCCTGACAAACTGTCTTGGAAAAAGTGGACCCATAAATTTTTGTCAGCAGAATGCGGTTGAATTTTCCTGACATAAGATCGTAGGTGCATCTTGGGACAAGACACCCCATCGTACTTAGAAAACAGTGGCACTTTAAACTTAGGAGGGATTACAATTCCAGAAACCAACCCTAGCTCCTCAAAATCCAGCCCCGGTACTTTTTGCACTTCCATAGGAGCTAGACGCTCTTCCAGATTTTTGTATTTGTCATCGGCCGGAGGGTACTGTTGTTCAGAGTAGTCCTCTTCCTCTTCTTCTTCTGCTTTAGAATCAGAAGGCACCGCAGTCTCTTTACCTTTTCCTTCCCCTTCCTCAGAGGTTGATGGAAATTCCAAGACCCTTCTGGTTTGTCCTTCAAATCTTCTGCCCATGATAGCCACGTCGGCTCGCTTCTTCTTCTTTTTCTCTTTTCCTTTCTCTAGCAGAGTCTTGAGCTCCTCCTGCCCCTTAGCCAAGGTCAAGAGTAGCTGTTGAAATTGTGAATTCTGAGCTTGCAAGTCTTTAACTGTTTGTTCAAGATCCATGTTGCTGAAATAAACAGCAGAGGGATGAGGAAACTTCTTGGAAAGACCTGCTTATGCATATGATGAATGATATGTATTCATGTAATGCTTTCAAGGATTCAGAAATTCAAATTTGTTTTAAACAAAAAAGAAACACACGTCATATTAATAAGATATAATTTGTTAGTACATCAATGCCCCTTGGGCAAAATAATACAAAATTCTAAGGTAAAAATACGTTGTGCATCCTCTTTGGCACAATGTAGGTGTTGAGAGTCTGCTCTTCGTGAAGTAACCGAGTGAGTTCTAAAACCTTCTTCTTGCTTGCGTAGAATTGGGCTTCAAAAGTATCGCGTTCTCCCTTAAGTTGTATCCAACTCCTTTGTAGATCTTTGAGTGATGTTGGCATGTCAGGATGTAGGAGGGTGTATGGAACCTCTCCTTCCTTAACTGGCTCTATAATCACTAGGAGAATGGAGGGGTAGGGCATCATAAGACTTTGGGCGCGGGTTCGTGGCCACTTGAGGTAAGGCTCAAGGGGGATGGAATTCTTGTGTCCCAAGGTCTTACTGTCTACCTTGTTAGGCATCCTCCAAGCTCGGATGAATCTTTGTCGGAGTCCTTGATTGTCGTTGTCGTAGTCGAAAACAAGCCTTAAATCAGCATGTCATGTGGGCCATCCCTTCGGGCATAACCAAACTGTCTTAGAGCCAAGCAGGGGTTGTAGGTGATGCCTCCCCTAATGCCAAGTAGAGGGACATTAGAGAATTCCCCACAACGGTCGACGATGATAACATTCTCTCTAGATCGAGAACACCAATGAATATCTGAATGTGTAAGAGTCATCAATCGTTGTGACCACCTCAAACCTTGCTCATTCTTCAAGACTGATTGGGTAAGATAAGAAATAAACCATCTTGCCAGAAGAGGAGTGTAGCACATGAGAACACCTCTTTTCCTCCTTGTTCGAGTGTGAAAAGAGTGTAAGATATCCCCAAGTAATGTCGGCACCGGATTGCGTGACATGAAAATCTTGACAGCACTTACATCTATGAGCTGGTCAAGGTTTGGGAACAAGACCATCCCATAGATGAGAAGAGCTACAATCTCCTCAAAAGCTTGTAAGTCCAAGGAATTCCAGCAGCTTTGGGCCTTCTCAAACAAGAACTTTGCCAAGAAGCCTTTGACACCACTTCTAGTTTCCCAATGACCTGTGACATCTGATGGTTG
This sequence comes from Vicia faba, assembly GCA_948472305.1. Classification (NCBI taxonomy): domain Eukaryota; kingdom Viridiplantae; phylum Streptophyta; class Magnoliopsida; order Fabales; family Fabaceae; genus Vicia; species Vicia faba. Next base: position 472,335,335 of record OX451739.1, read on the forward strand.
CAAGTACAGGGCTTGAGCAACATCTTCTGGCTTTGGATCTCTTTCCGTACCGTTAAAGGGTAGTTGATTGAGAATAGGAATCCTCAAGAGTTGATAAAATTCCTCCAAAGTAGGCACCAGCTGGTAGTCAGGAAATGTGAAGTAGTGATGCAAAGGGTCAAAGAACTGGAAAAGAACTTTCACCATATCTTCTTCTGTGTTGGAGTTTGTGATACGGTGGGAGAACTGACTTGAGGTTTTGCGTTTGTGTTCGCAATTGTGCGGTTTAGCAAGAGTCGCCACCGACTTTTTATTTTATCCAAAGGAAAGGTCAAAAAGCACAGGAAAGACCTTTGAGATGTTTTCTTGGGTTCGGGGGGTAGATTATGAAAAGGAAAGGTACAAGCACCCTTTTCATCCATGGTTTTCCATGGGCTCTTAGTTACTCGTTTTAGATCACTTGCTTTTGCTTTTCAATTGTTTGAAATGGTGCTTTGTGTGTGGTTTTTGAAAATGCTTTGAAAAAGAGGTCTTGTCTAGGCAACCTTTGTAATGATTCTTGTTTGAATATATACAAAGGTGTTTGTCTTTTTGAAAAGATATTTCAACATTTTGAAAGTTTGTTTTGAAATTGTGTTGTGATGTGTGTTTGAAAGGAGCAAGGATGTTTCACAAGCTTTTGATCAAGCAACTAAGAGTTCTCTACCCTATTTTACTCAAAGATATTTCTTATGTTTTTAACCCTTTTGACAGTGTTGTTTCACCATTGCATTTGGTGAACAACCTTGTGTTAGGATGTTAAATGGGACAGGCGCGGGTCATCGCATACAATCATTGAAAGCAACTTGTGAGACGCTCTAGCAATTTTGTAAGGGACGAGATCGTTTTATCGAAGGCAACATCGAGGGTCATCGAGAGACTACGGTCTTTGTTTATCGAAGGGGCATTTGCTAGAGTGTCTCATATTCGAGGGACATGATTGCATTTCCGAGGCAACAAGCGAGGTTACCCTAGAGGTGCAAGTGTGAATTGTGTTTGTCATTTTCATGCATTTAGGTTCTTGTATTAGGTCATCTAGCGATTGATTTTAGATTTTCGCATAAAAACCCTAATCTCTAATCATGTCATAATTGAAAGCATAAAGTGCGAGAATTAAAAGTCTAAGTTATTACAAAAAAGTATCCGGGGATGGGGGTACAATTATTTACAAATGGGGATGAATTTCACAAGGATAATAAAGTCCAAATATCAATTGTTACAACCAAATCGAATTATCGCAATTCAACATAAATTATAACAAATTATAAAATAAGGAAAATCAATAAATTATGAGATGCATGTGTAAATAAAAATCTATTCTAAAAAAAATAAAGATCAAGTATTATTATTATTTTTTGTGTTTTATGAATTATGTAAATAAAAGGTTTAAAAGAAAAATTAAATGAACAAAGTTTCTATTATTTTTTTGCATTTTTTACTAAATGAAACAAAATCAATTGATAAAAGAAAACAACAAAATTGATTTAAGAAAATAAGTATTACTAGTATTATTATTAACAATAGAAAAGAAATCAAATTATTTAAAAAATGAAATTAATAACAAAAAGTATTAGTTTAATCAAAAGAAATAAAATTAAAAAAAGAAGAAGATGGGCTTAAGGCAATTGGTATGGATGCTAGGCCCAAAGGGAAAATGGACAGCATGCAAAGGAAGGGGGGTGCGCTGGCCAAATGCATTTTGGGCTCATGTTGTTTAGGCCCAAGGGCGAGTTTTGTACAATTTCTTTTGGGGTTTCAGAATTAGGGTTAGGGTGTTCCTTGTACAGCGGCGCCATTTCGTTCTTCCTCTCATCTTCGTCTCTCTCAGACACATGAGCTGATTCTCCCTAAACCTAGCTACCGGAGCGCCTCCCTCTCCCACTCTCTCATCCTCTCACAGTGGTCCACGGCTTTGGTTCTAAAATGGTACGATTTGTTTCTTGTCTTTTAGGGTTTTTACAGTTTCGTTGTTTGTTTGATTCTTCATGTTACTTTGTTTTAATCCATGGTGTTTATGTGTTTGATATGCAGTAGAGGTTTGAGAAAATCATACCTTGAGAGATTTGTTTCTGGAAAATGGAGGGAGAGGGATGTGAGACGGAGGCGCTCCTTGGAGGCTAGGGGCGGAGAAAAAAATGTGATGGACGCACTTTTCTGGTACCTTTTTCCTTTTTGTTGAATATTGATGATGATGTGATTCTGAGGCTGTTGTTCTTTGTTGTTGATTGCTCTTCTGATTTTCTTGGATATTGATGTTGATGATGATGAACTTCTGAAACTGTTTTGGTTCTTGACTTGCTTCTGAACCTCTCTTCTTTTCTCTTGGAATGTTAATGATGATTTTCTGAAACTATGTTTTTTGTTGATGATGAACTTGATTCTGAAACTGTGTTATTGTTGATATTGTTGGATAATGATTTACAATGATGATGATGACTATTGAACTGGATCCTGATATTTGGTAGTTGACATTTTTTGGTTGATGATGAAGCTTGATTCTGAAACTGTGTTTTTTGCTTCTGAACCTCTCTTCTTTTCTCTTGGAATGTTGATGTTGATGATGAGAATAGCCTCTGAAACAAACTTGTCTCTTTTGCTTCTGAACCTCTCTTCCTTTCTCTTCTTGAATGCTGAAAGTTGATGATGAGAATGTCTCTGAAACTAATTTTTATGGTTGCTTCTTGTTGAAGCTTGGTTGTTTCTCTTTTGATCTGAACTGTTACACAAGTTGTGGTTTTTTGGATGTTGAGTTTGATCAGGCTATTTAGGCAGGTTTTGGAGTTTGGCCTGTTTACAGGTTTTGTAGTTTGGCCTGTTTGCAGGTTGCTTTGGCAGCTTGGCAAGTTTGATTGTTCACAGTTTGGCCAAACTTGCACAAGACTGTGCAGTTTGAAGCTGCAGTTGTGATTGTTTGTTCCTGTTTGAAACTTTACAGGTTTTTTTGAGTTTTGGCTATTTGGCAAGTTATGCAGGTTTATTGTTGTAGCTTTGGCTGGTTGTTTTGCAGCTAGCTTGGTTGAGCTTGTTTTGCAGTTTGGAAACTTGGACAGGTTTTGGCTATGCAGGTTTGCTGGCTTGGTTCCAATTGGTTTTTCACAGTTTTGCAAGTTATGCAGGTTTATGGTGTTTTTTGTAACTTGCAGGTTTGGAGAGTTTTAGTTCTTAATCTTGGCTCTAATGTTCTCTCCCTTTAGACTGTTATGCAGTCCTTTTGTTTTATATCTTTTTTTTTCCTTTGATAACTTGAGACAGCCTGCTTTAGCCAAACTGCAAACTTTTCACACAAGGTCCTCTCTTTCTCTCTCTCTCAAATAAGCACTTTTTGCTTATTATTTTATATTCTGAAAAGTTTCCTAGGCCTGGAACATGATGACAGCTATGAAAAACTCTTGGCTTGTCAATTGGTTTTCCTTCTGCTGTATTTGCCTGCTTTTGCTGTACTTTCTGCATTATGTACTTTCTGCATTGTACTTGGTTGATTCCAATTGCTTTGTAATTCAGTTTGCTTTGTTAGTTGCTAACTTTGTACAATTTTTATGCTTGCAATGTTACTTTGTATGCCATACTTAGCAATGCATCTTGACTTGTTTTGCAACTCAATTTGGTTTTGCTTTAGTATGCTTTGCTTGCAATTTTTGGTTACTGCCTTTGCAATGTTGTGCAGTGTTTAGACAGTTTGAAATTTGGCGCCTTGGTTTGCCTTTGCAATGCCTATGTTTGCCTTGCTGACTTTGCAATATTTGTTACTATGCCCTTGTATGCTAGCTTTGTACAGCATGGCCCATGTTTTTCATTTGAACCAATTGTTTTTGTATGCTTGCATTTGCATTTTTACTTTTCTCTTTGTGAACCAAGAAGAGCAATCTTCTCGTGATTTGCAAAGAGAAAAATAAAAACATGATGAACAATAGCGTTCTGATTCCGGACGGCAAACTTTAATGATGATTTTTTCTCTCCTTTTCTGCTTGAAAAATTAACTGTACTAATTTCTTTTTCTTTCTTCTTTTTCAGGTGAAAGCAACTTGGGCGATAGAGGAAGCAGAGGAAACAAGAGACTTTGGGCATGGGAGCACCGGAGCTTAGGAGACTTAGGCTTAGATTAGATAGACTTTTTTTCATTTATTGTAAACATTTATTTCTTTTTAAAATACTATAAGTTGTAAAAACTTACAATATTCAAAAATAATAAATTATCTTTTTGTAACAATATTTGAAAATGAATAAAAAGAGTCTTTATCCAAAAGAAATATTTCTACTGTCAAATATCTTGCCCTTCTTCCTTGCATGTTCACTTAATTATTTAAAACTCTTAAATCAAAATAATTGGAACTGCGTTTCAACAATTCTAATCCAGATAACTTAAATTCTAAATAATCAAAAACTTTGCAGTCTCGTAACCTTGCATCAGTATTCCAATCACAATACACATTGTATAATAAACAAGCAAGCACTCCATTAACCGGAAAACCTTTCACTCCATTAACAAGCAGATGTCTTGATATTCCAAATAACAGTCTCAGCTCCTACTTCTTATCCCAGATAATCAGGCCTTGAGAACAATCAGTTGACCTTTCAGCAAACTTGAAAAAGTGAGAAACCAATGTAATGGTAAATTGAATTTCTATGGATTCAATTTCTTCTGAGAAATGCGAGAGAAAACCCTAATTCTTGATTTGTTGCCAAAGAAAGGTCTGTTTGATCATTTCCTGAGCCAATCTTAAAAATCAGAGAAAACCCTAGGGTTGTGATTTCTTGTGAAAAAGGGAGGGCAAATTTTGGGGTACAACAGAGTTGACCAAGTTAAGAAGACGAACATGCCTCTCGGTGAATGGAGAGTTCTCAGGAATCCTTAAAGCTAGCTCCTTGAGTTGTGGATGAATTCTTACAAGGTTGACTTGGATAGTTTTTCTGCGAAGTGAATCCATAGCCTACAAAACAGGAACAAAGATGAACTTCCAAAAATCCTTGAAATGGTTAGTGGATGCATATGATGCTTCATGATATTCATGATGCTATGCACAAGTATGTATGTACAAGAAAGTCACACAAGTTCCTAGTTTAGGCTTGCATGGGGTTTCATAGGTAAGTACCCTCTTGAAGTTTAGTTGGCTCAACCTGTCCTAGAAATAGTAACCGGGTTCTAAGGAGCTCAATATCACTAGATTATTTCCTTGTTCATTGTTTCAATTCAGCCTCTTATCGGCGACCAAAATATTCCAAGGAACCAACCCTCAATGAGTGTAGTATCGAGTATCTACCAACTTCGAACTGCACCAAAGTCGGCCATCTCACTACATCCTAAAAGGCCAAGTTGGTCAAGTAAAGGTTCTAAAAGTTCGTTAGTGCTTCATGACATCACTCAGCGGCCTCGTATTCTCTTTGATTGACTCAAAGGCTACCGGTACCCACAAATATGTCACACTAACATAGCTATTGCTTAGACCGTGTCGGTATACCCCGCACAGTTTCCACAATGTATTGATATTTACCTATGAATGTTTCCCAAATCCGGGTAGAGGATTCAAACCCAAACAATAGAACCAAAGTGTAAAGCAAACAAATCAAGCAAGATAAGCATGTAAAGGTGATCTAAAACCCTAAGGTAACCCCACTTTTAAAAATCTCCCCAGCACAGTCGCCAGTTCTGTGATACGGTGGGAGAACTGACTAGATGTTTTGCGTTTCGTTCGCACTTGTGCGGTTAGCAAGAGTCCCCACCGACTTTTCTTTTATCTAAAAGGAAAGGTAAAAAATCACAGGAAATACCTTTTGAGAATTTTCTCGGGTTCGGGGGGTAGATTATGAAAAGGGAAGGTATTAGAACCCTTTTCATCCATGGTTTTCCATGGGCTCTTAGTTACTCGTTTAGATCACTTGCTTTCATTTAATTGTGTGCTCGTGGTGTGGGCTTTGAAAGTATTTTGAAAAATCTCTTTGTAATGGTTCTCGTCTCTATAAGAACGTATACAAAGTTTTGTTTCAAAGAATGGTTCAAAGATGTGTTTGTGAATCGTGTTTTGAAAAGTGTTTTGAAAAGAGGTTTTGCAATGGTTCTCGTCTCTATAAGAACGTATACAAAATGTTTTATCTTTTTGCAAATGTTTTGAAATGAGAGTGTAGGTGTAAAGGTTTTTGTCATGAGCAAGCGAGTAACTAAGAGCGAATCTATCTACTTGAAAGGTCTTAAGTTGTTCTTTTCTTCTTCCTTTTAATGGTGATATCTTACCATTGATTTGGTAAGAAGCCCCACCATTGGAGGTGAAGGGACAGGCGCGGGTCGATTTTACAATCATTGAAGGCAACTTGTGAAACGCTTTAGAAATTTTTGTAAGGGACGAGATTGTTTTAATCGAAGGAAACATCGAGGGACTACGATCTTTGTTTATTGAAGGGTCATTTGCTAAAGCATCTCATATTCGAGGGACATGATTGTATTTCCGAGGCAACGAGCGAGGTTACCCTAGAGGTGCACGTGTGAAAAGTGTGTTGGTTTCAAGTTATTTATTCTTTGATTAGGCCATCTAGCGATTGCTTTTGAATCTTGCCATACATGCCTAGTTACTATACAGTATATGGAAAACAGTAAATTGCGGGAATTGAAATTCTACGCTATTACAAAATGTTCGGGAATGGGGGTACAATTGTTACAAATGGGGATGAATCAAATGAAATAGCAATGTCTAAATATCAAGCAATACAACCAAATCGAATTTTTGTGCGATTTAATATAAAGCTATGACAATTTATGAAAATAAAATCAACAAAGTATGAAATGTATTTACTTGAAAAAGAGAAAATAAAACCTATTCTAAAAAATTGATTAAATTATAAATCTTTATTATTATTTTTTGTGTATTCTTATTAATTATAAAAATAAATTTAAAGGAAGAAAACAAACTAAGTTAATTCTTTTTGATGTTTTATTAAATGTAAAAAATTAATAAAAATAAGTTTATATAAAAAGAGAAAATGATAAAAAAACTAATCACTAAAAACTAAATTAAATTAATAAACATGTCTTAAGTTTTATTTAACATTCTAAAACAAAACAATAAAAAAACAAATTAAAAAAGAAGAAAAATGGGCTTAGGAGATTTTGGAAGTGTTAGGCCCAAAGAAACATGGTTATCAATGCTGAAACAAAGGAAACAGACCAAAGGGGGGTGAACTAGCAAAACGCGCATGGGCTTTAGGAGTTTGAAAAAAACAGGCCCAATGTTTAAACTTTGCATTAGCTTCTAATTAGAGGTGGAAAACGAATTAGGGTTCTTGGAACCCCTTTAGTTCACAGTGGCGTCGTTCGTCCTCGTTCATCCAAACTCTTCCATCTTCTCATCTCTTATTCATCTCTAAACCTCTCACTAACTATCTCTGTCTCAATTTCGTGAACAAAATCGCTCATGCCGTCTCTATCTCACCATGGCTCGTGCTTTTCTGAAAACCCTAACTTATGTATAATGGGTTCAAAAATTTGCTTATCTGATCTTCCCCTCAACCTTCTGTTGCCGGAGCGCTCTCTCTCACCTCCTAACCAAGCTCTAATGGTTTTGTTTCTTGAAAAAAGGTGACATTCTGTTAGTTTGAAGCTTGAACGATTTTTGTTATTGTTTTGTCTTGTTGCGTTTTTTTCTGTTAATCAAACCTATTGTCTATTGAGATGCAGGAAAATAATGTTATGAGGAAGGTAAAGAGACCATACCTGTTTGGAATTTTTCTGTGAAATGGAAAGGAATGGTGAGACTGAGAGTAGCACTCCCTGGTGGCGGGATTTGCGAGGGGGAAGAAATGAGGATTGAAGGCGCGCTTTTCTGGTAACCTTCTCCTATTTTCCTTGTTGAACGATGATGATGCTGTTTTTCTGGATTTTGTGATTGGATATGTTGTTCTATCAGTTTGAAACTTTGTTGGTTTTTTTTGGTGATGTTGGTTATCTGGGATGATGTTACTGTGCTTTTGATTGTTGGATGTTGTGTTTGAGATGGTTTATCAGTTTTGGACTTGTTGAGCTTTTTTTTTGTTTTGGATTGATATTTAGCTTTGAGATGGTTGTTTGATGATGGTTTGAAGGTTGGTGATTTTGTTGACAAGTTTGAAGGTTTGTTTTGGTTATGGTTCAGACTTTGGGGTTTGACAGTTTGGGATTTTTGACAGTTTGGAGGTTTTGACAGTTTGGAGGTTTTTTTGACAGTTTGGAGGTTACAGTTTGGGATATTTTTTCTGTTTCTTTTTGTTTTGTTTTGGGTTGATGTTGGTTTTTGAGGTTTGAAATGTTTGACAGTTTTTTAGAGGTTTTGTGATTCTTTGTATTTGTTGATGGTTTTGATCTGAGACTTTGTTAATGTTGAGTTAAGAGTTTTTTTGAAGGTTGTAGAGTTGATTCTTACTGTTGGCTTTTGTAACAGTTTGGCCTTGACAATTTTTTGGTTGATGGTTGTTTGAAGGTTGGTTTGAACTGTTTGACAGTTTGGGGGGTTTTTTGGTTTGTATGTTTCTTGCTGTTGGGTTTGAGACTTTGTGGTTTTTTAACAGATTCTGCTTTGTTACAGTTTTTGGAGGTTTTGAATATTTTGGGACTTTGACAGTTTTCTGAGTTTGATAATTCTCTCTCTCTCCCTCTTGCTTAAGCGCTTTGTTTACTGTTATATTCAAGTTGCTTTGGTTGAATTCTTATTCAAAATGGTGGGAAAACCACCAAATTTTGAATACTTTGGCATATTGTTCTTATGCTCTTTTTGTTGCAGTTTTTGTTTTCTAGCAACTCTTATGCAATTGTGACAATCAAGGCAGCAGGGCTGTGCATCCCTAGGTGATTTCTTTCCTCTCTTCTCTCTCAATGACCCTAAGAGTCAATTGTTCTTTTGCCTTTTTCTGAAAAGTTTGCAAATAAATGGAAAATGATGACATGGCTATTGAACAAGTCTCTTGCTTGTTTGACTTAGTTTACCATATTGCTATACTTCTTTGCTGCCTGCTTTCTACTGTTATGTTGTTTGTTGTTTTCTTTTTGCTGCCCAGTTTGCGCTGCTGTTTAGGCATTCTGTTTGTTTGGACAACCTTGCTGCATTTGGACAGTTTGCTTGCATTTCTTGTTTGGACAACTTGCTTGCATTTCTTGTTTGTTTGGACAACTTGCTTGCATTTCTTATTTTTTTTTCTTTTTGTGAACCAAGAAGAATAATCTTCTTGTGATTTGCAAATAGAGAAAAATAAAAATGTGATGAATTAAAAATGGCTTTCTGATTCCAAATTGCAAACTTTAATGATGAACACCATTCTTTCTTTTGAAAAATTCTTGCTTATTCCCAAATAAATTGTACTAACTTTTTCTTCTGTCTTTTGTTCTCATGTGAGCACAACTGGATGGTGGCAAAGCAGTGGAAGCAAGAGACTCTGTGGCAAGAATGGAAGCAAAGGAAGCTCAGTCAACCTTAGGCATAGATTCATTTTCTTTGTAATTTAGAGAGAAACATTCAATCAATTGTACTAATTTTTTTTTAAATACCATAAGTTGTAAAACCTAAAGTATTTAAATAATAAATTGTTTTGTAACAACTTTTGAAATAAATGGAGAAAGTCTTATGAGATATCCTGGTGTTACTTGAAATTTTTTTACTGACAATAACTTGTAATTTTCTCTTTGCATCCTGTTTGGTTTTTTTAATGCCCAATCAAGACAATTGAAACAGAACGCTCCAATCTGATAACTTAAATTCCAATAATCCTGTAATCTTTCACATGCATTCCAATCAAAACACGCACTGTCTATTCCATTTCCTAAACAAGCAAATGTTTTAAGAGACGCAAATCATCTGGTTAACCTGGATCAATCAATCATAAGTGTCCCAAATGACAGTCTTAGTCTTTTGTCCCAAACAATCATGCCTTGAGGACAAACACTGTCTTTTCAATAAACTTGAGAAAGGATGACGATCTGTGAAAACCAATTGAATCTTTTTTGAGAATTCATTTTCTTTTGAGAATTGCAAGAAAAACCCTAATTGCTGGTTTACTTCCACAGGAGAAAATCTGTCTGATCGATTCCTGAGCCAACTTGAATATATGAGAAACCCTAGGGTTGTGTTTTCTATGAAAAATGGGAGGGCAAATTTTGGGGTACAACACAGTCTAGTGCCAAAATGAAGCAGGAAACAAACTTGCCCAAAATAAGTCCAGTTCCCAAACGAAAGGGTGTAACCAAAGCTTGCATTGAAGGAGCCAAAGTGCCCAATCGAAAGATATAAAATCGAAGAAAACTTGTTTTTTGTTCAATTTTGTCAAATTTGAACTTGTGAAAATCCTTGTTGAGGAAATTCCTTGAGAAATGAGAGGGAAAATTTTGGGGTACAACAGTTGCCCCTATTCAATATTTTTAAACCTGAAGAGTTAGATTGGCGAGTCTGCCATTCATGACTTGAAGGTGGAAGATGATTGAACACTAGAGTGCCCAGAAATTTGCCCTTGATGATGTGGTGGTTGATTGGGTAGGGAATGGACTTAAAGATTCCATTTGGAGAAATGATGGATAGTTGTCGGAAATGGGCTTACAGATGCCATCCAAATGTGATTGTTGACAGAAATTAGACTAAGTCTAAGCTTGACTTTAACTGGGAAAGCATCAGAATAAATCTTTGCAGTGATTTGTTTGAACCAGAGGAAGTGTCTAACGGAAAGGAATTAGGATAAACCATTGATCAATTTAAACTGAACCAGTAGAGGTCTTGAATATTCTTTAACTGGGAAGAATCGGGATAAATCTTTGGAGCGATTTATCTAAACCAGAGAAAGTGTCTACCAGAAAGGAATCAGGATAAACCATTGATCAATTTAAACTGAACCAGCAGAGGTCTTGAATATTCTTTAACTGGGAAGAATCAGGATAAATCTTTGGAGCAATTTATCTGAACCAGAGAAAGTGTCTACCGGAAAGGAATGAGGATAAACCATTGATCGATTTAAACTGAACCAGCAGAGGTCCTGAATATTCTTTAACTGGGAAGAATATGGATAAATCTTTGGAGCAATTTATCTGAACCATAAAGTGTCTACCAGAAAGGAATCAGGATAAACCATTGACCGATTTAAACTGAACCAGCAGAGGTCTTGAATATTCTTCAACTGGGAAGAATCAGGGTAAATCTTTGGAGTGATTTATCTGAACCAGAGAAAGTGTCTACCGGAAAGGAATCAGGATAAACCGTTGATCGATTTAAACTGAACTAGTAGAGGTCTTGAATATTCTTTAACTGGGAAGAATCAAGATAAATCTTTGGAGCGATTTATCTGAACCAGAGAAAGTGTATACCAGAAAGGAATCAGGATAATCCATTGATCGATTTAAACTAAACCAGCAGAGGTCTTGAATATTCTTTAACTAGAAAGAATTAGGATAAATCTTTGGAGAAATTTATCTGAACCAGAGAAAGTGTCTACCAGAAAGGAATCATGATAAACCATTGATCAATTTAAACTAAACCAACAGAGGTCTTGAATATTCTCTAACTGGAAAGAATCAAGATAAATCTTTGGAGCGATTTATCTGAACCAGAGAAAGTGTCTACCAGAAAGGAGTCATGATAAACCATTGATCAATTTAAACTGAACCAGCAGAGGTCTGAAGGAAGTTGTTGTACCCCAAAATTTGCCCTCCCATATTCTTCAAGATTTACCAAAATCAATCTCCAGATGATTCAAAATCTCTCAAGGGTTGCACAGTCCAATTGCCTCCTAACACAGTCAAAGTTAGGGTTTTGGTTCTGGCAAAGAAATTGAAGTTTTCAAGGGTCCAATCAAGTCCCACATGCCTATAAACATTGTCAAGCATCCATATGCCAAGTTTCAAGACTCACAGCATCAAATTGCACAGTCAAAAACCCTAAATGCTTCACAGTCAACTGCAGGGGCAAAATGGTCATTTGACAGTAAAAAGTGAAATTTTTTGGTCAACATCTTATTTTGAAGCCACAAACATCATTTGATCAATTCTTGATCATGATTCTCAAAGCATGGCTCAAAAAGTCTCAAGATGCAAAAGTTTCTATTTTTGGACAGTTGAAAAAGTCAACTGCAAATTGACCAAGGCATAACTTCTTCATGGTTTATCATAAAAATCCCATACAAAGCTCATTTTAAAGAGGATGACATTTCCTACAAATCATCTTCACACTTCAAGTCCAAGAAATGCTCTCACAAAAAGTTATCAATTTCAACATTATAGGTCATTTTCAAAAGTCAACAAAAAGGCACTTTAAGTCAAAGACCATAACTTGAGATTGGTAAATCAAAATGACATGGGACCAAAGGCATTAGTTATAGGACTTCAAGACCTTTCCAAAATGTCCAAGAACATGATCATAGATTCAAAATTGAGCAAGATATGCCTTGTAGAAGTTGGGAAATTTTTGGGAATTTTGAAAAGTCAACTTTGCTTCAAAAGCTTCAAAATTGCTAATGGGCCACAATTTCTTTCATGAATCATTACCCAAAGGCTATGCACGACCCATTGACCTCAAAGGGATGTATTTTCTTATTTTTGATTAATTATTTGAATTTTTAATCTTATTAATTCATTTAATTAAATTTAATTATGAGAAAAATATTAAACAATGGTTTTAAATCTTTTTTGTGCAGCAAATATGTCCATTATGAGCTAAATATTTCGTGCATCAATCAACAAGGCCAAATCTTCCATAATTGGCATGATTTTCATGGCAAAAAGATTGGAAAAGATATGGAGAAAATCAAATATTCAAAACATGAATGCATGAATCCATGGGCTTGGTTTTAACCTAATTTCATTCATGTACTTATGCACAACAAAAAACCTAATGCATTGGACACGAAAGCTGCTGAGAAAACATAGAACCAATTTGTAATTTTTGGCCAAAAATCTTGAAACTGATTTCATACCTAGAGCATAATTCAAAGCTTCAAAAGCATTCTAATACATTGCCAAGACATCCAGGAAGCATTTGCAATCAAGAACAGGTCCATAGACTCCAAGAATTGGTAGAACCGAATCACACTTTTCACAAACTTTTCCATAATCGTGTTTTACTTTTCATGCATTGTTCATGTATTTCATTTGTTGATTTACACTAATATTGATGTTCTGAAGCTATTGGTAATAGTTAATTGTCCTAACAATGCTTGAAACGAGATTTGCCATTAACGTTTTCTAGGTTTTTCAGAGCTTCAAATTGGGGCTTTCCTCATATGGAAAAATCAGACCACCAAACCTATGCCATTGAAATCGTGACATCCAAACGAAACGAACCATGACCTCGCGCCCTTTTTATATTTGTCCATGTGCTATTCGCTATTTTTGCAGGTTGCACTTAGTGGGGGTTTAAAACCCCCGCTATTTGTTTATGTTACAGGCAGGAAGCGGAGGAAGAAGCTAGCGTGTCATCACCTAATAGGGGTATTCAAACTTGGCGCGTGAATTTGTTGTTCATACCATTAACGCTTTGTTTTCTATTATAATAATTATGTTCCATAATATTAACAAATGCGCGCAATAGCCTGGTTGGTTGGTGAGGTGTCCTGCAGGTACTGGGACCTGGGTTCGATTCCCAGGTCCCCCCACATATTTCATATTTTTCCTCTTAACGTGTTCATATGCAGCGCCTCCCCCAGGGTTCATCATACAACTCCACATCCAAGCCTACCACACACCCATGAGCTTCAATCGGAAGGCCACAAAGGGAGTTCTACCATGTACTTCAGTCAATGGATCCACACGCAAGCACAAAAAGTCAAAAAAGGGCTTTGATTCAGTGGGCCAAAATGCTTCCAAAACCTCCATAATGGGCCTGAAACCCCCCCTGGTTTGCATTCTTCAATTTTATTTTCTTTTTCAATTTTAATTCTTTTAATTATTTTTTTTAATTGTTTCTTTAATTCCATAAAATAATTTTCACAATAACAAAAAAAGTCAAAAAATACAATATTTAATTATTATTATTTCACCATTAATTTATTTTGTAAATAAACTTTAAATAATAAATTTAGTTAATTTAGGTTTTCAATTTTAATACTTTTTCTTAAATAAATAAAATATGTAGAAATTAGGGTTTTTAACCTTTTCATCTTTTTTTTAATAAATATTTTTTCTCATTATTATTATTAATTACTAAATATTTTGTAAATAAACATGTACATTAATTATTTAGTAAATTAGGTTAAACTTTAATATTTTTCATTAATAATTAAAAACAATTTAGAATTAGGGTTTCTCTTAATTTCTTTATCTCATAAATACCAAAAACTTAAAAAACAATTTCTTTTCTTTTAATTAAATAATAACTAGACTTTTAATTCAATTTAATTTCAAAAGGGTCCAACGCCCTCGAACGTTCAACTTTAATTCTTTCGCGCATTTATTCTTATTTTTCTTTTTTCAATATTATGTAACTGTTCAAGCCATGTAATAGTAATTAGGAATTTATTTTACTTTCCGCATTTTTATTAAAACGGGTCTTTGTAATTTGGCGATGTATAGACCCGCGCCTTGTAATAGCGTAGGATTTTACTTTCCGCATTTAAATTTCCGCACTTTTAAATTCTAATTGCATGAAAGAATGTATGGCCTAAATTAAAAACAAGCGTAGATCACCATGATACATGTACAAGATAAAACATAACATGAAAACAACACACAAATTCACACACCACTCTTAGGGTACGCCTCATTGTTGCCTTACCTTCGAAACGTGGTCGTCGAGTATAGGACGTTTTAGTAAGTCCTTATGTCCATGACATGATCCAGTTGCCTCGAAACGGTTGCCTCGGAATTAAAAAGGATCAATGGCATAAGGGTAGCTTCTAAGGTGTCCTACTATTGCTCTGGTGACCACACTGTCCCTACAAACGAATTGACCCGAACACCTCCAACGGTGGTGCTACCTATCTCTCAATGGTGGGATGGCACTACCTTAAGGACATTTACACAACCTAATTCCTTAGGGTAGGTAGATGACTCATAGATACTTGCTCTGTTCAAAACAAATCAAAACTCTTTTCACACCGACACTTTTCAAAAAGCTTTCAAAACAATTTTTCAAACACTCTTGAGGACTGATACAAGAGTTATTCAGAAAACTTTGACGAAACTTTTTCAAACCCACTCACAATTGAAAAGCAAACACTTTTGAAAACACAATGAGCAAGTATCTAAGAGCCCATGGATAACCATGGATAGAAAGGGTGCTAACACCTTCCCTTTCTATAAATCTACCTCCCGAACCGAGAAACTATCTCATAAGGAATTTTGCTGTGCTTTTGTCCTGTCCATATTGGAGAAAATAAAAGACGGTGGCGACTCTTGATTCTGCGACATTTTGCGAACCAGCGTTAAACAGTCAGTTCTCATTTCCACCGATCACAGAAGTATTCGTCATGTAGATAGTTATACCGTCCTGTTTCGGGAATTGATCTACAATCAATTTGTTCACAGATAGTTGTCCTGTCTTGTCGAAAATTTGTTGATGATAATTTTCTGTTGGTTAATCTTTCCAGAAAAGTTAAAGAGTTAGTTGTATGCAATGTCTTGATGTATGAAATGCATGGCGTAATGATGTTTCTCAAAATAAATGAGATTGCGATGTATGCATTTGTGTTGTTGATGCTATGGTGTATGAATGCAATGTATGAACATATTAGTTATTCTGCTGCAGTGTTGTTGGAATGGGAAAATAAATCTTTGACTGCTGCTGGGAATGAGGAGCGTAAGTCTTCATATTTTGTTGAAGTTGAAGTGTTGATAGATAGGTTTCCATTATTAGAGAAATAAATTTTGTTGGGGAAGGGAAACGCCGTGCATCGTTTATGGACCCTGTGAAATCCTGTCGGGGAATCCTGAGAAGCTCGACAATTTTTACTGGGGAATCTTTGGAGCCGTAATTGGTAATTTGCTCTGTCGGGGATATGAGAGTACCTGATACCATTAGGCTGCATACTGGAGATACGACAGTGATCCTGTAGCAGGATGTTTCTTCCTCTGCTCCTGCTGGAGAAAGTACCTTTGGAGATTTTATGGAATGACCTATAGATATTATCTTGTTTCTTAAAGCCATTAGTAATTGTCTTTTTATTTTCTTTTCCTTTTTTATGCATTAATTTGTAAATAGTAATTATGTTCAAATGCATATGTTCAAAAATAATCACTGGACATTTTTGCAAACAAAACAGGAAAGTAAAATAAAAACAGATAGTTTTGCACTTTTAAAGGAATAAATTTGTATTAACTTGAATAAGCATTTTTGTACAAAGAGACGAACATCCTAGTAAGAGAATGTCGTTGTAAGAATGAAAAATAATACAAAGAAAGACAACTGTTGTACCCCAAAATTTTCCCTCTCATATTTCTCAATACATGGCAAGTGAGGTCCCCAAATTGCTCAAGGAAGTTGAAGAGTTGACCAGACAAACTCTCTCCTAAGGCAGTATACCTCAAATTAGGGTTTCCATCTTCATCAAGATATGTGAACCATAAAGGACTCAAATGCTCACCATTTTCCTAATATGTTCTCAAGATCATCCATATCAAGTTTCAAGCCTTGCAGAAGAAGTTTGCTCAGTTAACTGTTCAAATGCCTGAAAATCAACTGTACTAGGTCAAAAGTCAACTGTGGCCCACATATAGTCAAACTTCAAGATTTTGGTCAACATCCTCATTTTGAAGTATTATTCATCATTTGATCAAGGGTTGATCATGATTCCTCAAGGATTGCTCACAATTCATCAAAACCCAAAAGTTGCTAAATTAGGGTTTTGCAGGAAAAGTCAACTCAACTTTGACCAAACATAACTTTCTCATACTTTATCAGAAATGACCCATACAAAGCTCATTTTGAAGAGGATGCAATTCCCTACCATTAATCCTCATCTCCCAAGTTCAGAAGATGCACTCAAAAAAAGATATGAATTTTGACATTATAGGTCCTTTTGAAAAGTCAACAAAAACACCTTTTGGGTCAAAGCTTCATACATGAACATGGAAGACTCAATTGAGATAAGACTCTAGGGTTACTACTAAGGTATCCTAATATTGCTTTAGTGATTGTACATCCCTTTCGAATTGACCCTTACAACTCCAACGGCGATGCTACCTATTTCTCAAAAGTAGGAAAGTGCTGTCTAAAGGAAATAAGAATAGAAACGATCTTTTCTCGAGTAGGTAGATGCTAGTAGGTACTTGCTCAAATCAAAACTTTTCACACTTACACATTTCAAACAAATTTCCAGAACAACTTCGTCACACCCTTGAGGAATGATACAAGGGTTATCACGAAGTAAAACATTTTTCAAAACAAAGCATACAAAAGCAATTTAAAAATGAGCAAGTACCTAAGAGCCCATGGAAAACCATGGATAGAAAGGGTGCTAACACCTTCCCTTTCTCTAATCTACCCCTCGTTCTCAAAATCTCGAAAAAGGATTTTTTCTGTACTTTTTTCCTTTCCGGTTGGATAAAATAAAAGTCGGTGGCGAATCTTGCTTACCGCGACATTTTGCGAATAAAAAACGCAAAACGCAAACCAGTATTAACAATCGGTTCTGCCACCGTATCACAGAACTGGCGACTCTGTTGAGGAGTTATAAGTGGGGTATACCTTAGGATCTAGGTCATTTAAATTTCTTCGCTTGATTATTTTGTTTGCTTTATTTTTGAGGGTTTTGTTTGGGGTTACTATAGATCCTACACCCGGATCTGGGGAACACCTTTTAGGTAAGTAGCAATAGATTTT
The DNA here is from genome assembly GCA_948472305.1 of Vicia faba. Lineage (NCBI taxonomy): Eukaryota > Viridiplantae > Streptophyta > Magnoliopsida > Fabales > Fabaceae > Vicia > Vicia faba. The sequence goes on from OX451739.1 coordinate 472,353,100, forward strand.
GAGGGAACTGTACGGCGTAGACCGATACAGTTAAATTAGTAGCTACGTTGGTGTAGCACTTTGGTTGGTACTGGTGTTGTACCCCAAAATTTTCCCTCTCTCTTTTCCACAAGAAATCACAGCTTCGGGCTTTTCCTGATTTTTCAGATTGGTTTAAGAATCGGTCAAACAGACTTTTCTCATCAGTCAGACAAAATTAGGGTTTCCATTAACTTTTTAATCAGTCCAAGCAGATTATTAGGGTTTTTAGTGATTTGGTTGAGTTTGGCTCAGGGTTTGATCGGGCAGACGCTTCTTTGACAATAAATCAAGAATTAGGGTTTGCACGCGCATTTTCAGAAGAATTTGAATCCACAGTGTCTTAATTGGCTATTACACTGCTTTGACGTTTGCTCAAGATTTCTGTTTGTTTCTCAAGGTCTAAACATCTGGGACATGGGCTGAGGCTTCTGATTGAGAGTTTGAAGTATTGGTCTAATCAGTGAAATGAAAGGCGTATGGACATTTGTTTTGATTGATTGTGCAATACATGTGGTTAATTGGGACGCCGGGTTTATTATTGATTAATGCGAAGTTGCAAGACTACAGTGTTTATTAATTATTTATTTTATCTAAGTTAGAATAATTGGGATTTACTTCCAGTTATTTTAATTCAAGAAACTTAACTAATTAAATAGACAGTGAAATAAAAGAGATATCTGACAAAAAGACTTTTATTTATTTTTAATTATTGGTACAAGTGTTATTTAAATACAAGTAATTTTTACATTATTTATAATAATGTTTATTACATATGATTAAAATAAAATAAAACTGTATCCTAAGTGTCTTGAAATCTTCATCTGCTACTGCTGCTCCCCATTGCTCAACTGATATTTATCTGCAAAGACAAAAAAAGAAAGAAGTCAAATGCAGATGAATTAAAAAAAGGCATTTTCAGACAGTTAATCATAAAAACTCATCATTAAAAGTGTTGGCCGGAATCAGTTTGTTCGCCCTCTCTGCAAATCACAAGAAGACTCTTGGTTCACAAAGAGGGAAAGAAAATATGTTTGCAAGCATATGAATTTGTACAAGGCTGCATAATTGAACCAAATGCACAAAGCTACATGAAAAGGGACAAGCTACTGAATATGCCAAAACAGGCTGCATAATTTCAAACCAAATTGCAAACTGAAAAGGCAAACCAAACTGAAATGCCAAAACCAAGTTGCACAAATTCAAAATATCAACCAAACTGTCCAAGAGCTGTCAACAGAGCTGCCTACAAGCTAGCAAAAGCAATACAGAAAAACTGGAAATATGCAGAGGAAAGATACAATGCAAGCAACATTTCAAAATTGTCATCATTTCCCAGCCAAACACTTTTTCAGAATAAGTACACTCTAAGCAATATAATATGCTTTTTTCTGTGGAGAGAGAAAAGAGAGAAAAGTAGCAGGCTTACAGTTTCAGGCAGGCTAGATAAATATAACAGATCAGAATTGTCAAAAGGAGGCAGAAAAATACAAAGAAAAATAACACATCCTGCATCAAAGCTCTCAAACCTAATAAGCTCCCAACTGCCTCAAGCTTTAAACCTGTTACAAAGCAAGCCTGTAACAAACAAAAAGCCTCAAAAACACAGAAAACCTGTCAAAACTACTTCAAGCCTCATGCCTGCCTAAACAACAAACCAAAGCTTGTTCAGTTTCAAAATCTGTATGAACCCTCCAAGCCTGTCAAGCACAAACCTGCTAAAACTTCAAACTGCCTTGCAACCTGTGTTCAACTCAAACACATAACAAAGAAACTCAAGCCATATAAACCTGCCTAAAAACCAGTAAAAGCAAGCCTGCCTGTACAATAAACTTGCCTCAAATCCAAACACAAACCTGTGTTCAACATGCTCTAACTACCTTAAGCCTGTCAAAACAAACTGATAAGCCTTTCAAAGCCCAGCAAGCCTAAGGACCAGATAGCATAACAAACAATAAACCTGTACCAACAAAACCTTGAAGCCTGCTAAAACCACCAAGCCAATCCAAATATCAAAACATACAAAAATCCAAGCATCTCAAATCATAAGCAAACAACTCTCAGTTTCAATATCCTCATCATTGAGAAAACAAATCCAAACTCTCAGAACTAAAGTTCATCATCGAGTAACAAAGCCAGAGAGAGGAAAAGCAACTGAAGCTAGCAAAAACACTAAGGCAACCTCATCAACATCATCAAAGCAACATAACAACAATAAACAAGCATCCTCAGAGCCAAGCTCATCACAGGATCAAACAGCATCATCAAACTCAGAATCAAATCATCACAGATAAGCAAAACTCAGAAGCAAGCAATCAGAAGAGGAAAAGAAATTATACAAGCGTTTTCAGAAGCAAAGCATCATCATAAAACATAAGAAGCAAAATACAAAGTACCAGGAAGGCCACAAAGCTAGCATTACATACTCCCTCCGCCTCCGGCCACCTGAGAAGCGCCGCCGTCCTCCTCCGTCTCCTCTCCAAAGATAGTAATTTCTTCTCCCTTTTTACACACCTCACATGAACATGTAACACATAAAAATCAGAACATACAAAAATAAAGCATGCAAGGATAAAAACTTGAAACCCTAAAGCGCGTCTGAAGAGAATACCTTTTCTCATCACTGCCTTGCTCAACCATGGAGAGAGGGAGATGGAGGTAGCGTCTGGCAGCTGAGGCGAGGGGAGGAGTATCACTGGCCTTCGTTTGAGAACGAGAAAGACGAAGAAGACGATGGAGAAGCGGCGCCGTTCTAAGCCTCTGTAACTCTATTCTGAGGCAAACAAGAATGAACCCTAAACAAACATTGTAACACGCATATGGGCCTCTGCCCCATTAACCTGCCTAAGCCCAACAATCCTGGCGCACACCCCCCCCCCCTTTTTCCTTTGAATCGGTTTGTTTTTGTTTGGGCCAAGCATTTCCTCCTTAGGCCCATTCAACCTTTTTTTATTTTTTTTTTATACTTACAAAACAAATCCTTTTTTTATATATATCACTTTATTTTCTTTTTCTTTGATCAAAATAATACATTACTTTGTTGTATAAATTTCACCAATACTTTTTTTTTACACTTAAAATTTGTATATATGAAAACATTTTAAAAAATACATAAATAGTTAATTTGTTTTTAAGGTTAAATATTTCCTTTTAATTAAAACTTTTATATAATTTAACAAAAAACCAAAAATAAATAAAATACTTAATATTGCATTAGGTTAACATATTTTTCTCATTTGTAAATAATCACATACACTTTCACAAATACTTTTATTTCTCTTTGATTCTTATACTTTGCTATATTTTATATTGAGAATGCGATTCGATTTGGTTGTAAATATTATTTGGACACTACTATCCTGATAAGACTCATCCCCATTTGTAAATATTTGTACCCCCATCCCCGGATACTTATTTGTAATAGCTTAGACTTTAAATTCCCGCAATTTATCGCTTTCTATATACTGTATAGTAATTAGGGTTTTGTATGCGAAGATTCAAAATCAACCACTAGATAACCTAATACAAGACAAAATGCATGAAAATCAAATACACCATTCACACTTGCACCCCTAGGGTAATCCCGCTTGTTGCCTTCAAAAATGGGCCATGTTTGCATGTTGAGTTTCTTTGGCAAAACAAAAATAAATCAAATGATCATAGTCCCTCGATGACGCTTTCGAAAGTTGCCTAAACAAAATGATCATAGTCCCTCAAGAAAATGGCCAAAGACACTTGACACTATTGCATTCATGGTCTAAACGATGACCCGCGCCCGTCCCATTAACATCCTAACACAAGGTTGTTCACCAAATACAATGGTGAAACAACACTGTTAAAAGGGTTAAAAAGCATAAGAAAGATCTTTGAGTAAATTTAGGGGTAGACAACTCTTAGTTACTTGATCAAACTTGCAAAACACACTTGCCTACTTTCAAAACACCCTTCACAAACACAACTTTCAAAACAACTTTCAAAAACATTGAAACATCTTTTCAAAAAGACAAACACCTTTGTAAAACATTCGAGTAAAGAATTGTTACAATGGTTGCCTAGACAAGGCATCTTTTTCAAAACATTTTCAAAAACCACACACACAAAGCACCATTTCAAACAATTGAAAAGCAAAGGCAAGTGATCTAAAACAAGTAACTAAGAGCCCATGGATAACCATGGATGAAAAGGGTGCTAGCACCTTCCCTTTTCATAATCTACCCCCCGAACCCACGAAAACATCTCAAAGGTTTTTCCTGTGCTTTTTAACCTTTCCTTTAGGATAAAATAAAAAGTCGGTGGCGACTCTTGCTAAACCGAACAAGTGCGAAAACAAGCGCAAACCTCAAGTCAGTTCTCCCACCGTATCACAACTGGTATCCCTTGTGGTGAAACAAGGAGAATACGGGGCCATTGCATGGTGTCGTGAAGCATCAATTGACCTTAGAACCTTTAATTGCACAACTTGTCCATTAGAAAGTAGCGAGATAGTCGGCCTCGGTGTAGAGCTGAGAACTGGTTGATACTCGATGCTACACTCATTGAGATCGGACTTTCGGAATATTTCGGCCGCAAGAAAAGATTGCGTGAGCTGAAACCATGACCGATAAAGGATGGTCGGTGATATTGAGATCCTCTAGAACCCGGTTACTTTTCTAGGACAGGTTTGAAACCAATTTAAGTTTAAGAGGGTATTACCTTTGACCTCATGCAAGCCTTAAACCTAAGGGCTTTGTGTGATTTGACTGTGTTTGCAATACCTGTGTTTGCTATACCTGTGGTTTATCATGATATCATGCATCATAACATGGCATTCATGCTTCATTACACTAACCATTTCAAAGACCAAGGGAATTTATCTTTGTTCTGTTTTGCAGATCACGGCTTCCGTGCGTAGAAATAATATCCGAATCAGCTTTGTGTAGATACCTGCCCAACTTAAAGAGCTGGCATCAAGAGTTTCTGAAACTTCTACTTTCATTAAGAGACACGGCCGACTTCTCAGCCTGGTTACTTCAAACTTTGATGAACAGATGATGAGCGTACTTTTTCAGTTCTTCGATGCCAAGCATCACTGCTTCACCTTTCCAGATTATCAGTTGGTACCCACCTTGGAAGAATTCTCTCAGCTATTGGGCATATACATTCTTGAACAGGTACCCTTCACAGGTATAGAGGAAATTCCTAAGCCAGAAGCCATTGCCTCAACTTTGCATTTGAAACGGGCCGATGTGGTATCCAATTGGGAAACTCGAAGCGGAGTCGAGGGTTTTCTAGTCAAATTTCATATAGACAAGGCTCAACTATTTTAGGATGATTTGGGTTTTCAGGCTTTTGAGGATGTCTTGGCTCTTCTTATTTATGGTTTAGTTCTCTTCCCTAATCCAGACTCCTTCGTAGATGTGAATGCTATCAAGATTTTCCTTTCTCGCAACCCCGTGCCTACCTTGCTTGGAGATATTTTACGCGCTCTCCATACTCGTACCATGAAGAGAAGAGGGACTCTTATGTGCTGCATGCCGTTGCTGTCGAGGTGGTTTATTTCTCACCTCCCTAGGTCTATACTAAAGAACGATGAAGGTTTGGGTTGGTCGCACAGAATAATGTCACTCGCTCATACGGATATTCTTTGGTGTTCCCGGGCTATGGAAGACATTGCTATTATTGACCGCTGTGGGGAGTACCCTAATGTCCCATTACTCGATATCAGATGGGGTATAACTTACAATCCTTGTCTAGCTTTGCGTCAATTTGGTCGTGCTCGAAGGGATGGTCCCCATGAGTTACTTATTGAGAGCATTGTATTCAACTATGAGGATGATGTTAAGGAGTATCATCGGAGGTTCATACGAGCTTGGGGCATGGTAAACAGATTTGACCCCAAAGAGTTGGGACCAAATACTTCCATTCCTATAGAGCCTTACCTCCAATGGGTACGAGCTCGTGCCCAGAAGCTTATGATGCCTTATGTGGCCATATTACCAGTGATTGTGGAGCCCACTACTGAAGAAGGCATTCCTTACACAGTTCTCTATCCTTACATTCCCACTGATCTTGGGGAGTTACAGAGGTCTTGGATTCAGCTGAAGAATGAGCGGGATACTTACAGGGAACAATTCCATGATCAAGAGAGGAAGGTTTTAAAGCTCACCAGGCAGCTCCAGGAAGAAAGAGTGCTCAATGATTATATCAGCACAAAGAGAAAGCGTCCATGGGAATTTTGATTTTTCTTTTCTAGTTTTAGATTTGTTTTATTTACTTATTTTGTAACGCCTTAAAGGCATGTTGAACCTTAAAATTTAAGCTAATAAAGTTTTTGTTTATTTTGGTTTACAAATTTAAATTTCCCAAAGTCTTTGAAATCATTACATGCGCATCCCATTATCATACACATCATTACATGTACCACTACAGGTTTCTCATCTTCTTCGTTGTTTATTTCAGCAGAAATGTCTTCCGATCAAGCCATCAAAGATCTTCTGTCAAAACCCGACAGTCACTCTGTCCAGCAGGTACCGAGGCATAGACAGCTTTGAAACATAATCATTAGTACCCACGACCTCGTGACATCTACACTCCCCACGGAATGAAAGCAATCAAGGCATTGACATCAGCTTTCCTAAAACAGGAGGTAATCTCCCCAGCCAGGGTCTTTCAAGAATCTGACATCTATATACCCCAGTTGAATCTCATAATTGCGAGCGGCTCATAAAATTTGTCTCTCAAGCAGAAGTTCATTCCTCTGAATACAGAAACTCAATCCTCGACAGAGTTTATCCCTCCAGCTATGGATGTTCATCCTCCAACAGAGATTCTTTTTTCCCCGCAAAGTTATTCTCAAAGCAGAGTCTCTCCCCGGCAGAATATCCGTAAACAAGGAGCAAATCTCCAGCATGATCATCTCCGTTCACCATCCCCAGCGAAAGTTGAAGAACCATGTTTTTCCACAGCAGTCAGGAAGGCTATTTCCAATACTCTCAGGCAGCAGTCAGGGATTTATTTCCCAGACTCAGATATGTCACAATAGCATCTCATGTTCATACATCATGACATGCGCATACATATCGCATACAACACAATCTCAATATTTTGAGAACATCGCCCCACCATGAATTTCATACATTGCACATAATTAACCTTATTATCTTTTTAAGAAAGACAATTATCACCAACAATTCCAGCAGTTGTACATATCACATCTGCAGACAACTTATGGAAAATAAGTTCCCGAAATCAAACGGGTCAACTAATCTACGTGATCAAATGAAGATGCCCTACTACCCAGGATTTCATTTCGAGGTAACCCTACTATCCAGGTTCCTTCACATAGCCCTACTATCCAGGCTTTCATTTCAAGGTAACCCTACTATCCAGGTTCCTTCCCATAGCCCTACTACCCAAGCTTTCATTCTGAAGTAACCCTACTATCCAGGTTCCTCATCATAGCCCTACTACCCAGGCTTTCATTCCGAAGTAACCTTACTATCCAGGTTCCTTCTCATAGCCCTACTATCCAGGCTTTCATTTCAAGGTAACCCTACTATACAGGTTCCTTCCCATAGCCCTACTACCCAGGCTTTCATTTCGAGGTAACCCTACTATCCAGGTTCCTCCTCATAGCCCTACTACCCAGACTTCCATTCCGAAGTAACCCTACTATCTAGGTTCCTTCTTATAGCCCTACTATCTAGGATTCCATTTCAAGGTAACCATACTATCCAGGTTCCTTCCCATAGACCTACTACCTAGGCTTTCATTCTGAAGCAACCCTACTATTCAGGTTCCTTCTTATAGCCCCATTATCCAGGCTTTCATTTCAAGGTAACCCTACTATCCAAGTTCCTTCCCATAGCCCTACTACCCAGGCTTTCATTTCGAGGTAACCCTACTATCCAGGTTCCTCCTCATAGCCCTACTACCTAGACTTTCATTCCGAAGTAACCCTACTATCCAGGTTCCTTCTCATAGCCCTACTACCCAAGATTTCCTTTCGAAGCAACCCTGCTATCCAGGTTCTTTCTCCATTATCTCCAAACAACAGTTTACAACACTGTAAGACCTGGACCCGACCAGATACGGTCAATTTCACATTTCCCCAATTGAAGTCAAACTTAGATTTGGTCTAATTTCTGTCAATAATCACCTTCAAATGGCATATTTAAGCCCATCTCCAACAAATTTATGTCATCTCTCCAAATGGCATCTTTAAGCCCATTCCCTACGCAATTGACAACCACATCATCAAGTGCAAATTCCTAGGCGCTCTAGTGTTCAATCATCTTCCACTTTTAAGCTACGAACGACAAACAAGACGATCTCACTTTTCAAGTTTAAGAAGATTAAACAGGGGCAGTTGTTGTACCCCAAAATTTTCCCTCCCATTTTTTATTCAAGATACTATCCTAAATCTTCTCGAATACTCAATTTGGCTCAGAAGTTTGATCAGAAATATTCTTTTCCTAGGCAGTAAGTCAACGATTAGGGTTTGACGTTTCTCAAAGAAAATTGATTCTTCAAGGTTTCAAATGGTCTTCATAGATCTTCATGCCTCTTCAAGGATGTTCAATCCGAGTTTCAAACCTTGAATTCCAAGTTTGCTCAGTCAATGGTTCAGACGACTGAAAAATGACTCCATTGACCCAAAAGTTGACATTTTGTGAGACCAAGTTCAAGCGACTGTAATTTCTTCATTATTCGATATTTTTGAGCGGTTCTTCTTGCGTACGACTCTCCTTGATGTTATCTCCAATTTCTCTTCACAAATAAAGAGTTGATTACATGTAGAAGATCACCAAAATTCGAATGCGTTAGAAGTCACTTCATGGATTTTGACCTAATCTTAAGTAATTGTCGCCTGGTTTCTAAGAATTGTGATTTCCTCAAATTACAAGATCTTGCGACGATTATCTCTGCATATGGTCATAAGTGATGTCGCTCACGAGTTTATCTTCAAAGATCGAAATAAAATTGTGTTTGGAAGACTTTGAAAGTTATCGAATCGTCGCAAGTCATTTGTTTGATTTCGAATGTTCTTAACCACAATTTGTTGAAGTTTATTAATTCTACAGGATTGACAAATGTTCTTAAAGCATGTTTTGTGTTGGCAATGAAGTTCCACTTTAATCGAGCATGGCGTGCAAGTTCATTTTGAATGCAAATTTGATTTGGACAAGAGGTGAAGATTAAGACTGTCATTTAGGTGACCATGGTTTTTAGGTTTGAGTTAACCAAGTTGGAATTGAATTCTTAAACATTTATTTTGTTTAGAAATTTTATTGGAGTACAAGGCGCATGTTTTATTTGATCATTTTGCGATTGCTTGAAGTTCAAGTTACCAAGCCAAGGTGTTTTATTAAAAGAATTCAATTGAGAACTGCAAAGTTTAAATTAAAATTCAAGTTTTGTACAATAAATTTCGTCATTTACAAATTAATTCAAGGCTTTGTGTTTATTTCGTTATAAATGAAATTAATTACAAATTTTTGTCTTGTTTACAAAGAATTACAAAATTTTTATTTACAAAGAAAGAAATTTTATTCTACTTCTTCAAGTATTCTTTGCTTCATCTTCAAGCAATCCATCCAATCCTCGCTTGCCATCCATGCCTCATGTTCATGAAATAAAGAAAAGAAAGTTAGCAAGAAATCAAGCAAAAGAGTATTTGTTAAAAGGGAAATTTCATCACTAGGGTTTGTATATAGGAAACAGAATTTAAGTTGTTTGGTTTTATCATAATCCCTCTTCTCCCATTATTGCAAATCACAAGGTTGGACCTTGGTTCACAAGAAGGAAAAGAAAATATACACTGCCAAAATATGCAAGCTGCAACAAGCAGCAGCAAACTGCTACACAAAATAGGCTGCAATGCAAAACCAGCATACAAAGCAAGCATCGAAACAGGGCAAGGCTGCCAAATAGCAGCTAATGTAACAGCAACAGCAGGCTGCTATACAAGTAGCACAAAGTAAAAACAGGCTGCAATGCAAAACCAGCAAACTGCTACACAAAACAGGCTGCAATATAAAACCAGCAAACAAAGCAAGCATAGAAACAGGGAAAGGTTGCCAAATATCAGCTAATATAATAGCAACAGCAGACTGCTATACAAGCAGCACAAAGTAAAAACAAGCTGCAATGCAAAACCAGCAAACAGAGCAAGCATAGAAACAGGGCAAGGCTGCTAAACAGCAGCTAATGTAACAGCAACAACAGGCTGCTATACAAGCAGCACAAAGTAAAAACAAGTGCAGCAAGAAACAACAATATGCAAACAAACAAAACATAGCAAGCAAGGCAGCATAGGCTGCCAAGATGATAAGAGAAAGTAGCAATGAGTAAAACAAAATGGAGCAAGGCAAAATAGCAACTTAACTTGCTCATCAAACCAAACACATCATCATTTTCCTAAGCTATACAAACCCTTCAAAATTTCAAATAAATAAGCAGAAATGCTTTATTCCAGTGAAAGATGAAAGAGATATCACCTAGCAAATAACAGTCCAGAAACCTGCTATAAAGACAGTCAAAACTAGAAAAAATCCAGCTCTTCACTTTACTGCCATAAACTTTGTCCATCCTGCACATAATAACCTGTCCAAGGCAGGCCAAAAACTTGCACCAAAATAGGCAACTTAAAACCTGAGCTCAAAATGCCAAAGTCAGAAAACCAATTTTGTTCAATATTGCCAAAACCTTCCCTCCAATTCCCACTTCTCAGCTGCTATAATACAAAAAACAACCAAGCAGCAAAAAGGAGCAAGGATATACAAACCAACAAAGAATGCCCAACACATGCTCATTGAGATCCTCCACTTGCTCAAGAATGCCCAAGAGTTGACCAGACAAACTCTCTCCTAAAGCAATGAACCTCTAGCTAGGTGTTGTAACCCAAAATTTTCCCTCTCATTTTACTCAAAACATACTCCTAGAGACCCTCAATTTGCTCAAGGTAGCCCAAGAGTTGACCAGACAAACTCCTAAGGCAATGTATCTTAAACTAGGGTTTCCATTTTCATCAATATGGGTGAACTCCAAAGACCTAATATGCTCTCCATTGTCCTAATATGTCCTCAAGACCCTCCATGTCAAATTTCAAGCCTTGTACAAGAAGTTTGCTCAGTCAACTGCTCAGATGCTTGAGAATCGACCATATTAGGTCAAAAGTCAATTGTGGCCCACATACAGTCAAACTTCAAGATTTTTGGTCAACATCAACATTTTGAAGTTATATCCATAATTTGATCAAGGGTTGATCATGATTCCTCAAGGAATGCCCCAAATTCATCAAAACCCAAAAGTTGCTAAATTAGGGTTTCTCGGGAAAAGTCAACCAAACTTTGACCAAGCATAACTTCTTCATACTTTATTAGAAATTTTCCATCCAAGGATCATTTTGAAGAGGATACAATTCCTTACAATTCATCTTCGGCCTTCAAGTTCAAAATATGCACTCACAAAAAGATATGGATTTCCACATTATAGGTCCTTTTGAAAAGTCAACAAAAACACTTTGTGGGTCAAAGCTTCTTAGATGAACATGGAAGACTCAATTGAGATGATACCAAAAGGGTTGCTTAGGGGACATCCTAAGATTTCTAAAAAGTCTAAGAACACCTATCTAGGGTTAAAATTGGAAGAGATATGCCTTGTCAAAGTTGACCTTTTTTGCAAAATTGCCAAAAGTCAAATGTGCTCAAAAATGCATTTTTTGCCAAATGGGCCTAACTTTTTATGCTTGAACCTCACATGTTATTTGCTTCATTATTTATTTTATTTTGATTTTTTATTAATTAAAAATTGAATTAAATCAAATAAATGATAAATAATAGCAAAGATTTGTTTTGATTAGATTTTTGGACAGAATCACAAGCTCATTATGCTGGCATAGTAGAATCAAATTAAATCAAATCTAATTGGCACAAGAATGGCATGATTAGGGCAAATTTGGAAGGATATCATACCACATGAAAATCAAATCAAATCTCCGTAAAGTTCAAGATACAAGTTGTTTTTTGTTGACCTAATACACTCCAGTACATATACATAACGCATCCAAGGCAAAAGAAGGAGGTTGCATTCGTTAGAAAGAAAGAACAAAACTCAAAAAATTGACAAAAAGTTGTGATTCGGTTTCAAGCCTGGAGGCCAATTCAAGCCATTCTAGCATTGCCAAACGATTCCTGGACCTTCCCAGAAGCTAACCCAATCGGTTGCACGCCTCCACATGCCCAGGATCGCCCTCTTGACGTCACACGGCTTGTATTCTTTTTCAGATTTCATTATTATGATTCTTGCATCATGAAAGTGTTTCAATGGTATATTTGTGTTTGTTGTCATGTTTGCATCATGTCTGGGCCATTTAATTGAAGTTTTAACGCTTGTATGAACATTTGCCATAGCTAGGATTTGCTTGGTTGTTTTGGGGATTTTAAATGCAGGAACAATTAGCCCTAATGAAGGATACCATTATGATCAGAGGGTCAAAACCAATCGATCCATGATCTTGAATCTTATTTATATTGCTTGTACGTAATTATTGAAAGTCACATGGTTATAGCCATGGAAGCTTGGCCGTAGGTAAAAGTTGCAGGCCTAACACGACAGAGGAGGAAGAAGATGATGATGTGTTCAACCATCATTGGGCCATTCAAATAAAATGCACGTTTTTGTTTTAATTCAGTAATCCACGTTGCTTTCATATATTACATATCATTGTTATTATACTAACAAATAAAACATGGTAGCCTAGTGGTGAAGCGCGCATGGTATGAGTGGGAGGACCTGAGTTCGATCCCAGGTCCCAGCATTTTTCCATTTTCTTAACATTTAATTGTAGGTTCTGTACACTGCCTTGCCAGGAGTCTACCATGCATCCTTTGATCCAACCATTGGATTCATCATTAATACAAATCCAGCGCTTCATCTAGGAGGGACCATGGTGCACCATCAGGAAGCCTCCCCACTGGATCATGTGCTGACTGGGTCTCAATCATAATGGGCTTGGATTAATTCAGCAACATACCCCCCTGATTTCTTCAGCAAACAGGCTCAATTTAATTTTTTTTATTTTCTTTTATTTATTTTGTTTTGTTTAATTATTTGTTTCACAAATTAATTCTTTTTTTATTAACTACAAAAAAACCATAAAATCACAAAAAACATTGAAAATCATATTTTTCATAAAAAATATTTTATTTCTTTAATTAATTAATTAAGTTCAAATTAGGTTAATTTAATTCCTTTTCACAATTAAAACTAATTAGAAATTAGGGTTGTAAATAATTAATCTTTCTCCAAAAATAACCAAATTATTATTTTTTTAATTAGATTTTAGGTCTCTTAGTTAATTCTTCGCATTTAATTCGTCGCGCGTATTTTAGTTACCTTTTTTATTATTATTTATGTAACTGCTTCGAGGTTGTAATAGATTTTAATTAGGGTTTTAAATTTCCGCATTTTATTTTCAGTTAAATAATTCTGTATCTGCGAAAGCCGTGTAATAGTTAGGATTTCTATTTCCGCACTTTAATTTTCGTAATTATAAACTGTTAGATGTATGCTAATAGGATTGCATGGCAAGAATATTTGAAAATTAAAACGGTAGATAACCTAAATGTGCAAAGACAAATTAACTGAAAAAAGCTCACTCGCACATGCTCACTCCTAGGGTTTACTCCACTTCGATTGCCTTCGGTTAAGCGGTCATGAAGTATAGGGCTTGCTAGTTGTCGTCCTCTAGCCCTGAAAGATCTCAAATGACCCATTCGGATGTTGCCTCGGAAACAACTCTTTAAGGCTTTAAGATGATTAGTAACACCTCCTAACATTGCTTTTGTGACCATATATGTCCCTTCGAACGTCCCTTAAAACTCCAACGATGGTGCTACCTATTCCTTAATAATGGGATAGTGCTGTCTAAAGGAAAATGAACAGTCTTTTTCGAGTAGGTAGATTAACTTTTAAGTACTTGCTCAAACAAACAAATTTCACACAAACACCTTTCAAAAAAATTTCAAAACAACTTCGTCACACTCTTGAGGACTGATACAAGAGTCATCACGAAGTAAAACCTTTTCAAAACAAGCACGCACAAGCAATTTAAAAAATGAGCAAGTACCTAAGAGCCCATGGAAAAACCATGGATAGAAAGGATGCTAACACCTTCCCTTTCTATAATCTACCCCCCGTACTCAAAAATATCTCGAAAAAGGATTTTTATGTTCTTTTTCCTTTTCCTAATTGGATGAAATAAAAGTTGGTGGCGACTCTTGCTTACCGTGACATTTTGCAAACAAAAAACGCAAAACGCAAACCAATATTAACAGTCAGTTCTGCCACCGTATCACAGAACTGGCGACTCTGCTGGGGATATAATAAAGTGGGGTATACCTTAGGATCTAGGTCATGTTCAAAATTTATTTCTTGTTTGTTTGCTTTATTCTTAAAGGGTTTTGCTTGGGTTACTATAGATCCTACACCCAGATCTGGGGGGAACTTATTAGGTAAACAGCAATAGATCGTGGAGACTGTATGGTGTAGACCGATATGGTTTAAGCGATGGCTGTGTTGGTGTGGCACTTTGGTTGGTACCGGTATCCTTCATCGGGAAACGAGGAGAATACGGGGCCGCCGCGTGGTGTCGTGAAGCACTAACGGACCTTAGAACCTTAGTTGAACAAACTTCGCCATTAGAAAGTAGTGAGATAGCCGGCCTCGGTATAAAGCTGAGGATTGGTTGATACTCGATGCTACACTCATTGAGATCAGACTTTCGGGATATTTCGGCCGCAAGAAAAGATTGCTTGAGCTGAGATAATACACGATAAAGGATGGTCAGTGATATTGAGATCCCTTAGAACCTGATTACTTTTTAAGACAGGTTTGAAACCAACTAAACTTCAAGAGGGTATGTCCTTTAACCTCATGCAAGCCTTAAACCTAAGAGCTTGGTATGATTTATCTGTGTTTGCTATACCTGTTGTTGTACCCCAAAATTTGCCCTCCCATTTCCTCAACATTTTCTCCTCACAAGACCTTTGAAGATCAAGATCCAATTAGGGTTTCCTCTGCTCAAGACTTCTCCTTGCACTGTGGACTCAAATTAGGGTTTGTGTTTGCCTAAAGATGTTTTGACCTAAAATGCCTAAGATGACTTTCATGCTTCATGTTGGACTCCCAAGTTTACCTATACCAAGTTTCAAGTCTTGATTCCAAGTTTTACCCAGTCAATTGGACAGTTGACCTAGAAATCAATTGTATTGGGGAAAAAGTCAACTGTGGCCAATTGACAGTCAAACCTCATGAAATTTGATCCACATCAACATTATGAACTCATATGAACCATTTGATCAAGTTTGGATCACAATTCCATAAGAAATTTGATCAGATCATCAAAAGGGCAAAATGGTCATTTTTAGGGTTTTGACTGCACAGGGGCAATTTTTGACTGTTTGACCTAGCCAATGACAAACCAAGCTCACATATGGCCTCAAGGACTCAATGGAATTATCTTGACATGTTCATCAAGCTCAAAAGATCCCAAGTACACAAGATTGACAGTTGAATTTCCCAGTCAATTGATCCATTTTGACTGTATACTGAAAAGTCAAACTTTGACTTTTTGGTCAAAATCAAGAGTCAAGATTCATTTTTCATCAAAACATGCCAAATCATGAAACTTGTTCACCAAGAAATCACAAAATGCAAATTAGGGTTTGAAAATGGAATTTTTCATAACTTAGAATTTTTCTAAGTTATGGAAAACCCTAATTTTTTCCCAACTTTGCCCCATCTTTTCACCATGATCCATTTGGATTCAAACAAAAGTCAAAACATGAAAGTTGTAGCTTGTTGCAAAATCTACAACTTTGATTCACAAAGTTTTCTCATTTGAAGCTTGTATCTCAAGTTATGATTTTTTGAATAAGGGCACTAAACCATCTTTTAACTTAGTGAAATTTGACCTATTTTGACAAGGTTTTCTACCCTACTTCAAGGCCACTTTTCATACCCTTCCACTTGGAATTTCAAATTGCATTTCAAAGATGGATTGTAGTACACATTACAAGCTTTCCAAAATGTCCAAGAACTCATCAAACAACCTCATAACTTGAGAGATTCGAATTTCACAAGTTGGCAAAAATTCACTTTTGTTCTCCATCAAAGCATGTTCATAAACTTGGCAAATTTGAATTCAGCATGCTTAAGCTACATTGCAGGCCTCTAATCCCATTCTCACTCAATAATTCAATGCTTATCCTTTGTGTTCTAACATTATTTTGCTCATTTGGATAATACACACAAAATCAAGCCTAAACTAGAAAAAGCATGTTATCCATTCTTGTAAAGTGATACTTTATGGCAACTTTGCAAATCTATGAGGTACAATGCAGATCTTTGAAGCAAAAAAGCATAGGCATATCCCACTGATCAAGACTCAAAGGTGCAGCAGAGATTGAGGCATTGTACTGGCCTAGAAACCAAGTTGACATTTGCTTGCTTCACATAGAAGTAACATCCATAACTTATGCTATCTCTCATATCAGTCAAGAAACACAACACAAAAGATATCAAACACATTCCATAGACCACATTGAAGCTTTTGCTCGAGCCATTTGCCTTTCAAACCCTCTCCATCTCAGAATCATCCTCAAACTGCACAAACAGGGGTGCCCCTGCAGTTTGAGTGCAATCTCTCAATCCCTTCAAGCATTTCTGTCCAAACCTGTTCCTCTACCTTCCTTACAACATATGCAAGCTATCCAGAAGCTAAGGCACGATCTGTAGTTGCTCTAACCACTTCCACCATTTTCACATCTTTAGCTTGCAGGTGAAGTTCTATAGCTTGGTACAAGAAGCTTCCAGACAAAGTGAGCATTGAAAAAGCATCCCTGGACTTCAAGGAAGCTTTTCCAATCATTACATTGCACTGAAAGTCTCTCATTCTCCACATAGAAGTTCAACTGCACAGGTAAAAGTTTGAATTCGTATCTCTCTTATTAGGCATATTTAGTCTTAAGTTTGTGAAGAAACAAAGTCCTATTCATAGCCCTGAACATGTACATAGCTTTACTTTTCATTTCTTTTGTCTGAGTGAAGAGAATTTTAGCTCTGAAAATGGTAGAAAAATTAGGTCAGAAAAGAGGGGGAGAGAAATTCTCCCTCATCTTGGAGAGATAGGTCATGTTCTTTATATGGTTAGAACCGTCTCTTCATGCTGAACATTTCTTGTGTTATGAGTTTTTGCTAAAAAGCCAGGAATCAAGAGTTAGAAGGGACTGAACATTGGCGCGCGTTTTTCAAATAACCTGTGCTGGAGGTTGAAGAAGGAGTGAAGTGGGCTGGGCTTGGATTTGTGTTGCTTTTCACACCCCATTTTTTGGTTTACACCCCCCTGAGCCCATTTGTTTATTTTTCAACATTTTTGATTTTTTCTTTTTGGGTTGACTTTATTTATTTTTTCTCATGCCATTAAAATTTTTAAAATATTTTTTCCATCATTTTTGTATTTATGGCATATTTGTTTGTTTATTTCTTTTATTTATATACAAATATATATATATATACTATTATTAAAATAAATAGAAAATAATGTAGATACATTTTTATTTTTATTTTTACTCTCTGAAAATATTTCACACAAAAAATACTTTTATTTATTTTATTAAAATATTAAATAAATATTTATTTTGTATAATACTCATTTAGGGTTTAATATATGCATATACATGTTTATTAATATATTTAAGATAAAAATATAAAATACTTGATTTTCTTCATTTTTATCAATATTTGATACAAAAATACTTTTTTTCACAAAATACTTCATTTTTATTTTATTTTTGTACATAATAAACAAATAGTAGAATTTAATTAGATAATAATACTTTTTATATAAAAATTAGGGTTTCTTACCCTAAGTTTCAAAATACTAAAAAATAGATACATTTTTATTTCTTTTTCCTTTTACATAAATATTTTCTCATACACATAAAAAAAAAACTTTCTTTTTTTTACATTTTACATATTCATTTTATTTACATTTAAATTATGCAATTTATTTACTATGCAAATATCCGATTGTTGTAATAATCTAGATTTAAATTCTTGTCTATATCCCCATTTGAACATTTGTACCCCCCTTCCCATATTTGGTTGTGTAATAGCTTAGTAATTTTAATTTCGCACTTTATTGCTTTCTAAATAATAACATGCTAGAATTAGGGTTTGTATGCGAAAAAACGATAAAAAATAGTTTGACCTAATACAAGACAAACAAGCATGAAAATGGACACACAAATCACACTTACACCCCCTAGGGTATTCCACTTGTTGCCTTCAAATAAATGGGCCATATTGTATGTTGAACATCTTTGGGCAAAGCAAACAGTTTGAATGATCATAGTCCCTCGATAAAACCTTTCAAAACAAACAAAACAAATGATCAAGTCCCTTAGAGAAATTGCCCAAAGACATTTAACGTTGTTACAATTATGGTCTAAACGATGACCCACGCCTGTCCCTTTCACATCCTAACACAAGGTTGCCCACCAAATACAATGGTGGTGCAAACTTGTTAAAAGGGTTAAAGTATAGCAATAATCTTTTGAGAAATTTAGGAGTAGATAACCTCTTAGTTACTTGAATCAAACTTGCAAAACAAAACACTTGCCTATTTTTTTAAACCACACTTCACTACACTTTCAAAACAACTTTCAAAAACAAATGAAAACCTTTTCAAAAGACATACATCTTTGTATACATCCCCACATGGATCATTGCAAAGGTTGCCACCACATTGGCCTCTTTTCAAAACATTTTCAAAACCCACACACTCAAGCACCATTTAAAACAATTGAAAACAAAAGGCAAGTGATCTAAGCAAGTAACTAAGAGCCCATGGATAACCATGGATAGAAAGGGTGCTAATACCTTCCCTTTCTATAATCTACTCCCCGAACCCAAGAAAACATCTCAAAAGGTTTTTTGCTGTGCTTTTTAACCTTTCCTTAGGATAAAATAAAAAGTCGGTGGCGACTCTTGCTAACCGCAACATTTGCGAATACAAACGCAAACCTCAAGTCAGTTCTCCCACCGTATCACACCTGTGGTTTATCATGACATCATGCATCATAACATAGCATCCATTCTTATTGTACTAACCATTTCAAATACCAAGGGAATTTATCTTTGTTCTGTTTTGCAGATCATGGCTTCTGTTCGTAGAAACACTATCCGAATCAACTTTGTGAAGATACCTTCCCAACTCAAAGAGCTAGTATCAAAGGTTTCCGAAACTTATGCATTCACTAAGAGACATGGTCGACTTCTCAACCTAGTTACTTTAAACTTTGATGAAAAGATGATGAGTGTACTCTTTCAGTTATTTAATCCCAAGCACCACTGCTTCACCTTTCCAGACTATCAGTTGGTGCCTACCATGGAAGAATCATCTCAGCTATTGGATATACCCATTCTTGAATAGTTGCCTTTCATAAGTCTAGAAGAAGTTCCTAAGCCAGAAGTCATTGCCTCAGCGTTGCATCTGAAACGGGCCGACGTGGTATCCAATTGGGAAATAAGAAGCGGGGTCAAGGGTTTTCTAGCCAAGTTTCTGATAGACAATGCCCAGCTGTTTTGGGATGATATGGATTTTCAGGCTCTTGAGGAGGTCTTGGCTCTTCTAATCTATGGGCTGAAGGTTTGGAGAGCGGTTGAAGCGACAAGTCGATCTGACCTCTTCATCCAAGGAAGGAGAGAATCAAGAAGAAGAGACAAGGGAGAAGGATCACAGTCCTGCAGTTTCTGACAATGATACCGACTAAAATGATGAGCAGTATCCTCCTGCTGAGGATAGATACAAGCAGTTGGAAGATCGTTTGAGTGCCATGGAAGTTCAGAGGATACATGGGCTGGATTTCAAAGAATTGGGATTGGTATCGGGAGTGGTCAACCCATAGAAGTTCAAAGCTCCAGTCTTTGCTAAGTATGATGGGGTGTCCTACCCAAAACTCCATCTCCGCTCTTATGTCAGAAAGATCCAGCCCCACACCGCTGATAGAAATTTGTGGGTTCATTTCTTTCAAGATAGTCTGTCAAGGACTCAGCTTGAATGGTTCTACCAACTGGAGGGAGCCAATATCTGAAATGGGAAGATCTGGCTGCTGCTTTCTACAAGCAGTATTAATACAACGCCGACCTTGCTCCTACTCGTACTCAACTCCAGAGTATGTCCATGGGTGCAAGTGAAGTCTTTAAAGACTATGCACAGAAATGGAGAGACTTGGCTGGAAGAGTCCAACCCCCATTGTCTGATAGAGAGTTGGTTGATATGTTTCTGGGGACGTTATCTGGTCCATTCTTTAATCATTTTATCGGCAGCTCGTCAGCTGGTTTCGCCGAGCTAATTCTAACTGGAGAGAGAGTAGAAGCTGGGATTCAGAGCGGAAAGATACAGAAGGATGCCTCTTCGAGTTTGGTAAAGAAGCCTTTTATTGGTAAGAAAGAAGCCAGTGCCATCTATAGCCCGAGGGGCCAAAACAGGGTTGAACATCGTCAGACTGTAAATGCTGTAATGACACCTAGGCCCGCAGTTTCTCCATAATGCAACAATCAACAAGGGTGGAAAGACCACAACGGCAGTTTACCCGAATCAATATGACATTGGCTGAATTTCTACCTCATCTAATGAGATCCAACTTGGAAACCTTGAAAGAGGCTTCCAAGAATCCAAATACCACATCTCCCCGATATAATCCAAATGCTCGGTGTGCCTATCCTTCTGAGAGTCCTGGCCACGATACCAATGACTGCTGGGCTCTAAGAAATAAGTTACAAGATCTGATTGAAGCAAGGAAATTGAATTCGATGCTCCGGAGAAGCCCAATGTCATAACTGCTCCCATGCCTAAGCACGGTCGTGGAATTAATGTTGTTGATACCGACTTGTTTGTGACCTCGATGGATGAAATTTCTACTCCTCTCATGACTGTGAAGAAGAATTTGTTGTTGGCCGGTTAATTTCCGGGTTGTGGTGAAGGTTGCCACATGTGTTCATTTCTACCTTTTGGTTGCCGTTTGCTGAAGTTAGGTGTTCAACGCCTGATGGACAGCAAAGAAATTTTGTTCGAGAAAACTTTGGTTCTCGTTGTTCCATCTGAAGACATTGCAATTATAACCATTTCCGCCAATCCTTCCAAGGTCTCCTCGAGAAGACCTGTTAGGATTACATCTGCTCCAAGAATTGCTCCGCCGATAATCACTGTTCCTGGTCATGTCCCGTATGTCTCGAACAAAGCTGTCCCCTGGCATTATGGTGTTGATGTGTACTATCATGGCATCAAACAAGATTTGAAAGATGAAGAGGCTGATCCTGATATTGGTAACATTGTCGGAACCAACAAGGTTACCTGAAGTGGAAGGGTCTTCTCTCCCGAGATTTCTCCTAAGACTGTCAACAAGCCTATTATCATTCCATCTACTGTTCTTGCTGGTACATCAACTACTGCTCCTATTCTTACTCCAGTTATTACCCCTGTCGGTGAATCGTCTGAGACCCGAGGCAAAGAAGTTATAGGTGAGCCTGCCCGGACGGAGGCGCCTAGAAAAATTATTATGGAAACCTCTAAGCAAGAGATAGAGGAAATATTGAAAATAATTAAGAAGAGAGACTACAATGTGGTCGAGCAGTTGGGGTAGACCCCATCAAAGATATCCATGTTGTCTTTGTTGTTGTGTTCTGAAGCCCATGCGAAGGCTTTGATTGCATTCCTCAAGACTAAGCATGTGCCGCAGGAAACTTCAGCCGATCAGTTCAAAGATTTCATGGCCAGCCTGACTGCTGACAATGGGATGGGTTTTTCAGATGCAGACTTGACACCGAAGGGAAGGAAGCATAAGGATGCTCTGCATGTCTCGATTGAATGCAGGGGCACCACTATAGCTCATGTGTTGGTAGATATTAGGTCTTTGCTGAATGTTCTGTCGAAGAAGGTGTTGGATCGATTGGATTCCAAGGGTTTGAATCTAAAGCCTAGTAACATTGTGGTAAGGGCTTTTGACGGGTCGAAGAGAATGGTGCACGGGGAGGTGGACATCCCTGTCAAAGTGGGTTCTCAGACTTTTGGGTCCACCTTCTATGTGATGGACATCAGGCCGTCGTATTCTTGTTTGTTGGGCCGTCCTTGGATCCACGAGGCTGGGGCAGTTACTTCCACACTACACCAAATGCTGAAGTATCCGGTAAAAGAGAAGATTGTCACTTTGCGGGGTGAAGAGGAGTATATGGCGAGCCACCTCAATTCCTTCAAGTACATAGAGATGGACAGGGAATTCATAGAAACTCCTTGTCAAAACTTCGAAGAGGTCCCTCATATCTTAGCATCAACTGAAACTACTACCAGCAGCAAACCTCCTCTGAAGATGGCCTCCCTCAAGGAAGCCAGGGTCGTGGTTGAAGGAGGTGGGTGTGCCAATTAGGGTCAGCTCCCTGATTTCACTCACAAAACTGACAAATTTGGTTTGGGCTTTACTACACGGGCTCAAAGGGCTGTTCGACGCGCTCGGGCTGGAAGACCTCCTCTACACATCAGTAATCGGGGAATTAATGCCATTGAAGACAATAATAAGGACTCAGACATTGACAGCTGGATCTACCCAACTACCAACGGTGGACTGAGTAACTGGATGGCTAGGGATTTATACCAGTTTCTTTTATTCCGCAGTAATTGTCTTACTTGTGTTGAGATTTGTAATAAACAATTTAAAACTTTACGGCCTTGTGCCTTTCCCGAGGCACATTGGTTTTGTTTGTGATGGCTATTATTTGTCATTTCATATATCATTAATAAAGCATTAGACATTTCTTGCATACAAATTTTGCGCTCTCTGTTTTTCTTTTCTGTTTTCACTTCATCAAAACAGTTATTCTCTTACACACACTCACGTATCATAATGCAGATCCGTATCCACTCTGGATTCCATTGATAACAGCTCTGCTATTTCCAGTTATGACTTCAAAAATACGATCAACCAAGCCGAAGACGAAGATGAGAATGATTGTGAGGTGCCTGGAGAACTTGCTAGACTATTACAGCAGGAAGAAAGGGCCATACAGCCTCATGAAGAGCCAGTTGAGACAGTGAATTTGGGTACTAAGGAAGACAGAAAAGAGGTTTAAATAGGTGCAAATTTGGAGCTTAGCGTCAAATAGAGGTTGATACATATGTTTCACGACTACGTTGAGATCTTCGCTTGGTCCTATGAAGACATGCCTGGTTTGGACACTATTATTGTGGTACATCGCCTACCGACTAAAGAAGGTTGTCCTCCGGTTAAACAGAAGGTCTGTCGTATGCGCCCTGAAATGTCAGAGAAGATCAAGGCAGAGGTCATGAAACAGTTCGACGCAGGATTCTTAGTTGTCACTTCGTATCCACAATGGGTTGCTAACGTTGTTCTGGTACCTAAGAAGAACGGTAAGGTGCAAATATGTGTGGATTATAGAGATCTGAACAGGGCAAGCCCCAAGGATGACTTCCCACTTCCTCACATTAACGTTATGGTTGACAACACCGTGCAACATAAAATCTTCTCCTTCATGGATGGTTTCTCTGGCTACAACCAGATCAAGATGGCTCTTGAAGACATGGAGAAGACAACCTTTGTTACACAGTGGGGCACCTTCTGCTACAAGGTGATGCCTTTTGGGTTTAATAATACTGGGGCAACTTATCAGCGCGCCATGGTCGCTTTGTTCCATGATATGATTCACCGTGAGATTGAAGTTTATGTTGATGACATGATAGCCAGGTCTCAGACTGAGGAAGAGCACCTTGATCATCTCCAAAAGTTGTTCGATAGGTTGAAGGTATATAAGCTGAGGTTGAATCCGAACAAGTGCACCTTCGGGGTAAGGTCTGGTAAGCTTCTGGGTTTCATTATCAGCGACAAAGGCATCCAAGTAGATCCTGCAAAGGTAAAAGCTATACAAGAAATGCCAGCTCCCCGTACAGAGAAGGAAGTTAGAGGTTTCTTGGGACGTTTGAATTATATCGCCAGGTTCATTTCACATCTGACTGCTACTTGTGATCCAATCTTCAAGCTTCTGAAGAAAGATCAAGTGGTAAAGTGGAATGATGAATGCCAGACCGCTTTCGAAAGAATCAAGGAATGCCTTCAAGAACCACTAATTCGGATGCCTCCAATTGAAGGAAGACCTTTGATATTATACTTGACAGTGCTAGACAATTCAATGGGTGTGTGTGCTGGGGCAGCATGACGAGTCTGGTCGAAAAGAGCATGCAATATATTACCTTAACAAAAAGTTTACCGACTGTGAGACACGATACTCATTGCTCGAGAAAACTTGTTGCGCTTTGGCATGGACTGCTCGCCGACTGAGACAGTATATGCTGACTCACACTACCTTGTTGATATTAAAGATGGATCAGATCAAGTACATTTTTGAGAAGCCCGCTCTCTCCGGAAGGATAGCAAGGTGGAAAATGATCTTAACTGAGTACGACATACAATATACAACCCAAAAAGCAATAAAGGGGAGTGTATTGACTGATCATTTGTCTCATCAGGCCGTGGATGATTACCAGTCCATGAATTTTGAGTTCCCGGATGAGAATATTATGTTGGTGACTGACTACGAAGAACTTGGACCGGATGAAGGACCCGAGGAGGGATCCCGATGGTCTATGTATTTTAATGGAGCCTCAAACGCACTGGGCAACGGCATTGGCGCTGTAATCATATCTCCCGAGGGCTTTTATACTCCGTTCACTGCTCGATTATGTTTTAACTGTACCAACAACATGACAGAGTATGAAGCATGTATTATGGGTCTTCGAGCTTCTATCGACCTAAGGATCAAGTTCTTGAGTGTATTCGGGGATTTTGCTTTGGTGATAAGTCAGATCAAAGGCGAGTGGGATACGAAGCACCCGAACCTTATCCCTTACAAAGAGTATGTACTGACATTGCTCCCACACTTTAAGGAGGTAACATTTGAACATTTCCCACGAGAAGAGAACTAGTTAGCGGACGCGCTAGATACCATGTCTTCTATGTTAAGGGTTAGGTGGGACAATGAAGCTCCCCAAATCACCATTGAGAGGTTGGATGAACCAGCACACTTCTATGAAATCGATACCGAAGAAGTGGCAGACAAACCCTGGTTTCACGAAGTCAAAAGGTATCTTGAGGCTCAAGAGTATCCCGAAGGGGAATCTGTCAATGATAAGAAGTTTCTGAGAAGGTTCGCTATAAAGTTCTTCCTCAGTAATGGAATCCTCTATAAACGCAACCATGACTCCACACTACTACGGTGTGTAGACAAGAGCGAAGCAGAGAGGATCATGACAGATCTACATGAAGGCACCTTCAAAACCCATTCTAATAGACACACCATGGCTAAGAAGATCCTACAGGAAGGATATTACTGGTCCACTATGGAAGCCGATTGTTATCAGCACTCTCAAACTTGTCATAAATGCCAAATCTATGCTGATAAGGTGCACGTGCCTCCGGTCCTCTTAAACGTCTTGACAACTCCGTGGCCCTTTGCAATGTGGGGCATCAACATGATCGGAGAAATCAGGCCCACCGCTTCCAATGGACATCGCTTCATCCTAGTAGCCATTGATTACTTCACGAAGTGGGTTAAGGCAGCTTCCTTTGTGACAGTAACCAAGAACGTCGTGGTGCAGTTTATCCGACATAATCTGATCTGTTGATATGGTATGCCAGAGAGAATTATTAGTGACAATGGTACGAATGTCAACAACACAATAATCACCAAGCTCTGTAAATAGTTCAAGATACAGCATCATAATTCTTCTCCCTACCGGCCAAAGATGAATGACATTTTTGAAGAAGCTAACACGAACATCATGAAGATTGTACAGAAGATAACAGTGACATACAAAGACTGGCATGAGATGTTACCATTTTCTCTTCATGGGTACCGTACCTCAGCACGGACGTCAACAGGGGAAACACCCTACTCTCTGGTATATGGCATGGAGTCAGTCCTACCTATTGTACCCCAAAATTTTCCCTCTCATTTTATCAAGATTTCCCCTCACAAGACTCTTTGGACTCCAGGTAGGATTAGGGTTTGCTCAGCTCAAGACATCTCCTTGCACTGTTGACCTGAAATTAGGGTTTGAGTTTGCACAGGGATTTTTGGACTTATAATGCTCAATGTGACTTTCATACTTCATGTTGTACTTCTAAGATTGCTCATACAAAGTTTCAAGCTTTGAATCAAATTTTTGCCCAGTCAATTGGACAGTTGACCTAAAAATCAACTGTATTGGGGAAAAAGTCAACTGTGGCCAATTTACAGTCAAACCTCGCAATTTTTTATCC
Source organism: Vicia faba (assembly GCA_948472305.1). Lineage (NCBI taxonomy): Eukaryota > Viridiplantae > Streptophyta > Magnoliopsida > Fabales > Fabaceae > Vicia > Vicia faba. The sequence goes on from OX451739.1 coordinate 472,379,490, forward strand.
ACATCAACATTATAGACTCATATGAACCATTTGATCAAGTTTGGACTACAACTCCTCAAGAAATTTGATCAGATTATCAAAAGGGCAAAATGGTCATTTTTAGGGTTTTGACTGTAGAAGGGCAATTTCTGATTTTTCACCTAGCCAGTGGAAAATTGGGTTCAAACATGGTTTCAAGGACTCAATGGCATCATCTTGACCTAATCACAAGGTTCAAAAGATCTCAAATGCATTGGATTGACAGATAAATTTTCCAGTCAACTGATCAAAAATCAACTGTACACTGAAAAGTCAAACTTTGACTTTTTGGTCAAAATCGACTGTCTAGGGTCATTTTTCATCAAGATGTGTCAAAACATGAAACTTGTTCCCCAAGAAACCTAATTTTGGAAATTAGGGTTTAAAATGGAAAATTTTCATAACTTAGAAATTTTCTAAGTTATGAAAATTTCTTATTTTTTCCCAAATTATCCCAACTTTTTCACCATGATGCAATTGGATTCAAAGAAAACTTCCAACATGAAAGTTGTAGTCCTCCACAAAATCTACAACTTTGATTCATAAAGTTTTCCCAAAAGATGCTTGTATCTCAAGTTATGATTTTGTGAATAAGGGTCCATGAAACTTTTAACTTAGTGAAATTTTGCCCTAGTTTAGGCAGGATTTTGACCTATCTTCATTGTAACTTTTCACATAGTTACAATTGGAATCTCAAAATTCATTTCAAAGATGGATTTTATATCATGTTACAAGCTTTCCAAAATGTCCAATAACTCTCCAAGATCATTTGTGGTTAGGGAGAATCGAAAGTTTGAAAATGGCAAATTATCACTTTTGTCCAAGGCATTTTGCACATTGCTACAACTTGCAAATCTGTCCAAAGCATGCTTGTACTTGGTTTACAGGTTCTAATCCTTTCTACACTCATAAATTAAATTCAAATACATTGGTTAAAGTCTTTGTTCTGAGCTTTAGAACATTACACAAAGAGTTAATCCAAAAATGGCAAAAAGGCAACATTGCTACTTTGATAAAGCATGCTTTATGTCATTTTGTTTATCTTGAGCCTTGAACTTAATATTTTGCAGCAAACCACATCCACAAACATCAGAAAAGGTTTACCAAATCTCAGCAGGCCTCAAGCTAGCTTGTACAACCTTGGCCTTTGTAACTTCCCATCCTTTCTTCAAAAACATGCAATTATGCAAAAGTCAGCATATCTCTTGTATCTGTTAAAACCAAGTCTGGTGCACATTTCAAACAACTTCAACATATTGTACCAAGCCTGAAACACGATTGCCAAGCCTCTCAAACACCCTTAAGCACAAAAACTCCATTTTCTGCCCAAAATAGGGAAAGCCCTGCAGAACTCAAGCCAAAACAAATTCCACTCGTGCGTTTTGTCCCAAACCACTTCAAACACATTCCTTACAACCCACCTGAACTATCCAAGCCATTGTTCATCAACTGTAACTTCATTTTCAAGCTTCACCATTTTTAAATTCTGAGTTTGCAGGTTGAGTTCTATAGGGAGATTCAGGCCATTTCAAAACAAGCTAAGCATTGGGAAAGGTCAAGGGAACATCAAGCAAGCTCAAAAGTCCTTCAGGCCTCACTCACAACTCCTACATTGCCATATTCGAACTTAGCTGAAACAAGTATTTCTCAAGATTCTAACTCCTTATTTAGGCATCATTAAGCTTAGGTTTGTGAAGCAAAAATGTAGTCTCTAAGTTGCTTGAGCTGTACATATGCATATCTTCCATTTATATCATCTGAGCTAGGAGAATTTGGATGTTGAAGTTGCTAAAAAAATTAGGTCATAAATTAGGGCCAAAAAAATTCTCCCTGGTTTCTTAGAGTTAGGTCAAGTTTTTTATATGGTTGGAATTGTGATTTAACAAGCTACAAGTTTCATGTTGCAAGATTTCATTTTTAAGCACGTATGCAGGAGATACGGCTTAAGTTGCAGAAGCGCGCGTGTTTTGTTTCAAGGACAGGGACGAAGTGGAGTTGGGTTGGGCCTGGCTTTGCTTGACTATTGACACCCCCCATTGTGTTATTTGCACCCCCTGGCCCATTTTCTTTATTTGTGTATATTTTTAATTTTTTTTTTCTGACTTTATTATTTTTTCTTGAACATTTAAAATCACAAAAAATATTTTCTTTATTTTTGGCATTTTATCATATTTTTATTTTTTTTTTATTTTCATAATAAATAATTATTAGGTTAATATTACTTTATTTTCTTAATTAAAATTTGTAAATAATATTGAAATACTTAAATATTTTATCTTTATATTATATACTTAAAATAATATTTTCTCACATAATTTAATTTTTAACATTTTTGTATATATTTTTATTTATTTTCTTGTACATAAAAATGAATAAATAATATAATATAATACATTTTCTTTTAAAACCAAAATTAGGGTTTCCACCCTTTCCAAAAAATAATCATTTTTATTTTCTTATTTTTTTAAGACATTAATTAAATTCATTTTTATATACATAAAAATAAATATAAAAATGTTTTGCATATTTATATTTAATTGCATATTTAAATATTGTCCATTTATTTATTTGTAAATTAAATTCAATATGGTTGTAATAGTTTTAGGGTTTTATTTTGTGCAAATGTCCCCTATTTCAAACTTGTACCCCCTCCCGATAATAATGTTCTAATAGTCTTAGATTTACTTTACGCATTTATTGCTTTTATATGCATGCTTAGTAAATTAGGGTTTGTATGATAACCAAAAATCAAAACAAATAGCATGACTAAACACAAGACAAAAATGCATGAAAATGACAACACAATGCACACAAGCACCCCTAGGGTTTCATCCACTTGTTGCCTTAAAAAACATGGCCATGGTATGCATGCTAGGTATCTTGGCAAAACAAAACAAAACAAAAGATCACAGTCCCTCGATGACGCTATCTTGGTTGCCTAAACAAAAATGATCTAGACCCTCAAAAACCTGCTAAGATACTTGGCAACATTGTTATCACGGTCATACGATGACTCACGCCCGTCCCGTTTAACATCTAAAGATAGGGTTGTTTACCAAATACAATGGTAAAACAACAATGTCAAAGGGTTAAAAATGTGTAGGAAAGATCTTTGAGTAGGGTAGACAACTCCTAGTTACTTGATCAAATTTGCAAACATCCTTGCTAATTTCAAAAAAACACACACACAATTTCAAAACAAATTTCCCAACAAACTTTCAAACATTGAAACATTTTTCAAAAGACAAACATCTTTGTATACATTCTTCAAACAAGAATCATTACAAAGATTGCCACAATGATGGCCTCTTTTCAAAATACTTTCAAAACCACACAAAGCACCATTTCAAACAATTGAAAAAGCAAAGCAAGTGATCTGAACAAGTAACTAAGAGCCCAGGGAAAACCATGGATGAAAAGGGTGCTAGCACCTTCCCTTTTCATAATCTACCCCCCGAACCCGAGAAAACATCTCAAAGGTCTTTCCTGTGCTTTTTGACCTTTACTTTGGATAAAATAAAAATTTGGTGGCGACTCTTGCTAAACCGAAACATTTGCGAACACAAACCCAAAACCTCAAGTCAGTTCTCCCACCGTATTACAGAACTGGCGACTCTGCTGGGGATTATCTAAAAGTGGGGTTACCTTAGGGTTTAGATCACCTTTACATGCTTACCTTGCTTGCTTTGATTGCTTTACATTTGGTTCCATTGTTTGGGTTTGAATCCTCTACCCGGATTTGGGAAACATTCATAGGTAAATAGCAATACATTGTGGAAACTGTGCGGGGTATACCGACACGGTCTAAGCAATAGGTATATTAGTGCGACATATTTATGGGTACCGGTAGCCTTTGAGTTAATCAAAGAGAATACGGGGCCACTGAGTGATGTCATGAAGCACTAATGGACTCTTAGAACCTTTACTTGACCATCTTGGCCTTTTAGGATGTAGTGAGATGACCGGCTTTGGTGCAGTCCAAAGTTGGTAGATACTCGATACTACACTCATTGAGGGTTGTTTTCTTGGAATATTTCGATCGCCGGTAAAGTGGATAAACTGAAACAATGAACACAGAAAATAATCCAGTGATATTGAGCTCCTTAGAACTCGGTTACTATTTATAGGACAGGTTGAGCCAACTAAACTTCAAGAGGGTACTTACCTATGAAACCCCATGCAAGCCTGAAACTAGGAACTTGTGTGATTTGCTTGTACATATATACTTGTGCATAACATCATGGACATCATGAAGCATCATATGCATCCACTAACCATTTCAAGGATTTTGGATTTTCAGCTTTGTTCCTGTTTTGTAGGTTATGGATTCACTTCGCAGGAAAACTATTCAGGTCAACCTTGTGAGAATTCCTCCTCAGCTCAAGGAGCTTGCTTCCAAGATTCCAGAAAATTTTCCATTCACTGAGAGACATGGTCGACTTCTCAACTTGGTCAACTCCAACACTAAGGAAGATATGGTGAAGGTTCTCTTCCAGTTCTTTAACCCCCTACACCACTGCTTCACATTTCCTGACTACCAGCTAGTGCCTACTTTGGAGGAATTTTCTCAACTCTTGAGGATTCCTATTCTCCATCAACTACCTTTCAACGGTATGGAAAAAGATCCAAAGCCTGAAGATGTTGCTCAAGCCCTACACTTGCAACCATCTGATATCCTAGGCCATTGGGAAACTAGAAGTGGTGTCAAGGGTTTCTTGGCAAAGTTTATGTTTGAGAAAGCTCAAGAATGCTGGAATTCTCTAGACCTGTAAGCTTTTGAGGAGATTGTAGCTCTTCTTATCTATGGGTTGGTCTTGTTCCCAAACCCTGACCAGCTTATAGATGTCAATGCTGTCAAAATCTTCATGGCTCATAACCCGGTGCCTACATTGCTTGGAGATATCCTCCACTCTTTTCACACTCGAACAATGAAGAAAAGAGGTGTTCTCATGTGTTGTACTCCTCTTCTAGCAAGGTGGTTTATTTCTTACCTTCCCCAATCAGTCTTGAAGAATGAGCAAGGCTTGAGGTGGTCACACCGATTGATGACTCTTACATATTCAAATGTCCATTGGTGTTCTCGATCCCGAGAAAATGTTATCATCATTGACCGTTGTGGGGAATTCCCTAATGTCCCACTACTTGGCATTAGGGGAGGCATTACCTACAACCCCTGCTTGGCTCTGAGACAGTTTGGGTATGCCCGAAGGGATGGCCCACATGACATGCTGATTCCATATTTGGTTTTTGACTTCGACAACGACACTCAAGGACTTTGACAAAGGTTTATTCGAGCTTGGAGGATGCCCAACAAGTTGGACAGTAAGACCTTGGGACACAAGAATTCCATCCCCCTTGAGCCTTACCTCAAGTGGGTACGAACCCGCGCCCAAAGTCTTATGATGCCTTACCCCTACATTCTCCCTGTGATTAAAGAGCCTGTTATGGAAGGAGAGGTTCCATACACCCTCCTACATCCTGACATGCCGACATCACTTGAAGATTTACAAAGGAGTTGGATACAGCTTAAGGGGGAACGCGACACTTTCGAAGCCCAATTCTACACCAGTGAGAAGAAGGTTTTAGAACTTACTCGTCAACTTCACGAAGAGCAGACTCTCAACACCTACATTGCACCAAAGAGGATACGCAACGTCTTTTTACATTAGAATTTTTGTATTATTTTGCCCATGGGGCATTGATGTACTAACAAATTCTATCTTATTAATATGACGTGTGTTCCTTTTTTGTTTAAAACAAATTTGAATTTCTGAATCCTTGAATGCATTACATGAATACATATCATTCATCATATGCATAAATAGGTCTTCACACCAGGTTTCCTTATCTCTCTGCTGTTTATTTCAGCAAGATGGATATTGAGCAGACGGTTAAAGATTTGCAAGCGCATAATTCACAGTTCCAACAGCTACTCATGACCCTGGCTAAGGGGCAGGAGGAGCTCAAGACCTTGCTAGAAAAGGAAAAAGAGAAAAAGAGAAATAAGAGAGTTGGTGTGGCTACTCTGGGTAGAAGATTTGAAGGTCAAGCCAGAAGGGTCCTGGATTTCCCCTCAACACCTGATGAAGGGGTAGGAAAAGGAAAGGGAGTTGCAGTGCCATCTGAGTCTGAGGAAGAAGAAGAAAAGGATGAAGATTATTCTGAACAGCAGTATCTGCCTGTAGATGAAAAATACAAGAACTTGGAGGAACGCCTGGAAGCCATGGAGATTCAGAGGGTTCCTGGGCTGGACTTTGAAGAGCTAGGTTTGGTTTATGGAATTGTCATTCCCCCCAAGTTTAAAGTGCCTCTTTTTGCTAAATACGATGGGGTGTCTTGTCCCAAGATGCACCTACGGTCTTACGTCAAGAAAATTCAACCATATTCTTCTGACAAAGACCTGTGGGTCCATTTCTTCCAGGACAGTTTGTCGGGGATGCACTTAAATTGGTTCTACCGGCTAGAGAGGTCTGACGTGCATAATTGGGAGGGTTTGGCTGTTGCCTTCTACAAGAAGTATCAATATAATGCGAACTTAGCACCAACCCGTACTCAATTACAGAGTATGGGTATGGTCTCAAATGAAGGCTTTAAATAGTATGCCCAGAAGTGGAGAGACTTGGCAGGAAGGGTGCAGCCACCTTTATTTGAAAGAGAGCTTGTTGATATGTTCTTGGGGACACTGTCAGGTCCTTTCTTCAATCACCTTATAGGAAACTCTTCTGCGGGGTTCACCGAGTTAATTCTAACTGGTGAGAGAGTTAAAGCCAGAATCAAGAGTGGTAAAATTAAAAAAGATGCATCTGCTTCTGCTGCCATCAAAAAGCCTTTTCCAGCAAAGAAAGAAGTATCAGCTGTCTACTTCAAAAGAGGTCAAGGAAGAGTTGAGCGCCGGCCAGCGGTGGGGGCCGTAATGATTCAAAAGTCTGCAGCTGATCAGCTCAGAAGCAATCAACCCAGAACCAACCAAACAAGGGTGGAAAGGCCTGTAAGGAAATTCACCCAAATAAACATGACTCCTGCTCAAGTTTTACCCCATCTCTTGAAGTTAAACCTTGCTAGTCTGAAAGAGGCCCCGAAGAATCCGAATACAACTTCTTCGTACTACAATTCGAATGCCAAGTGTGCTTATCATTCAGGGAGTATAGGGAACGACACCGACAATTGTTGGGCCCTCAAGAATAAGATTCAGGATTTGATATATGTCAAAGAAGTGGAACTCGACGCCCCTGAAAAGCCGAATGTGATCTCCGCTACAATGCCAAGGCATGGCCACAATGCCCATGTTGTTGAAGAGGATCTATTTGTTGCTAATGTTGATGATTTGATGACTCCGCTACCGATAATCAAGCTGAATTTGTTGAAGGTTGGGATTTTCTCAGGTTATGAAGAAGATTGATACCTTTGTTCATCCTTACCAACCGACTGTCCGTTGTTGAAGTTAGGCATCCAACGCCTAATGGATAACCAAGAAATCTTTTTTGAGAAGACTCCTGTTACACCGACTCCTGTCAATGATGTTTCAATAATTACCATATCCACCAATCTTTCCAAGGTCTCCAAAAGACCTGTTAAGATTACATCTGCTCCGAATATTGCACCTTTGAAGATAACCATGCCGGGGCCCGTCCCATACCAGTCCAACAAATCAATATCGTGGAACTATGGTGGATAAATCTACTACCACGGTGTTAAACAAATTGAATCGACTGAAGAGAGTTCTGATGAAGAGACTTTCGACATTGGAAACATTTCCGAAACGAGCCAAATCACCCGCAGTGGAAGAATTTTCTCTCCGGAGATTACGTCTCCAAAGGCAATCTTCGGACCCTCAGCTGCTCCTAAGGTCACCCCTGTATCGGTCAACATATCTGCGAGAACTCCAATTATTGAAGAAATTGTAACTCCTGTGGTTATTCCCTCTACTACTGATAATGATAAAGGGAAAGGGATCCAAGAAGAGCCCGTCAAGATGAGGGTTCAGTCGTTGATCATCCCTGAGACTACTCAAAAAGAAATGGAAGAGATTTTGAAAATAATCAAGAAAAGTGATTATGATGTTGTGGAACAACTGGGGCAAACCCCCTCAAAAATCTCTATGTTGGCCTTACTGCTTTGTTCAGAAGCTCATGCTAAAGCACTGATCAGATTTTTGAAGACGGCCCACGTGCCACAGGAAACCTCCGCGGATCAGTTCCAGGAATGTGTAGCTAGCTTAACAGCTGACAATGGTCTAGGATTCTCCGATGCCGATTTAACATCTAAAGGGAGAAGGCATAATGATGCTTTGCATGTCTCGGTGGAATGCAGAGGGACTACTCTAGCTCACGTTCTGGTAGACACTGGGTCGTCTTTAAATGTCTTGCTGAAGAAAGCCTTGGATAGACTGGATTGTGAAGGCTTAACCCTGAAACCCAGCAATATCATTGTCAGAGCCTTTGATGGTTCTAAAAGGATGGTCCATGGATAAGTGGACATCCCGATCAAAGTGGGAACTGAAACTTTCAACTCCATATTCTACGTGATGGACATCCGTCCTTCCTACTCTTGCTTGTTGGGAAAACCCTGGATTCACAATGCTGGATCTGTCACTTCTTCTCTGCATCAAATGCTCAAGTACCCGGTCCAGGGGAAAATTATAACTGTTCATGGCGAAGAGGAATACATGATAAGCCATCTAAATTCTTTCCGCTATGTAGAATTGGATGGTGAATTCATAGAGACCCCTTTCCAACACTTTGGAGAGGTTTCTCCTGAAATAGCAGCAACCAAGACAGTGTCTTCTGTACCCTTGATTACCAAACCTGTTCCTCGGATGTCATCTCTCAAAGATGCAAAGGTTGTGATTGAAGAAGGCGGATCCACAATCTGGGGGCAGCTTCCCGACTTTCCTTTCAAATCAGATAAGTTCGGACTAGGGTTTAATTCGGCTAGTCAGAAGGTTATGCGCCACTCCCGTGGTGGAGGGCCACCAGTAAAGATCACCCATCATGGAGTCAGTGCTTTGGAGGATGGTGAAGAAGAGAGCAACCTGGAAGACTGGATTTTCCCTACTGTTGACGGAGGACTGTGCAACTGGGAGGCAAAAGACTTTGTTCCGATTACTTTCATAAATCAGTAATTTATCTTTCAAACATTTATGTTGGTTTGTAATAATTCTAAAACAATTCTTACACTTTTAGCCTTGTGCCTTACCCGAGGTACATAGGTCCATCTGTAAGGGTTTGATTTTTCATCTTCATATGCCATTTTAATGAATCATGGACGTTTTCACATATAAACTTTTGTGTTCATTGTCTTTCTTTTTACATTTTATTTGTTTAAAGGTGGCTATCCCTTACACCCACCCACACTCACAAATGCAGGTACCCTTCCATTCCGGATTCCATGGGTAACAATTCTGTTATGGCCTTCAGTGATTCTGAGGATCTGGTCTACCATGCTGAATACGAAGGTGATGAAGACTGTGAAGTGCCGGGAGAACTGGCTAGACTGCTACAACAGGAAGAAAGAGCAATTCTACCTCATGAGGAGCTGTTAGAGACAATCAACTTGGGTACTGTTGAAGACATAAAAGAAGTCAGAGTGGGTGCCAACCTAGAGCCAAGTGTCAAAGAGCGCTTGATTCAGCTGTTGAATGAATATGTTGAGATCTTCGCCTGGTCCTATGAAGACATGTCGGGACTCGATACAGATATTGTGGTTCACCGTCTCCCTACAAGAGAAGAGGGTCCACCAATTAAACAAAAAGTATGCCGCATGAGGCCCGACATGTCTGAAAAGATCAAAGCAGAAGTGATGAAGCAGTTCAATGCTGGATTTCTTGCTGTTACTTCCTATCCACAATGGGTTGCTAACATTGTGCATGTGCCTAAGAAGGACGGCAAAGTGAGAATGTGCGTGGATTACAAAGACTTAAATAGGGCTATCCCTAAAGATGACTTTCCACTACCGCACATTGACATCTTGGTTGACAACACAGCTTAGCACAAGGTATTTTCTTTCATGGATGGATTTTTAGGTTACAACCACATCAAAATGGCACCTGAAGACATGGAGAAAACTACTTTTGTTACACAGTGGGGTACGTTCTGCTATAAAGTGATGCCATTCGGACTGAAGAATGTTGGGGCAACCTATCAGCGTGCCATGGTAGCTTTATTTCATGATATGATACATCATGAGATAGAGGTCTACGTAGACAACATGATAGCCCGATCACAGACAGAAGAATAACACCTCGACCATCTGCAAAAGTTATTTGTCAGGTTGAACGAGTACAAGCTTAGACTGAACCCTAACAAGTGAACTTTCGGAGTCAAGTCCGGTAAACTCTTAGGTTTCATTTTCAGCAATAAAGGCATCGAGGTTGATCCTGCCAAAGTCAAAGCTATACAAGAAATGCCTGCCCCTCGCACTGAGAAGGAGGTCATAGGTTTCTTGGGACGCCAAAACTAAATTGCAAGGTTCATTTCTCACCTAACATCAACCTGTGAGCCAATCTTCAAACTGTTAAAGAAAGATTAGGTGGTAAAATGGAATGATGACTGTCAAGTTGCTTTCGATAAAATCAAGGAGTATTTTCTAGAACCTTTTATCTTGATGCCTTCCGTCGAAGGAAGACTGCTAATCATGTATCTAACTGTTTTGGATCATTCAATGGGGTGCATACTGGGCCAACATGACGAGTGTCGCCGAAAAGAGCATGCCATTTATTACCTTAGCAAAAAGTTTATGGACTGTGAGACCCGATACTCACTGCTCGAGAAAACTTGTTGCGTTTTGGTATGGGCTGCTCACCGGCTAAGGCAGTATATGTTGACTCATACCACTCTATTGATATCTAAAATGGATCCGATTAAGTACATCTTTGAGAAACCAACTTTATCTGGAAGAATAGCCAGATGGAAAATGATCCTCACTGAATATGATATCCAGTACACAACCTAAAAAGCTATAAAGGGAAGTGTACTAGCTAACCATCTGGCTCATCAGGATGTCAAAGACTACCAATCCATGAAGTTTGACTTCCCCGACGAGGATATTATGACATTGGATAACATTGAAGACTTCAGACTGTATAACGGACCTAAACAAGGATCCCGATGGACCCTGTACTTTGATGGTGCCTCTAATGCACTTGGAAACGGTATTGGTGTTGTACTTATCTCTCCAGAAGGTTTCCATACACCTTTCACCGCCAGACTCTGCTTCAGCTGCACTAACAACATGGCCGAGTATGAAGCTTGCATCTTTGGTCTCAAGGCTGCTATAGACCTGGGAATCAAATCTTTGATTGTATTTGGGGACTCAGCTTTGTTCATCATTCAGATCAAAGGAGAGTGGGACACTAAACATCCCAACCTCATCCCTTACAAAGAACATGTCTTGACATTGTTACCGCATTTCGAGCAGATTACCTTCGAGCACTTCCCGCGAGAAGAGAATCAGCTAGAAGATGCTCTAGCTACAATGTCATCCATGTTTAAACTTAACTGGGATAATAAGGCTCCCCAAATCACCATTGAATGGATGGACGAACCTGCACATTGTCACGAGATTAATACTGAAGAAGTAGTGGACCGACCTTGGTTTCACGAAGTCAAAAGGTATCTCGAGGCTCAAGAATACTCTGAAGGAGCTTCAGTCAACGACAAAAAGTTCTTGAGGAGGTTCTCAGCTAAGTTCTTCTTGAGCAATGGTATCCTGTACAAGCGTAATCATGATTGCATTCTACTCCATTGTGTGGACAAGGTTCAAGCTGAACAGATCATGGTTGAACTGCACAATGGTACCTTCGACACTCACTCTAGCGGGCATACGATGGCTAAGAAGATTCTACGGGAAGGCTATTACTGGTCTACCATGGAAGTTGACTGCTATCAACATTCCCGTACTTGTCACAAATGTCAAATCTATGCGGACAAGGTACATATACCTCCAGTTCCTCTCAATGTCTTAACATCTCCTTGGCCATTCGCTATGTGGGGAATCGACATGATTGGAGAGATCAAGCCTACAACATCCAATGGACGCCGTTTCATTCTAGTGACCATTGATTACTTCACCAAATGGGTCGAAGCAGCTTCCTTCGCATCTGTTACAAAGAATGTTGTTGCCCGCTTCATCAAGCAGAACCTCATTTGCCGGTACGGTATCCCTGAAAGGATCATCACTGACAACGGTACAAACCTGAACAACACTATGATTACCGCCTTGTGCAAGCAGTTCCAGATTCAACATCATAATTCATCTCCCTACTGGCTAAAGATGAACGGTGATGTCGAAGCTGCGAACAAAAATATCAAGAAGATCATTCAAAAGATGACAGTCACCTACAAGGACTGGCATGAGATGTTATTGTTTGCTCTTCAAGGGTACCGTACCACAGCACACACATCAACTGGGGAAACACCCTATTCTTTGGTATACGACATGGAAGCTATTTTGCCTATCGAGGTTCAGATTCCCTCCTTGAGAATCATGAAAGATGCTGGTTTGAGTGAAGACGATTGGATTCAGACCCGGTTTGATCAACTTAACTTGATTGACGAAAAGAGGCTTACTGCTGTTTGCCATGGTCAGACATATCAAAAACGGATGATCAAGGCTTTCAACAAGAAAGTCAGGCGCCAGGTATATCAAGTCGGAGATCTTGTAATCAAGCGGATTATCTTGCCGCAAAGTGATCCCAGGGGCAAATAGACTCCTACTTACAAAGGACCATTTGTGATCAAAAACATCTTTTCTAGTGGGGCAATGATATTAACCACCATGGACGGTGACGACCTGCTGCACCCTGCGAACGCAGACATAGTCAAAAGATACTACGCATAAATGACCCGGCAAGTTGAAAACCCGAAAGGGCGATGTGATCGGTGGATCTGGAACTGACTGTTTAACGCTGGATCACGAAATGTCGCGGAAGCAAGAGTCGCCACCGTCTTTTATTTTCTCCAACATGGAAAGGACAAAAGCACAGAAAAATTCCTTATGAGATTGTCTCTCGGTTCGGGAGGTAGATTTATAGAAAGGGAAGGTGTTAGCACCCTTTCTATCCATGGTTATCCATGGGCTCTTAGATACTTGCTCATTTGTGTTTTCAAAATGTTTGTTTGCTTTTCAGAGTGAGTGGGTTTGAAAAAGTTTCTTTGAAAATTTCAGATCGACTCTTGTATCAGTCCTCAAGAGTGTTTGAAAAGTTGTTTTGAAAGCTTTTTGAAAAGTGTCGGTGTGAAAAGAGTTTTTGATTTGTTTTGAATTAGAGCAAGTATCTACGAGTCATCTACCTACCCTAAGGAATTCTGCTGTGTAAATGTCCTTAAGGTAGTGCCATCCCACCATTGAGAGGTAGGTAGCACCACCGTTGGAGGTGTTCGGGTCAATTCGTTTGTTAGGGACAGTGTGGCCACCGAGCAACAGTAGGACACCTTAGAAGCTACCCTTATGCCATTGATCTTTTTATTCCGAGGCAACTATTTCGAGGCAACTTGTTTCGAGGCAACTTGTTTCGAGGCAACCGTTTCGAGGCAACTAGATCATGTCATGGACATAAGGACTTACTAAAACGTCCTATACTCGACGACCACGTTTCGAGGGCAAGGCAACATTGAGACATACCCTAAGAGTGGTGTGTGAATTTGTGTGTTATTTCAGTTATGTTTTATCTTGTACATGTATCATGGTGATCTACGCTTGTTTTCAATTTAGGCCATTCATTCTTTCATGCAAAGTTTAGCAGTTTAAAAGTGCGGAAATTTAAATGCGGAAAGTAAAATCCTACGCTATTACAAGGCGCGGGTCTATACATCGCCAAAATACAAAGACCCGTTTTAATAAAAATGCGGAAAGTAAATAAATTCCTAATTACTATTACAAAGCTTGTGCAGTTACATAATATTCACAAAGGAAAATAAGAATAAATGCGCGCAAGAATTAGAGTTGAACGTTCGAGGGCGTTGGACCCTTTTGAAATTAAATTGAAATAAGAAAGTTAATTATTTATTTTATTGAAGAAAAGAAATGTTTTTTTTTTTAGGTTTTTGGTATTTAATGAAATAAGAAATTAAAATTGAAGAGAAACCCTAACTCTAAATTGTTTTTAATTATTAATGAAAAAGATTCAAGTTTGACTTAATTTACTAAAGAATTTACGTATATGTTTATTTACAAAAATATTTAATAATTAATAATAATAATAATGATGAGAAAATTATTTATTAAAAAAATGATGAAAAGTTAAAAACCCTAATTTCTACATATTTTAATTTGTTAAGAAAAAGATTTAAGTTTTAAAACCTAATTTAACTAAATTAATTATTTAACATTTATTTACAAAATAAATTAATAGGAATTAAATATAATTAAACATATTTTTAGTTTTTTTGATCTTCTGGTTTTATATTATAAAAATTAATTTATGAAATTAAATAAAACAATTAAAAAGAATAATAATTGAAAAAGAATAAAAGAAAAGAAAATTAAAAGAAGGAATACAAACAAGGAGGGGTGTCTGGCCCTTTTGGAGGTTTTTGTAGAGTAATTTGGGCCCAAGATTGCAAGGCTTGCGTTGACTTTCCAGTTTGCATGTGGAGTAGTTGACTAGCGTGTATGGTAGTCTCCACGTTCTGGCCTTTGGATTGATCATGAAGCCACTTGTCAAGCCAGAGCATGAGGGTGTATGGTGAAGCCTTGAAGGAACGCTGCATAGAAACACCTTAAGAGAAAAATTATGGAATATGTGGGGGACCTGGGAATCGAACCCAGGTCCCAAAGCTTGCAACGCACATCCCTGGCCAATTGATCTATCATGTTCATTCGTATATAATATAATAAGAAAACATAATATATAGAAAATGCCCACTATGCTGAAAAACACGCCAACGTTTAAATTGGCCAACCATATGAGGACACACATGCTTCTTCTTCCTCTTTTTCCTGTAAATAAAAGCAAATAGCGGGGGTTTTAAACCCCCACTAAACTCAACCAGAAATAATAGCGATTAGCACCTGGGTTAACATAAAAAAGGCGCGAGTAGTGAGTTAGTCTCGTTTGGATGTCACGATTTCAATGGCATCGGTTTGGTGGCCTAATTTTTCCATATGAGGAAACGCCTAATTTTGAGCTTCTGAAAACCTAATGTCCATCAATGGCAGTTTTTGATATAGGATGCTATAGTTCAATTGAATGGTACCAAAATCTTCAGAACATCATTGTTAGTAAGAATCAACCATTAAAAATCATGAATAATGCATGTAAATTAAAACAAGATTAAGGAAAAGTTCAAGAAAAGCGTGACTTTGTTCTACCAATTCTTTGAGTGTGGAGGCGTGTTCTTGATTGCAACACGTTCCTAGATGTCTTGGCAATGTTTTGGAATCCTTTTGAAGCTTTGAAACGCCTTCTAGATGTGAAATCAGTTTTCAACTTTTTGCCAAAAATTTGCAATTTTGTTCTTCCTTTTCTGAGCAGCTTTCGTGTGTATTAGCATTAGGTCATGTTGTGTATAAGTATCTGAATGCAATTAGGTCAAAACCAAGCCCAAAGATCCATTGATTTAATGATTCAATATTTGATTTTGTTCACATCTTTTTTCAATCTTTTTCCATGCCAATCATGCCAAATATGGAAGATATTGTCCCTTTTGATTGATGCACGAGATCTCTTAAATGTGTGGAGGATATTTGCTGCATAAAAAGATTTAAAAACATGATTTGGTATTTTTCTTATATTTAAATTTAATTAAATGAATTAATGATAATAAAAATTTAAATAATTAATCAAAAATAAGAAAATAACTCCCTTTGAGGTCAATGGGTCGTGCATAACCTTTGGGTAATGATTCATGAAAGAAATTGAGGCCCATTAGCATTTTTGAAGCCTTTTGTGCAAAGTTGACTTTTCAAAATTCCCAAAAATTTCCCAACTTCTCCAAGGCATATCTTGCTCAATTTTGAAGCTATGATCATGTTCTTGGACATTTTGGAAAGGTCTTGAAGTCCTCTAACCAATGCCTTTGGTCCCATGTCATTTTGATTTACCAATCTCAAGTTATGGTCTTTGACTTAAAGTGTCTTTTTGTTGACTTTTGAAAATGACCTATAATGTTGAAATTGATAACTTTTTGTGAGAGCATTTCTTGGACTTGAAGTGTGAAGGTGAGTTGTAGGAAATGTCATTCTATTAAAAATGAGCTTTGGATGGAATTTTTTCTGATAAACCATGAAGAAGTTATGCCCTGGTCAATTTGCAGTTGACTTTTTCAGCTGTCCCAAAAATGGAAACTTTTTGCATCTTGAGACTTTTTGAGCCATGCTTGTGAAATCATGATCAAGAATTGATCAAATGATGTTTGTGGCTTCAAAATAAGATGTTGAACAAAAATTTTGACTTTTGACTGTCAAATGACCATTTTTCCCCTACAGTTGACTGTGAAGCAATTAGGGTTTTTGACTGTGCAATTTTGTGTTGTGAGTCTTGAAACTTGGCATAAGGATGCTTGACAATGTTTATAGGCATGTGGAACTTGTTTGAGCCCTTGGAAACTTCAACTTCTTTGCCAGAACCAAAACCCTAATTTTTGACTGTTAGGAGGCCATTGGACTGTGCAACCCTTGGGAGATTTTGAAGCATGATCTTAGCAAACCTTGAAGAATATGGGAGGGAAAATTTTGGGGTACAACAGTTGCCCCTGTTCAATCTTCTTAGACCTGAGGATGTAGATTGGCTGTCGTGCCTTTCGTAATCCGAAGGTGGAAGATGATTGAACACTAGAGTGCCCAGAAATTTGCGCTCACATAGTGACGTATCAGCAATGTGATGTGGGGAATGGGCTTACAGATGCCATTTGGATATTGATGGATAGGAATATGGGCTTACAGATGCCATGTTGAGAGGTGATGGATAGGTGGATGGGCTTATAGATGCCATCTGGGTGTCGATCGCATAAGAGATTCCTTAGCGAGGACTTGCGTACCTGAAAAAAGAAAGATAATTACCTGGCTTGTTACAGGAGTTGATCTTCAAACTTTTTTTTTATATAGCCGTGCCCTGGCTGGATGCAGGTATCAAATCTTTGAACTCTTCAGACGTGCCCTGGCAAGATACAGGAATCGAGTCGGGAGCTTCAAAAGGTTATGAATGAATCAGGGATGGTTACTACCTCAACGGGACGGTGAGAGAACCTTGGATGATTACTATCTCAACAGTAATGATGAGAGGATCTTTCAGACGCACCCTGGCAAGATACAGGAATCGGGTCTGGTAATGTTAGTCTTCAACGGATACACCCTGGCAAGATACAGGCATCGGATCCTCGAACTCTTCAGATGCACCCTGGCAAGATACAGGAATCGGATCTGGTAATGTTAGTCTTCAACGGATACACCCTGGCAAGATACATGCATCGGATCCTCGAACTCTTCAGACACACCCTGGCAAGATACAGGAATCGGATCTGGTAATTTTAGTCTTCAACGGATACACCCTGGCAAGATACAGGCATCGGATCCTCGAACTCTTCAGACACACCCTGGCAAGATACATGAATCGGATCTGGTAATGTTAGTCTTCAACGGATACACCCTGGAAAGATACAGGCATCGGATCCTCGAACTCTTCAGACACACCCTGGCAAGATACAGGAATCGGATCTGGTAATGTTAGTCTTCAATGGATACACCCTGGCAAGATACAGGCATCGGATCCTCGAACTCTTCAGACGCACCCTGGCAAGATACAGGAATCGGGTCTGGTAATGTTAGTCTTCAACGGATACACCCTGGCAAGATACAGGCATCGGATCCTCGAACTCTTCAGACGCACCCTGGCAAGATACAGGAATCGGGTCTGGAATCGATTGTCAACAGATACACCCTGGCGAGATACAGGAATCGGATCTTTAGTTGCGACCGTTGATAGTAATCATCTTGGTATTAACCTTTGTCCTGAAAAGACAAAATGTTAGTTGTATGCGATGTCATGATGTATGACATGCGTGATGAGATTATATGTTCATGATGCGTATATGCATGCTATAATGTATGGAAATGCGATGTTTATGAATGTATGTTTTTGTCTTAGGAAAATAAATCCTTGACGGATGCTGGGAAGTTAAATCCTGGGCTGATGTAGAGCTTTTGTTTCCACTGGGGATGATGGTTGCAAGAATACCGGTAGGAGAAGATGACTCCGTTGGGGAATAAACTTGGCGAATAGAATACTATGCGGGGAGAAAATTACTCTAGCGATCTTGCTGGGGAACAATACTCTGTGGGAAGAGAGGTACGTTGGTGAGATGTTGATGGTAACTTCGCTGGGGATACCGTTGTTATGTTGTGTTGGAAGATGAACTCCGCTGGGGGATAAGAAGACTTTGCCGAGGACGATCTTTCCGTGGCTTTTGGCTGAGGATAACCCAGTTATACCCTGGTAGGGAAATAACCTTTGAATAAAGCTGGGCGACGCGTTCGTGCTCTGCAGGGGATAAGCTTCCAGAATCTACTGGGGGTGAGCTTCCTGCTGGGGAGATGATTCAGCTTTCCTGGGGAAATCTTCAGACTGGACTCTCCTGGGGAAATCTTTGAGGTATATTGGGGAAGTGGCTCCGCTGAATGTCTGGTATACCGCCGGGGAAAAATCTTAGATCAAGACTGCCGGGGAAGCTCGTTAAGAATATCTGTATGACTTGCTGAGGAATGTTGAGCTTTGCTGTAGGATACCCAACTTCCTTAGGGCTGATAGTATAGCTCTGCTTGGGGAGAGTGTATTGACTTGCTGACTCGCTCTCTGGGGAATTAAGATATACTGGTTATGTTCTTCAGTTGAACCTACCTTGATACCTTGATCGACAGAGCAATTAGATCGCTTAGACAACTTACTATTGCCCCTGCTTCTAATGTTACCTGTAATTAATCCTTTGTTTCGTATGTAATCATTTATGAGTTAGCAGTTATTGTCAAATGCATATATCACAAATTGAACCTTGTACGTTCTTTGCAAAACAAAACAGAAAAGGAAAAACAATTGGCAATTTTAGCTGAAAAATGAATTTGTATTGATTTTTGGATTTGCCTGTAAATAGGCGTTTATGTACAAGAGGCTGACATCCTAGTAAGAGAATGTCACCGAACAAAAGAGTTTATACAATTTGTACAAAGGGAAAACAAAACAGCTGTGTGAAAAGAACAATCCCACTGGGTTCCAACTCTGCTATCGCCTTTATATCTTCGGGCGTTTCATCACTTGATGACCTAGCTGAAGATGAAGCTGATTGATTGATGCCGTTTGAACTTGATGTTGATGCCGGATTCTGGATGCAGGGTGATCCAATGAGACATAGTATTACGCTTTATCCCTAATTTTTTCCTGGACCGCCCTTTCGGGTTTTCAGTCCACCGGGATACCCATTTTTGCCCAAGCCGCCTTTTCGGGTTTTCGACTTACCGAGTGTACAGATTTTTTTCATTTCATCCCTTCATTTTGCCCGAACCCTTTTGGTTCGCCGGGAAGCCCTAATTTTTGCCTGGGTATGTCAACCTAGCGGGTCTTTTATCATGCGTAGTATCTTTTTACTATGTCTGCATTGGCGGGGTGAGGAAGGTCGTCACCGTCCATGGTGGTTAGAATCATGGCTCCTCCTGAGAACACATGTTTAACCACAAATGGCCCTTCGTAGGTAGGGGTCCATTTGCCCCTGGGATCACTCTGAGGAAGGATGATACGTTTGATTACCAGATCTCCAACTTGATATTCTTGTGGTCTGACTTTCTTGTTAAATGCCTTGATCATCCGTTTTTGGTACGTTTGACCATGGCAAATAGCAGTGAGTCTCTTTTCGTCAATTAGATTTAACTGATCAAGTCGTGTCTGGATCCAATCATCTTCGCTCAGATCTGCATCCTTCATTATCCGGAGAGAGGGTATTTGCACTTCGATCAATAAGACTGCTTCCATGCCGTAGACCAAGGAAAAAGGAGTTGCCCCGGTTGACGTCCTTGCTGAGGTAAGGTACCCATGAAGAGTGAACGGTAACATCTCGTGCCAATCTTTATAAGTCACTGTCATCTTCTGCACGATTTTCTTGATGTTCTTATTTGCTGCTTCTACAGCCGCATTCATCTTTGGCCGGTAAGGAGAAGAGTTGTGGTGCTGTATCTTGAATTGCTCGCAGAGCTCAGTGATCATTTTGTTATTGAGATTGGTACCGTTGTCTGTAATGATTCTTTCAGGGATGCCGTATCGACAGATCAGGTTATGTCGAATGAACCGTGCCACCACATTCTTGGTTACAGTGGCGTAGGAAGCTGCTTCAACCCACTTCGTAAAGTAATCGATCGCTACCAGGATGAAGCGATGCCCATTGGATGTCGTAGGTTTAATCTCGCCGATCATATCTATGCCCCACATTGCAAACGGCCAAGGTGCAGTCAAGACATTCAGAGGAACTGGAGGAACGTGCACCTTATCTGCATAAATCTGGCATTTATGACATGTCCGGGAATGTTGGTAACAGTCAGCTTCCATAGTGGACCAGAAATACCCTTCCCGAAGGATTTTCTTTGCCATGGTATGTCCACTGGAATGCGTTCCGAAGGTACCTTCATGTAGCTCTGCCATGATCCTTTCTGCTTCAGTCTTATCCACACAGCGCAGTAAGGTTGAATCATGGTTTCGCTTGTACAGGATGTCGTTGCTAAGGAAGAACTTCGCTGCGAACCTTCTCAGAAACTTTTTATCGTTGATAGACGCACCTTCAGGGTATTCCTGAGCTTCCAAGTATCTCTTCACCTCATGGTACTAGGGTTTCTCAGTCACTACCTCAGCCTCAAGATCACAACAGTATGCCAGTTCGTCCAGTTTCCAGATGATGACCCTGTTGTACCCCAAAATTTGCCCTCCCATATTTCTCAAAATATTTCAAGAAAAAATTCACAAGTCCAACCCGGCGCGTCATATTCAGGTATTCTTTCGCCAAGATATCTCTGATAACGTATTCTCAAATTCAGGTTCGGCTCAAGAGTCAATTCTTTAAAGAAGGTATCCGAATGTGTGACTTTTCTCGAAGAAATATGGTGAAAAAGTGTGCTGAAAGTGCAGTTTTTACGCGCTAAAAAAATTCATAACTTGAAGATCGTGGCTCGTTTTGAACCCGTTCCGGTGGCCAAAATTCCGTCTTGACATTATCTACGTTTTCATCTCTCACGGCTGGAAGCCAATTTCGATCAGAAGGTCTTCAAAAATGTGGATTTATCAAGTATTTTCGCACAAAAAATTTGTGACAGAAGTTTATCTGCGTCATGTTCAGAAAATCATAACTTGGTCAATTTTCATCGTATCGAGCTGGTTCTGGCGCCAAAATTTCACAAATTGAGTTGGCTACATTTTCACAGAAGGTATTGAGTTCAAACGGTATTCAAAAGGCCTTCGTTTTTTGCTCAGAGTGCATGACACACCGAAAATCCTGAATGCTGAATATTATTTCATCTGGGCCGAAACTTCGAAAATTCATAACTCGGTCAATTTTTATCGGATTGGGCTCATATTTTTATACAAGGTCCCTGACTCGTAGATCTACAACTTTGCTTCAAAAGTCGAGACCGGATTATGCTCCGATCAATACCAGTTTTTTATTGAAGAACGTGTCAGAGTCGACACTGGAGCCCAAAATAAGTTTGTCTGAGCTGAAACTTCAAAAATTCATAACTAATTCACAGTTTATCCGATTGAGCCAATTTTCGGACAGGAGTTAGTTATCGATGTCGGCTACATTTTGTTTTCACATTTCAACTTCAAAAATTGCACTTAAGTCCCTGCGATTTAGCCTGGAAAGTGACGAACTCAAGTGAACATTGGAGGCCCAATTGCACATTCAAAGCCCATTTTCTTTACCCTAATTTCCATTATATAATCACCTTCTTTTCACACAAACCAGAGAGGAGAAAGAGGGGAAAAAGAGAGAAAAAACCTTGCCACAACACTTTTAGAATATCAAACTCTTTCAAGAACCCTAAAACCTTGAAATCCTTATTACAAATCCCTCTCTCACTACAAACAAGCCATCACAGTTACAAACCAATACCTCACTACTTCTTTAGTAAGGATAAGGCTGGCTTGATCTCCATGATCCTAATTTTCCAGTAAGACATAAAAGCATTCAGGTCACTAATTTTCCAGTAAGGGTAAAATTGATTTGATCTCCATGATCAAAAGGGTATAATCATTCATACATACCATATTGTGCCTAAACATTAAATTTCTTCATATATTGGCTTTATTTTCATTTTATGATTTTATTTAATGTGTTCATGAGATTCAACACTGCAGATTTAGACAAGATCCCATGCAGGTTCATTAAGGAACGTTGAGGCCAAAACACAAATGGCCAAAAGCCAAAAGCCAAATGGCCAAAGTAGAACAACTTATGCATGATGAGGCCAGAACACAAATGGCCAACAGGCAGAACACAAATGGTCAAACCACTTCAATTCACCTCCAAAAAGGGCCAGACACCCCCCATGGTTTGCATCATTTTTATTTTTTATTTGATTTTCCTTTTTCATTCTTTTAATTGTTTTAATTGTTTTTTTTAAATTCATGAATTAATTTTTATAATATAAAACCAGAAAATTAAAAACTAAGAATATGTTAATTAATTTACTTATTAAATATTTTTGTAAATAAATGTTAAATAATTAATTTAGTTAAATTAGGTTTTAAAACTTAAGTCTTTTTCTTAACAAATTAAAATATGTAGAAATTAGGGTTTTTAACTTTTCATCATCTTTTTAATAAATAATTTTTTCTTATTATTATTGTTATTAATTATTAAATATTTTTGTAAATAAACATGTACATTAAATATTTAGTAAATTAGGTTAAACTTTAACATTTT
Organism: Vicia faba; assembly: GCA_948472305.1. Taxonomy (NCBI): domain Eukaryota; kingdom Viridiplantae; phylum Streptophyta; class Magnoliopsida; order Fabales; family Fabaceae; genus Vicia; species Vicia faba. The sequence goes on from OX451739.1 coordinate 472,402,400, forward strand.
CATTAATAATTAAAAAAACTTAGAATTAGAGTTTCTTTTAATTTTAATTTTCTTTATTTCATAAATACAAAAAAACTAAAACACATTTCTTTCCTTTTATTAAATAATTAATTAGCTTTTTAATTTCATTTAATTTCTTTAAAGGGTCCAACGCCCTCGAACGTTCTATTTTTATTTCTTTCACACATTTATTTTCTTTCAAATATTATGTAATTGCTCAAGCCATGTAACTCGGACATTTTATATTTCCCGCATTTTATTTCTTTATTTTATGTCAAATCGGGTCCTGGTTTAATTTGGCGATGTGGACCCGCGCATTTGTAATAGTTTAGGAACTTTATATTTCTCGCAATTTTTAACTATTAATAATGACATGCAAGAATGAATGATAAAATAAAAACAAACGCATAGATCACTTTGACAAAAGACAAAAATAAATGAAAACGACACACAAATCACACACCACCCCTAGGGTACGCCTCACTGTTGCCTTGCCTCGAAAGGTGATCGTTGAGTAGAGGATGTCTTAGTAAGTCCTCATGATCCGGGAACCTGGCATGAGGGTAGCTTCTAAGATGTCTTCCCATTGCTCTGGTGATCACCATGTCCCGAACCTCGAATTGACCCGAACACCTCCAACGGTGGTGCTACCTACCTCTCAATGGTGGGATGGCACTACTTTAAAGGACATTTACACAGACGAATTCCTTAGGGTAGGTAGACGACTCGTGGATACTTGCTCTAATTCAAAACAAAACAAATCAAAAATACTTTTCACACCAACACATTTTCAAAAAGCTTTCGAAAGCATTTTTCAAACACTCTTGAGGACCGATACAAGAGTCGAACTGAAATTTTCAAAGAAACTTTTTAAAACCCACAGTTGAAAAGCAAACAAACCATTTTTGAAAACACAAGTGAGCAAGTATCTAAGAGCCCGTGGATAACCATGGATAGAAAGGGTGCTAACACCTTCCCTTTCTATAATCTACCTCCCGAACCGAGAGCAATCTCTATAAGGAATTTTTCTGTGCTTTTGTCCTTTCCATTTGGAGAAAATAAAAGACAGTGGCTACTCTTGCTTCCGCGACATTTCGCGAACCAGCGTTAAACAGTCAGTTCCAGATCCACCGATCACAGAACTGGCGACTCTGCTGGGGAATTAAACTTAAAGTGAGGTGTACCTTAGGGCTTAGTTCATAACTGTGTTTTCAATTGTATTGACTTGCTTGATTTAAATTGTGGGACTGTCTTGGGAGTTCTATAGATCCTAACCCGGATCTGGGGATACCTTCTTAGAAAGTAGCAACAAGACTGTGAGGGAACTATGCGGGGTATACCGACATGGTTGAAGCAGTCTGCTACATTGATGTGGCACTTTGGTGTGTACCGGTAACCCTTGAGTTCAGTCAAGGAGAGTACGGGGCCTCCGCGTGGTGTCGTGAAGCATCAACAGACCTTAGGAACCTTAATTGAGCTATCTTGGCCTCTTTAGGGTAGTGAGATAACTGACTTTGGTGCAGTCCGAGGTTGGTTGATACTCGATACTACACTCAATTGAGGGTTGTTTTCCTGGAATATTTCGGTCGCCAGTTCAGTGGCTAAATCGAAACGATGAACAATGAAAGCAGTCCCGTGATATTGAGACCCTTAGAACCCGGTTACTTCTAATAGGACAGGTTGAACCCACCAACTTCAAGAGGGTACTACCCAGACCTCATGCTGACCTTAAACCCTAAGGGCTTGTCTTGTGTGCCTTGTGTGCCTTACATGTTTGTCTTTGTAAATATCTGTGGTGTGTTTAATCATAGCATCATGACATCATCCAGCATCATATGCATTGACTAACCATTTCAGGGGTTCGAATCTTCATCTTTGTTCTTGTTTTGTAGGACATGGAAACTGTTCACAGAAAGACAATTCAAATCAGTCTTGTAAGGATTCCTCCTCAGCTTAAGGAACTTATATCCAGGATTCCTGAGAGCTCTTCATTCAGTGAAAGACATGGAAGACTCATCAGCTTGGTCAATACCAACATTGAGGAAGATATGATAAAGGTCCTGTTCCAGTTCTTTGACCCTCTGCATCACTGTTTCACCTTCTTGGATTACCAGCTGGTACCTACATTGGAGGAGTTCTCCCGGCTCCTGAAGATCCCTATCCTTGATCAACTACCCTACAACGGTACAGAAAAGGAACCCAAGCTTGAAGAGATTGCTAAAGCCTTACACCTGCAATCATCTGACCTCAAGGGACATTGGGAAGTGAGAAGTGGTATCAAAGGGTTCTTAGCCAGGTTTCTGTTTGAAAAGGCCCATGAATGTTGGAATTCCCTTGACTTACAAGCTTTTGAAGAAGTTGTGGCCCTCCTTGTCTATGGTTTGGTGTTGTTCCCTAACCCAGATCAGCTTATAGATATCAGCGCTGTCCAGATCTTCATGTCCAGGAATCCTATACCTACATTGCTGGGGGACATCCTTCACTCATGTTACACTCGAACCATGAGAAAAAGAGGTGTCCTTATGTGTTGCACTCCTCTCCTGGGAAGGTGGTTTATTTCGCACCTTCCACAATCAGTTTTGAAGAATGAGCGGGGTTTGAGATGGTCACAACGGTTGATGACTCTTACACATGCAGATATACATTGGTGCCCTCGGTCCAGAGAGGATGTCACTATCATTGATCGTTGCGGGGAGTACCCTAATGTTCCTTTACTTGGAATCAGAGGAGGTATTACTTACAACCCATGCCTGGCTTGGAGACAGTTTGGTTATGCTCTGAGGGACGGTCCTCATGACATGTTAATTCCTGACATAGTTTTTGACTTCGACAACGATGCACAAGGACTTCGCCAGAGATTTATCAGAGCTTGGAGGATGCCCAGTAGGATAGACAGTAAGACACTGGGGCACAGGAATTCCATCCCGTTGGAACCTTATCTCAAGTGGGTACGGGCCCGCTCCCAGAGGTTAGTAATGCCTTATCCTCATATGCTCCCAGTGATCAAAGAACCAGTCTTGGAAGGGGAAGTGTCTTACATCATTCAGCACCCTGATATGCCCACATCCTGGGAAGAGATGCAGAAGAGCTGGATCCAGCTTAAGGAAGAACGGAATTCTCTTGAGACCAGTCTACATGCTAGTGAAAAGAAGGTCTTGGAGCTCACCCGCCTATTGCATGAGGAGAGGAATCTCAACACCTACATAGCCCCAAAGAGGATGCGTAGTGTCTTTTGGGATTGATTTGCTTTGTAATTTGTGCCCACGAGGCTTTGATGTACCAAACAATTATTTCCTTAATGATAACGTGTGTTCTTTTTTGTCTACAACAAATTTGAACTTTCGAACCCTTGAATGCATTGCATAAACACATATCATTCATCATGTGCATAGCAGGTTTTCTTCTTTTCAGGTTGCTTGCCGTTCTTTGCTGTTTATTTCAGCATCATGAATCCTGACTCATCATCAACTGAGATGTCCATCAAGGCTCTTCAGGCGCAGAATGTGCAATTTCAGGAATTAATCATGGGTTTGGCTCAGGGCCAAGAAGAGCTGAAGGCTCTGCTCCTGAAGAAAGAAAAGAAGAAGAAGAGAAGAACTGTCCTTTTCAACTCGGGCCGAAGGTTTGGCAACACTCTGCAAAATGAAGAGGCTGGTTCTTCTATTGGCAAGGGTACTCCTCAAGAGGGAAAAGGTCCAAGTCCGGTAGTCTCCGACAACGAGACTGATTTTGATGAGGAACAGTATCCTCCTGCAGAAGACAGATACAAGCAGCTGGAGGACAGATTGAATGCTATGGAGATACAACAGGTACCTGGGCTGGATTTTGGAGATTTGGGTTTGTCTACTGGTGTGATTATCCCTCATAAGTTCAAAGCACCATCCTTTACCAAGTATGATGGGGCATCCTGTCCCAAGCTACACCTCAGGTCGTATGTGCGGAAGATTCAATCGTACTCAGTGGATAAGAATTTGTGGATCCACTTCTTCCAGGAGAGTCTTTCAGGGACTCATCTCGAATGGTTCTATCATCTAGATGGGACCAAGGTTCGTAACTGGGAGGAGTTGGCTACTGCTTTCTATAAGTAGTATCAGTATAATGCCGACCTTGCCCCTACACGTACCCAACTCCAGGGTATGTCGTTAGGTTCAAGTGAAGGTTTTAAAGAGTACGCTCAGAAGTGGAGGGATCTGGCTGGCAGGGTGCAGCCTCCGTTGACTGACCGGGAGTTGGTAGACATGTTCTTGGGGACCCTATCTGGGCCATTTTTCAATCATCTTATTGGTAACTCGTCTGCAGGGTTTACTGATCTTATTCTGACTGGAGAGAGAATTGAGGCTGGGTTGAAGTCTGGTAAGATTCCGAAGGGTGCATCGTCTAGTTCTGAGAAGAAACCCTTCAAGAAGGAGGCTAGTGCTGTATATGGCTCTAGAAGACAAGAGAAATCTGAGCACCGCCAATCTGTCAGTGCGGTAATGATTGCTAAGCCTGCTGCCGCTCCTCGGCAAACCAATCCTCAGAGGGCTGAAAGACCTAGAAGAGAATTCACCCGTTTGAGTATGACTTTGTCGCAGATCTTGCCACAGTTGCTATCCACCAACCTAGTGACTGTCAGAGAGGCCCCTAAAGTTGTAAACACTGCCTCCCCCAAATACAATCCAAATGCCCGCTGTGCTTATCACTCCGATAGCCCGGGGCATTCCACTGATGACTGTTGGGCTTTAAGAAACAAGCTGCAGGACCTTATTGATGCGAAGGAGGTACAGTTTGAGGCATCTGAGAAGCCTAATGTAGTGACAGCTCCCCTGCCTGCTCATGGAGTGAATGCTATTGGGAACGAAGATGAAGTGGATGAAGCTGAGTTTGATAGCTGGATCTACCCGGCAACCGACAGTGGACCTAGCAATTGGAGTGCAAAGGATAATCTACCTGTTTCTTTTGTTACGCAGTAATAAACTTCTTTGTTTTATTATTTGTAATAAACAATAAATTGAACTCTATGGCCCGGTGTCTTACCCGAGGCACCGTGGTTTTATTTGTGAGGGAATATAAATTGTCATTTCATATATCATAAATGAAGATCTTGGACGTTTTCTCGCATTTCAAATCTTATGCTCCTTTTCTGTCTTTCCTTCCTTTATATATATTTCAAAACAGCTGTATTTACACACACTCACTCATACAGGTTCCAATCCACTCTGGATCTCACTGGTAACAACTCTGCTACTGCCAGTTATGACTTCGAAAATCCGATCAACTTAGCCGAAGACGAAGGTGAAGATGATTGCGAAGTGCCTGGCGAGCTTGCAAGACTGTTACTCCAGGAGGAGAGGGCAATTCAACCACATGAAGAGCCAGTGGAAATAATAAACTTGGGTACTGAGGCAGACAGGAAAGAGGTAAAGATTGGTGCCAACCTAGAGCTCAGCGTGAAGCAACGGTTGACTAAGATGCTACATGATTATATGGAGATCTTTGCCTGGTCCTACGAAGACATGCCCGGTTTGGATACTGACATTGTGGTCCATCACTTGCCTACTAAGGAAGACTGCCCTCCGGTTAAGCAAAAGGTCCGCCGTATGCGTCCAGAGATGTCAGAGAAGATTAAAGCCGAGGTTATGAAACAGTTTGACGTTGGGTTCCTTGCAGTGACTTCTTACCCTCAGTGGGTTGCTAATGTGGTGCCGGTACCAAAGAAAGACGGTAAGGTCAGAATGTGTGTTGACTACAGGGATCTGAACAGGGCCAGCCCCAAAGATGACTTCCCCATACCTCACATTGATGTCCTTGTTGATAATACAGCTCAGCATAAGGTGTTCTCTTTCATGGATGGTTTCTCAGGGTATAATCAGATCAAGATGGCACCTAAAGACATGGAAAAGACTACATTTGTTACTCAGTGGGGCACCTTCTGCTACAAGGTCATGCCTTTTGGACTGAAGAACGCTAGGGCAACCTACCAACGCGCCATGGTTGCTTTATTTCATGACATGATCCATCATGAGATAGAAGTGTATGTTGACGACATGATCGCAAGGTCCCAGACTGAGGAAGAGCACCTAGATCATCTGTAGAAGTTGTTTGACCGGTTGAAACTGTACAAGCTGAGGTTGAACCCGAACAAGTGCACCTTCGGGGTAAGATCTGGAAAGTTGCTAGGCTTCGTTGTAAGTGATAAGGGTATTCAAGTTGACCCTGCCAAGGTCAAAGCTATTCAAGAGATGCCAGTTCCAAAGACAGAGAAAGAGGTCAGAGGCTTTTTAGGACGCCTGAATTACATTGCTCGATTCATCTCCCACTTGACTGCTACCTGTGAGCCAATCTTCAAGCTGCTGAAGAAAGATCAGGTAGTACGCTGGAATGATGAATGTCAGGCTGCTTTTGACAGAATCAAAGAGTATCTCCAAGAACCACCCATCCTTATGCCACCGGTTGAAGGGAGACCTCTGATATTATACCTGACAGTACTTGACAACTCAATGGGGTGTGTGTTGGGGCAGCATGACGAGTCTGGCCGAAAAGAGCATGCCATTTATTACCTTAGCAAAAAGTTTACCGACTGTGAGACCCGATACTCACTGCTTGAGAAAAGTTGCTGCGCTTTGGTATGGGCTGCTCGCCGGCTGAGACAGTATATGCTGACTCACACTACCTTGTTGATCTCAAAGATGGATCCTATAAAGTACATATTCGAAAAGCCTGCTCTGTCTGGGAGAATAGCAAGATGGCAAATGATCTTGACGGAATACGACATTCAGTACACGACCCAGAAAGCCATTAAGGGAAGTGTATTGGCAGACCACTTGGCACATCAGGCAGTAGACGACTATCAGTCAATGAACTTCGAGTTTCCAGACGAGAGCATCATGATAGTGACTGATTGTGAAGTACCTGGACCGGATGAAGGACCTGAGGAAGGATCCCGATGGTCTATGCACTTTGACGGAGCCTCCAATGCTCTGGGTAACGGTATCGGCGCCATAATCATATCCCCTCAAGGTACTCATACTCCGCTCACTGCCCGGCTATGTTTCAACTGTACCAACAACATGGCGGAGTATGAGGCGTGCATCATGAGTCTTCAAGCTGCGATCGACTTAAGGATCAAGTTTCTGAGTGTCTTCGGAGATTCCGCTCTCGTGATCAATCAGATTAAAGGAGAGTGGGATACGAAACATCCGAATCTTATTCCTTACAGAGAATATGTGTTGACCTTGATCCCCCACTTCACAAAGATAACCTTTGAACACTTTCCGAGAGAAGAGAATCAGCTGGCAGACGCGTTAGCTACAATGTCTTCTATGTTCAAGGTCAAATGGGATAATGAGGCTCCCCGGATCATCATCTGGAAACTGGACGAACCGGCATACTGTTGTGATCTCGAGACTGAGTTGGTAACTGAGAAGCCTTGGTACCATGAGGTGAAGAGATATCTGGAAGCTCAAGAATACCCTGAAGGTGCGTCTGTCAACGACAAAAAGTTTCTGAGAAGGTTCGCAGCCAAGTTCTTCCTTAGCAACGGCATTCTGTACAAGCGAAACCATGATTCGACCTTACTGCGGTGTGTGGATAAGACTGAAGCAGAAAGGATCATGGAAGAGGTACATGAAGGGACCTTCGGTACACACTCCAGTGGGCACACTATGGCTAAGAAAATCCTTCGGGCAGGGTACTTCTGGTCCACAATGGAAGCTGACTGCTATCAACACTCTTGGACATGCCATAAATGCCAGATATATACAGACAAGGTGCATGTTCCTCCAGTTCCTCTAAATGTTCTGACTGCGCCTTGGCCGTTTGCAATGTGGGGCATAGACATGATCGGTGAGATTAAACCTACATCGTCTAACGGACATCACTTCATCCTGGTAGCGATCGATTACTTCACGAAGTGGGTTGAAGCAGCTTCCTACGCTACGGTAACCAAGACTGTTGTGGCACGGTTCATTCGGCATAATCTGATCTGTCGATACGGTGTCCCAGAAAGAATTATTACAGACAACGGTACCAATCTCAATAACAAGATGATCACTGAGCTCTGCGAGCAGTTTAAGATACAGCACCACAATTCTTCTCCTTACAGACCGAAGATGAATGGGGCTGTAGAAGCAGCGAACAAGAATATCAAAAAGATTGTGCAGAAGATGACAGTGACTTATAAAGATTGGCACGAGATGTTACCGTTCGCTCTACATGGGTACCGTACCTCAGCCAGGACGTCAACCGGGGCAACTCCTTTCTCCTTGGTTTATGGTATGGAGGAAGTCTTACCGATTGAAGTGCAAATACCTTCTCTCCGGATAATGAAGGATGCAAATCTGAACGAAGATGATTGGATCCAGACACGACTTGATCAGCTAAATCTTATTGATGAAAAGAGACTTGCTGCTATCTGTCATGGTCAGACGTATCAGAAACGGATGATCAGGGCATTTAACAAAAAGGTCAGACCACAGGAATATCAAGTTGGGGATCTGGTAATCAAGCGAATCATCCTTCCTCAGAGTGATCCAAGGGGCAAATGGACCCCTACATACGAAGGGCCATTTGTAGTTAAGCATGTGTTCTCAGGAGGAGCCATGATTCTAACCAACATGGATGGTGACGACCTTCCTCACCCCGCCAATGCAGACATAGTAAAAAGATACTACGCATGAAAAAAGACCCGCTAGGCTGACATGCCTAGGCAAAAATTAGGGCTTCCCGGCGAACCAAAAGGGTTCGGGCAAAATGAAGGGATGAAATGAAAAAAATCTGTACACCCGGCAAGTCGAAAACCTGAAAAGGCGGCTTGGGCAAAAATGGGTATCCCGGTGGACTGAAAACCCGAAAGGGCGGTCCAGGCAAAAGTTGGGGATAAAAGCGTAATACTATGTCTCATTGGATCATCTTGCATCCAGAATCCGGTATCTACATCAAGTTCAGACGACATCGATCAGTCAGCTTCACCTTTAACCAAGGTCATCAAGTGATGAGACGCTCGGAGATATAAGGACAATAACAGAGTTGAAACCCAGTGGGATCATTCATTTCACACAGCTGTTTTATTTTCTCTTGTACAAAATTTGTATAAACTCTTTTGTTCGGCGGCGTTCTCTTACTAGGACGTCAGCCTCTTGTACATAAAACGCCTATTTACAGGCCATTCAAAAATCAATACAAATACACTTTTCAGTTAAAACCGCCAATTGCTTTTTCCTTTTCTGTTTTGTTTTGCGAAGAACGTCCAAGGTTCAATTTGTGATATATGCATTGACAATAATTTGCTAACTCATGAATATTTGCATACGAAACAAAGGATTAATTACAGGTAACATTAGAAACATGGGCAATAAAGAGTTGTCTAAGCAATCTAATTGTTCTGTCCTCCAAGGTATCAAGGTAGGTTCAGCTGAAGAACATAACCAGATATCTTAATTCCCCAAAGAGTGAGCCAGCAAGCAGTATACTCTCTTCAAGCAAAATTACTATCAACCTTAAGGAAGTTGAGTATCCTCCAGCAGATCTCAACACTCCCCAGCGGAGTATACAAACATTTTTAACAAGCATCCCCGGCAATCTTGGTCTAAAGATTGTTCCCCGGCGGTATATCAAACATTCAGTGGAGTTACTTCCAATATAATTCAAAACTTCCCCAAGAGAGTCCAATCCAGTTCCCCAGGAAAGTTGGAATTCATCTCCCCAAGCAGTAAGCTTATCCCCAGTAGATTCTGGAAGCTTATCCTCGCAGAGCACGAACGCGTCTCCCGGCTTTATTCAAAGAGTTATTTCCTTACCAGGATATAACTGGGTTATCCTCAGCCAAAAGCCACGAAAAGATCGTCCCCGACAAAGTCTCCTTATCCCCAGCGAAGTCTATTAACACTTCCAAAAGAACAGTGGTATCCCCAGCGAAGTTACCATCAACATTTCAGCAAAGTATCTATCTCCCCACAGAGTATTGTTCCCCAGCAAGATCATTAGAGTACTTTTCTCCCCGCAGAGTAATCCATTCGCCAAGTTTATTCCCCAACGGAGTTATCTTCTCCTACCGGTATTCTTGCAGCTATCATCCCCAGCGGAGGCAAAAATCTATTCTTCAATATCAGCCCAGGATATGACTTCTCGGCACCCGTCAAGGATTTATTTTCCTAAGACGAAAACATACATTCATAAACATCGCACTCCCATACATATATGCATCACATCTTACAAATCTCATTATGTTGAGAACATCACTGCTTGATCCATGTCATGCATTGCATATGACTGACCTTTACCTTTCAGGAAAGATTCAGTTAAGTTCTCAGCTATTTCAAGACCTAGACCGGTTCAGTTAAATCGACCCTAAGATTTTCCTGTTTCTTATCCAGTCCAAGGCCTTCTCTGGTTCAGTCAGATCGACCCTAAGATCTCCCTGTTTCTTATCCAGTTGAAGATTTCAAGACCTAGACCGGTTCAGTTAAATCGACCCTAAGATTTTTCTGTTTCTTATCCAGTCAAAGGCCTTCTCTAGTCCAGCTAAATCGACCCCTAATAGATTTTCCTGATAAAGACTTAGTAGAAGATATCCAAGATTCTCTCAATGATTATTGTTGAGGTTGAAGTCGCCCAAGATTCTCTCAATGATTACTGTTGAGGTTGAAGTCGCCCAAGATTCTCTCAATGATTACTGTTGAGGTTGAAGTCGCCCAAGATTCTCTCAATGATTACTGTTGAGGTAGAAGTCGCCCAAGATTCTCTCAATGATTACTGTTGAGGTTGAAGTCGCCCAAGATTCTCTCAATGATTACTGTTGAGGTTGAAGTCGTCCAAGATTCTCTCAATGATTACTGTTGAGGTTGAAGTCGTCCAAGATTCTCTCAATGATTACTGTTGAGGTTGAAGTCGCCCAAGATTCTCTCAATGATACTGTTGAGGTTGAAGTCGCCTATGGTTCTCTCCCCGTTACTGTGGAGGTAGTAATCGTCCCCAGATTCTCCCAATGATACTGTTGAGGTAGTAATCATCCAAGGTCCTCTCACCGTTCCTGTTGAGGTAGTAACCATCCCTGGTTCATTCACCACCTTTTGAAGCTCCAGATCCAGCTCCTGTAACCAGTCAGGACATATCTATGCAAAGAGTTTGAAGACCAGCTCCTGTAACAGGCCAGGTAATCATTTTCTTTTTCAGGTACGCAAGTTCTCGCTAAGTAATCTCTTACGCGATCGACACCCAGATGGCATCTATAAGCCCATCCACCTACCCATCATCTCTTAGCATGGCATCTATAAGCCCATCATCCTATCCATCAATCTCTAAATGGCATCTATAAGCCCATTCCCACCATCACACTGCTAACATGTGAGCGCAAATTTCTGGGCACTCTAGTGTTCAATCATCTTCCACCTTCGGATTACGAAAGGCACGTCAGCCAATCTGCATCCTCAGGTCTAAGAAGATTGAACAGGGGCAACTGTTGTACCCCAAAATTTGCCCTCCCATATTTCTCAAAATATTTCAAGAAAAAATTCACAAGTCCAACCCGGCGCGTCATATTCAGGTATTCTTTCGCCAAGATATCTCTGATATCGTATTCTCAAATTCAGGTTCGGCTCAAGAGTCAATTCTTTAAAGAAGGTATCCGAATGTGTGACTTTTCTCGAAGAAATATGGTGAAAAAGTGTGCTGAAAGTGCAGTTTTTACGCGCTAAAAAAATTCATAACTTGAAGATCGTGGCTCGTTTTGAACCCGTTCCGGTGGCCAAAATTCTGCCTTGACATTATCTACGTTTTCATCTCTCACGGCTGGAAGCCAATTTCGATCAGAAGGTCTTCAAAAATGTGGATTTATCAAGTATTTTCGCACAGAAAATTTGTAACAGAAGTTTATCTGCGTCATGTTCAGAAAATCATAACTTGGTCAATTTTCATCGTATCGAGCTGGTTCTGGCGCCAAAATTTCACAAATTGAGTTGGCTACATTTTCACAGAAGGTATTGAGTTCAAACGGTATTCAAAAGGCCTTCGTTTTTTGCTCAGAGTGCGTGACACACCGAAAATCCTGAATGCTGAATAATATTTCATCTGGGCCGAAACTTCGAAAATTCATAACTCGGTCAATTTTTATCGGATTGGGCTCATATTTTTATACAAGGTCCCTGACTCGTAGATCTACAACTTTGCTTCTAAAGTCGAGACCGGATTATGCTCCGATCAATACCAGTTTTTTATTGAAGAACGTGTCAGAGTCGACACTGGAGCCCAAAATAAGTTTGTCTGAGCTGAAACTTCAAAAATTCATAACTAATTCACAGTTTATCCGATTGAGCCGATTTTCGGACAGGAGTTAGTTATCGATGTCGGCTACATTTTGTTTTCACATTTCAACTTCAAAAATTGCACTTAAGTCCCTGCGATTTAGCCTGGAAAGTGACGAACTCAAGTGAACATTTGAGGCCCAATTGCACATTCAAAGCCCATTTTCTTTACCCTAATTTCCATTATATAGTCACCTTCTTTTTACACAAACCAGAGAGGAGAAAGAGGGGAAAAAGAGAGAAAAAACCTTGCAACAACACTATTAGAATATCAAACTCTTTCAAGAATCCTAAAACCTTGAAATCCTTATTACAAATCCCTCTCTCACTACAAACAAGCCATCACAGTTACAAACCAATACCTCACTACTTCTTTAGTAAGGATAAGGCTGGCTTGATCTCCATGATCCTAATTTTCCAGTAAGGCATAAAAGCATTCAGGTTACTAATTTTCCAGTAAGGGTAAGATTGATTTGATCTCCATGATCAAAAGGGTATAATCATTCATACATGCCATATTGTGCCTAAACATTAAATTTCTTCATATATTAGCTTTATTTTCATTTTATGATTTTATTTAATGTGTTCATGAGATTCAACACTGCAGATTTAGACAAGATCCCATGCAGGTTCATTAAGGAACGTTGAGGCCAAAACACAAATGGCCAAAAGCCAAAAGCCAAATGGCCAAAGTAGAACAACTTATGCATGATGAGGCCAGAACACAAATGGCCAACAGCCAGAACACAAATGGTCAAACAAACCACTCCAATTCACCTCCAAAAAGGGCCAGACACCCCCCATGGTTTGCATCGTTTTTATTTGTTATTTGATTTTCCTTTTTCATTCTTTTAATTGTTTTAATTGTTTTCTTTAAATTCATGAATTAATTTTTATAATATAAAACCAGAAAATCAAAAACTAAGAATATGTTAATTAATTTACTTATTAAATATTTTTGTAAATAAATGTTAAATAATTAATTTAGTTAAATTAGGTTTTAAAACTTAAGTCTTTTTCTTAACAAATTAAAATATGTAGAAATTAGGGTTTTTAACTTTTCATCATCTTTTTAATAAATAATTTTTTATTATTATTATTGTTATTAATTATTAAATATTTTTGTAAATAAACATGTACATTAAATATTTAGTAAATTAGGTTAAACTTTAACATTTTCATTAATAATTAAAAAAACTTAGAATTAGAGTTTCTTTTAATTTTAATTTTCTTTATTTCATAAATACAAAAAAACTAAAAAACATTTCTTTCCTTTTATTAAATAATTAATTAGCTTTTTAATTTCATTTAATTTCTTTAATGGGTCCAACGCCCTCGAACGTTCTATTTTTATTTCTTTCACACATTTATTTTCTTTCAAATATTATGTAATTGCTCAAGCCATGTAACTCGGACATTTTATATTTCCCGCATTTTATTTCTTTATTTTATGTCAAATCGGGTCCTGGTTTAATTTGGCGATGTGGACTCGCGCCTTTGTAATATTTTAGGAACTTTATATTTCTCGCAATTTTTAACTATTAATAATGACATGCAAGAATGAATGATAAAATAAAAACAAACGCATAGATCACTTTGACAAAAGACAAAAATAAATGAAAATGACACACAAATCACACACCACCCCTAGGGTACGCCTCACTGTTGCCCTTCCTCGAAAGGTGATCGTCGAGTAGAGGATGTCTTAGTAAGTCCTCATGATCCGCGAACCTGGCATGAGGGTAGCTTCTAAGGTGTCTTCCCATTGCTCTGGTGATCACCATGTCCCGAACCTCGAATTGACCCGAACACCTCCAACGGTGGTGCTACCTACCTCTCAATGGTGGGATGGCACTACTTTAAAGGACATTTACACAGACGAATTCCTTAGGGTAGGTAGACGACTCGTGGGTACTTGCTCTAATTCAAAACAAAACAAATCAAAAATACTTTTCACACCAACACATTTTCAAAAAGCTTTCGAAAGCATTTTTCAAACACTCTTGAGGACCGATACAAGAGTCGAACTGAAATTTTCAAAGAAACTTTTTAAAACCCACAATTGAAAAGCAAACAAACCATTTTTGAAAACACAAGTGAGCAAGTATCTAAGAGCCCATGGATAACCATGGATAGAAAGGGTGCTAACACCTTCCCTTTCCATGATCTACCTCCCGAACCGAGAGCAATCTCTATAAGGAATTTTTCTGTGCTTTTGTCCTTTCCATTTGGAGAAAATAAAAGACGGTGGCGACTTTTGCTTCCGCGACATTTCGCGAACCAGCGTTAAACAGTCAGTTCCAGATCCACCGATCACAGACCCGGGGAGCCTCATTATCCCATTTGACTTTGAACATGGAAGACATCGTAGCCAACGCGTCCTCCAATTGATTCTCCTCTCTTGGGAAATGTTCAAAAGTTATCTCTGTGAAATGGGGGATCAATGTCAACACACATTCTCAGTAAGGAATAAGGTTCGAATGTTTCGTATCCCACTCGCCTTTGATCTGATTGATCACGAGAGCGGAATCTCCGAAGACACTCAGAAACTTGATCCTTAAGTCAATCGCAGCTTGAAGACCCATGATGCATGCCTCATACTCCGCCATGTTGTTGGTGCAGTTAAAACATAGTCGGGCAGTGAGTGGAGTATGAGTGCCTTGAGGGGATATTATCACAACGCCGATACCGTTACCCAAAGCGTTGGATGCTCCGTCAAAGTGCATAGACCATCGGGATCCTTCCTCAGGTCCTTCATCCGGTCCAGGTACTTCACAGTCAGTCACAATCATGATGCTCTCATCTAGAAACTCGAATTTCATTGACTGATAGTCGTCTACTGCCTGATGTGCCAAGTGGTCTGCCAATACACTTCCTTTGATAGCTTTCTGGGTCGTGTACTGGATGTCGTATTCTGTCAAGATCATTTGCCATCTTGCTATTCTCCCAGACAGAGCAGGCTTTTCAAATATGTACTTTATTGGATCCATCTTTGAGATCAATAGAGTCGTGTGAGTCAGCATATACTGTCTCAGCCGGCGAGCAGCCCATACCAAAGCGCAGCAAGTTTTCTCGAGCAACGAGTATCGGGTCTCACAGTTGGTAAACTTTTTGCTAAGGTAATAAATGGCATGCTCTTTTCGGCCAGACTCGTCATGCTGCCCCAGCACACACCCCATTGAGTTGTCAAGTACTGTCAGGTATAGTATCAGAGGTCTCCCTTCAACCGGTGGCATAAGGATGGGTGGTTCTTGGAGATACTCTTTTATTCTGTCAAAAGCGGCCTGACATTCATCATTCCAACGTACTACCTGATCTTTCTTCAGCAGCTTGAAGATTGGTTCACAGGTAGCGGTTAGGTGCGAGATGAATCGAGCAATGTAATTCAGGCGTCCTAAAAAGCCTCTGACCTCTTTCTCTGTCTTAGGAACTAGCATCTCTTGAATGGCTTTAACCTTGGCAGGGTCCACTTGAATACCTTTATCACTTACAATGAAGCCTAGTAACTTTCCAGATCTTACCCCGAAGGTGCACTTGTTCGGGTTCAACCTCAGCTTGTACAGTTTCAAACGGTCAAACAGCTTCTGCAGATGGTCAAGGTGTTCCTCCTCAGTTTGAGACCTTGCGATCATATCATCGACATACACTTCAATCTCATGATGGATCATATCATGAAATAAATCAACCATGGTACGTTGGTAGGTTGCCCCAGCATTTTTCAGTCCAAAAGGCATGACCTTGTAGCAGAAGGTGCCCCACTGAGTAACAAAGGTAGTCTTTTCCATATCTTCCGGAGCCATCTTGATCTGATTATACCCTGAAAAACCATCCATGAAAGAGAACACCTTGTGCTGAGCCGTATTGTCAACCAGAACATTAATGTGAGGTAAGGGGAAGTCATCCTTGGGGCTGGCCCTGTTCAGATCCCTGTAGTCGACACACATTCTGACTTTACCATCTTTCTTCGGTACCAGCACCACATTGGCAACCCACTGAGGATAAGAAGTCACTGCAAGAAACCCAGCATCAAACTGTTTCATAACCTCAGCTTTGATCTTTTCAGACATCTCTGGACGCATACGACGGACCTTTTGCTTAACCGGAGGGCAGTCTTCCTTGGTAGGCAAATGATGGACCACAATGTCAGTATCCAACCCGGGCATGTCTTCGTAGGACCAGGCAAAGATCTCTACATAATCATGTAACATCTGAGTCAACCGTTGCTTCACGCTGAGCTCTAGGTTGGCACCAATCTTGACTTCCTTCCTATATGTCTCAGTACCCAGATTTATTGTTTCCACTGGCTCTTCATGTGGTTGAATTGCCCTCTCTTCCTGGAGTAACAGTCTTGCAAGTTCGCCAGGCACTTCGCAATCATCTTCACCTTCGTCTTCGGCTAAGTTGATCGGATTTTCGAAGTCATAACTGGCAGTAGCAGAGCCGTTACCAGTGAGATCCATAGTGGATTGAAACCTGTATAAGTGAGTGTGTGTAAATACAGTTGTTTTGCAATATATAAAGAAAGAAAGAAAGGGAGCACAAGATTTGGAATGCGAAAAAACGTCCAAGGTCTTTATTCATGATATATGTAAATGACAGTTGTTGTACCCCAAAATTTGCCCTCCCATATTCTCCAAGAAATTGCCCAGTCAAGCTGCAAAATTCCCCAAGGGTTGCACAATGCAAAAGTCTCCTATACAGTCAAAACTAGGGTTTGTGTTCTGATCAGAGAAATGAAGTTTTCAAAGGCCCAATCAAGTCTCATATGCCTACAAATATGGTCAAGTATTCTCATATCAAGTTTCAAGGCATTCAGCTCAAAATTGCACAGTCAAAAACCCTAATTGCACTACAGTCAACTGTAGGGGTAAAATGGTCATTTGGCAGTCAAAAGTTCAAATTTTTGGTCAACATATCATTTTGAAGCCACAAACATCATTTGATCAATGCTTTATCATGATTCTCAAAATTTGGCTCAGAAATCATCAAGATGCAAAAAGTTTCCTTATTTAGACAGCTGAAAAAGTCAACTGAAATTGACCAGGGCATAACTTTCACATGGATTATCAGAAAAATTCCATCCAAAGCTCATTTTGAAGAGAAAGACATTTCCTACAACTCATCTTCATACTTCAAGTCCAAGAAATGCTCTCACAAAAAGTTATCAATTTCAACATTATAGGTCATTTTCAAAAGTCAACAAAAAGGGACTTTAAGTCAAAGGCCATAACTTGAGATTGGTAAATCAAAATGACATGGGACCAAAGGCATTGGTTAGAGGACTCAAAGACCTTTCCAAAATGTCCAAGAACATGAGAAAAGCTTAAAAATTGAGCAAGTTATGCCTTGTGGAAGTTGGGAAATTTTTGGATATTTTGAAAAGTCAACATTGATTCAAATGGTCTAAAATTGCTAATGGGCCTATTTTTCTTCCATGATTCATCATCCATGACATATGCACGACCACTTGGCCCAAAGGGAAGTATTTTCTCATTTTTTATCTATTTATTTGAATTATTATTTATATTAATTCATTTAAATCATTTAAATATATGAAAAATATATAACTTGACCTAATAAATCTTTTCATGCATGTTTTGCCCTCAATATTTCGTACACATTCAAAAATAGGAAGACTTGATTTGATTTGAGCATAATTGATACAAGAGCACATGGAAAAGATTGAAAACATAATGGTGAAAAATCAAATCTCCAAATCCATGAATGAAAGATATTTGGATCAATTTTGTTAACCTAATCTATTCAGTACATAAGCCTGAGTGAAAACCTAATGCTGATGGACAAAAAAGCTGCGCTCAAAGGCCATTGCAAACTTGGAAAAATCCTCTAAAAACTCAAATCTGAAATCACCTTTACAAGGCGATTCAAGGCATAATACCTATTCTATTAGCTTCCTTGAGCAATATAGGACGTATTCCAATCAAAGACATCAATCAAAACGCTGTAAAACGGTATCCAGAAGTCAACCTTTCTCACTTATTTTTCATTATCGTGTTCTGCATTCTATACACTTTCATAACATTTTATCCAGTGATTCATGTTCCCTATGAGATTCTGAAGCTAACCAATATAATCAATTGCCTTTTTATGTACCACACGCAAAGATGCCATTGTTGATATTTAGGGTTCTTCAACCTTAGAATTAGGGCTTTTGAGATAAGGTAAAATTAGAGGCTGAGACCAAGACCATTGGATTCAGCTCGTTCAGACGAAGAAGAAACACCTATCGCGCCCAATTTATGAATGCTTGAGAGCTAATCGTTATTTTCTGAAAACTAACCTAAGAGAACGTTTGCAAAACCGTGGTTTATTCTGTTTGTGTTTCAGGAACAAAGAGGACGATGATATCGTGGCACAAGCGGATTGGTGAATTTGAAAACTTGCGCGGAAATATGCGTTGGCTTTTGTTTTATGTTATAATGTTTGTGTTTTATTTAATTGACAAATTGTTTCAGTGGCGCAGCTGGCAAGGAAGTGGACGAATGACCTTCAGGACCTGGGTTCGAGCCCCAGGTCCCCACACTTTCCATATAATTTTTTCCAAAAGAAATTCACGTGCAGGTTCAACATTGGAGCGTACCATGCACTCCCAAATCAAGTGTGACACGTCCCCCTGGAGATCAAACCAAAGGCCTGGATTCAAAGAACACAATAAACCCTAGTCAACGTTGCTACACGCTTGCTCAAAAAAGTCCACCAGGCCATGCCCAAGTGGGCCAGATTGCTGAGTCCATACCTCACAATTGGGGCCTGAACCCCCCTGGTTTGCAATTCTCCATTTTTTTTTCATGTTTTATTTTTAATTGTTATTTTGTTTTCTTTATTTTTTTAAATTAATTAATTATTTTTACAAAATATAAAAAATGCCTAAAAATCAGAAAAGACAAAAAATGCAATAAATATTTTATTTTAATATTTTCTTGTAAATAAATGCTTGGAATTTAATTAGTTTAAAATAGGTTGCAATTTTAATTCTTTTCACAATAAAAATATAAAAAATGTAGAATTAGGTTTAATTGATAATTTTTATTCCTTTTAATTTTCCTTTTTACCATAATATTATTTATTTATTTGTTTTTATAATTAAATTGTATATAAATAAATTAGGGTTTAATTTAGGTTAAATTGTAATGTTTTCTTAATAACTTAAAAATAATTAGAACTAGGTTTAGCATTTAATTTTAATTTTAATTATTTCATTAAATCCTAAAAAAAACATAAAAATACCAAAAACATTCTCTTTTAATTTTTAAATTTTAATTCCTCATTAACTTTAATTTTTGCAAAAGGGTCCAACGCCCATATTTTTAATTGTTTAATTTCGCATATTTATTTTATCTCGCTTAATTAATTATGTACCTCTCCCAAAGCCTTGTAATTACTTCTCACACCTTTTAATTCTTTTACTTTCTTTATTTTCCGTCAAATCGGGTCCGGTTTAATTTTGGCGATGTGGACCCGCGCCATTTGTAATAGCTTTAGATTTACTTTTCTCGCAAACTTTTAAACTGTTAAACCAAGCATGCAAGAATGAATGGCCTTAAATAAAATCAAGCGTAGAACACCAATAACATGACAAGACAAATACAACTGAAAACGACACACGAATCGCACACACCACCCCTAGGGTACGCCTCACTGTTGCCTTGCCTTTCGAAAGGTGATCGTCGAGTAGAGGATGTCTTAGTAAGTCCTCATGATTCGGGAACCTGGCATGAGGGTAGCTTCTAAGGTGTCTTCCCATTGCTCTGGTGATCACCATGTCCCGAACATCGAATTGACCCGAACACCTCCAACGGTGGTGCTACTTACCTCTCAATGGTGGGATGGCACTACTTTAAAGGACATTTACACAGACGAATTCCTTAGGGTAGGTAGGTTCTCGTAGATACTTGCTCTCTTCAAAAACAAACAAAAATCTTTTCACACCGACACTTTTCAAAAGCTTTCAAAGCAATTTTTCAAACACTCTGACACAAGAGTCGAACTGAAATTTTCAAAGAAACTTTTTTAAAACCCACAATTGAAAAGCAAACAAACCTTTTGAAAACACAAATGAGCAAGTATCTAAGAGCCCATGGATAACCATGGATAGAAAGGGTGCTAACACCTTCCCTTTCTATAACCTACCTCCCGAACCGAGAGCAATCTCTATAAGGAATTTTTCTGTGCTTTTGTCCTTTCCATTTGGAGAAAATAAAAGACGGTGGCGACTCTTGCTTCCGCGACATTTTGCGAACCAGCGTTAAACAGTCAGTTCCAGATCCACCAATCACAACAGTTATAAGCCCTCACAAATGAAACCAACGGTGCCCCGGGTAAGACACCGGGCCATAAAGTTTCAGTTTATTGTTTATTACAAATAACAAAAGCAAAGGAATTCATTACTGCGTAACAAAAGTAACAGGTAGATTGTCTTTTGCACTCCAATTGCTAGGTCCACTGTCGGCCGTCGGATAAATCCAGCTGTTGAACTCAGATTCTTCCACCTCGTCATCATTCCCAATAGCATTCACTCCATGGGCAGGCAGGGGAGCTGTCACTACATTGGGCTTCTCAGGTGCCTCAAACTGTACCTCCTTTGCATCAATAAGGTCTTGCACCTTGTTTCTCAGGGCCCAGCAATCATCAGTAGAATGCCCCGGGCTATCAGAGTGATAAGCACAACGAGCATTTGGATTATACTTAGGAGATGCAGTATTCACAACCTTAGGAGCCTCTTTGACAGTCACCAAGTTGGTGGATAGCAGCTGCGGCAAGATTTGTGATAAGGTCATACTCAGCCGGGTAAATTCTCTTCTGGGTCTTTCACCCCTTGGTTGGTTGGTTTGCCGAGGAGCGGCAGCAGGCTTTGCAATCACTACCACGTTGACAAATTGGCGGCGCTCTGGTTTATCTTGCCTCCTAGTCCCATACACAGCACTGGCCTCCTTTTTGAAGGGCTTCTTCTCAGAACTTGAAGACGCACCTTTCTGAATCTTACCTGACTTCATGCCAGCCTCTATCCTTTCCCCAGTCAGAATGAGGTCAGAGAACCCTGCAGATGAATTGCCAATAAGATGATTGAAAAACGGCCCGGATAGGGTCCCCAAGAACATATCTACCAGCTCACGGTCTGTTAACGGAGGCTGCACCCTGCCAGCCAGATCCCTCTACTTCTGCGCATACTCTTTAAAACCTTCGCCTGATCCTAGCGACATACCCTGGAGTTGGGTACGTGTAGGAGCAAGGTCGGCATTATATTGATACTGCTTGTAAAAAGTAGTAGCCAACTCCTCCCAGTTACGAACCTTGGTTCCATCCAGCTGATAGAACCATTCGAGATGAGTCCTTGAAAGACTCTCCTGGAAGAAGTGGATCCACAAGTTCTTGTCCACTGTGTACGGCTGAATCTTCCGTACAAAAGATCTGAGGTGTAACT
Source organism: Vicia faba (assembly GCA_948472305.1). Classification (NCBI taxonomy): domain Eukaryota; kingdom Viridiplantae; phylum Streptophyta; class Magnoliopsida; order Fabales; family Fabaceae; genus Vicia; species Vicia faba. The sequence goes on from OX451739.1 coordinate 472,424,120, forward strand.
TAGGGCAGGATGCCCCGTCATACTTGGTGAAAGATGGTGCTTTAAACTTGTGAGGGATGATCACACCAGAAGATAAACCCAAGTCTCCGAAATCCAAACCAGGCACTTGTTGAATCTCCATGGCGTTCAGACGGTCTTCCAACTGCTTGTATCTGTCTTCAGCCGGAGGATACTGTTCCTCATTAAAATCAGTCTCATTGTCAGAGACCACCGGACTTGGAGCCCTTCCCCCCTGGGGATTGTGTTTGCCTACAGAAGAACCAGCTTCCTCATTCTGCAGAGTGTTACCAAACCTCCGGCCTGAGTTGAAAAGAACAGTTCTCTTCTTCTTCTTCTCCTTCTTCAGGAGCAAAGCCTTCAGCTCTTCTTGACCTTAGGCCAGACCCATGATCAGCTCTTGAAATTGTGCATTCTGCACCTGAAGGGCCTTGATAGATAGCTCGGTAGACGATTCAGGGTTCATGATGCTGAAATAAACAGCGAAGAACAGTAAGCAACATGAAAAGAAGAGTACCTATTATGCACATGATGAATGATATGTGTTTATGCAATGCATTCAAGGGTTCGAAAATTCAAATTTGTTGTAGACAAAAAGGAACATACATTATCATTAAGGAAATAATTGTTTGGTACATCAGGGCCTCATGGGCAAAACATTATAAAGCAAATCAATCCCAAAAGACACTACGCATCCTCTTCGGAGCAATGTAGGTGTTGAGATTCCTCTCCTCGTGCAGTAGGCGGGTGAGCTCCAAGACCTTCTTTTCACTAGCATGTAGGCTGGTCTCAAGAGAATTCTGTTCTTCCTTAAGCTGGATCCAGCTCTTCTGCATCTCTTCCCAGGACGTGGGCATGTCAGGATGTTGAATGGTGTAGGACACCTCTCCTTCCAAGACTGGCTCTTTGATCACAGGGAGAACATGAGGATATGGCATCACTAACTTCTGGGAGCGGGCTCGTACCCACTTGAGATAAGGTTCCAACGGGATGGAGTTCATGTGCCCTAGGGTCTTGCTGTCTATCCTACTTGGCATCCTCCAAGCTCTGATAAATCTCTGGCGAAGTCCTTGTGCATCGTTGTCGAAGTCAACAACTATGTCAGGAATTAACATGTCATGAGGGCCGTCCCTCCGAGCATAACCAAACTGTCTCCAAGCCAGGCACGGGTTGTAAGTAATACCTCCTCTGATTCCAAGTAAAGGAACATTAGGGTACTCCCCGCAACTATCAATGATAGTGACCTCCTCTCTAGACCGAGGGCACCAATGTATATCAGCATGTGTAAGAGTCATCAATCGCTGTGACCATCTCAAACCCTGCTCATTCTTCAAAACTGATTGTGGAAGGTGCGAAATAAACCACCTTCCCAGGAGGGGAGTGCAGCACATAAGAACACCTCTTTTTCTCATGGTTCGAGTGTAACATGAGTGAAGGATGTCCCCAAGAAACGTAGGTATAGGATTCCTGGACATGAAGATCTGGACAGCACTGATATCTATAAGCTGATCTGGATTAGGGAACAACACCAAACCATAGACAAGGAGGGCCACAACTTCTTCAAAAGCTTGTAGGTCAAGGGAGTTCCAACATTCTTGGGCCTTCTCAAACAGAAACCTGGCTAAGAACCCTTTGATACCACTTCTAACTTCCCAATGTCCCTTGAGATCAGATGGTTGTAGGTGTAAGTGTTAGAACAAAGTTTGAATCTACTACCCTATATTTAAGTTTTGATGATAACAAAGTGAAAAGATATAGTATTTATAAGTTTCATGTATGAACTATCTGCTGCCTAAAATTATTATGTTCTGACTTGCAGATACTCTGATTGAAATAAGCAAGATCACATCTATTCAGCATCAGAACTTGATTTCAGACACCAGCATCAGAAGTTGCTATATCAGAATGATAAAATCAGATGATCAACTCACGTACATGCTGAAGCCTGATGAACAAGACTGCGCTCAACACTCTGATAAAGAAACACAATAGTTCATCAGCAGCGAAGCAGAGTCAGAATGAGCCAAGCCAGAACTTGCATTAAGTAAGCAACGGTACTGTGCATTGAAAGCAAATTAATTCCAACGGCCTCATTCCAGACAAGATCTGCTCAATAAGGAAAGCTTGTTATTAGCATTGAATCAAGAATATTGCATCCAACGTTCATCATCTCAGTGCTATATAAACAAGGCTTTGAAGATTGAAATGGTTAATGCTCTCCAAATCTCTACACGCACAAAAGCTAAACCATAATCTTTGTTCGCTCAGTTTTGCTAAACCACACACTCTGATATTCTATTACTGTTTAGCAATCTAGTTTCTAAGCTTCAATTTGTGTATACATCACAGTTGTGATACAGTTTTGTAGAAAACATCCACACACATAGTTTTATCTCTTTGTAAGAAAGTGTTACCTTGACAAACCGGGTTGTGGTTTGAATCAAGAAGGCTTTAGCAGTTGTTAAAGCAGTCTGTAATATTCAGTTGAATATAGTGGATTAAGACCTCGTTGGAGATAGGCGAAATCACCTTGACGGGTGGACTGGAGTAGTTTGATATCAAACGAACCAGGATAAAAATATCTTGTTCATTGCATTAGATTTCAGTTTTACAATTCAACCCCCCCCCCTTCTTGTGTTTTTCACCACTTCAATTGGTATCAGAGCGCCTGGTTCTGAGCTAAAACACTTAACCGTGTCAGTACAAGATCCAGCGTCAGAAAAACACAATGGCAGGAAACAATTCTCACATCAGCAATGACAACAATGAGGACAGAGACAGATTCAGTGGCAAACCTCCAGTCTTTGATGGAGAAAACTTTGATTACTGGAAAGACAGAATTGAAAGCTTCTTTCTGGCACATGATGCTGATCTGTGGGATATGGTGACAGATGGATACACACACCCTGTGAATGCAAGTGGTCAGAAGATTGATAGAAAAACAATGTCTGATCAACAAAAGAGTGACTTCAAGAATCACCACAAGGCCAGAACCATCCTCCTCAGTGCCATCTCCTATACTGAGTATGAAAAGATCTCCAACAGAGACACAGCAAAGAATATTTTTGACTCACTCAGAATGACGCATGAGGGCAACGTTCAGGTCAAAGAAACAAAAGCTCTGGCGCTCATTCAGAAGTATGAGGCGTTCAAAATGGAAGAATCTGAATCCATTGAAACTATGTTCTCTAGATTCCAGATTCTGGTAGCTGGTCTCAAAGTTCTGGACAAAGGATACTCTACTGCTGACCATGTCAAGAAAATCGTCAGAAGTTTACCCAAGCAGTGGAGGCCTATGGTTACTGCTCTGAAGCTAGCTAAAGATCTCAACAAAATCACTCTGGAGGAACTTATCAGCTCCCTCAGAAGTCATGAGATAGAGCTAGAAGCTGATGAGCCTCAGAAGCAAGGTAAGCCTTTAGCATTGAAATCTAACAGAAAATTTGAGTCTAAAGTTTTGCAGGCAGTTGAAGAAACATCTGATGGATCCTCATCAGAAGAAGACGAACTTTCCCTTCTCTCCAGAAGAGTAAATCAACTGTGGAAGCAAAGACAAAGGAAGTTCAGGAATCCCAGAAGATCTGATCAGAACGAGTCCTCTTCCAGATACAGAAGGACAGATTCTTCCTCTGGATACAGAAGATCTGAAGGCTCCTCCAGTAGCAAAAAGCCAAACACCAAAGACATCATCTGCTATGAGTGCAATGAGAAAGGGCACTACAAGAGTGACTGCCCAAAGCTTCAGAGGGAAAAGCCCAAAAAGAAGTTTGGAAGAGAGAAGAAGAAAAGTCTCATGGCTACATGGGATGACTCTGACTCGTCTGAAGCTGACTCAGAATCAGATGATGAAAGGGAAAACATAACTCTCATGGCTAACATTTCAGAAGATAGTGAAGCTTCTGAATCAGACTCAGAATCAGACACAGAAGAGGTATTTCCTAACTTTGCTGTCAACTTTACAAAGGCTGAACTTGCTGAAAGCCTTAATGAGATTCTGGAACGTTATCAGCAAATTAGAGCTAAATTCAGAGACCTGAAAAGGAATCTTGAATCTGACTCTAATAAGACTGAGAGTCTCAAATTGGAAAATTCTGAGCTGAGAAATAAGATTTCAAAATTAGAAAACACTTTACAAAACTCTCAGAAGGAACCAATTTCTGAAACTCCCAGCAACGCTGATGAGATCATCAAGGAGTATGATCACAGTTTCCAGAAGTTCCTTGCTAAAAGCATAGATAGAAGCAGAATGGCTTCAATGATCTATGGAGTTAGCAGAAACGGAAGGAAAGGAATAGGATACCAAGGTAAGGTTCCTACACCAAAGGATGTCATGGACTTAACCATTAAACACACTCCTCTGAATTCACACTTTGTGTATGGTCACACACATGATATCAAATATACTAGCAGTAAGCACTCTGTGAAACCAAAATTCAACCAGAGTTTTGGTAAAACTAATAAATCAGGACCCAAGAAAATCTGGGTACCTAAGGATAAAATAATACATGTTGCAGATATCTTTAGCAGCAAGTCAGAAACACCAGTCATGGTACCTGGACTCTGGCTGCTCACGACACATGACGGGAAGAAGGCATATGTTCCAAAGCCTGGAACTTAAGCCTGGAGGCCACGTTGGCTTTGGAGGCAATCAGAGGGGAAAGATAATTGGCTCTGGAACTGTAGGTAATGGAAATCTTCCCTCTATTAATAATGTTCTGCTAGTAGATGGATTGATGCATAATCTGTTATCCATAAGTCAATTAAGTGATAACGGTTATGATATAATCTTTAATCAAAAATCATGTAAAGCGGTTAGTCAGAAAGATGGGACTATCCTGTTTAATGGTAAGAGGAAAAAAACATTTACAAAATCAAACTCTCTGAACTAAAGAGTCAGAATGTAAAATGTCTTCTGTCTGTTAACAACGAGCAGTGGATCTGGCACAGAAGATTGGGGCATGTTAGTATGAGAAGAATATCTCAGATTAACAAACTCAATCTGGTCAGAGGACTTCCTAATTTGAAGTTCAATTCAGATGCTCTGTGTGAAGCATGTCAGAAAGGCAAATTTGCTAAACCTTCTTTTAAATCCAAAAATGTTGTTTCTACCTCTAAGCCATTAGAACTTCTGCACATTGACTTATTTGGACCAGTTAAAACTGCTTCAGTCAGTGGTAAGAAGTATGGGTTAGTAATCGTAGATGACTATAGCAGATGGACATGGGTAAAGTTCTTAAGACACAAGGACGAGTCACACTCTGTGTTTGTTACCTTCTGTAACCAAGTTCAGAATGAAAAGGATCTTAGAATCGTTAAAGTCAGAAGTGATCATGGTGGAGAATTTGAAAATAAAGATTTTGAGTCATTCTTTAATGACAGAGGCATTCTGCATGATTTCTCTTGTCCTAGAACTCCCCAACAAAATGGAGTTGTAGAACGAAAGAACAGAACATTGCAAGAAATGGCCAGAACCATGATCAATGAGACAAACGTTGCTAAGACCTTCTGGGCAGAGGCAATAAACACAGCGTGCTACATTCAGAATAGAATCTCAATAAGACCTATTCTGGAAAAGACTCCATATGAATTGTGGAAGAACAGAAAGCCCAACATTTCATATTTTCATCCATTTGGATGTACTTGCTTTATATTAAATACAAAGAATTATTTGAACAAGTTTGACTCTAAAGCACAGAAGTGTATTATGTTAGGATACTCTGAACGCTCAAGAGGGTACAGAGTATACAATACAGAAACACAGATTGTGGAAGAATCAATCAGTGTTCGTTTTGATGACAAGCTTGACTCTGAAAAGTCAAAGCAGAATGAAGTTTTTGCAGGTATAGAAATTGAATTTGCAGGTTCTGAAGACAAGTCATCAAAAGCTCTCAACACAGACATTCCTTCAACGTCTGAAAGGAGCACTGCTAGAAATCCTACAACAGCTGCTGATCAACCTCAGAAGAGATTACCCAGAAGCAGTGTGGATCACCCAGAAGAGACTATCCTAGGAAGAAAGGAAGATCCAATCAGAACAAGAGCAAGCTTCAGAAACTCTGAAGAAACACTTATGGGACTGGTGTCTCTGATTGAACCTTCTTCAATTGATGAAGCACTTCTGGACAATGACTGGATTCTGGCAATGCAAGAAGAGCTGAATCAATTCACCAGAAACGACGTATGGGATCTCGTTCCCAGACCAAAAGGATTCAACGTCATTGGAACAAGATGGGTGTTCAGAAACAAGCTAAATGAACAAGGTGAAGTCATCAGAAACAAGGCACGACTGGTTGCACAAGGTTATAGTCAGCAAGAGGGGATAGACTATACAAAAACCTTTGCCCCAGTCGCCAGGTTAGAATCTATCAGACTTTTAATTTCATTTGCTGTTAATAGAGGCATCACTCTGTATCAGATGGATGTCAAAAGTGCATTCTTAAATGGTTATATAGAAGAAGAAGTTTATGTACACCAACCCCCAGGTTTTGAAAATACAAAACATCCAGAACATGTTTTCAAACTAAAGAAGTCACTGTATGGTCTGAAACAAGCTCCCAGAGCTTGGTATGAAAGGCTAAGTAACTTTCTGCTGGAAAATGAATTCACCAGAGGGAAAGTGGACACTACTCTATTCTGTAAATCAGTTAAGAGTGACATCTTAGTCTGTCAAATTTATGTTGATGATATTATTTTTGGTTCTACTAATCCTTCTCTTGGAAGAAAATTTGCTAAGTGTATGCAGGCAGAATTTGAGATGAGCCTCATGGGGGAACTGAAATTCTTTCTAGGAATTCAGATCAATCAAACTCCAGAAGGAACTTACATTCATCAGAGCAAATACATCAGAGATCTTCTGAAGAAATTTGACCTCTCAGAATGTAAGCCATCAAAGATTCCAATGCATCCCACGTGCATTCTGGAAAGAGAAGAGGTAAGCAAAAATGTAGAACAGAAAGTCTACAGAGGTATGATTGGCTCTCTCCTCTATCTGACGGCTTCAAGACCTGACATATTATTCAGTGTTTGTATATGTGCTAGATTCCAATCAGATCCTAGAGAATCTCACTTAACAGCTGTTAAGCGAATTTTCAAGTATCTGAAAGGTACTACTAATCTGGGTTTGTTTTATAGAAAATCTAGTGATTACAGCTTAGTAGGCTACTGTGATGCTGATTTTGCTGGAGACAGAGTGGAACGTAAAAGTACTTCTGGAAGCTGCCAGTTTCTGGGAGAAAATCTGATTTCTTGGTCCAGCAAAAGACAATCAACAATTGCTCTGTCAACAGCAGAAGCTGAGTACATAGCAGCAGCAGGATGTAGCACACAAATGCTCTGGATGAAAAGTCAGCTTGAAGACTTCCAGATTTTTGAGAGTAACATTCCTATACTTTGTGATAATACTTCTGCTATTTGCTTAAGTAAGAATCCCATTTTACATTCTAGAGCTAAGCATATAGAAATAAAACATCACTTCATTAGGGACTATATTCAGAAAGGTATTTTGAACTTAAAATTTATAGATACAGACCATCAATGGGCTGATATCTTTACTAAACCCCTTTCAGAAGATAGGTTTAATTTCATTCTGAAACATCTCAGCATGAGAGTATGTCCAGAGTGAAAATGTTTTAATTCCATATAGTTACCTTCAGAATGTGATTATTTTACTGTGAACTTCTGATCAATCTCCTTTCAGAAAGATAGAACATGCAGATTGTATCAGATGTAAGTCTAAAGATCTGAGAGTCTAAAGCTCAAAGACAGACGTGCTGATCACTACATCAAACAAGTGTCATCCAATCATCAGCATATCTCTGAAGCAGAACGCGTGCACGCTTCTGAGAAGGCAAAGCGCTGATTGGGTGCATTGAGACACATGTCTGGTAACCGTTTTTAAGTATCTTTCTCAAATCCCCCAAAATCAGCAAGCATTTAATGAAAAGTAATCATGCTTTTAAATAACAATCATGATTTTTCTCTCTCTTAAAAACGTTTATCTTTTCAAAATAGTTTTGAAAACTCTATTTAAGCACATTAATCTCTCATTCTTATTCTTTACGCTTTCTCACTAATACTCAAGCATTTTCTGCATATTTCTGTGTTCATCTCTTGTAAACCTTTTTTTTCTCAGTTCATTCTCAAAACCCTTTTAGTGTGAACATGGCAACCTCCAGCAGCGTTTCTGCAGGTACTCAAAAGAAAGCATCATCTGAGCAATATCAAGTGCCACTCAGAACTCTCCTCACACCGGTGAAGAATCTTGAAGTGCTTTCTGAATTAATCATTGACTTTGAAGGCTTGAAGGAGAACGGTTTTGACCTAACTGAAGAAGTTAGGGCTCAAAAGTGGGAAAGGTATTTCGATAGGTTGGTTGGACCAACATTCCCAATGCTGGTCAAGGAATTTTGGATTCACGCCAAGGTGTCAACACATCTAGTCACCTCCTCTGTTATGGGGAAGAAGATTGTGATTACTGAAGATCTCATTGCAAGGCTAATCAGTCAGAGTGGTGGTGGCGTCCGTTGTATGGACATGGCTGAAAGATGTGCTGATATAGGTGTGGTAGCTAACAGGATTTTCACTCTCGGGATGCCCAGCAGCAAGATTAAAGATCTGAAGGATCATTGCAGAGTGTGGGCTAAGATCATTCTGGGGTGCTTCAACCACAGGAAACCAACCAGTTCTCCTGATTACATAAATGTGGATCAGCAGTTTCTGATCTACTTTATTGATCAGAAGATAAAGATCAATCTGGCTCACTTCCTGTTCAACCACCTCAGAAAAGGTGTGAAATAAACAAGGGAAGAAGAAAGAACCAAGAGGGATTGGATACCTTTTGGAAGGTTGATATCAGATATTCTGACAGAGAATAGGCTGATTGAGCATCTGATAGAAGCCCAAGAACTAAGCATTATTGAACCAACAATTGGGAAACCTCTGAACGCAAAGAACCTGAAAAAGATGAAGCTAATAGAGAATATTCAGAAGGAACCCAGAGCTACTCCCAGTGCTGATATCTCCAGCAGAAGAGTGCCTCTGAGTGACTTTCCGTTATTTTCTGAAATTGAATCCAAACCAGAAGTGATTCTCAGGTACTTGGATGCGTGCAAGGCAGATGGTACAGATCCAAAGCTGAATATCAGAGATCTGCATCAACCTCAACCAGAAGTGACTCTGAAGAAGACAAAGAAGAGGAAGGCTCCATCAGAAGGATCATCTCAGCAGACTCCCAAGAAAAGAGGTATTTCATCTGCTGCCCCTGTTTTAATTTCATCTACTATTCCAACATCTATACCTCCTCAAACCTCTCATAGAATCTCAATCCCCATCCCTACCATAGATGAAACTGTTCAAGAAGAAGACCCTTCTGAGGCATTAAAACTCAGAAGACCCAGAACCAAACACCCCAAACAACCAACAATTTCAACAACAACAGCACTTGACCAAGTGCTGTCTGATATTGATCAACATGCCTCTGATCAACTAAACTCTGAATCACAAAATGTTCCTCCTCCACAACCAGAACAACAACCAGAACCAGAACAACAACAACCACTCTCAGAAGAACCTCTGATCCCTGAGCAATCAGAGATTCCAACTCCCTCTCCCCAACCAGAAATTAATCCACCATCTCCACAAACAGAGTTTCACCACTCTGAAACTCCCTCTCCTCACCAATCTGAACCTCATTCACCTCAACCTTCACCACTGGCAATCCAGCTGCCATGTGGAACAACTGTTATCATGCCCCAGTTACCATCCTCATCAGAATCGACACCACCAAATACTCCCAAAACACCAACCAGTCCAATCGTAATATCTGACTCTGATACTCCATCTCCAAAACAAACAGCTGCTCAGAAAACCTCTGAAAACCCCAGCAGGACTTTCATTGACTTAACCAGTCTTGACCGTCTTGCTGATCTGAAACACAAAATTGCCATACCAAAACCACAGCAACCAGATGTTGGCTCTGGTATTTTGAATTTTGAAACAGGTGTGCTGCAATGGATTGCTTCTTTGAAGCAAGTCTGTCCTGGGATGATTGACCCAGCTGCTTCTGATCAGCTCTGGTCACAATTCAGACTTTGGGTACGTGCTGAAGCCCTCAAGTTGCAGGATATCAACTATGAGCAGGCACAACAAAATTTCAGCAAGCTTCTGAATGAAGTTGGAAGTATGCTTCTGAAAGAGGACGTGCTCCCTCTGGACAGTGAACCTTGGTCTGAGAAACAGCAAGCTGCAAAGGTGCAATCATCAGAAGAAGACAAGACCATTCAGGCTGAAGAAAGTCAGGCAGAAGATGTTGCTGAAAGTTCTGAGAAGCCTCCTCCTTCTGATGCTTCTCAAGCTGCCTTGGACAGGCAGACTCTGGAAGAACTAAGGCTGAATGACATGCGTCTACAGCAGCGGATGGATGAAAACGATCAGAAGATGAAAGAGAGAATGGATGTGCAGGACAGCAAGATTGACACTGTTGTCAGCATGGTGCATAAGCAGAATGAGACTGCTGAAAAGATCCAAGCCATGCTGGAGAACCTGTTCACACGCTTGCCTCCTCAACCTTAGTCTCTTTTTCTCATACATGACCTTTTTCATGTTTTCCTTGATTTTCTGATGCACTGATTGAATATGTTTTGTAATATTTTCCTGTTTTGATTCTGAACTATCTTAATATGATTAGTTTTTCTGATCTTAATTGTTTTAGCACATCACCAACACTTTTTGATTGCTGACAAAAAGGGGGAGAACAAGAATGATATTTTAATCAATAACGGCTGACTAGACAAAAATTCTCAAACATTCTAACTCTATTACTTGAAATGTTTTTTTTCTGTTTTGCTTAAAGTCTACAGGCACAAGGAAGCTCCTGGACACTCTGAAGACTAGAAGCTCTGATCACTATGAAGTTCTGATCCGCTCTAATATTCTGATCCAAAGCAAAACTCTGACAAGATAAGCTCTGAAGCTCTGCTCTGACATAAAGCTTCTGATAAGTCAAAGACTCTGATACTCTGATGTTCAAAGAAAGGCAAAAAGATCTGATCCTGAAGAACACGTATAATCAAAGGGAAGTAATAAACTCAGGGGGAGTATCTCCGTACTCCTTATTCTTTTGCTTCTTATTCTGATACATATTCCAGATATCTTTTCATGTTATTTTCATTTAAAATATCTAGTTTTTGTCATCATCAAAAAGGGGGAGATTGTTAGAACAAAGTTTGAATCTACTACCCTATATTTAAGTTTTGATGATAACAAAGTGAAAAGATATAGTATTTATAAGTTTCATGTATGAACTATCTGCTGCCTAAAATTATTATGTTCTGACTTGCAGATACTCTGATTGAAATAAGCAAGATCACATCTATTCAGCATCAGAACTTGATTTCAGACACCAGCATCAGAAGTTGCTATATCAGAATGATAAAATCAGATGATCAACTCACGTACATGCTGAAGCCTGATGAACAAGACTGCGCTCAACACTCTGATAAAGAAACACAATAGTTCATCAGCAGCGAAGCAGAGTCAGAATGAGCCAAGCCAGAACTTGCATTAAGTAAGCAACGGTACTGTGCATTGAAAGCAAATTAATTCCAACGGCCTCATTCCAGACAAGATCTGCTCAATAAGGAAAGCTTGTTATTAGCATTGAATCAAGAATATTGCATCCAACGTTCATCATCTCAGTGCTATATAAACAAGGCTTTGAAGATTGAAATGGTTAATGCTCTCCAAATCTCTACACGCACAAAAGCTAAACCATAATCTTTGTTCGCTCAGTTTTGCTAAACCACACACTCTGATATTCTATTACTGTTTAGCAATCTAGTTTCTAAGCTTCAATTTGTGTATACATCACAGTTGTGATACAGTTTTGTAGAAAACATCCACACACATAGTTTTATCTCTTTGTAAGAAAGTGTTACCTTGACAAACCGGGTTGTGGTTTGAATCAAGAAGGCTTTAGCAGTTGTTAAAGCAGTCTGTAATATTCAGTTGAATATAGTGGATTAAGACCTCGTTGGAGAGAGGCGAAATCACCTTGACGGGTGGACTGGAGTAGTTTGAGATCAAACGAACCAGGATAAAAATATCTTGTTCATTGCATTAGATTTCAGTATTACAATTCAACCCCCCCCCCCCCCCCCTCTTGTGTTTTTCACCACTTCAGTAAGGCTTTAGCAATCTCTTCAAGTTTGGGTTCCTTTTCCGTACCGTTGTAGGGTAGTTGATCAAGGATAGGGATCTTCAGAAGCTGGGAGAACTCTTCCAATGTAGGTACCAGTTGGTAATCCAGGAAAGTGAAACAGTGGTGCAGAGGGTCAAAGAACTGGAACAGGACCTTTATCATATCTTCCTCAATGTTGGTGTTGACCAAGCTGATGAGTCTTCCATGTCTTTCACTGAATGAAGAGCTCTCGGGAATCCTGGATATAAGCTCCTTAAGCTGAGGAGGGATCCTTACAAGGCTGATCTGAATTGTCTTTCTGCGAACAGTTTCCATGTCCTACAAAACAAGAACAAAGATGAAGATTCGAACCCCTGAAATGGTTAGCCAATGCATATGATGCTGTATGATGTCATGATGCTATGATTAAACACACCACAAATATTTACAAAGGCAAACATGATAAGGCATACAAGTCACACAAGACAAGCCCTTAGGGTTTAGGCCAGCATGGGGTCTGGGTATTACCCTCTTGAAGTTGGTGGGCTCAACCTGTCCTATCAGAAGTAACCGGGTTCTAAGGGTCCCAATATCACTGGATTGCTTTCATTGTTCATCGTTTCGATTTAGTCACTGAACTGGAGACCGAAATATTCCAGGAAAGCAACCCTCAATTGAGTGTAGTATCGAGTATCAACCAACCTCGGACTGCACCAAAGTCAGTTATCTCACTACCCTAAAGAGGCCAAGATGGTTCAATTAAGGTTCCTAAGGTCAGTTGATGCTTCACGACACCACATGGAGGCCCCGTACTCTCCTTGACTGAACTCAAGGGTTACCGGTACACACCAAAGTGCCACATCAACGTAGCATACTGCTTCAACCATGTCGGTATACCCCGCACAGTTCCCTCACAGTCTTGTTTCTACTTTCTAAGAAGGTATCCCCAGATTCGGGTTAGGATCTATAGAACTCCCAAGACAATCCCACAATTTAAAGCAAACAAGTCAAAGCAATTGAAAACACAGTTATGAACTATCCTAAGGTACACCTTACTTTAAAAGAGTCCCCAGCAGAGTCGCCAGTTCTGTGATCGGTGGATCTGGAACTGACTGTTTAACGCTGGATCGTGAAATGTCGCGGAAGCAAGAGTCGCCACCGTCTTTTATTTTCTCCAACATGGAAAGGACAAAAGCACAGAAAAATTCCTTTGAGATTGTCTCTCGGTTCGGGAGGTAGATTTATAGAAAGGGAAGGTGTTAGCACCCTTTCTATCCATGGTTATCCATGGGCTCTTAAATAATTGCTCATTTGTGTTTTCAAAATGTTTGTTTGCTTTTCAGAGTGAGTGGGTTTGAAAAAATTTCTTTGAAAATTTCAGATCGACTCTTGTATCAGTCCTCAAGAGTGTTTGAAAAGTTGTTTTGAAAGCTTTTTGAAAAGTGTCGGTGTGAAAAGAGTTTTTGATTTGTTTTGAATTAGAGCAAGTATCTACGAGTCATCTACCTACCCTAAGGAATTCTGCTGTGTAAATGTCCTTAAGGTAGTGCCATCCCACCATTGAGAGGTAGGTAGCACCACCGTTGGAGGTGTTCGGGTCAATTCGTTTGTTAGGGACAGTGTGGCCACCGAGCAACAGTAGGACACCTTAGAAGCTACCCTTATGCCATTGATCTTTTTATTCCGAGGCAACTATTCCGAGGCAACTTGTTTTGAGGCAACTTGTTTCGAGGCAACCGTTTCGAGGCAACTAGATCATGTCATGGACATAAGGACTTACCAAAACGTCCTATACTCGACGACCACGTTTCGAGGGCAAGGCAACAGTGAGGCGTACCCTAAGAGTGGTGTGTGAATCTGTGTGTTATTTCAGTTGTGTTTTATCTTGTACATGTATCATGGTGATCTACGCTTGTTTTTAATTTAGGCCATTCATTCTTTCATGCAAAGTTTAGCAGTTTAAAAGTGCGGAAATTTAAATGCGGAAAGTAAAATCCTACGCTATTACAAGGCGCGGGTCTATACATCGCCAAAATACAAAGACCCGTTTTAATAAAAATGCGGAAAGTAAATAAATTCCTAATTACTATTACAAAGCTTGTGCAGTTACATAATATTCACAAAGGAAAATAAGAATAAATGCGCGAAAGAATTAGAGTTGAATGTTCGAGGGCGTTGGACCCTTTTGAAATTAAATTGAAATAAGAAAGTTAATTATTTATTTTATTGAAGAAAAGAAATGTTTTTTTTAGGTTTTTGGTATTTAATGAAATAAGAAATTAAAATTGAAGAGAAACCCTAATTCTAAATTGTTTTTAATTATTAATGAAAAAGATTCAAGTTTGACTTAATTTACTAAAGAATTTACGTATATGTTTATTTACAAAAATATTTAATAATTAATAATAATAATAATAATGATGAGAAAATTATTTATTAAAAAAATGATGAAAAGTTAAAAACCCTAATTTCTACATATTTTAATTTGTTAAGAAAAAGATTTAAGTTTTAAAACCTAATTTAACTAAATTAATTATTTAACATTTATTTACAAAATAAATTAATAGGAATTAAATATAATTAAACATATTTTTAGTTTTTTTGATCTTCTGGTTTTATATTATAAAAATTAATTTATGAAATTAAATAAAACAATTAAAAAGAATAATAATTGAAAAGAATAAAAGAAAAGAAAATTAAAAGAAGGAATACAAACAAGGAGGGGTGTCTGGCCCTTTTGGAGGTTTTTGTAGAGTAATTTGGGCCCAAGATTGCAAGGCCTGCGTTGACTTTCCAGTTTGCATGTGGAGTAGTTGACTAGCATGTATGGTAGTCTCCACGTTCTGGCCTTTGGATTGATCATGAAGCCACTTGTCAAGCCAGAGCATGAGGGTGTATGGTGAAGCCTTGAAGGAGCGCTGCACATAAACGCCTTAAGAGAAAAATTATGGAATATGTGGGGGACCTGGGAATCGAACCCAGGTCCCAAAGCTTGCAACGCACATCCCTGGCTATTTGATCTATCATGTTCATTCGTATATAATATAATAAGAAAACATAATATATAGAAAATGGCCACTATGCTGAAAAACACGCCAACGTTTAAATTGGCCAACCATATGAGGACACACATGCTTCTTCTTCCTCTTTTTCCTGTAAATAAAAGAAAATAGCGGGGGTTTTAAACCCCCACTAAACTCAACCAGAAATAATAGCGATTAGCACCTGGGTTAACATAAAAAAGGCGCGAGTAGTGAGTTAGTCTCGTTTGGATGTCACGATTTCAATGGCATCGGTTTGGTGGCCTAATTTTTCCATATGAGGAAACGCCTAATTTTGAGCTTCTGAAAACCTAATGTCCATCAATGGCAGTTTTTGATATAGGATGCTATAGTTCAATTGAATGGTACCAAAAGCTTCAGAACATCATTGTTAGTAAGAATCAACCATTAAAAATCATGAATAATGCATGTAAATTAAAACACGATTAGGGAAAAGTTCAAGAAAAGCGTGACTTTGTTCTACCAATTCTTTGAGTGTGGAGGCGTGTTCTTGATTGCAACATGTTCCTGGATGTCTTGGCAATGTTTTGGAATCCTTTTGAAGCTTTGAAACGCCTTCTAGATGTGAAATCAGTTTTCAACTTTTTGCCAAAAATTTGCAATTTTGTTCTTCCTTTTCTGAGCAGCTTTCGTGTGTATTAGCATTAGGTCATGTTGTGTATAAGTATCTGAATGCAATTAGGTCAAAACCAAGCCCAAAGATCCATTGATTTAATGATTCAATATTTGATTTTGTTCACATCTTTTTTCAATCTTTTTCCATGCCAATCATGCCAAATATGGAAGATATTGTCCCTTTTGATTGATGCACGAGATCTCTTACATGTGTGGAGGATATTTGCTGCATAAAAAGATTTAAAAACATGATTTGGTATTTTTCTTATATTTAAATTTAATTAAATGAATTAATGATAATAAAAATTCAAATAATTAATCAAAAATAAGAAAATAACTCCCTTTGAGGTCAATGGTTCGTGCATAGCCTTTGGGTAATGATTCATGAAAGAAATTGAGGCCCATTAGCATTTTTGAAGCCTTTTGTGCAAAGTTGACTTTTCAAAATTCCCAAAAATTTCCCAACTTCTCCAAGGCATATCTTGCTCAATTTTGAATCTATGATCATGTTCTTGGACATTTTGGAAAGGTCTTGAAGTCCTCTAACCAATTCCTTTGGTTCCATGTCATTTTGATTTACCAATCTCAAGTTATGGTCTTTGACTTAAAGTGCCTTTTTGTTGACTTTTGAAAATGACCTATAATGTTGAAATTGATAACTTTTTGTGAGAGAATTTCTTGGACTTGAAGTGTGAAGGTGGGTTGTAGGAAATGTCATTCTATTCAAAATGAGCTTTGGATGGAATTTTTCTGATAAACCATGAAGAAGTTATGCCCTGGTCAATTTGCAGTTGACTTTTTCAACTGTCCCAAAAATGGAAACTTTTTGCATCTTGAGACTTTTTGAGCCATGCTTGTGAAATCATGATCAAGAATTGATCAAATGATGTTTGTGGCTTCAAAATAAGATGTTGACCAAAAATTTTGACTTTTGACTGTCAAATGACCATTTTGCCCCTGCAGTTGACTGTGAAGCAATTAGGGTTTTTTACTGTGCAATTTTGTGTTGTGAGTCTTGAAACATGGCATAAGGATGCTTGACAATGTTTATAGGCATGTGGAACTTGTTTGAGCCCTTGGAAACTTCAACTTCTTTTCCAGAACCAAAACCCTAATTTTTGACTGTTAGGAGGCCATTGGACTGTGCAACCCTTGGGAGATTTTGAAGCATGATCTTAGCAAACCTTGAAGAATATGGGAGGGCAAATTTTGGGGTACAACAGGCGACTTGGGCAAAAATGGGCATCCCGGTGAATCGAAAACCCGAAAGGGCGGTTCAGGCAAAAGTTGGGGATAAATAAAAAAATCTGTACACCCGGCAAGTTGAAAACCCAAAAGGGTGACTTGGGCAAAAAAGGGTTTCCCGGTGGATCGAAAATCCGAAAGGGCGGTCCGGGAAAAAATTAGGGAATTAAAGCGTATGACTATGTCTCATCAGATCACTTTAAGGACAATCTCTTCATGGACAAGCTCCAGGCTTCTAATCAATCCAACCATCTTCGGATGAAGCAACGAATGGACAAGATATTCAGAATTACGAAGGCTATAGCAGAATGGGAACCCAATGGAATTTTTACACATAGCCATCTTTCTTTGTATAAATTTTTCTCATTTTTATGACAACATTCTCTTACTAGGATGTCTGTCTCCTTTGTACAAAATACTCACACAAAGTTAATACAAAGATACTTCAAAGTGCAGAAAACTATTTGCCTTTTCTTCCTTTTTACACTTGTGTTTTATTTGAAAACGTCCAATGATTTATTAAATGAGCATATGCATTTGAATATAATCACTGTTTACAAATAAACGAAATGGGAAAGAATAATTACTGACAGGTTGAAAGTATAGGAAAACGTCTTTAGGCTATTCCAAGAGAAATACTCTGCAGTACATCATCTAGATCCCTAGCGGAGCTAAAACCTTGAAATACATATCCCTAGTGGAGCTAAATTTCAAAATCCCCATCAGAGTTAAAACTTCAAACTCCCAATCCCCAGCGGAGTAAAACTTTGAACGACAGATCCTCAGCGAAGATGAAACCTTCTTCCCCAGTCAAGTCAATACTATCAATCCTCAGCGGAAACCATTCAGTTTTCCCCAAATTCCCCAGCAAGTTGTCTTAAAATCTGAGAATCAACCAGATAACAGTTAACTTTTGCTTTATCCCCAGTAGATTGGCATACAACCCAAACTCCTGATATCTCCAACAGAATGAAGATTCTCATTCTTAAAGTGGCATACAACCCAAACTTCTGAACTTTTTCCAAACAGGAATAAGCTTTTCCCCAGAGTCCAGAACTTACTCTCCAGCAGTATAGCTACTCCCCACAGAGTTTTTCATCCCCTAACAGAGTGAAGATCAAAGATTATCGTTCTTGACTCCTCAACATGAAGTCTCCAAAGATTCTAATTCCCCTAGAAGAATGAAGATTCTCATTATCAGTTCCCCGCAGAAGCCATCAAAGCCTTCCTTATTCTCCATCAGATCAAGGTTTTCCTTTGTTTGATCCCCGGTAGAGATCTCCAGAATTTTCCTTATTCCCCAGCCGAGTAAGGATTCTCATTGTGTAATCCCTAGGAAACTCATGAAGGATCCTCATATCCCCACAGAAGTTATCAAGGATCTTTAATCCCCAAGCAGTCAGCAAGGATTTCTCATCTTCAGCAATCAAATATTTTGAATCTCCAACAGCGGTCAAGGATTTATTTTCCCGGGCAGTAGTCAAAGATTTCATCATCCCCAGCTATCGAGGATTTATTTTCCTCAGCGATACAGCAAATCAGCTTACATGCGCACACATTATATTCATATATCATAAGCAGTGATAAAACACATTTTATTGCATCATACATTTCATGCAACATAACCTTGTGTTTCAGCTAACATTTTACCCTTTTCAGGATAAGATTAAAAGCTATCATTAACGATATCCAAAGATTTCAGATACAGTAAAGATACACTCCAGACACGGAAGTCATTCTATTACTCATTCATATATCTTATTCAGATACATTACGGATACACTCCAGACACGGAAGTCATTCTGTTACTCATTCATATTCTATTTCAGATACGATCCAAACACGGATGCCATTCTAGCCCTTACACCAGAAGTTCGATTCTCCCCAGTGCAGTCACCACGAAAGTCATTCTGTCACTTATTCAGATCCCAGTTATAGTACGGATACACTCCAGACACGGAAGTCATTCTACTACTCATACAGATCTCAACTTTAGATATAGTCCAGATCCGCTCCATACACGGTAGCCATTCTGTCACTTATTCTGACTTTTTTCCCCAGCTCAGAGATGCTCCAGATATGGACGCCATTCTGTCGCCTATTCAGATTTCAGATTCAGATACAATACAGATACACTCCAGACATGGAAGTCATTTTGTTATTCATTCAGATTCAGATACAGTTACAGCTCGGATACGCTCCAGACACGGATGTTATTCCCTTGCTCATACAGATCCAATCTCCAGATACAACTCAGATACGTTCCGGATACGGATACCATTCTGATGTTCATTCTCCTGATTTTTAACAAACATTCTTGGATGGCATCTTCAAGCCCATCTCTGACAAGATTCTGTCACCTCTCCAAATGGCATCTTTAAGCCCATTCCCTCAACTATATCTTGACGAGTGCAAATTTACGGGCACTCTAGTGTCCAATCATCTTTTACCTTCGAGTAACGAACGGCAAAACTCTCCAATCTAACCCTTCAGGTTCAAGAAGATTGAACAGGGGCAGCTATTGTACCCCAAAATTTTCCCTCTCATTTTATCAATATTTCCCCTCACAAGACTCTTTGGACTCCAGACAGGATTAGGGTTTGCTCAGCTTAAGACATCTCCTTGCATTGTTGACCTGAAATTAGGGTTTGAGTTTGCACAGGGATTTTTATACTTCCAATGCTCAATGTGACTTTCATACTTCATTTTGGACTTCTAAGATTGCTCATACCAAGTTTCAAGCTTTTAATCAAATTTTTGCCCAGTCAATTGGACATTTGACCTAAAAATCAGTTGTATTGGGGAAAAAGTCAATTGTGGCCAATTTACAGTCAAACCTCATAATTTTTTATCCACATCAACATTATAGACTCATATGAACCATTTGATCAAGTTTGGACCACAACTTCTCAAGAAATTTGATCAGATCATCAAAAGGGCAAAATGGTCATTTTTAGGGTTTTGACTATAGAAGGGCAATTTCTGATTTTACACCTAGCCAATGGAAAATTGGGTTCAAACATGGTTTCAAGGACTCAATGGAATCATCTTTACCTAATCACAAGGTTCAAAAGATCTCAAATGCATTAGATTGATAGATGAATTTTCCAGTCAACTGATCAAAAATCAACTGTACACTGAAAAGTCAAACTTTGACTTTTTGGTCAAAATCAAGTGTCAAGGGTCATTTTTCATCAACATGTGTCAAAACATGAAACTTTTTCACCAAGAAACCTAATTTTGGAAATTAGGGTTTAAAATGGAAAATTTTAATAACTTAGAAATTTTCTAAGTTATGAAAATTTCTTATTTTTTCCCAACTTTTCCCAACTTTTTCACCATGATGCAATTGGATTCAAAGAAAACTTACAACATGAAAGTTGTAGTCCTACACAAAATCTACAACTTTGATTCATAGAGTTTTCCCAAAAGATGCTTGGATCTCAAGTTATAATTTTGTGAATAAGGGTCCATGAAACTTTTAACTTAGTGAAATTTTGCCCTAGTTTAGGCAGGATTTTGACCTATCTTCATGGAAACTTTTCACATAGTTCCAATGGGAATCTCAAAATTAATTTCAAATATGTATTTTAGAGCATGTTACAAGCTTTCCAAAATGTCAAATAACTCTCCAAGATCATTTGTGGTTAGGGAGAATCGAAGGTTTGAAAATGGCAAATTATCACTTCGGTCCAAGGCATTTTGCACATTGCTACAACTTCCAAATCTGTCCAAAGCATGCTTGTACTTGGTTTACAGGTTCTAATCCTTTCTACACTCATAAATTAAATGCAAATACATTGGTTAAAGGCTTTGTTCTGAGCTTTAGAACATTACACAAAGAGTTAATCCAAAAATGGCAAAAAGGCAACATTGTTACTTTGATAAAGCATGCTTTATGTAATTTTGTTTATCTTGAGCCTTGAAATTAATCTTTTGCAGCAAACCACATCCACAAACATAAAAAGGTTTACCAACTCTTAGCAGGCATCAAGCTAGCTTGTACAACCTTGGCCTTTGTCACTTCCCACCCTTTCTTCAAAAATAAGCAATTGTGCAAAAGTCAGCATATCTCTTGTATCTGTTAAAACCAAGTCTGGTGCACATTTCAAACAACTTCAACATATTATACCAAGCCTGAAACACGATTGCCAAGCCTCTCAAACACCCTTAAGCACAAAAACTTCATTTTCTGCCCAAAATAAGGCAAGCCCTGCAGAACTCAAGCCAAAACAAATTCCACTCGTGCGTTTTGTCCCAAACCACTTCAAACACATTCCTTACAACCCACCTGAACTATCCAAGCAATTGTTCATCAACTGTAACTTCATTTTCAAGCTTCGCCATTTTTAAATTCTGAGTTTGCAGGTTGATTTCTATAGGGAGATTCAGTCCATTTCAAAACAAGCTAAGCATTGGGAAAGGTCAAGGGAACATCAAGCAAGCTCAAAAGTCCTTCAGGCCTCACTCACAACTCCTACATTGCCATATTTGAACTTAGCTGAAACAAGTATTTCTCAAGATTCTAACTCCTTATTTAGGCATCATTAAGCTTAGGTTTGTGAAGCAAAAATATAGTCTCTAAGTTGCTTGAGCTGTACATATGCATAGCTTCCATTTATATTATCTGAGCTAGGAGAATTTGGATGTTGAAGTTGCTAAAAAAATTAGGTCATAAATTAGGGCCAACAAAATTCTCCCTGGTTTCTTACAGTTAGGTCAAGTTTTTTATATGGTTGGAATCGTGATTTAACAAGCTACAAGTTTCATGTTGCAAGATTTCGTTTTTAAGCACGTATGCAGGAGATACAGTTTAAGTTGCAGAAGCGCGTGTGTTTTGTTTCAAGGACAGGGACGAAGTGGAGTTGGGTTGGGCCTGGCTTTGCTTGACTATTGACACCCCCATTGTGTTATTTGCACCCCTGGCCCATTTTCTTTATTTGTGCATATTTTTCATTTCTTTTTTTTATTTTCTGACTTTATTATTTTTTTTCTTGAACATTTAAAATCACAAAAATTATTTTCTTTATTTTTGGCATTTTATCATATTTTTATTTTATTTTTATTTGCATAATAAATGATTATTAGTTGAATATTACTTTATTTTCTTAATTAAAATTTGTAAATAATATTGAAATACTTAAATATTTTATCTTTATATTATATACTTAAAATAATATTTTCTCACATAATTTAATTTTTAACATTTTTGTATATATTTTTATTTATTTTCTTGTACTTCAAAATTAATAAATAAATAATATAATACATTTTCTTTTAAAACCAAAACTAGGGTTTCCACCCTTTCCAAAAAATAATCATTTTTATTTTCTTATTTTTTTAAGACATTAAATAAATTCATTTTTATATACATAAAAATAAATATAAAAACATTTTGCATATTTATATTTAATTGCATATTTAAATATTGTTCATTTATTTATTTGTAAATTAAATTCAATATGGTTGTAATAGTTTTAGGGCTTTATTTTATGCAAATGTCCCCTATTTCAAACTTGTACCCCCTCCCCATAATAATGTTGTAATAGTCTTAGATTTACTTTACGCATTTATTGCTTTTATATGCATGCTTAGTAAATTAGGGTTTGTATGATAACCAAAAATCAAAACAAATAGCATGACTAAACACAAGACAAAAATGCATGAAAATGACAACACAATGCACACAAGCACCCCTAGGGTTTCATCCACTTGTTGCCTTAAAAAACATGGTCATGGTATGCATGCTAGGTATCTTGGCAAAACAAAAGATCATAGTCCCTCGATGACGCTATCTTGGTTGCCTAAACAAAAATGATCTAGACCCTCAAAAACCTGCTAAGATACTTGGCAACATTGTTATCATGGTCATACGATGACCCACGCATGTCCCGTTTAACATCCAAAGATAGGGTTGTTTACCAAATACAATGGTAAAACAACAATGTTAAAGGGTTAAAAATGTGTAGGAAAGATCTTTGAGTAGGGTAGACAACTCCTAGTTACTTGATCAAATTTGCAAACATCCTTGCTAATTTCAAAAAAACACACACGCAATTTCAAAACAAATTTCCCAACAAACTTTCAAACATTGAAACATTTTTCAAAAGACAAACATCTTTGTATACATTCTTCAAACAAGAATCATTACAAAGATTGCCACAACGATGACCTCTTTTCAAAATACTTTCAAAACCACACAAAGCACTATTTCAAACAATTGAAAAAGCAAAGCAAGTGATCTGAACAAGTAACTAAGAGCCCATGGAAAACTATGGATGAAAAGGGTGCTAGCACCTTCCCTTTTCATAATCTACCCCCTGAACCCCAGAAAATATCTCAAAGGTCTTTCCTGTGCTTTTTGACCTTTCCTTTGGATAAAATAAAAAGTCGGTGGCGACTCTTGCTGAACCGAAACATTTGCGAACACAAACGCAAAACCTCAAGTCAGTTCTCCCACCGTATCACACTACCCATCGAAGTCCAGATACCTTCTCTCAGGATTATGAAGGATGCAGATTTGAACAAAGACGACTGGATCCAAACCTGACTTGATCAGTTAAATCTAATCGATGAAAAGAGACTTACTGTTATCTACCATGGTCAGACGTATCAAAAGCGAATGATTAAGGCTTTTAACAAGAAAGTCAGATGCCAAGAATATCAAGTCGGGGATCTAGTGATCAAACGCATCATACTGCCGCATGGTGATCCTAGGGGAAAATGGACCCCCACGTATGAAGGGCCATTTGTGGTTAAGAACATTTTCTCAGGAGGAGCTATGATTTTAACCACCATGGATGGTGACGACCTTCCTCCCCCGTCAATGCATACATAGTGAAAAAATACTACGCCTAATCAAAAGACCCGCTAGGTTGACTGGCCTAGGCAAAAATAAGGGCTTCCCGGCGAACCAAAAGGGTTCGGGAAAAAGTAAGGGATGAAAATGAAAAATCTGTACACCTGGCAAGTCGAAAACCCGAAAGGGAGGCTTGGGAAAAAAAGGGTATCCCGGTGGACTGAAAATCCGAAAGGGCGGTCCAGGCAAAAGTTAGGGATATGAAGTGTATCACTATGTCTCATTGGATCATCTTGCGACCAGACTTCGGTATCGACTATCAAGCTCGGACGGCGCCAATCAATCTGATCAACTTTCGGCCAAGAAGCAAAGTGATGAGACACTTGAAGATATAAAGGCAATAACAGAGTTGGAACCCAATCGGGTTGTTTCACATAGCTGTTTTTATTTATTTTACACAAATTGTATAGTTTCTATTTTTCGGCAGCGTTCTCTTACTAGGGCAGAAGCCTCCTTGTACAAAAACGCCTATTGCAGGCCGACTTCAAAAATTAATACAAAATTATTTTCACTTCGAGTTTGTTTTAGTTTTCTGTTTTGCAAGAACGTCCAATGACTTATTTTTTATATATGCATTTGAAAATGATTGCTGCTCATAAACATTTACGTAAGAAACAAAAGACAATTACTCGTAATTCCAGAAACAGAGAAAAAACAAGAAGTGCCAAACCCGACGGTTACTCCGCCCATCAGGTATCGGGATAGAGACAACTTTGGAACATAATCACGGGTACATACACTCCCCACAGAGTAAAATTATTCAATAGCATTGATGTCAGCTTCCCTGGAACAAGACGCAACCTCCCCAGCCAGGGTCATTCTGAAATCTGACAGCTATATCCTTCATCTGAATCGCATAATCGTGGGCGAGTCAGTGAATTTCATCCCCCAAGCAGAGTTTATTTCTCTGGATGCAGAAGCTCAATCCCCGACAGAGTTCATCACTTCAGCTACAAAAATTCACTTCCTAAGTTTGTTCCCCGCAGAGTTTATTTTCAAGCAGCATCTCTTCCCGACAGAATATTCGTAAATCTCCAGCAACCGTCAGGGGTTTATTTTCCCAGACGCGAGCATACCCCGATAGAATTTCGTGAACATACATCATGACATACGCATACATATCATATACAGCGTAATCTCATTTATTTTGAGAACATCATCTCACCCTGCATTTCATGCATCGCATATAACTAACCTTGTTATCTTTTCAGGAAAGATGATTAGCTTCAACAAATCCAGCAGTTATACAGGTCACATCTGCAAAAGATTAATGGAAACTCAGTTCCCAAAACCAAACGGGTCAACTAATCTACACTATCTCTTTGAAGTAACCCTACGATCTAGGTTTCTTCCCATAAGCCCTACCATCCAGGCTTTCATTTCGAAGTAACCCTACTATCCAAGTTCCTTCTCACAGCCCTATTATCCAGGCTTTCATATTGAAGTAACCCTACTATCCAGGTTCCTTCTTACAACCCTACTACCCAGGCTTTTATTTCGAAGTAACCCTACTGTCCAGGTTCCTTCTAACAGCCTTACTACCCAAGCTTTCATTTCGAAGTAACCCTATGACCCAGGTTCCTTCTCACAGCCCTACTATCCAGGCTTTCATTTCGAAGTAACCCTACGACCCAGGTTCCTTCTCACAGCCCTACTATCCAGGATTTCATTTCAAAGTAACCCTACTATCCAGGTTCCTTCTCACAGCCCTACTATCCAGGCTTTTATTTCTAAGTAACCCTACTATCCAGGTTCTTTCTCACAACCCTACTATCCAGGCTTTCATTTCGAAGTAACCCTACTATCCAGGTTCCTTTTCATAGCCCTACTATCCAGGCTTTCATTTCGAAGTAACCCTACGACCCAGGTTCCTTCTCACAACCCTACTATCCAGGCTTTTATTTCAAAGTAACCCTACTATCCAGGTTCCTTCTCATAACCCTACTATCTAGGCTTTCATTTCAAAGTAATCCTACTATCCAGGTTCCTTCTCACAGACCTACTGTCCAAGCTTTCATTTCAAAGTAACCCTACTATCCAGGTTCCTTCTCACAACCCTAATATCCAGGCTTTCATTTTGAAGTAACCCTACTATCCAGGTTCCTTCTCACAGCCCTACTATCCATGCTTTCATTTCGAAGTAACCCTACTATCCAGGTTCCTTCTGACAGCCCTACGATCCAGGATTTTATTTCGAAGTAACCCTACTATCCAGGTTCCTTCTCACAGCCCTACTATCCAAGCTTTCATTTGGAAGTAACCCTACTATCCAGGTTCCTTCTCTCAGCCCTACTATCCAGGCTTTCATTTCGAAGTAACCCTACTATCCAGGTTCCTTCTCACAACCCTGCTATCTAGGCTTTCATTTCGAAGTAACCCTACTATCCAGGTTCCTTCTCACAACCCTATTATCCAGGCTTTTATTTCAAAGTAACCCTACTATCCAGGTTCCTTCTCACAGCCCTACTATCCAGGCTTTCATTTTGAAGTAACCCTACTATCATGGTTCTTCTCACAGCCCTACTATCCAGCCTTTCATATCGAAGTAACCCTACTATCCAGGTTCCTTCTCACAGCCCTACTATGCAGGCTTTCATATCGAAGTAACCCTACTACCCAGGTTCCTTCTCACAGCCCTACTATCTAGGCTTTCATTTCGAAGTAACCCTACTATCCAGGTTCCTTCTCACAACCCTACTATCCAGGCTTTCATTTCGAAGTAACCCTACCATCCAGGTTCCTTCTCATAACCTTACCATCCAGGTTTCTTCTCTCTTATCTCCAAACAATAGTTCACAACACTGCAAGACCTGGATCTGATCAAACACGGTTGATTTTGCATTTCCCCAGTAAGTCGCGGCGCAGCCTGTATCTTGACCAGATATGCAGTTCAGTTTCTCTTCCTCAAGCAAGAGTTATTTCTCATTAGAGTAATGGACAACTGAAGCTCCTAAAATTCTTTTTCTCCCAAGACAGATACCAACATTCCTCAGCAGATTCCTCCTCAACGACAGGAACAGGGACTCTCATTAAAGTAATATCCCAGGAAATCAACATCTTGGATGGCATCTTTAAGCCCATCCCCGACGATTCTCCATCAACTTCCAAATGGAATTTGTAAGCCCATTCCCGGTATCACGAATCAAGTATCACTTCATGCGAGTGCAAATTTCTGGGCACTCTAGTGTTCAATCATCTTCCACCATCAGATCATGAAAGGCAGACAAGCCAATCTACATCCTCGGGTTTAAGAAGATTGAACAGGGGCATCTGTTGTACCCTAAAATTTTCCCTCTCATTTTACTCAAAACATACTCCTAGAGATCCTTAATTTGCTCAAGGTAGCCCAAGAGTTGACCAGACAAACTCTCTCCTAAGGCAATGTATCTTAAACTAGGGTTTCCATTTTAATCAATATGGGTGAACTCCAAAGACCTCATATGATCTCCATGGTCCTAATATATCCTCAATACCCTCCATGTCAAATTCCAAGCCTTGCACAAGAAGTTTGCTCAGTCAACTGCTCAGATGCTTGAGAATCGACTGTATTAGGTCAAAAGTCAACCGTGGCCCACATACAGTCAAACTTCAAGATTTTTGGTCAACATCAACATTTTGAAGTTATATCCATCATTTGATAAAGGGTTGATCATGATTCCTCAAGGAATTCCCCAAATTCATCAAAACCCAAAAGTTGCTAAGTTTGGGTTTCTTAGGAAAAGTCAACCAAACTTTGACCAAGTATAACTTCTTCATACTTTATCATAAATTTTCCATCCAAGGCTCATTTTGAATAGGATACAATTCCCTACAATTTATATTCAGCCCTCAAGTTCAAAATATGCACTCACAAAAAGATATGGATTTCCACATTATAGGTCCTTTTGAAAAGTCAACAAAAACACTTTGTGAGTCAAAGCTTCTTACATGAACATGGAAGACTCAATTGAGATGAGAACAAAATGGTTGCTTAGAGGACATCCTAAGCTTTCTAAAAAGTCCAAGAACACCTCTCTAGGGTTAAAATTGGAAGAGATATCCATTGTCAAAGTTGACCTTTTTTTGCAAAATTGCCAAAAGTCAAATGTGCTCAAAAATGCATTTTTTGCCAAATGGGCCTAACTTTTTATGCTTGCACCTCACTTATAACATGGTCCACGACCCAAATGTTCACTCACATGTTATTTGCTTCATTATTTATTTTATTTTGATTTTTTATTAATTAAAAATTGAATTAAATCAAATAAATGATAAATAATAGAAAATATTTGTTTTGATTGGATTTTTGGACAGAATCAAAAGCTCATTATGCTGGCATAGTAGAATCAAATCAAATCAAAGCTAATTGGCACAATAATGGCATGATCAGGCCAAATTTAGAAGGATATCATACCACATGAAAATCAAATCAAATCTCCATAAAGTTCAAGATACAAGTTGTTTTTTGTTGACCTAATACACTCTAGGACATATACATAACGCATCCAAGGCAAAAGAAGGAGGTCGCAATCATTAGAAATAAAGAACAATACTCAAAAAATTGACAAAAAGTTGTGATTCAGTTTCAAGCTTGGAGGCCAATTCAAGCCATTATAGCATTGCCAAACGATTCCTGGACCTTCCCAAAAGCTAACCCAATCGGTTACACGCCTCCACACACCCAGAATCTCCCTCTAGACGTCATGCGATTTGCATTCTTTTTCAGATTTCATTACTATGGTTCTTGCATCATGAACGTGTTTCAATGGTATATTTGTGTTTGTTGTCATGTTTGCATCATGTCTGAACCATTTAATTGAAGTTTTAACGCTCGTATAAACATTTTCCATAGCTAGGGTTTGCTTTGTTGTTTTGGGGCTTTCAAATGCAGGAACAATTGGCCCTAATGAAGGATACCATTGTGATCAGAGGGTCAAACCCAATCGATCCATGGTCTTGAATCTTATTTATATTGCTTGTACGTAATTTTTGAAAGTCACAGGGTTATAGCCATGGAAGCTTGGCCGTAGGTAAAAGTTGCAGGCCTAACCCGACGGAGGAGGAAGAAGATGATGATGTGTTCAACCATTATTGGGCCATTCAAATAAAACGCGCGTTTTTGTTTTAATTCAGTAATCCATGTTGCTTTCATATATTACATATCATTGTTATTATACTAACAAATAAAACATGGTAGCCCAGTGGTGAAGCGCGCATGGTATGAGTGGGAGGACCTGGGTTCGATCCCAGGTCCCAGCATTTTTCCATTTTCTTAACATTTAATTGCAGGTTCTGTACGCTGCCTTGCCAGGAGTCTATCATGCATCCTTTGATCCAACCATTGGATTCATCATTGATCCAAATCCAGCGCTTCATCTACGAGGGACCATGGTGCACCATCAGGAAGCCTCCCCATTGGATCATGCACTGACTGGGCCTCAATCATAATGGGCTTGGATTAATTCAGCAACATACCCCCCTGATTTCTTCAGTAAACAGGCCCAATTTAATTTTTTTATTTTCTTTTATTTATTTTGTTTTGTTTAATTATTTGTTTGACAAATTAATTCTTTTTTTATTAACTACAAAAAACCATAAAATCAAAAAAAAACATTGAAAATCATATTTTTCATAAAAAATATTTTATTTCTTTAATTAATTAATTTAGTTCAAATTAGGTTAACTTAATTCCTTTTATAATTAAAACTAATTAGAAATTAGGATTGTAAATAATTAATCTTTCTCCAAAAATAACCAAATTATTATTTTTAATTAGATTTTAGGTCTCTTAATTAATTATTTGCATTTAAGTCATTGTGCGTATTTTAATTACCTTTTTTATTATTATTTATGTAACTGCTTCGAGGTTGTAATAGATTTTAATTAGGATTTTAAATTTACGCATTTTATTTTTAGTTAAATAATTCTGTATCTGCGAAAGCCGTGTAATAGTTAGGATTTCTATTTCCGCACTTTAATTTTCGTAATTATAAACTATTAGATGTATGCTAATAGGATTGTATGGCAAGAATATTTGAAATTTTAAACGGTAAATAACCTAAATGTGCAAAGACAAATTAACTGAGAAAAGCTCACTCGCACATGCTCACTCATATGGTTTACTCCACTTCAGTTGCCTTCGATTAAGCGGTCATGAAGTATAGGGTTTGTTAGTGGTCGTCCTCTAGCCCCGAAAGATCTCAAATGATCCATTCAGATGTTGCCTCGAAAACAGATCTTTAAGGCTTTAGGATGATTACTAACACCTCCTAACATTGCTTTTGTGATCGTATCTGTCCCTTCGAATGTCCCTTAAAACTCCAACGATGGTGCTACCTATTCCTTAATAATGGGATAGCGCTGTCTAAAGGAAAATGAACAGTCTTTTTCGAGTAGGTAGATTAACTTTTAAGTACTTGCTCAAACAAACAAATTTCACACAAACACCTTTCAAAACAATTTTCAAAACAACTTCGTCACACTCTTGAGGACTGATACAAGAGTCATCATGAAGTAAAACCTTTTCAAAACAAGCATGTACAAGCAATTTAAAAAATGAGCAAGTACCTAATAGCCCATGGAAAAACCATGGATAGGAAGGGTGCTAACACCTTCCCTTTCTATAATGTACCCCGTACTCAGAAATATCTCAAAAAAGGTTTTTTCTGTTCTTTTTCCTTTTCCTGATTGGATGAAATAAAATTCGGTGGCGACTCTTGCTTATCGGGACATTTTGCGAACAAAAAACACAAAACGCAAACCAGTATTAACTGTCGGTTCTACCACCGTATCACACTAGGGTTTCCATTTTCATCAAGATGGGTGAGCTCAAAAGGCCTCATATGCTCTCCATAGTCCTAATATGTTCTCAATACTCTCCATGTCCAATTTCAAGCCTTGCACAAGAAGTTTGCTCAGTCAACTGCTCAGATGCTTGAAAATCAACTGTACTAGGTCAAAAGTCAACTGTGACCCACATACAGTCAAACTTCAAGATTTTTTGTCAACATCAACATTTTTAAGTGATATCCATCATTTTATAAAGGGCTTACCATGATTCCCCAAGGAATGCTCCTAATTCAGCAAAACACAAAAGTTGCCAAATTAGGGTTTCTTAGGAAAAGTCAACCAAACTTTGAACAAGCATAACTTTCTCATACTTTATCAGAAATTTCTCATTCAAGGCTCATTTTAAATAGAATCCAATTACCTACAACTCATATTCAACCCTCAAATTTAAGAAATTCACTCATCAAAAGATATGGATTCAGACATTATAGGTCATTCCAAAAAGTCAACAAAAACACCTCTTGGGTCAAAGCTCCTTACATGAACATGGAAGATCCAATTGAGATGAAACCAAAGAGGTTGCTTAGGGGACACCATAAGATTTCTAAAAGGTCCAAGAACACCCTCTTAAGGTCAAAATTGAGATAGATATGCATTGTCAAATTTGGCAATTTTTGGAAATTTGCCCAAAGTCAATAATGCTCAAAATTGCATTTTTTGCCAAATGGGCCTAACTTTTTATGCTTGCATTATGCTTCTAACATGGCCCACGACCCTTGAGCTCACTCATATATTTTTCCATTATTTTTATTATTTATTTTTATTATTTATTCATTAAAAGTCAAAATTAAATAAATAAATAATGAAAAATATGTAAGATATGATGTGAATCTTTTTCTCATCAAATAAACATCAAAATGTGCTAGAAAATCAGAGGAGAATCGTGGAAAGAGAGCAAGATTGGATTTGTTCCAAGAATTAGCAAAATCAAATCATTGAAGGCAATTATTTTTCTCATTGAAAGCATGGATTTATTTCTTCTTTTTTTAACCTAATATGTTCCAATACATATAGACAACATTGCCAGACCTAGAACAGATGAAAAAATTGCCTCCACGCATCCAGAAAAAGCTCCAAATTTTGACAAAAATGTGGTGATCAAATTCCAATTTAGAAGGCGATTCAAAGGGTTTCAAGACCAGCAATCCACTCCTGGGAACCTCCTGAAGCTAACAGTACCATTTGCACGCCTCAAAACTCCAGAAATCATCGCATAATATCATCACGGTTTGCTATTTTTTTCAAATTCGTATCCATATATTCTTGCATTGTTAATCTATTTTTATTACATATTCGTGTTTATATGGATGCCTAGAAGATTTCTGCATATTTAATTTTTAGTTTTTATGCATCAATGCCAAATTACCATTGTTAGGGTTTTAACCTCCTTTTAGGGCTTTGAGATGTAGGAAAAATTGGACAAAAAAAGGCTACCATCATACTCGTGAGATCAAAACGAGTTGATCTGTATGCTTAGAATTGATTTATCATGTCTGGCTTTAATTTTTGAGGTTTGTAGGGTTGTAGTGACAGTGAGGATCTGTAGGTAAAAGGGTTGATATCTAAAGCGACGGTTCCAGGAAGAAGAAGAATAGGTGGCGTGATCCCAGTGGCCAATTTGAATTCACGTGCATTGTTCATTCTTACTGACCATTCTTTAAATATAATATATTATGATACGGTCGGAGAACTGACTTGAGGTTTTGCGTTTGTGTTCACAAATGTTTCGGTTTAGCAAGAGTCGCCACCGACTTTTTATTTTATCCAAAGGAAAGGTCAAAAAGCACAGGAAAGACCTTTGAGATGTTTTCTTGGGTTCGGGGGGTAGATTATGAAAAGGGAAGGTGCTAGCACCATTTTCATCCATGGTTTTCCATGGGCTCTTAGTTACTTGTTTAGATCACTTGCTTTGCTTTTCCAATTGTTTGAAATGGTGCTTTGTGTGGTTTTGAAAGTATTTTGAAAAGAGGCCATCGTTTAGGCAATCTTTGTAATGATTCTTGTTTGAAGAATGTATACAAAGATGTTTGTCTTTTGAAAAATGTTTCAATGTTTAAAAGTTTGTTTGGGAAATTGTTTTGAAATTGTGTGTGTGTTTTTTAAATTAGCAAGGATGGTTTGCAAATTTGATCAAGTAACTAGGAGTTGTCTCAAAAGTCTTTCTTGTGCATTTTTAACCCTTTGACATTGTTGTTTTACCATTGTATTTGGTAAACAAACCTATCTTTGGATGTTAAACGGGACGGGCGTGGGTCATCGTATGACCATGATAACAATATTGCCAAGTATCTTAGCAAGTTTTTGAGGGACTAGATCATTTTTGTTTAGGCAACCAAGATAGCGTCATCGAGGGACTATGATCTTTTTGATTGATTTTTCCAAGATACCTAGCATGCATACCATGGCCATTTTAAGGGAACAGAGTGGATGAAACCCTAGGGGTGCTTGTGTGTAATGTGTTGTCATTTTTCATGCATTTTTATCTTGTGTTTAGTCATGCTATTTGTTTGATTTTTGTATTTTGCATACAAACCCTAGTTCTTACTATCATGGTATATGAAAGCGATAAAATGCATAAAAGTAAATTTAAGACTATTACAACAATATTATGGGGAGGGGGGTACAAGTTTGAATAGGGGAATATTGCTCAAAATAAAACCCTAAAATATTATTACAACCAAATTGAAATATTGCACAAATAAATAAATAAGCAAATATTTAAATGTACAATAAAATGTAAATATACACAAATGTTTTTGTATTGATTTTTTATGTATGTAAAAAATAAATTTATTTATGTCTTAAAAATAAGAAAATTAAATGATTATTTTTTGAAAGGGAAAAAACCCTCATTTTTGTTTAATAAAAATTATGCTTTATATTATTTATTTATTCATTTTTTGTTTAAGAAAAATAATAATACTATATACAAAAAATGTTAAAAAATTAAATATTGTATGAAAATATTAATTTAAGTGTATAAATAATATAAAAAAATATATAATATTTTTGTATTATTTACAAATTTATTTAAGAAAAATAAAAGTATATTAACCTAAATACTTATTTTTATGCTAAAAAATAAATAAAAAAATATGAAAAAATGCAACAAAAAAAAATAAATAAAATATTTTTGAGATTTTTATTTGTTTAGAAAAAATAAATAAAAGTCAGAAATGTGAAATATGCAAGAAAATATGAAAAAAGAAAAGAAATGGCAGAAAGTAAACAAGGGTGTCAAAAGTAGGAGGCCCAAGGCGCCTGGCCCAAGTTCACTTCATCCCTGTCCTTGAGACAGAAAAACGCGTGTTCTGCTTCTTCAACCTGTTCTTGCTATTCTTTTCATGAAATCAAAAACTCACAACATGAAACTTATAGAGCTTTAAACCACGATTCTAATGATATAAAAAACTTGATCTAACTCTCAAAGACCAGAGAGAGTTTTATCACCCCCAATTTCTGACCTAAAAATTTCAGCATGTTCATCATCCAAATTCTCCTAGCTCAGTTAATATAAATAAGAACTATGCATATGTACAGTTCAAGCAACTTAAGGACTACATTTTTGCTTCACAAACCTAAGTCTGAGGATGTCTAAATAAGGAGATAGAAAGTTGGAAATTACCTTGTTCAGCTGAAGTTGAGTATGGCAATGTAGCAACTTTGAGTGAGGCCTGAAGCACTTTTGAGCTTGTTTGAAGTTCCCTTGACCTTTCCCAATGCTCAGCTTGCTTTGAAATGGCTTGAATCTCCTTGTAGAAGTCAACCTGCAAACTCAGAAATTGAAAATGGTGAAGCACGAAACAGGGGTTACAGTTGCTTGAGAAGGGCTTGGATAGTTCATATGGGATGTATGGAATGTGTCTGAAGTGGTTCAAGATAAAACGCACGAGCCAATTTGGTTTTGGAAGTGGTTCTGCAGCAGATGCCCTGTTTGGGCAAAAACTTGGTGTTTTTGTGTTTTTGAGGGTTTGAGATCCTATCAAGTCGTGTATTAGGCTTGTTACAATATGCTGAGCCCGTTTGAAAATGTTACAAGACTTGGTTTTATCAAATGCACGAGTTACATTGACTTTTGCACAATTGCTTGTTTTTGAAGAAAAGGTGGGAAGTGACAATGCCAAAGCCTGTACAGGATAGCTCAAGGCCTGAGGAGAGTTGGTAAACCTTTTCTAATGTTTATGGATCTTGTTTGCACAAAGAGATTAGGTTCAATGCTCAAGATAAACAAAATTGCATAAAGTGTGCTTTATCAAAGTATCAATGTAACCTTTTTGCCATTTTTGGAATAACTCTTTGTGTAATGCTCCATAACTCAGAATAATGCCTTTGTCCAATGTATTTGAATTTAATTAAGGAGTGTGGAAAGGATTAAGACCTGTAAAACAAGTACAAGCATGATCCAAACTGATTTTCAACTTGTGCCAATGTGAAAAATGCCATGGACAAAAGTGAGAAATGGCCATTTTCTTTCCTTCGATTCTCCCTAACCATAAATGATCTTGGAGAGTTCTTGGAAATTTTGGAAATCTTGTAACATGCTATACAATCCATCTTTGAAATGCATTTTTATATTCCACTTGGAACTAGGTAAAAAGTTGCCATGAAGTTAGGTTAAAAATCTGCCTAAACTAGGGCAAAATTTCACTAAGTTAAAAGTTTCATGGACCCTTATTCATAAAATCATAACTTGAGATCAAAGAATCATTTGGGAAAACTTTGTGAATAAAAGTTGTAGATTTTGTGGAGGACTACAACTTTCATGTTGGAAGTTTTCTTTGAATCCAATTTCATCATGGTGAAAAAGTTAGGCAAAGTTGGGAAAAAATAAGAAATTTTCATAACTTAGAAAATTTCTAAGTTATGAAATTTTTCAATCTTAAACCCTAATTTTCAATTTTAGGTTTCTTGGTGAACAAGTTTCATGTTTTGACACATCTTGATGAAAAATGACCCTTGGCACTTGATTTTGACCAAAAAGTCAAAGTTTGACTTTTCAGTGTATAGTTGATTTTTGATCAGTTGACTGGAAAATTCATCTGTCAAACCAATGCATTTGAGATCTTTTGAACCTTGTGATTAGGTAAAGATTGTGCCATTGAGTCCTTGAAACCATGCTTGAACCCAACTTTCCATTGGCTAGGTGAAAAATCAGAAATTGCCCTTCTATAGTCAAAACCCTAAAAATGACCATTTTGCCTTTTTGATGATCTGATCAAATTTCTTGAGGAGTTGTGGTCAAAACTTGATAAAATGGTTTATATGAGTCTATAATGTTTATGTGGATAAAAAATTATGAAGTTTGACTGTAAATTGGCCACAGTTGACTTTTTCCCCAATACAATTGATTTTTAGGTCAACTGTCCAATTGACTGGGCAAAAATTTGATTCAAGGCTTGAAACTTGGTATGAGAAATCTTATAGGTCCAACATGAAGCATGAAAGTCACATGAGGCATTGGAAGTCCCAAAATCCTTGTGCAAACTCAAACCCTAATTTCAGGTCAACAGTGCAAGGAGATGTCTTGAGCTGAACAAACCCTAATCTGGTCTTGAGTCCAAGAAGTCTTGTGAGGAGAATCTTGATAAAATGAGAGGGAAAATTTTGGGGTACAACAGATGCCCCTGTTCAATCTTCTTGAAACTGAAGAGTTAGATTGGCGAGATTTGTCATTCGTGACTCGAAGGTAAAAGATGATTGGACACTAGAGTGCCTGTAAATTTGCACTCGTCAAAATGTAGTTGAGGGAATGGGCTTAAATATGCCATTTGGAGAGGTGACAAAATCTTGTCGGAGATGGGCTTAAAGATGCCATCCAAGAATGTCTGTTGAGTTGTAAGTTGTAAGTCAGAAGAATGAGTATCCGAATGGTATCCGTGTCTGGAACGTATTTGTACTATATCTGGAGACTGAATTTGTATGAGCAATGGAATGGCGTCTGTGTCTAGAGCGTATCTGATCTATAACTGTGTTTGAATTTGAATGAATAACGGAATGACTGCCGTGTATGGAGTGTATCTGTATTGTATCTGAATCTGAAATCCGAATAAGCGACAGAATAACATCCGTGTCTGGAGCATCTCTGGGCTGGGGAAAAGGTCAGAATAAGTGATAGAATGGCTACCGTGTCTGGAGCATATCTGGACTATATCTGAAGTTGAGATCTGTATGAGTAGCAGAATGACTTCCGTGTCTTGAGTGTATCTGTACTGTATCTGAAATCTTTGAATATTTGTTAAAGATAGTTGTTAATCGTATCCTGAAAAGGGGTAAAATGTTAGCTGAAACACAGAGTTATGTTGCATGTAATGTGTGATGCAATAAAATGTTTTTTATCAATGTTTATGATATATGAATGTAATGCATGCACATGTAAGCTGATTTGCTGTATTGCTGAGGAAAATAAATCCTTGATAGCTGGAGATAATGAAATCCTTGACTGTTGTCGGGGAAAATAAATCCATGACCGCTGCTGGAGATTCAAAATCTTTGACAACTTCTGGGGGAATGTGAGGATCCTTCATGTCTTGAAGTTGGAGTATTGACAAAAAATTTGTTATGAGAGTAATGTCAAACTGCTTGAGAAATCTGCTTGGGAAATCCAGAGAACTTTGAAAACTTTTACTGGGGGTTACACAACGGGAATCCTTACTCAGGTGGGGAATAGGGAAAATTTTGATGATCTCTATCGGGGATCAAACAAAGGAAAACCTCGATCTGCTGGAGAATAAGGAAGACTCTGATGGCTTCCGCGGGGAATTAAGAATGAGAATCTTCGATCTCTTAGGGAATTTGAATCCTTGGGGAGTTCATGCGGGGGAGTCAAGAAAATGAGAATCTTCGATCTTCAGGGGATTAAAAATTCTGATAAATTCATGCTGGGGAGTAATGAAGACTCTGGTAACTTCACTGGGGAATCAAGAATGAGAATCTTCATTCTGTTGGGGAGTAAAACCTGTGGGGAATAGCTATACTGCTAGGGAGTAGCTATCCTGCTGGAGAGTAGGTTCAGGACTCTGGGGGAAAAGCTTATTCCTGTTTGGAAAAAAGTTCAAGAGTTTGGGTTGTATGCCACTCTACTGGGAAGTCAAGAATGAGAATCTTCATTCTGTTGGGGATATCAGGAGTTTGGGTTGTATGCCAATCTACTGGGGAGTCAAGAGTGAGAATATTCATTCTGTTGGGGATATCAGGAGTTTGGGTTGTATGCCAATCTACTGGGGAGTCAAGAATGAGAATCTTCATTCTGTTGGGGATATCAGGAGTTTGGGTTGTATGCCAATCTACTGGGGAGTAAAGAGTGAGAATATTCATTTTGTTGGGGATATCAGGAGTTTGGGTTGTATGCCAATCTACTGGGGAGTCAAGAATGAGAATCTTCATTCTGTTGGGGATATCAGGAGTTTGGGTTGTATGCCAATCTACTGGGGAGTTATCCTAGGTTGGGGATAAAAGTTAACTGTTATCTAGTTGACTTCCAGGCTTCAAGATAACTTGCTGGGGAATTGGGGAAAACTGAATGGTTCCCACTGGGGATCGTAAATTTTACTTGACTGGGGAAGAAAGTTTCATCTTCGCTGAGGGTCTGTAGTTCAAAGTTTTAGCTCCGCTGAGGATTGGGAGTTTGAAGTTTTAACTCTGATGGGAATTAAGGATTTGGAATTTAGCTCCGTTGGGGATATGTATTTCAAGGTTTTAGCTCTGCTGGGGATCTAGATGATGTACTGCAGGGGATTTCTCTTGGAATAGCCTAAAGACGTTTTCCTATACTTTCAGCCTGTCAGTAATTATTCTTTCTTATTTCGTTTATTTGTAAACAGTGATTATATTCAAATGCATATTCTCATCAATAAATCATTGGACGCTTTCAAATAAAACACAAGTGTAAAAAGAAGAAAAGGCAAATAGTTTTCTGCATTTTGAAGTATCTTTGTATTAACTTTGTGTAAGTATTTTGTACAAAGGGGACATACATCCTAGTAAGAGAACATTGTCATAAAAATAAGAAAAATTTATACAAAGAAAGAATGGCTATGTGTGAAAATTCCATGGGGTTCCCATTCTGCTATAGCCTTCGTAACTCTGAATATCTTGTCCATTCATTGCTTCGTCCGAAGATGATTGAGTTGATCAGAAGCCCGAAGCTTGTCTGTGAAGAGATTTTCCTTAAAGTGATCCGACGAGACATAGTCATACGCTTTAATTCCCTAACTTTTTCCTGGACCGCCCTTTCGGGTTTTCGATCCACCGGGAAACCCTTTTTTTCCCAAGTCTCCCTTTCGGGTTTTCAACTTACCGGGTGTACAGATTTTTTTTAGTTATCCCTAACTTTTGCTTGAACCGCCCTTTCAGGTTTTCGATTCACTGGGGTGCCCCTTTTTTGCCTAGGTGTGTCAACCTAGCGGGTCATTTATGCGTAGTATCTTTTGACTATGTCTGCATTTGCAGGGTGCAGCAGGTCATCGCCGTCCATGGTAGTTAATATCATTGCCCCACCAGAAAAGATGTTCTTGATTACAAATGGTCCTTCGTAGGTAGGAGTCCATTTTCCCCTGGGATCACTTTGCAGCAAGATGATCCACTTGATTACAAGATCCCCGACTTGATATATCTGGCGTCTGACTTTCTTGTTAAAAGCCTTGATTATCCTTTTTTGATATGTTTGACCGTGGCAAACAACAGTAAGTCGCTTTTCATAAATCAAGTTAAGTTGATCAAGTCGGGTCTGAATCCAATCGTCTTCACTCAAACCAGCATCTTTCATGATTCTCAAGGAGGGAATCTGAACCTCGATAGGCAAAACAGCTTCCATGTCGTATACCAAAGAATAGGGTGTTGCCCTAGTTGATGTATGCGTCGTGGTACGGTATCCGTGGAGAGCAAATGGTAGCATCTCATGCCAGTCCTTATAGGTGACTGTCATCTTTTGTATGATCTTCTTTATATTTTTGTTTGCAGCTTTGACAACACCATTCATCTTTGGCCGATAGGGAGATGAATTGTGATGTTAAATCTGGAACTGCTCGCACAAGGCAGTGATCATAGTGTTGTTAAGGTTTTTACCATTGTCAGTGATGATCCTTTCGGGGATGTCGTACCGACAAATGAGGTTATGCTTGATGAAGCAGGCAACAACATTCTTTGTAACGGATGCGAAGGAAGCTGCTTCGACCCATTTGGTGAAGTAATCAATGGCCACCAGAATGAAGTGGTGTCTATTGGATGTTGTAGGCTTGATCTCTCCAATCATGTCGATTCCCCACATAGCGAACGACCAAGGAGATGTTAAGACATTGAGAGGAACTGGAGGTATATGTACCTTGTCCGCATAGATTTGACATTTGTGACAAGTCCGAGAATGTTGATGGCAGTCAGCTTCCATGGTAGACCAGTAATAGCATGCCTGTAGAATCTTCTTGGCCATCGTATGCCCGCTAGAGTGAGTGACAAAGGTACCATTATGCAGTTCAGCCATGATCTGCTCAACTTCAATCTTGTCCACACAACGAAGCAGAATGCAATCATGATTGCGCTTGTACAAGATACCATTGCTCAGGAAGAACTTGGCAGAGAACCTCTTTAAGAACTTTTTATCGTTGACTGAAGCTCCTTCAGGGTACTCTTGAGCCTCAAGATACCTTTTGACTTCGTGAAACCAAGGTCGGTCCACTACTTCTTCGGTATTAATCTCGTGACAATGTGCAGGTTCGTCCATCCGTTCAATGGTGATTTGGGGAGCCTCATTATCCCAGTTAAGTTTAAACATGGATGACATTGTAGCTAGAGCATCTGCTAGCTTATTTTCCTCTCGCGAGAAGTGCTCGAAGGTAATCTGCTCGAAATGTGGTAACAATGTCAAGACATGTTCTTTGTAAGGGATGAGGTTTGGATGTTTAGTGTCCCACTCTCATTTGATCCGACTGATGACCAAAGCTAATTCCCCAAATACAATCAAATATTTGATTCCCAAGTTTATAGCAGCCTTGAGACCAAAGATACAAGCTTCATACTCGGCCATGTTGTTGGTGCAGTTAAAGCAAAGTCTGGCGGTGAAAGGTGTATGGAAACCTTCTGGAGAGATGAGTACCGCGTCGATACCATTTCCAAGTGCATTAGAGGCACCATCAAAGTACAGGGTCCATCGGTGTTGTACCCCAAAATTTGCCCTCTCATTTTATCAATATTTCTCATCACAAGGCTCTTGGAACTCAAGATCAAGCTAGGGTTTGCTCTACTCAAGACATCTCCTTGCACTATTGACCTAAATTAGGGTTTGAGTTTGCACAGGTATTTTTGGACCTTCAATGCTCAAATTGACTTTCATACTTCATATTAGACTCATAAGTTTGTCCATACCAAGTTTCAAGCCTTGAATCAAATTTTTGCTCAGTCAATTAGACAGTTGACCTAGAAATCAGCAGTATTGGGGGAAAAGTCAATTGTGGCCAATTTACAGTCAAACCTCATGAATTTTGACCCACATCAACATTATGAACTCATATGAACCATTTGATCAAGTTTGGACCACAACTCCACAAGAAATTTGATCAGATCACCAAAAGGGCAAAATGGTCATTTTTAGGGTTTTGACTATACAAAGGCAATTTCTGACTTTTTGACCTAGCCAATGGCAATTTAGGCTCAACCATGGACTCAAGGACTCAATGGCATCATCTTGACATATTCAACAAGTTCAAAAGATCTCAAATGCATGGGATTGACAGATGAATTTTTCAGTCAACTGATCAAAATTTGACTGTACACTGAAAAGTCAAACTTTGACTTTTTGGTAAAAATCAACTGCCAAGGGTCATTTTTCATCAAGATGTGTCAAATTGTGAAACTTGTTCATCAAGAAACCCAAAATTGCAAATTAGGGTTTGAAATTGAAAATTTTCATAACTTAGAATTTTTCTAAGTTATGAAATTTTCTTAATTTTTCCTAACTTTGTCCCACATTTTCATCATGATGCAAATGGATTCAAACAAAACTTACAACATGAAAGTTGTAGTCCTCCACAAAGTATACAACTTTTATTCACAAATTTTTCTCAAAAGAAGCTTAGATCTCAAGTTATGAGTTTTAGAACAAGGGTCCCTAAAACTTTTAACTTAGAGAAATTTTGCCCTAGTTTAGGCTGGATTTTGACCTATCTTTTTGGCCATTTTTCACATAGTTCCACTTGGAGTATCAAGTTTAATTTCAAATATGGATTATAGTGCATGTTGCAAGCTTTCCAAATTGTCCAAGAACTCCTCAAACACATTTGTGGTTATGGAGAATCGAATGCTTGAAGTTGGCAAAAACTCACTTTGTATCCATGGCAAATTCATGTTCACTCAAGTGGCATTTTCAAACCAGCATGCTTTGTACTAGTTTGCTGGCCTCTAAACCATTTCACACTCCATAATTTAATGCAAATCCATTGAGTTAACGCATTGTCTTGGTCATTAGGGTATTGTACACAAGTTTAATCCCTAAATGGTAAAAGGCACTTTTCCATTTTTGCAAAAGTGTGCTTTATGTCAAACCATGATCTTTGAGCATAGGGCCATATCTCAGAAGCCAAATAAA
Source organism: Vicia faba (assembly GCA_948472305.1). Lineage (NCBI taxonomy): Eukaryota > Viridiplantae > Streptophyta > Magnoliopsida > Fabales > Fabaceae > Vicia > Vicia faba. The sequence continues at coordinate 472,466,476 of OX451739.1, forward strand.
ATCCACAAATTCCAGAAACCAAGAGGATTTGTATGCAGCATATTTGATGGCTTGTACAGGCCTATAAACACAACTTCCAATTTTCTTGCTTCACAAAGAAAAAACTTGTCAAAATCCTCACAACTTGAAAACCAGCAAAGAACAACTTACACAAACACTTTGAACAACTTTCATACAATCCTTTGAGCAAGAAACACGAGTGCTTGAGCCTCAAAACCTCTCATATCCAGAAATCAAACTTCTTTGGTAAAATAGGGCAGGTGCTGCAACTTGAGTGTCATAGCTCATTTGGCTCGTGCGTTTTGCCCCTTTTTACTTCAAACACCTTCCATTCAACTCACTCAAGCTATCCCGAACCTCCATTACCAACTGTAACTCCATTTACAGTGATCACCATTTTCATTTCAAGCTTATGCAGGTTGAGTTATAGAGGCTGATTCAAGGACTCTCAAGGCAAGCTATCTGTTGGAAAAGATCAAGTGAAGTTCAGGCAAGCTACCAGACACCTCAAAACTTGTTGAGAAGCACTGCATTTCCCTACACTAATCCAACTGAAACAGGTTTTTCTTCACTTTCTATCTCTCTATTTAGGAACATTTAGCTTTAGGTTTGTGAATAAAAAATGTAGTGTTCAATGCTAGGAAGCCATACATATGCTCAGCTTTCATTTATATTAAGTGTGCTAGGAGAATTTCATCCATGAACATGCTGAAAAAACTAGGTCAGATTTTAGGGCCAGAGAAATTCTCTCTGGTCTTTGAGAGTTAGGATTAATACTTTATATGGTTAGAATCGTATTGAAATTCTCTACAAGTTTGATGTTATGAGTTTTTGAAAAAGATCACATATACATGATGTAGCATTTGAACAGGGCACGCGCGCGTTTTAGTCTGGAGGAAGAAGATGAAGTTGGCTTGGGCTGGGCCTGGCCTGGCTTGCTTCTAACACCTCCCATTTTCAGTTTCACACCCCCTGGCCCAATTTCTTGTATTTTCATATTTTTGCATTACTATTTTCATTTCTGATTTTCTTTATTTATTTCCAATTATAAAAAATGCTTAAAAAATATTTTCATAATTTTTTTTACATTTATTTGGCATTTATTTTAATTTTTCTAATATAGAAAACATTTTGAATACTTTTATATTATTTATTTAAACTTGAAAATAATATGTAAATTATACTTTTATTTTTATTTCTTATTTTTATTCATACTAAAAATATTATCAAAAATATAATTTATTTTTGTACATGTTTTATTTTATATTATACATATATATATATATATATATATATATATATATATATATATATATATATATATATATATATATATATATATATATATATATATATATATATATATATATATATATATATATATATATATATATATATATATATATATATATATATATATATATATATATATATATATATATATATATATATATATATATATATATATATATATATATATATATATATATATATATATATATATATATATATATATATATATATATATATATATATATATATATATATATATATATATATATATATATATATATATATATATATATATATATATATATATATATATATATATATATATATACACACACATATATACTTTTATTTTATTAAATACTTAGAATAAAAATACAAAAAATATTACATTTTTATTTTTATTATTATTTATACTAAAAAATACCCTTTTTTAAGTATAAATCATTTTTACACATATTAATATATTTTTTTGTATATAAATAATATATTATATTTATTTTCTTAAAGAAATTAGGGTTTACCCTTAAAACAAATAAAATTAATCTTTTTATTATTTATTTCTTTATACTTTTTATATCAAAAATACTTTTACATACATAAACAAATTAAAAACCTTTTTTGCATAATACATATTATTTGATTTTTATTTATTTTGTTTATTTAAATATTATACATTTAAATATTTACGCATTTAAATTCAATTTGGATGTAATAGTAAATTAGGGTTTATATTTCTTGTCAAATACCCCCCATTCAAAATTGTACCCCTATCCCCATAATCATGTTGTAATAGCTTAGAACTTTAAATTCTCGCATTTTACGCTTTCAATTATGCCATGATTAGAGAATTAGGGTTTGTATGCAAAAATCCAAATTAACAAATAGTTTGACCTAATCAAAGACAAAAATGCATTAAAATCAAACACAATGCACATTTGCACCCCTAAGGTTACAATCCACTTGTTGCCTTCAAAAATGGGCCATGGTATGCATGTTGGGTACTTTGGAAAAACAAAACCAAAACAAAAGATCATAGTCCCTCGATGACGCTATCTTGGTTGCCTAAACAAAAATGATCAAGTCCCTCAAGAAAATTGCCAAAGATACTTAACACAATTGCTATCATGGTCTATACGATGACCCGCGCCTGTCCCGTTTAACATCCTAACACAAGGTTGTCCACCAAATGCAATGGTGAAACAACACTGTCAAAAGGGTTAAAAACATAAGAAAGATCTTTGAGTAAAATAGGGTAGATAACTCTTAGTTACTTGATCAAAAAGCTTGCAAAAACATCCTTGCTATTTTCAAACACACTTCACAACACAATTTCAAAATATTTCCTAAAACAAACTTTCAAAACATTGAAATTTTTTCAAAAGACAAAAACCCATTTGTATACATTCAAACAAGAATCATTACAAAGGTTGCCATAACGATGGCCTCTTTTTAAAACATCTTTCAAAACCACACACAAAAGCACCATTTCAAACAATTGGAAAAGCAAAGCAAGTGATCTAAACAAGTAACTAAGAGCCCATGGATAACCATGGATGAAAAGGGTGCTTGCACCTTCCCTTTTCATAATCTACTCCCTGAACCCAAGAAAACATCTCAAAGGTCTTTCCTGTGCTTTTTGACCTTTCCTTAGGATAAAATAAAAAGTCGGTGGCGACTCTTGCTAAACCGAAACATTTACGAACACAAACGCAAAACCTCAAGTCAGTTCTCCCACCGTATCACAGAACTGGCGACTCTGCTGGGGAAATATTCTAAAAGTGGAGTAACCTTAGGGTTTAGATCACCTTTGCATGCTTATCTTGTTTGCTTTGAATGCTTTACATTTGGTTCTCTTGTTTGGGCTTGAAATACTCTACTCGGATTTGGGAAACATTCATAGGTAAATAGCAATACGTTGTGGAAACTGTGCGGGGTATACCGACATGGTTGAAGCAATAGCTATATTAGTGCGACATATTTGTGAGTACCGGTAGCCTTTGAGTAAATCAAAGAGAATACGGGGCCGATGAGTGATGTCATGAAGCACTAATGAACTCTTAGAACCTTACTTGACCATCTTGGCCTTTTTTAGGGGTAGTGAGATGACCGGCTTTGGTGCAGTCCGAAGTTGGTAGATACTCGATACTACACTCATTGAGGGTTGTTTTCTTGGAATATTTTGGTCTCCAGTTAAGTGGCTAAACCAAAACAATGAACACAGAAAATAATCCGGTGATATTGAGCTCCTTAGAACCCGGTTACTATTTATAGGACCGGTTGAGCCAACTAACTTCAAGAGGGTACTTACCTATGAAACCTCATGCAAGCCTGAAACTAGGATCTTGTGTGACTTGCTTGTACATGTGCTTGTGCATACATCATGAACATCATAAAGCATCATATGCATCCACTAACCATTTCAAGGGTTTGGATCTTCATCTTTGTTCTTGTTTTGTAGGTCATGGAATCTATTCGCGGGAAAACAATTCAAGTCAACCTTGTGAGAATCCCTCCTCAACTCAAGGAGCTTACTTCCAAGATCCCAGAGAATTCTCTTTTCAGTGAAAGACATGGTAGACTTCTCAACTTGGTCAACTCCAACATTGAAGAAGGCATGGTGAAAGTTCTCTTCCAGTTCTTTGACCCCCTACACCACTATTTCACATTCCCTGATTATCAACTAGTACCTACTTTGGAGGAATTTTCTCAACTCCTGAGGATTCCTATTCTTCATCAACTACCCTACAACGGTACGGAAAGAGAACCAAAGCCTGAAGATGTTGCTCAAGCCTTACACTTGCAACCATCTGATATCAAAGGTCATTGGGAAACCAGAAGTGGTGTCAAGGGTTTCTTGGAAAAGTTTCTGTTTGAGAAGGCACAAGACTGCTAGAATTCTCTAGATCTACAAGATTTTGAAGAGATTGTGGCACTCCTCATATATGGGTTGGTCTTGTTCCCAAACCCTGATCAGCTTATAGATGTGAACGCTGTCAAAATTTTCATATCTCGGAATCCCGTGCCTACATTGCTTGGGGACATCCTACACTCATTTTACACACGAACAATGAGGAAAAGAGGTATTCTCATGTGTTGTACTCCTCTTCTAGCAAGGTGGTTTATTTCTCACCTTCCCCAATCAGTTTTGAAGAATGAGCAGGGTTTAAGGTGGTCACAACGGTTGATGACTCTCATACATTCTGATGTTCATTGGTGTTCTCGGTCCAGAGAAAATGTCATCATCATTAATCGTTGTGGGGAATTCCCTAATGTCCCACTACTTGGCATTAGGGGAGGCATTACTTACAACCCCTGTTTAGATCTAAGGCAGTTTGGATATGCCCGGAGGGATGGCCCTCATGATATGTTGATCCCTGACTTAGTTTTTGACTTCGACAACGATGCGCAAGGACTTCGAAAAAGGTTTATTCGAGCTTGGAGGATGCCCAACAAAGTGGATAGTAAGACACTGGGGCACAAGAATTCCATCCCCCTTGAGCCTTATCTCAAGTGGGTACGAATCCGCGCCCAGAGTCTTATGATGCCATACCCTCACATTCTCCCCGTGATCAAAGAGCCTGTTATGGAAGGAGAGATTCCATACACCCTCCTACATCCAGACATGCCAACATCATTGGAAGAATTACAAAAGAGTTGGATCCAGCTCAAGGAGGAACGGAATACTTTTGAATCCAGCTTTTATGCCAGTGAGAAAAAGGTTTTGGAACTTACCCGCCGACTTCATGAAGAGGAGACTCTCAACACTTACATCGCGCCAAAGAGGATGCGCAATGTCTTTTTACATTAAGAATTTTATAATATTTTGCCCATGGGGCATTTATGTACTAACAAATTTCTTCTTAATATGACGTGTGTTCTTTTTGTTTTCAACAAATTTGAATTTCTGAATCCTTGAATGCATTACATGAATAACATATCATTCATCATATGCATAAACATGTCTTTGCACCAGGTTTCCTTATCTTTCTGCTGTTTATTTCAGCAAGATGGATTTGGAGCAGACGGTTAAGGATTTGCAAGCACAGAAATCACAATTCCAGCAACTCCTCATGACCTTAGCAAAGGGTCAAGAGGACCTTAAAGCACTGTTGGAGAGAGATAAAGAGAAAAAGAAGAAAAGGACCGGTATGGCCACTATGGGAAGAAGGTTTGAAAACCAGGCTAGGAAAGTTCTCGAGTTCCCCTCGACGTCTGATGAAGGGATTGGTAAAGGAAAAGGAGTTGTGATGCCTTCTAAATCTGAAGTTCAAGAAGAGGAAGAGGAAGAGGATGAAGATTACTTCGAACAGCAATATCCCCCGGACGTTGATAAGTATAAAAATCTTGAGGATCGGTTGGCAGCCATGGAGTTGCAAAGGGTACCTGGTTTAGATTTTGAAGAACTAGGGTTGGTCGTTGGGATCGTCATTCCTCCCAAGTTCAAGGTACCTACATTTTCTAAGTATGACGGTTTATCCTGTCCAAAGATGCATCTGAAATCCTACGTCAGAAAAATCCAACCTCACTCCTCTGATAAGGATCTTTGGGTCCACTTTTTTCAAGATAGCTTGTCAGGCACACAATTGGACTGGTTATATTAACTTGAGAGGTCGGATGTTCATAATTGGGAAGACTTAGCTGCTGCTTTCTACCGAAAATACCAATACAATGCAGATTTAGTGCCTACTCGTACTCAATTACAGAGTATGGGTATGGCCTCTAATGAGGGATTTAAGGAGTATGCCCAGAAGTGGCAGGATTTGGATGGAAGGATGCAGCCACCATTGTCGGATAGAGAACTGGTTGACATGTTTTTAGGGACTCTGTCAGGTCCATTCTTTAATCATTTAATCGGGAGTTCATCTGCAGGGTTCACCGAATTAATTCTGACCAGCGAAAGGGTTGAGGCTGGCATTAAAAGTGGTCAAATTCAGAAGGATGCCTCCGCTTGCACTACTATTAAGAAGACCTTCCCAGCTAAGAAGGAAGTTTCTGCTGTTCACAACCAGAGAAACCAAGGAAGAACAGAGCGCCGACCAACAGTGGGGGTTGTGATGATCCCAAACTCTTCAATCTATCAACCTCGAAACAATCAACCAAGAGCAAATCAGCAAAGGGTAGAAAGGCCACAATAGCAATTCACCCGAATCAACATGACACCGGCTCAAGTCCTCCCTCATCTGTTAAAGTTGAATCTCACCAACTTGAAAGAAGCGCCGAAGAACCCCAACACCTCTTCTCCTTATTATCACTCTAATGCAAAGTGTGCATACCATTCTGACAGTGTAGGGCGTGATACCAACAACTGTTGGGCTCTTAAAAACAAGATCCAAGACTTAATAGACACCAAGGAGGTAGAATTTGATGCGCCCGAAAAGCCAAATGTGATTTCTGCCCCAATGCCGAAGCACGGTCATAATGTCCATGCCGTTATGGAAGATCTTCATGTCACCACCGGTAATGAATTAATGACTTTGTTACCAGTGATTAAAGTGAATTTGATGAAAGCCGGGATATTCCCAGGCTGTGGAAAAGACTGCTACTTTTGTTCAAACTTGCAAACTGACTGCCCACTGTTGAAATCAGACATCCAACGCCTGATGGATACCCAAGAGATCCTCTTTCAAAAGACTCTTGTTGATCTATCACTCATGTTACTCTTGCTACCTTTGGTACTCCAACCACTGACATTGCCATAATAACCATCTTCGACGATCTTTCCAAGACCTGTAAAAGGCCTGTTAAGATTATGCCTGATCCTAAGTTTGTGCCGTTGAAAATCGCCATGCTGGGGCCTGTCCCGTATAAATCTAACAAAACGATACCATGGAACTACGGAGGAGAAATCTTCTACCATGGTATCAAGCAGATTAAATCAGTCCAAGAGAATTCCGATGATGAAACCCCTGATATAGGGAATATTGCGGGAACGAGTAAGATAACTCGCAGCGGAAGGATCTTCTCTCCAGAGATTGCTCCTCCACGGGCAGTCTTCGGACCCTCGAGAGTTTCTGTGCCTGTCAAGCCATCTGTGCAAAGCCCGGTAATTGAAGAACTTGATACTCCCGAAGTTAGACCCTCTGATGTTGCTACCAAAGGTAAGGGGATACTAGAAGCGCCTGTCAGGATGAAAGCTCAGACTGTGGTAATCCTCGAGACCACTCAGAAAGAGAGGGAAGAAATCTTAAAGATAATCAAGAAGAGCGACTACGATGTCGTGGAGCAGCTAGGGCAGACCCCTTCCAAAATCTCCATGCTGGCTCTCCTACTCTGCTCTGAGGCTCATGCTAAGGCCTTAATCAAATTTCTAAAGACGGCACACGTGCCTCAAGAAACTTCTGCTGACCAATTTCAAGAGTGCGTGGCTAGCCTTACGGCTGATAATGGAGAGGGACCACACTTGCCCATGTTCTGGTTGACACCGGTTCATCTTTAAATGTGCTACCGAAGAAGGCGTTAGACAGATTGGACTGTGAAGGATTAACCCTAAAGCCCAGTAACATCGTTGTTAGAGCCTTCGACGGTTCTAAGAGGATGGCTCACGGAGAAGTGGACATTCCAATCAAAGTGGGTACAGAAATTTTCAACTCTACTTTTTATGTGATGGACATCCGTCCTTCATATTCATGCTTGTTGGGAAGGCCGTGGATCCACAATGCTGGGGCAGTCACTTCCTCTTTTCACCAAATGCTAAAATACCCAGTACATGGTAAGATTATAACGGTGCACGGCGAGGAAGAGTACATGATAAGTCACCTCAACTCCTTCCGTTATGTGGAGTTGGATGGCGAATTCATAGAAACGCCTTTCCAACATTTTGAAGAGGTTCCTCTTGAAGTCGCAGTTGCGAAGACAATGACTGATGTGCTTATCGTTCCTAAGCCTGTGTCTAGGATGGCATCCCTCAAATATGCGGAGGCTGTAATCAAAGAAGGAAGGAGTACAGTGTGGGGGAAACTGTATCTAGCCAGGGCATATCTGTGAGTGATTGATTGTAGATTCGATACCTGTATCTAGCCAGGGCATATCTGCATGAAGAGTTTGAAGATCAACCCCTGTAACAGGCCATGAAATCATCTTTTATTCTCAGGACGGAGGCTTACACCTGTATCCAGCCAAGAAAGCTATCTCTACCAACCTTTTGCAATTCCATATTCGATTCCTGTATCTAGCCAGGGCACATCTGTGAGCAACTAATTCCAGATTCGATACCTGTATCCAGCCAGGGCATATCTGTAGACGACAATTCCAGATTCGATACTTGTATCCAGCCAGGGCATATCTATAGACGACAATTCCAGATTCGATACCTGTATCCAGCCAGGGCATATCTGTAGACAACAGTTCCAGATTTGATTCCTGTATCTAGCCAGGGCACATCTGTGAGCAACCAATTGTAGATTCGATACCTGTATCTAGCCAGGGCATATCTTCATGAAGAGACTGAAGATCAACACCTGTAACAAGCCAGGAAAACATCTTTCTTTCTCAAAGTACGCAAGTTCTCGCTAAGGAATCTCTTTATGCGATCAACACTTCCAAATGGCATCTATAAGCCCATTCCCGACAAGGTTCTGCCACGTCTCCAGATGGAATCTATAAGCCCATCCTCCTATCCATCCTATCTCCAAATGGTATCTATAAGCCCATTCCCGCCATCACATTGCTGATACTCCAGCATGCGAGTGCAAATTTCCGGGCACTCTAGTGTCCAATCTCCTTTTACCCTCGAGTCGCGAAAGGCAAACTTGCCAATCTAACTCTTCAGGTTCAAGAAGATTGAACAGGGGCAACTGTTGTACCCCAAAATTTGCCTCCCATTTCCTCAACATTTTCTCACCACAAGACCCTTGGAGTTCAGGATCAAGTTAGGGTTTGCTCTGCTCAAGACTCCTCCTTGCACTGTTGACCCAAATTAGGGTTTGTGTTTGCACAAAGATGTTTTGACTTAAAATGCCTAAGATGACTTTCATGCTTCATATTGGACTCCCAAGTTTATCCATACCAAGTTTCAAGCCTTGATTCCAATCTTTGCCAAACCAATTGGACAGTTGACCTAGAAATCAGCTGTATTGGGGAAAAAGTCAAATGTGGTCAATTGACAGTCAAACCTCATGATTTTTGACCCACATCAACATATTGAACTCATATAAACCATTTGGTCAAGTTTGGATCACAATTCCACAAGAAATTTGATCAGATCACCAAAAGGGCAAAATGGTCATTTTTAGGGTTTTGACTGCACAAAGGCAATTTTTGACTGTTTGACCTAGCCAATGGCAAACCAAGCTCACATATGGACTCAAGGACCCCATGGCATTGTCTTGACATGTTCAACAAGTTCAAAAGATCCCAAATGCACAAGATTGACAGATGAATTTTCCAGTCAACTGAGCCAAATTTGACTGTATACTGAAAAGTCAAACTTTGACTTTTTGGTCAAAATCAAGTGTCAAGATTCGTTTTCCATCAAAACATGTCAAATTATGAAACTTGTTCATCAAGAAATCAAAAATCACAAATTAGGGTTTGAAATGAAGAATTTTCATAACTTAGAATTTTTCTAAGTTATGAAAATCCCTAATTTTTTCCTAACTTTGTCCCACTTTTTAATCAAGATACATTTGGATTCAAACAAAACTCAAAACATGAAAGTTATAGTCCATTGCAAAATCTACAACTTTGATTCACAAAGTTTCCTCAAAAGAAGCTTTTAGCTCAAGTTATGATTTTTGGAACAAGGGTGCAAAACATTCTTAACTTAGAAAATTTTTGACCTATTCTAGGCAGGATTTTTGCCTAACTTCATGGCCACTTTTCACATGCTTCCACTTGGAATTTCAACTTGAATTACAAATATGGATTGTAGCACACATTCCAAGCTTTCCAAAATGTCCAAGAACTTCTCAAACACCCTTGTGGTTAGGGAGAATCGAATTTGTCAATATGGGCAAAAGTCACTTTGTTCATGAGCCATTTCCATGTTCATAACTTGTGCAATTTTTCAAATCAGCATGAGCAAGCTAGTTACAGGCCTATAATCCTTTTCTTACTCAATAATTAAATTCCAATCCATTGTGCCAAGGAATTATTTTGTGCATTTGGTCATTGTATGAAAAATTAAGCCTTAATTAGAAAAAGCACTTTATCCATTTTTGAAAAGTATGGCTTTATGTCAAGTTTGCAAATCAAGAAGTACAATGCAAATCTTTTTGGCACAAGTTCAGGGACATAACACACTGATCAAGAGGGATTGAGGCAGCATACTTGAGGGGCCTAGGAAAGTTTGTAAACCAACTTGTCATTTTTTGCTTAAGTTAGAAGAAACCTTGCATAACCAAGGAAATCTCAGATTTCTGCCAAGAGAAGCCAAAGTAAACTTGTTAAACACATTCCAAATATCAAACCTAAGCTAAGGCACGAGCTAACCACCTTCCAAACCTCATCATTCATCAAAACACCCTCCTACTGCAAAAAACAGAGTCACCTCTGCAGTTGGACTTCCATAACTCAATCCATTCGTGCGCCTTGGCCAAAACCAGTTCATACACACTCCATACCACCTATACAAACTATCCCAAGCATTGGACACGACCTGTAACACCTCTAACCAACTTCACCATTTTTACTTTTTCTGTTTTGCAGGTTGACTTCCATAGCTTGATTCATTTGGTTTCAAAGCAAGCTAAAGGTTGGAGAAGCATCCCTGACCTTCAAGCAAGCTGTACAAGTCCTCACATTGCACTGAAAGTACCTCCATTTCCAGACATGATCCAAGCTGAACAGGTAAGTTCGTGGACTTCTATCTCTCAATCTAGGAAGAGTTAGCTTTAGGTTTATGAATGAAAAATGCTCTACTCATGGCCCTGAAGCTACACATATATTTACTTTCCATTTATATTGCATGTGCTGAGAGAATTTGGAACCTGAACATTAGAAAAAACTTAGGTTAAGAATTAGGGATGGAGAAATTCTCTCTCATTTCTGAGAGTTAGATCAAGTTCTTGGTATGTATGGAATCGTGGCTTGATGCTTGACATTTTTCATGTTATAAGTTTGTGCTAAAAGTCCAGGAATCAGAATGTTTGAACAAGGTGGGAAAGGCGCGCGTTTTTGACAAGTTTGTTGCTGGAGGTTGAAGACAACCTCTTTGGGTTGGGCCTGTGTTGTTTTTCCTTTTTGCACCACTGCATTTCACATGCACCCCCCTGGCCCATTTTGAGTTTTATTTGTCATTTTCAACTTTTTCTTTTTGATTCTGATTTTTTATTTTTTATTAAAATATTAAAAATATTAAAAATATTTTTATCACATTTTTTTACATTTTATTTGATATTTATTTGGTTTCATTTAGTTTTATATGTAAATAAATACATAATACCTTTTATTTAAAAATACAAAAAATAATACAAACACTTTTATTTTCTGATTTTTATTTTATTTTACCTTTGAAAACATTTTATAAAAAATATACTTTTTTTGTAAATATTAAATATTTTATTTTTGTACATATTTAATATATTTAATAAATAATATAAATACTTATATATTTATTAGTCTATTTAGGTTAAAAACATAAAAATAATACATTTTATTTTTTATTATTATTAATATTTAACTTAAAAAATCACTTTTTGACAATACACTTTCTTTTTATTTATTTTTTATACATAATTAATAAATATTGCATATATTAAATAATTATTAATTTTATTTAGCAAAATTAGGGTTTTACCCTAAACCTAAAAAATCCAAAAATTAAACCTTTTTATTTTTGTTTATTTGACACATAAAAAATACCTTTTACATACATATAAAAAAATCATTTTTGCATCTTATTTATTATATTTTATTTAATTATTGTGCAATTAAATACCTTGTAAAAATTCAATTTGGATGTAATAGTTTAGGGTTTAATTTCTTGCTAAAATATCCCCATTTGAACATTTGTACCCCCTATCCCATATATTGTGTTGTAATAATTTAGGACCTTTAAATTCCGCACTTTAAAAGCTTTCTAAATATGTCATGATAGAATTAGGGTTTTGTATGCAAATCAAAAACAACAAATAGTTTGACCTAAATTCAAGATAAACAAGCATGAAAATGGACAACACTAATCACACTTGCACCCCTAGGGTATTCCACTTGTTGCCTTCAATAATGGGCCATATTGCATGTTGGGTGTCTTTGGCAAAACAAAAATAAAACAATTCAAATGATCATAGTCCCTCGATGACGCTTTCGAAAGTTGCCTAAAAATGATCAAGTCCCTTAAAGGAAAATTGCCCAAAGACACTTGGCACCATTGCAATCATGGTCTAAACGATGACCCGCGCCTGTCCCGTTCACATCCTAACACAAGATTGTCCACCAAATACAATGGTGGAAAAAAATTGTTAAAAGGGTTAAAACATAGCAAAGATCTTTGAGAAATTTAGGGTAGATAGCTCTTGGTTACTTGCCAACTTGCAAAACAAAAACACTTGCCTATTTTTCAAAACCACACTTCACAATACACTTTCAAAACAACTTTCAAAAACATGGAAAACTTTTCAAAAGACATACACCTTTGTATACATCCCAACATGGATCATTACAAAGGTTGCCACCACATTGGCCTCTTTTCAAAACATTTTTCAAACCCATACACAAAGCACCATTTCAAACAATTGAAAGCACCATTTCAAACAATTGAAAATAAAGGCAAGTTGATCTAAGCAAGTAACTGAGAGCCCATGGATAACCATGGATAGAAAGGGTGTTAATACCTTCCCTTTCTATAATATACTCCCCGAACCCAAGAAAACATCTCGAAGGTTTTTGCTGTGCTTTTTAACCTTTCCTAAGGATAAAATAAAAAGTCGGTGGCGACTCTTGCTCAACCGAAACATTTGCGAAAACAAACACAAAACTCAAGTCAGTTCTCCCACCGTATCACACCTAGCAAGTGCACTTTTGGAGTCAGGTCTGGTAAACTTTTGGGATTTATCGTCAGCAACAAAGGCATTGAGGTTGATCCTGCTAAAGTCAAAGCTATACAAGAAATGCCTGCCCCCCGCACTGAAAAGGAGGTTAGTGGTTTCTTGGGACGCTTAAACTATATCGCAAGGTTCATCTCTCACCTAACATCTACCTGTGAGCCAATCTTTAAGCTGTTGAAGAAAGATCAGGTGGTTGAATGGAACAATGATTGTCAAGTTGCTTTTGATAAGATCAAGGAGTATTTGCTGGAACCTCCTATCTTGATGCCACCCTTCGAAGGAAGGTCGTTAATCATGTATCTGACTGTTTTGGATAACTCAATGGGGTGCGTACTGGGCCAACATGACGAGTCTGGCCAAAAAGAGCATGCCATTTATTACCTTAGCAAAAAGTTTACCGACTGTCAGACTCGCTACTCACTGCTCGAGAAAACTTGTTGCGCTTTGGTATGGACTGCTCGCCGGCTAAGGCAGTATATGTTGACACATACCACTTTGCTGATTTCCAAGATGGATCCAATTAAGTACATCTTCGAGAAGCCTGCTTTATCTGGAAGAATCGCTAGATGGCAAATGATCCTGACTGAGTATGATATCCAGTACACAACCCAAAAAGCTATAAAGGGGAGTGTACTAGCTGACCATCTAGCTCATCAAGCCGTCGAAGATTACCAATCTATGAGATTCGACTTCCCGGACGAGGACATCATGACATTGGACAACATTGAAGGTAACGGACCGTATGACGGACCTGAACAAGGATCACGATGGACCCTGTACTTTGATGGTGCTTCAAATGAACTTGGCAACGGTATCAGTGCGATACTTATTTCTCCGGAAGGTTTCCATACACCCTTTACTGCCTGACTTTGCTTCAGCTGTACCAACAACATGGCTGAATATGAAGCTTGTATCTTTGGTCTCAAGGCTGCTATTGACTTGAGAATCAAATCTTTGGTCGTATTTGGGGACTCAGCTTTGGTTATCAGTCAAATAAAAGGAGAGTGGGACACTAAACATCCTAATCTTATCCCATACAAAGAACATGTCCTGACATTGTTGCCTCATTTCGAGCAGATTACCTTCGAGCACTTTCTACGAGAAGAAAATCAGCTAGCAGATGCTCTGGATACAATGTCTTCCATGTTTAAACTCAACTGGGATAATGAGGCTCCCCAAATCACTATCGAGCGAATGGACGAACCTGCACACTTCAGTCCGAATGGCATCACTTTATAGCATAATGTACCCCACTGTGTAACAAAAGTAGTTTTCTCCATGTCTTCAGGTGCCATTTTGATATGGTTATAACCTGAAAATCCGTCCATGAAAGAAAATACCTTGTGTTGAGCTGTATTGTCAACCAAGATGTCAATGTGCGGTAGTGGAAAGTCATCTTTAGGGCTGGCCCTGTTTAAGTCTCTGTAATCCATGCACATTCTCACTTTGTCGTCCTTCTTAGGAACAGGCACAATGTTATCAACCCATTGTGGATAGGAAGTAACATCAAGAAATCCGGCATTGAACTGCTTCATAACTTCTGCTTTAATCTTTTCAAACATGTCGGGCCTCATGCGGCGGACCTTTTGTTTAACTGGTGGACAGTCTTCCCTTGTAGGGAGACGGTGAACCACAATATTTGTATCGAGTCCCGGCATGTCTTCGTAAGACCAGGCGAAGATCTCAATATATTCATTCAACAAATGAATCAAGCGCTCCTTGACACTTGGCTCTAGGTTGGCACCCACTCTGACTTCTTTTCTGTCCTCCTCAATACCCAAGTTGATTGTCTCTAACAGCTCCTCATGAGGCAGAATTGCCCTTTCTTCCTGTTGTAGCAGTCTAGCCAATTCTCCCGGCACCTCACAATCTTCATCACCTTCGTATTCGGCATGATAGACCAGATCTTCAGAGTCACTGAAGGCCCTAGCAGAATTGTTACCCATGGAATCCGGAATGGAAGGGTACCTGCATTTGTGAGTGTGGGTGTGTGTAAGGGATAACCACCTTTAAACAAATAAAATGTAAAAAGAAAGACAATGAACACAAAAGTTTATATGTGAAAACGTCCATGATTCATTAAAATGGCATATGAAGATGAAAAATCAAACCCTTACAAATGGACCTATGTACCTCGGGTAAGGCACAAGGCTAAAAGTGTACGAATTGTTTGAGAATTATTACAAACCAATAGAAATGTTTGAAAGATAAATTATTGATTTATGAAAGTAATAGGAACAAAATCTTTTGCCTCCCAGTTGCACAGTCCTCCGTCAACATTAGGGAAAATTCAGTCTTCCAAGTTGCTCTCTTCTTCGGTATCCTCCAAAGCATTGACTCCATGATGGGTGATCTTCACTGGTGGCCTCCCAGCACGGGAGCGACGCACAGCCTTCTGACTAGCCGAAGTAAACCCCAGGCCGAATTTGTCTGATTTGAAAGGAAAGTCAGGAAGATGCCCCCAGATTATGGATCATCCTTCTTCAATCACAGCCTTAGCATCCTTGAGAGATGACATCTGAGGCATAGGTTTGGTAATTATGGATACAGAAGCCACTGTCTTGGTCGCTGCTACTTCAGGAGAAACCTTTTCAAAGTGCTGGAAAGGGGTTTCTATGAACTCACAATCCAATTCTACATAGCGGAAAGAATTTAGATGGCTTATCATGTATTCCTCTTCGCCATGAACAGTTATAATTTTCCCCTGGACTGGGTACTTGATCATTTGATGTAGAGTAGAAGTGACGGCTCCAGCATTGTGAATCCAGGGTCTTCTCAACAAGCAATAATAGGAAGGCGGATGTCCGACACGGTTGAAGCAATAGCTATATCTTGGCTCTCTTGTTTGGGTTTGCAATCCTATACCCGGATTTGGGGAAACATTCATAGATAGCAATACGTTGTGGAAACTGTGCGGGGTATACCGACACGGTTGAAGAAATAGCTATATTAGTGCGACATATTTGTGAGTACCGGTAACCCTTGAGTTCAATTAAGGAGAGTACGGGGCCGCTGAGTGATGTCACTAAGCACTAATGACCTAGAACCTTACTCGACCATCTTGGCCTTTCATTAGGGGTAGTGAGATGACCTGCTTTGGTGCAGTCCAAAGTTGGTAGATACTCGATACTACACTCATTGAGGGTTGTTTTCTTGGAATATTTTGGTCGCTAGTTAAGTGGCTAAACCAAAACAATGAACATGGAAAACAATCTAATGATATTGAGCTCCTTAGAACCCGGTTACTATTTATAGGACAGGTTTTTAAGCCAACTACACTCAAGAGGGTACTTACCTATGAAACCCCATGCAAGCCTGAAACTAGGGTTTGGTGTGAATTGCTTGTACATATGTTTTGTGCATACATCATGAACATCATAAAGAATCATATGCATTCACTAACTATTTCAAGGGTTTAGATCTTCATCTTTGTTCTTGTTTTGTAGGTCATGGAAATTCCTCGCAGGAAAACTATCCAAGTCAACCTTGTGAGAATCCCTCCTCAACTCAAGGAGCTCACATCAAGAATTCCGGAAAGCTCTCCCTTCAGTGAAAGACATGGTAGACTGCTCAGCCTAGTCAACACCAGCATTGAAGAGGACATGATAAAGGTGTTGTTCCAGTTCTTTGACCCCCTTCACCACTGTTTCACTTTCCCCGACTATCAGTTGGTGCCCACTTTGGAGGAATTTTCTCAACTTTTGAGAATTCCTATTCTTAATCAACAACCCTACAACGGTACGGAAAAAGAGCCAAAGCCTGAAGATGTTGCTCAAGCACTACACCTACAGCCATCTGACATCAAGGGCCATTGGGAAACTAGAAACGGTGTCAAAGGCTTCTTGGCAAAATTCTTGTTTGAGAAGGCACAAGAGTGTTGGAATTCATTGGATCTACAAGCCTTTGAAGAAATTGTGGCACTCCTCATCTATGGTTTGGTCTTGTTCCCAAATCCTGACCAGCTTGTGGACGTCAACACCGTCAAGATTTTCTTATCCAGGAATCCAATACCAACATTGCTTGGGGACATTCTTCACTCATTTTACACACGAACAATGAGAAAGAGGGGTGTTCTCATGTGCTGTACTCCTCTCCTTGCAAGGTGGTTTATTTCGCACCTTCCACAATCTATCTTGAAGAATGACCAAGGCTTAAGGTGGTCACAACGGTTGATGACCCTTACTCACTCTGATGTACATTGGTGTTCTCGGTCCAGAGAAAATGTCATCGTCGTCGATCGTTGTGGAGAGTTCCCTAATGTTCCATTACTTGGCATTAGGGGAGGCATTACCTACAACCCTTGTCTAGCCTTGAGACAATTTGGATATGCACGGAGGGATGGCCCTCACGACATGTTGATTCCTGACCTAGTTTTTGACTTTGACAATGATGTGCAAGGACTTCGCCAAAGATTCATCAGAGCTTGGAGGATGCCTAACAAGGTAGACAGCAAGACATTGGGGCACAAGAACTCCATCCCTCTTGAGCCTTACCTCAAGTGGGTACGAACCCGAGCCCAGAGTCTAATGATGCCTTACCCTCATGTTCTCCCTGTGATTAAAGAGCCCGTTAAGGAAGGAGAGGTTCCCTACACCATCCTATATCCTGACATGCCTACATCGTGGGAGGAGATGCAGAAGAGTTAGATCCAACTCAAGGAGGAACGGAACACTTTTGAAGCCAGCTTCTACGCCAGTGAGAAGAAGGTTTTGGAGCTTACCCGCCGACTCCACGAGGAAGAGACCCTCAACACCTACATCGCACCAAATAGGGTGCGCAATGTCTTTTTACCTTGAGGAGTTTTTTTGTAATATTTGGCCCATGGGGCATTTATGTACTGACAAATTTCTTCTTATTAATATGACGTGCGTTCTTTTTGTTTACAACAATTTTGAATGTTCTAAATCCTTGAATGCATTGCATACATAAGCATATCATTCATCATGCGCATAAGCAGGTCTCCACACCAGGTTTCCTTATCTTTCTGCTGTTTATTTCAGTAAGATGGATCTCGAACAGACGGTCAAGGACTTGCAGTCTCAGAACTCACAATTTCAACAACTCCTGATGACCTTGGCTAAGGGTCAGGAAGATCTGAAAGCCCTGCTGGGGAACAAAGAGCAAGTGAAAAAGAAGAAGAAGAGAATCGGGGTGGCTACCCTAGGAAGAAGGTTTGAGGGTGAAGCCAGAAGAGTGCTTGAATTTCCCCCTACTTCTAAGGAGGGAACCAGTAAAGGGAATGCGGCTGCAGTACCTTCCGAATCTGAGGTTGAAGAAGCGGAGGCTGAAGAGGACGAAGACTACTCTGATCAACAATACCCGCCCGCCGATGATAAGTACAAGGGTTTGGAAGACAGGTTGGCAGCTATGGAGCTGCAGAGAGTTCCCGGCTTAGATTTCGAAGATTTGGGATTAGTTGCTGGAATTGTGATCCCCCCGAAGTTCAAAATGCCAGTTTTTGCAAGGTATGACGGGCTATCCTTCCCGAAGATGCATCTCAGATCATATGTAAGGAAGATCCAACCTTACACTGCAGACAAGAACCTTTGGATCCATTTCTTTCAGGATAGCCTTTCAGGGGCTCAACTCGAGTGGTTCTATCAGCTGGATGGAGCCAGTATCCGAAACTGGGAAGACTTGGCCACCGCATTTTATAAACAGTATCAGTATAATTCTGACCTCGCTCCTACGCGTACCCAACTCCAGGGTATGTCACTAGGGACGGGCGAAGGATTCAAGGAGTATGCGCAAAAGTGGAGAGACCTGGCTAGCAGGGTGCAGCCACCACTGACTGACCGTGAACTTGTTGACATGTTCCTAGGGACCCTGTCTAGTCCGTTCTTCAATCATCTGATTGGTAATTCCTCTGCTGGGTTTACAGATTTGATCTTGACTGGTGAGAGGATAGAAGTTGGTATCAAGTCAGGGAAGATACAAAAAGGTGCCGCCGTGAGTACTGAAAAGAAGCCCTTCAAGAAGGAAGCAAGCGTTGTTTATGGTCCCAGAAGACAAATTAAACCAGAACGCCGCCAAGCCGTCAATGCATTGGTAATTTCAAAGCCTGTTGCCGCTCCTCAGCAGTTTAACCAACCAAGGGGTGAGAGGCCCAAAAGATAATACACTCGGCTCAGTATGACCCTGTCTCATATTTTTCTGCAACTATTGTCAACCAACCTGGTAACTATCAAAGAAGCTCCGAAAGTAGTGAACACAAGTTCTCCAAAGTACAACCCCAACGCCCGTTGCGCTTATCACTCAGATAGCCCGGGGCATACTACGGACGATTGTTGGGCTTTGAGGAATAAGGTTCAAGACCTTATTGATGCTAAGGAAATACAGTTTGAGGCGCCCGAAAGACCCAATGTTGTGACTGCTCCCATGCCCCAGCATGGAGTGAGTGCTGTGGAAGAAGACCGATATGTAGCCTCCGTGGAAGAGATTGTTACTCCGTTATCGACTGTTAAAAGGAATCTGTTGCTAGCCGGTTTGTTTCCGGGATGTGGTGAAGATTGCCTTCTATGTGCTGTTTCGCCTTTTGGTTGTCCTTTGATGAAATCAGGTATCCAAAGCCTGATGGATAGCAAAGAAATCTTGTTCGAGAAGATTGTTGTTCCTGCTGTCCCTGCTGAAGAAGTTTCTATTGTCACTATTTTCAACAAACCTCCTAAGGCTCTCTCAAAGAAGCCTGTCAAAATCATGTCCACTCAGAAGATCGCTCCTATCATCATTACTGTTACGGGGCCTCTCCCTTATACATCTGACAAAGTTGTCCCGTGGCACTATGGGGCAGACGTTTATGTTCTTGGAGTAAAGCAAGAGTTTGATACAAGTACCGGTGTCAGTAACATTACCGGGCCTGCCAAAATTACTCGCAGTGGTAGGCTATTCTCGCCAGATATTGTGCCACCAGCTATTCAGAAACCCCTTATCATCACACCTGCAAGTGTGCATGTTCCACTTCCTAATCAAGTTCCTGTTTCTACCCTTGCTGCCGAGTCATCCGACGCTTGGGGCAAAGGGATTGCTACTGATTTGCCTTCCCTGACGGAGGCGCCGAAGACAACCACTATTGAAGCCTCCCGGCAAGAGATGGAGGAGATCCTCAAGATTATCAAGAAAAGTGATTTCAATGTTGTTGAGCAGTTGGGGCACACCCCCTCTAAAAATTTTATGCTATCACTGTTGTTATGTTCAGAGGCCCATGCCAAGGCCCTGGTCTCCTTCCTGAAGACGGCTCATGTGCCGCAAGAAACATCTGCTGATCAATTTACTGATTGTGTGGCCAACTTGACTGCCGATAATGGTTTGGGCTTCTCTGACGCCGATCTGACCGCCAAAGGAAAAAACCATAATGACGCCCTGCATGTCTCCATTGAATGCAGGGGCACTAATCTTGCCCATGTGTTGGTAGACACCGGTTCTTCATTAAACGTATTGCCCAAGAAGGCCCTGGACAGGTTAGATTGTGAGGTTTTGGAGCTCAAGCCTAGTAACATTGTTGTCCGAGCCTTTGACGGTTCGAAAAGGATGGTACACGGTGAAGTTGACATTCCAATCAGGGTTGGTTCTCAAGTTTTTGATTCTACTTTCTATGTGATGGACATCCTTCCATCCTACTCTTGTTTGTTGGGTCGTCCATGGATCCACAAGGCTGGAGCTGTGACCTCCACACTACATCAGAAGCTTAAGTACCCAGTCAGAGGAAAGATTGTCACAGTTCAGGGGGAGGAAGAATATAATGTCAGCCACCTAAACTCATTCCGGTACGTAGAAATGGATGGGGAGTTCATTGAAACCCCCTTTCAACACTTTGAAGAAGTGCCTCAGACACTTGCATCAGCTGAAACTGTGATTGAAGATCCTCCTTTGAAGATGGCTTCCTTAAAGGATGCTCGGGCTGTGATTGAGAAGGGTGAATGCGCAAACTGGGGCCGACTTCCTGACTTCACTCCAAAGACTGACAAGTTTGGTTTAGGTTTCACTGTGGAGGCTCATAGGGCTGTTCGCAAAGCAAGGATTGGAAGACCTCCTGTGTTCATCACCAATCCAGGAGTGAATGCTATTGAAGACGGCATGGAGGAATCTGAATTCGACAGCTGGATCTACCCAACAACCGACAGTGGACCAAGAACCTGGACTGCGAAAGACTTCACACCTATTACTTTTGTCACTCAGTAATGAACTCTTTTGTTTTGAATTTGTAACAAACAATATGTTGAAACTTTTATGGCTCGGTGTCCTACCCGGGGCACCGTGGCTTCATTTGTAAGGGCTTTTGTGTGTCATTTTCATATATCATCAATAAAAACATTGGACGTTTGTTGCATTTCAAAAACTTGTGCTCCTTTTCTTTCTTTATTATATATTGCAAAACAGCTATATTTACACACACTCACTTATACAGGTTCCAATCCACTCTGGATCTCACTGGTAACGACTCTGCTACTGCCAGTTATGACTTCGAAAATCCGATCAACTTAGCCGAAGATGAAGGTGAAGATGATTGTGAAGTGCCTGGTGAACTTGCAAGACTGCTACTCCAGGAAGAGAGGGCCATTCAGTCACATGAAGAGCCAGTGGAAACGGTAAATCTGGGTACTGAGACAGACAGAAAGGAAGTCAAGATTGGTGCCAATCTAGAGTTTAGTGTGAAACAACGGTTGATTCAGATGCTGCATGACTATGTGGAAATCTTCGCCTGGTCTTACGAAGACATGCCTGGGTTGGATACCGACATTGTGGTTCATCACCTGCCTACTAAGGAAGATTGCCCTCCGGTAAAATAGAAGGTCCGTCGTATGCGTCCAGAGATGTCCAAGAAAATCAAAGTTGAGGTTATGAAACAATTTGATGCTGGGTTTCTGGCAGTAACTTCTTACCCTCAGTGGATTGCCAACGTGGTTCCAGTGCCAAAGAAGGATGGTAAGGTCCGAATGTGTGTTGATTACAGGGATTTAAACAGGGCGAGCCCCAAGGATGATTTCCCTCTACCTCACATTGACGTTCTGGTTGAGAACACTGCTCAGCATAAGGTATTCTCCTTCATGGACGGGTTCTCCGGTTATAATCAGATCAAGATGGCTCCTGAAGACATGGAGAAGACCACTTTCGTCACTCAGTGGGGCACCTTTTGCTACAAGGTCATGCCTTTTGGGTTGAAAAATGTTGGGGCAACCTACCAACGTGCCATGGTTGCTTTATTCCATGATATGATCCACCATGAGATCGAAGTGTATGTCGATGATATGATTGCAAGGTCTCAAACTAAGGAGGAACACCTTGACCACCTACGGAAGCTGTTTGACCGTCTGAAGTTGTACAAGCTGAGGTTGAACCCAAACAAGTGCACTTTTGGGGTGAGATCTGGAAAATTGCTAGGCTTCATTGTAAGCGACAAAGGCATTCAAGTAGACCCTGCCAAAGTAAAAGCCATACAAGAGATGCCAACTCCTAAGACAGAGAAAGAAGTCAGAGGCTTTCTAGGACGGCTGAACTACATTGCCTGATTCATCTCGCATCTAACTGCTACCTATGAACCAATCTTCAAGCTGCTGAAGAAAGATCAAGTGGTACGTTGGAACGATGAATGTCAGGCCGCTTTCGAAAAGATCAAAGAGTATCTCCAAGAACTACCCCTTCTTATGCCACCGGTTGAAGGGAGACCTCTAATCTTATACTTGACAGTACTGGACAACTCAATGGGGTGTGTGTTGGGGAAGCATGACGAGTCTGGCCGAAAAGAACACGCCATTTATTACCTGAGCAAAAAGTTTACCGACTGTGAGACTCGGTACTCATTGCTCGAGAAAACTTGTTGCGCTCTGGTATGGGCTGCTCTCCGGCTGAGACAGTATATGTTGACTCACACTACTCTGTTGATTTCAAAAATGGATCCAATCAAGTACATATTCGAAAAGCCTGCTTTGTCCGGAAGAATAGCAAGATGGCAAATGATCTTGACGGAATATGACATCCAGTACACGACTCAAAAAGCAATCAAGGGAAGTGTATTGGCAGACCATTTGGCACACCAACCGGTGGACGATTACCAGTCGTTGAACTTTGAATTTCCAAACGAAGATATCATGGTAGTGACTGATTGTGAAGTACCTGGACCGGAAGAAGGACCTGAGGAAGGATCCCGATGGTCTATGCACTTTGACGGAGCCTCGAACACTTTGGGTAATGGTATCGGCGCTGTGATCATATCCCCTAAAGGCACTCATACTCCACTTACCGCCCGGTTATGTTTCAACTGCACCAATAACATGGCGGAGTATGAGGCATGTATCATGGGTCTTCAAGCTGCAATTGACTTGAGGATCAAGTTTCTAAGTGTCTTCGGAGATTCCGCTCTCGTGATCAATCAGGTCAAAGGCGAGTGGGATACGAAACACCCGAATCTTATTCCTTACAAGGAGTATGTGCTGACATTGCTTCCCCACTTCGAAGAGATAACTTTTGAACACTTCCCAAGAGAGGAGAATCAGTTGGCGGACGCGTTGGCTACAATGTCTTCTATGTTCAAAGTCAAATGGGACAACGAGGCTCCCCGGATCATTATCTGGAAGTTGGACGAACCTGCATATTGCTGCAATCTCGAAACCGAAGAGGTAACAGAAAAACCCTGGTATCATGAAGTGAAGAGGTACCTTGAAGCTCAAGAATACCCCGAGGGTGCATCCGTTAACGACAAGAAGTTTCTGAGAAGGTTCACAGCAAAGTTCTTCCTCAGCAACGGAATTCTCTACAAACGAAACCATGATTTAACCTTACTGCGTTGTGTGGATAAGACTGAAGCAGAGAAGATCATGGCAAAACTACATGAAGGTACATTCGGAACACATTCCAGTGGACACACCATGGCAAAGAAAATCCTTCAGGTAGGATATTTCTGGTCCACAATGGAAGCCAACAGTTATCAGCACTCGCGAACTTGTCATAAATGTCATATCTATGCTGATAAGGTGCATATTCCTCCGGTTCCTCTGAACGTCTTGACAGCACCTTGGCCTTTTGCAATGTGGGGCATTGATATGATCGGCGAGATCCGACCTACGGCATCCAACGGGCATCGCTTCATCCTAGTCGCGATTGATTACTTCACGAAGTGGGTTGAAGCAGCTTCCTACGCCACCGTAACCAAGAGCGTCGTGGCACGGTTCCTTCGGCACAACCTGATCTGTCGATACAGTATACCTGAGAGGATCATTACGGATAATGGTACCAATCTTAACAACAAGATGATCACTGAGCTCTGCGAGCAATTCAAGATACAGCACCATAACTCTTCTCCTTATCGGCCGAAGATGAACGGGGCTGTAGAAGCAGCGAATAAGAATATCAAGAAGATTGTGCAGAAGATGACAGTGACCTATAAAGATTGGTACGAGATGTTACCATTTGCTTTTCATGGGTACCGTACCTCAGCACGAACGTCAACAGGAGCAACTCCCTTTTCCTTGGTCTATGGCATGGAGGCGGTCTTGCCTATTGAAGTCCAGATACCCTCTCTCCGGATAATGAAGGAGGCAGACTTGAGCAAAGATGACTGGATCTAGACTCGGCTTGATCAATTAAACCTGATTGACGAAAAGATACTCACTGCTATTTGTCATGGTCAGACGTACCAAAAACGGATGATCAGGGCATTCAACAAGAAAGTCAGACGACAAGAGTATCAAGTCGGAGACCTGGTAATCAAGCGCATCATTCTTCCTCAAAGTGATCCCAGGGGCAAATGGACCCCTACGTACGAAGGGCCATTTGTGGTTAAGCACATCTTCTCAGGAGGGGCTATGATCCTAACCACCATGGATGGTGACGACCTTCCTCACCCCGCCAATGCAGACATAGTAAAAAGATACTACGCATGAATCAAAGACCCGCTAGGTTGACACACCTAGGCAAAAATAAGGGCTTCCCGGCGAACCAAAAGGGTTCGGGCAAAAATAAGGGACGAAATGAAAAAATCTCTACACCCGGCAAGTCAAAAACCTGAAAAGGCGGCTTGGGAAAAAATGGGTATCCCGGTGGACTAAAAACCCGAAAGGGCGGTCCAGGCAAAAGTTAGGGATAAAGCGTAATACTATGTCTCATTGGATCACCTTACATCCAAAATTCGGCATCAATTATCGGGCTCAGATGGCGTCGATCAATCAACTTCATCTTCAACTAAGCAGCAAAGTGATGAGACGCTTGAAGACATAAAGGCGATAGTAGAGTTGGAACCCAGTGGGATTTATTTTTCACATAGCTGTTTGGTTTCCTTTCACAAAATTGTATAAACTCTATGTTGCTCGGCGACGTTCTCTTACTAGGACGTCAGCCTCTTGTACAAAAACGCCTATTTTCAGGCAAATTTCAAAATCAATACAAGTTCAATTTCTCAGACAAATTATCCATTGTTTTTCCTTTTTCTGTTTTGTTTTGCGAAGAACGTCCAATGTTCATTTTTGATATATGCATTTGACATTAATTTCTAATCATGGTTAGTTGCATGCGAAACAAAGGACTGATTACAGGTGACATCAGAAATAGGGGCAATGTAGAGTTATCCAAGCAGTCTAGTTACTCTGACCACCAAGGTACCAAGGTAGGTTCGGCTTAAGAACGTAACCAAGTCACCTCAACTCCCCACAGAGTAAGGCAAGATTCAGCAATACTTTCCCCAAGTAGAGCTGGTTTCCTATCAGCCCTGAAAAGGCACAATATTCCCCTAGAAAGTCAGCAATACTCTCCTCAAAGCCGAGTTAGTCTATTGTCAGCCTTAAGGAAGTTGGGTATCCCCAGAAGATCTCAACATTCCCCAGCGGAGTATAGACATTCCTCAACAAGCATCCCCGGCAGTCTTAATATAAGATTGTTCCCCGGTGGAATACAAGACACCCCAGTGGAGCCAACACCCCAGTACAGTCTTAAAAGTTTCCCCGGGAAAGTGGAATCCATATCCCCAGCAGGTCTTGAAGCTTATCCCCAGTAGATTCTGGAAGCTTATCCCCTGCTGAGTACGAACGTCTCTCCCCGACTTTATTCAAAGGTTATCTTCCCACCAGGGCTTATAACTGGGTTATCCTCAGCTAATTATCACGGAAAATTCGTCCTCGGCGAAGTTCTTCCTATCCCCAACGGAGTTCATCAAGTTCCCCAACATAACTTATCAGCGGAATCCCCAGCGGAGTTTATCGTTGAAATCTCCAGCGGAGCTCTCATCAAAATCTAAGCGAGGTATCTCTTCCCACAGAGTATTTCCCCTCAGAGTAATCTCTCCAACAAGTTTATGCCCCAACGAAGTCATCTTCTTCTACCAGTTTATTTTTGCAACCATCATCCCCAGCGGAAGCAAAGAACTCTACTCTTCAATATCAGCCCAGGATTTGGTTCCCCAGCCAGTCGTCAAGGATTTACTTTCCTAGACGAAAATACATTCATAAGACATTTCACATTTCATACATCCTTCTTACATACATGACAAAGTGCATACAACACTATCTCAATTTGAGCATCATGACATCATGCATCTCATACATCACAACTTCGCATACATATGTTGTTTTGCCTTTTCAGGAAAAGATCAATACAAAAGATGATTACTATCAACTATTGCAATTCCAGATTCGATACCTGTATCTAGCCAGGGCATATCTGTGAGTGATTGATTGTAGATTCGATACCTGTATCTAGCCAGGGCATATCTGCATGAAGAGTTTGAAGATCAACCCCTGTAACAGGCCAGGAAATCATCTTTTATTCTCAGGACGGAGGCTTACACCTGTATCCAGCCAAGAAAGCTATCTCTACCAACCTTTTGCAATTCCAGATTCGATTCCTGTATCTAGCCAGGGCACATCTGTGAGCAACTAATTCCAGATTCGATACCTGTATCCAGCCAGGGCATATCTGTAGACGACAATTCCAGATTCGATACTTGTATCCAGCCAGGGCATATCTATAGACGACAATTCCAGATTCGATACCTGTATCCAGCCAGGGCATATCTGTAGACAACAGTTCCAGATTTGATTCCTGTATCTAGCCAGGGCACATCTGTGAGCAACCAATTGTAGATTCGATACCTGTATCTAGCCAGGGCATATCTTCATGAAGAGACTGAAGATCAACACCTGTAACAAGCCAGGAAAACATCTTTCTTTCTCAAAGTACGCAAGTTCTCGCTAAGGAATCTCTTTATGCGATCAACACTTCCAAATGGCATCTATAAGCCCATTCCCGACAAGGTTCTGCCACGTCTCCAGATGGAATCTATAAGCCCATCCTCCTATCCATCCTATCTCCAAATGGTATCTATAAGCCCATTCCCGCCATCACATTGCTGATACTCCAGCATGCGAGTGCAAATTTCCGGGCACTCTAGTGTCCAATCTCCTTTTACCCTCGAGTCGCGAAAGGCAAACTTGCCAATCTAACTCTTCAGGTTCAAGAAGATTGAACAGGGGCAACTGTTGTACCCCAAAATTTGCCTCCCATTTCCTCAACATTTTCTCACCACAAGACCCTTGGAGTTCAGGATCAAGTTAGGGTTTGCTCTGCTCAAGACTCCTCCTTGCACTGTTGACCCAAATTAGGGTTTGTGTTTGCACAAAGATGTTTTGACTTAAAATGCCTAAGATGACTTTCATGCTTCATATTGGACTCCCAAGTTTATCCATACCAAGTTTCAAGCCTTGATTCCAATCTTTGCCAAACCAATTGGACAGTTGACCTAGAAATCAGCTGTATTGGGGAAAAAGTCAAATGTGGTCAATTGACAGTCAAACCTCATGATTTTTGACCCACATCAACATATTGAACTCATATAAACCATTTGGTCAAGTTTGGATCACAATTCCACAAGAAATTTGATCAGATCACCAAAAGGGCAAAATGGTCATTTTTAGGGTTTTGACTGCACAAAGGCAATTTTTGACTGTTTGACCTAGCCAATGGCAAACCAAGCTCACATATGGACTCAAGGACCCCATGGCATTGTCTTGACATGTTCAACAATTTCAAAAGATCCCAAATGCACAAGATTGACAGATGAATTTTCCAGTCAACTGAGCCAAATTTGACTGTATACTGAAAAGTCAAACTTTGACTTTTTGGTCAAAATCAAGTGTCAAGATTCGTTTTCCATCAAAACATGTCAAATTATGAAACTTGTTCATCAAGAAATCAAAAATCACAAATTAGGGTTTGAAATGAAGAATTTTCATAACTTAGAATTTTTCTAAGTTATGAAAATCCCTAATTTTTTCCTAACTTTGTCCCACTTTTTAATCAAGATACATTTGGATTCAAACAAAACTCAAAACATGAAAGTTATAGTCCATTGCAAAATCTACAACTTTGATTCACAAAGTTTCCTCAAAAGAAGCTTTTAGCTCAAGTTATGATTTTTGGAACAAGGGTGCAAAACATTCTTAACTTAGAAAAATTTTGACCTATTCTAGGCAGGATTTTTGCCTAACTTCATGGCCACTTTTCACATGCTTCCACTTGGAATTTCAACTTGAATTACAAATATGGATTGTAGCACACATTCCAAGCTTTCCAAAATGTCCAAGAACTTCTCAAACACCCTTGTGGTTAGGGAGAATCGAATTTGTCAATATGGGCAAAAGTCACTTTGTTCATGAGCCATTTCCATGTTCATAACTTGTGCAATTTTTCAAATCAGCATGAGCAAGCTAGTTACAGGCCTATAATCCTTTTCTTACTCAATAATTAAATGCCAATCCATTGTGCCAAGGAATTATTTTGTGCATTTGGTCATTGTATGAAAAATTAAGCCTTAATTAGAAAAAGCACTTTATCCATTTTTGAAAAGTATGGCTTTATGTCAAGTTTGCAAATCAAGAAGTACAATGCAAATCTTTTTGGCACAAGTTCAGGGACATAACACACTGATCAAGAGGGATTGAGGCAGCATACTTGAGGGGCCTAGGAAAGTTTGTAAACCAACTTGTCATTTTTTGCTTAAGTTAGAAGAAACCTTGCATAACCAAGGCAATCTCAGATTTCTGCCAAGAGAAGCCAAAGTAAACTTGTTAAACACATTCCAAATATCAAACCTAAGCTAAGGCACGAGCTAACCACCTTCCAAACCTCATCATTCATCAAAACACCCTCCTACTGCAAAAAACAGAGTCACCTCTGCAGTTGGACTTCCATAACTCAATCCATTCGTGCGCCTTGGCCAAAACCAGTTCATACACACTCCATACCACCTATACAAACTATCCCAAGCATTGGACACGACCTGTAACACCTCTAACCAACTTCACCATTTTCACTTTTTCTGTTTTGCAGGTTGACTTCCATAGCTTGATTCATTTGGTTTCAAAGCAAGCTAAAGGTTGGAGAAGCATCCCTGACCTTCAAGCAAGCTGTACAAGTCCTCACATTACACTGAAAGTACCTCCATTGCCAGACATGATCCAAGCTGAACAGGTAAGTTCGTGGACTTCTATCTCTCAATCTAGGAAGAGTTAGCTTTAGGTTTATGAATGAAAAATGCTCTACTCATGGCCCTGAAGCTACACATATATTTACTTTCCATTTATATTGCATGTGCTGAGAGAATTTGGAACCTGAACATTAGAAAAAACTTAGGTTAAGAATTAGGGATGGAGAAATTCTCTCTCATTTCTGAGAGTTAGATCAAGTTCTTGGTATGTATGGAATCGTGGCTTGATGCTTGACATTTTTCATGTTATAAGTTTGTGCTAAAAGTCCAGGAATCAGGATGTTTGAACAAGGTGGGAAAGGCGCGCGTTTTTGACAAGTTTGTTGCTGGAGGTTGAAGACAACCTCTTTGGGTTGGGCCTGTGTTGTTTTTCCTTTTTGCACCACTGCATTTCACATGCACCCCCCTGGCCCATTTTGAGTTTTATTTGTCATTTTCAACTTTTTCTTTTTGATTCTGATTTTTTATTTTTTATTAAAATATTAAAAATATTAAAAATATTTTTATCACATTTTTTTACATTTTATTTGATATTTATTTGGTTTCATTTAGTTTTATATGTAAATAAATACATAATACCTTTTATTTAAAAATACAAAAAATAATACAAACACTTTTATTTTCTGATTTTTATTTTATTTTACCTTTGAAAACATTTTATAAAAAATATACTTTTTTTGTAAATATTAAATATTTTATTTTTGTACATATTTAATATATTTAATAAATAATATAAATACTTATATATTTATTAGTCTATTTAGGTTAAAAACATAAAAATAATACATTTTATTATTTTTTATTATTAATATTTAACTTAAAAAATCACTTTTTGACAATATACTTTCTTTTTATTTATTTTTTATACATAATTAATAAATATTGCATATATTAAATAATTATTAATTTTATTTAGCAAAATTAGGGTTTTACCCTAAACCTAAAAAATCCAAAAATTAAACCTTTTTATTTTTGTTTATTTGACACATAAAAAATACCTTTTACATACATATAAAAAAATCATTTTTGCATCTTATTTATTATATTTTATTTAATTATTGTGCAATTAAATACCTTGTAAAAATTCAATTTGGATGTAATAGTTTAGGGTTTAATTTCTTGCTAAAATATCCCCATTTGAACATTTGTACCCCCCATCCCATATATTGTGTTGTAATAATTTAGGACCTTTAAATTCCGCACTTTAAAAGCTTTCTAAATATGTCATGATAGAATTAGGGTTTTGTATGCAAATCAAAAACAACAAATAGTTTGACCTAAATTCAAGATAAACAAGCATGAAAATGGACAACACTAATCACACTTGCACCCCTAGGGTATTCCACTTGTTGCCTTCAATAATGGGCCATATTGCATGTTGGGTGTCTTTGGCAAAACAAAAACAAAACAATTCAAATGATCATAGTCGCTCGATGACGCTTTCGAAAGTTGCCTAAAAATGATCAAGTCCCTTAAAGGAAAATTGCCCAAAGACGCTTGGCACCATTGCAATCATGGTCTAAACGATGACCCGCGCCTGTCCCGTTCACATCCTAACACAAGATTGTCCACCAAATACAATGGTGGAAAAAAATTGTTAAAAGGGTTAAAACATAGCAAAGATCTTTGAGAAATTTAGGGTAGATAGCTCTTGGTTACTTGCCAACTTGCAAAACAAAAACACTTGCCTATTTTTCAAAACCACACTTCACAATACACTTTCAAAACAACTTTCAAAAACATGGAAAACTTTTCAAAAGACATACACCTTTGTATACATCCCAACATGGATCATTACAAAGGTTGCCACCACATTGGCCTCTTTTCAAAACATTTTTCAAACCCATACACAAAGCACCATTTCAAACAATTGAAAGCACCATTTCAAACAATTGAAAATAAAGGCAAGTTGATCTAAGCAAGTAACTAAGAGCCCATGGATAACCATGGATAGAAAGGGTGCTAATACCTTCCCTTTCTATAATATACTCCCCGAACCCAAGAAAACATCTCGAAGGTTTTTGCTGTGCTTTTTAACCTTTCCTAAGGATAAAATAAAAAGTCGGTGGGGACTCTTGCTCAACCGAAACATTTGCGAAAACAAACGCAAAACTCAAGTCAGTTCTCCCACCGTATCACACCTAGCAAGTGCACTTTTGGAGTCAGGTCTGGTAAACTTTTGGGATTTATCGTCAGCAACAAAGGCATTGAGGTTGATCCTGCTAAAGTCAAAGCTATACAAGAAATGCCTGCCCCCCGCACTGAAAAGGAGGTTAGTGGTTTCTTGGGACGCTTAAACTATATCGCAAGGTTCATCTCTCACCTAACATCTACCTGTGAGCCAATCTTTAAGCTGTTGAAGAAAGATCAGGTGGTTGAATGGAACAATGATTGTCAAGTTGCTTTTGATAAGATCAAGGAGTATTTGCTGGAACCTCCTATCTTGATGCCACCCTTCGAAGGAAGGTCGTTAATCATGTATCTGACTGTTTTGGATAACTCAATGGG
This sequence comes from Vicia faba, assembly GCA_948472305.1. NCBI lineage: Eukaryota > Viridiplantae > Streptophyta > Magnoliopsida > Fabales > Fabaceae > Vicia > Vicia faba. The sequence continues at coordinate 472,498,729 of OX451739.1, forward strand.
GTGCGTACTGGGCCAACATGACGAGTCTGGCCAAAAAGAGCATGCCATTTATTACCTTAGCAAAAAGTTTACCGACTGTCAGACTCGCTACTCACTGCTCGAGAAAACTTGTTGCGCTTTGGTATGGACTGCTCGCCGGCTAAGGCAGTATATGTTGACACATACCACTTTGCTGATTTCCAAGATGGATCCGATTAAGTACATCTTCGAGAAGCCTGCTTTATCTGGAAGAATCGCTAGATGGCAAATGATCCTGACTGAGTATGATATCCAGTACACAACCCAAAAAGCTATAAAGGGGAGTGTACTAGCTGACCATCTAGCTCATCAAGCCGTCGAAGATTACCAATCTATGAGATTCGACTTCCCTGACGAGGACATCATGACATTGGACAACATTGAAGGTAACGGACTGTATGACGGACCTGAACAAGGATCACGATGGACCCTGTACTTTGATGGTGCTTCAAATGAACTTGGCAACGGTATTAGTGCGGTACTTATTTCTCTAGAAGGTTTCCATACACCCTTTACTGCCTGACTTTGCTTCAGCTGTACCAACAACATGGCTGAATATGAAGCTTGTATCTTTGGTCTCAAGGTTGCTATTGACTTGAGAATCAAATCTTTGGTCGTATTTGGGGACTCAGCTTTGGTTATCAGTCAAATAAAAGGAGAGTGGGACACTAAACATCCTAATCTTATCCCATACAAAGAACATGTCCTGACATTGTTGCCTCATTTCGAGCAGATCACCTTCGAGCACTTTTTGCGAGAAGAAAATCAGCTAGCAGATGCTCTGGATACAATGTCTTCCATGTTTAAACTCAACTGGGATAATGAGGCTCCCCAAATCACCATCGAGCGAATGGACGAACCTGCACACTTCAGTCCGAATGGCATCACTTTATAGCATAATGTACCCCACTGTGTAACAAAAGTAGTTTTCTCCATGTCTTCAGGTGCCATTTTGATATGGTTATAACCTGAAAATCCGTCCATGAAAGAAAATACCTTGTGTTGAGCTGTATTGTCAACCAAGATGTCAATGTGCGGTAGTGGAAAGTCATCTTTAGGGCTGGCCCTGTTTAAGTCTCTGTAATCCATGCACATTCTCACTTTGTCGTCCTTCTTAGGAACAGGCACAATGTTATCAACCCATTGTGGATAGGAAGTAACATCAAGAAATTCGGCATTGAACTGCTTCATAACTTCTGCTTTAATCTTTTCAAACATGTCGGGCCTCATGCGGCGGACCTTTTGTTTAACTGGTGGACAGTCTTCCCTTGTAGGGAGACGGTGAACCACAATATCTGTATCGAGTCCCGGCATGTCTTCGTAAGACCAGGCGAAGATCTCAATATATTCATTCAACAGCTGAATCAAGCGCTCCTTGACACATGGCTCTAGGTTGGCACCCACTCTGACTTCTTTTCTGTCCTCCTCAGTACCCAAGTTGATTGTCTCTAACAGCTCCTCATGAGGCAGAATTGCCCTTTCTTCCTGTTGTAGCAGTCTAGCCAATTCTCCCGGCACCTCACAATCTTCATCACCTTCGTATTCGGCATGATAGACCAGATCTTCAGAGTCACTGAAGGCCCTAGCAGAATTGTTACCCATGGAATCTGTAACACGCCGTTTATATTTAAATGTTATTTCATTAATTATTTTCCAAAACTATTAAATTATATCTATTTTGAGAAATATATTTAATTGATATCGATTAAAATATTAATTGGGTAATATGAAATAAAAATATTTATTATGTCTAAATATTATTTTGAATAATATTAATTTGGTGTATAGTAATATTTGACTTTGTTTAATTAATTGGCATAATTAGGTTTATATAGAATAAATATTATTTAGTGTAATATTGTTTTAATAGAGTTATATATTATAATTTGAATTAAATAATTGTTGGGGCCAAATTATAATTTTAGAAAGATAGAGGGAGGAAAGTTAGTAGTAGAAGGATAGTTTTATAAAATAGAAAAGTAGAGTTAGTAAGAGTAGTTGGTAAGAAGAGAAAGAAGAAAGAAAAGAGAGAAGAAGAAGAGAAGAGAAGGAGAAGGCTAGGGTTTGTTCTACAAAATCATCATCTTGTTCCAAGAAAATCAACACTAGAGGTAAGGGTTTGACTTCCACCAATTATTTAGTGTGTGATTTTATAGTTTTGATTTTGGAATAAATTAGGGGTTTAGGGTATTAGTTTCACTACTATGTTATGATGAAAAAAAATTAGTAGATTGATGAAATTGAGAGAGGATTTAGGACCCAATATAAGTAGTTATACTTACATTTAATTCCCTTAGTATTTTTCTTTGCAAAGATTCCATTTGTTTTGTTCCTATAGTGCTAGATAAATTGATTTTTCCAGAAGCAATATTTGATGGCATATGCTGTAGCGAAACTTGAAAATTAATGTTTAAGGGTATTTGCTTGAACACTGTAGCGGTGAAGAGATTAAAATTTTAATGGCAGTTAATTACCCACTATATGCAGTATGAGAGTGGCGCTAAGGAGGTAGTATGTGGGACGGAATAATGTACGCTGTAGCGAATATGGAAGTGGTGTTTAAAAGGCACTTGGAGTATGAGTAAGGTTTCTGTAGCAATTAATGAATTAATAATTAGTAACATTTGTTTTAGATTTGCTGTGGCATAGAAATGTAGTAGTAGTGAAAAACAAATTTCAATTAACTAGTATACTGTAGCATTAGATTTAAGAAGTAGCATAGGAAATATTTGTTTTACTTACTGAGGATTAATGATGTAGCATTTAATAGGCATATGTTTTGAATATATATATATATATATATATATATATATATATGTTAAGAAAATAAAAATATAAAATAAGTATGTTATGAAAAAGTTATATTGTTAAGAAACAAAAAAAAATGAAATAGTAAGTTTCTATAAATTTCATATCAGTAAAGTTCATATCAGTAGGATTCTTATCAGTAACAAAATGAATACCTATATACATAATTAATATTAATTAGAAATAGGAGTGGATTAATACCGGAGTCGTATTAATCGGTTAATAAATAATTAATGATTAAGCCGATAACTATGATTTGGCAAGGAGTTGTTTAAGTTGGAATTAAGTGAAAAGAGTTCTGTTTGTTTCGAATTAGCCGGTTTAGGCGATAAAAATTAGTTATCCTAAAATTAATGAAATTTGACGGGGTAACTAAGTTAAATGCGTAGGTAATTATGGTTGAGTTATTTTTTGAGATTTCGACATTTTCAAGGGCTAACCAGAATTGTGTTTGATTTGAAAAATCATGGAAGTAACATTGTTTAAACTTGTATGTTACTTGATTTGTGAATTATATTTGCAATGCATGTACAATTGTTGGTATTTCATTGTGTTGGAATATGTGGTATGTGTATGTTAAGGTCGGAAGTGGTCTTAATTGCATACGAGTTGTTGGTTGTACATTGCATGGCATGGTTGGTCTTGAAATAGAGACGGTGAAACAGTGGGTTCATATTTTATAGACGTTGATCCTTGAATGGAAATAGACGTAGTGGCTTTGACCTGAAAAAGGGAACATAGGCGGTGAAACTTGCGTTTACAAAAAGATAGACGTTGATCCTATAATGGAAATAGACGTAGTGGCTTTGATCCTATGTGGAAATATAGGCGGTGGAACTTCGGGTCCATGAGTCGGTACCGCATTCGCATATGTTGAGTCATGTTGTGAGTCACATGCATAATTGTGTATATTGTGTATGTGTGTTGATGTGTTTGGTTATGTGCCAATATTGTTGTTGTTTGAATAATGGTTATGTGCCAAAGATGTGAGTATTCGGATAATTGGTTTATATGGTTAATGTGTTGGAAATGACTTCCTTGAGTACGGATACTATATGTGATAAAATGAATATGATCATGATGTATTGTTTTATTTATTGCCATTGCTTTACCTTAATTACATGTTATATGATTATTGGAATTCTTACCCTTCTGTTTGAAAATGCTTTTGATGGCATTGTTCAGGTACCGAGGATGGTAGCGCGAGGCGCTAGTTAGCGGGTGCATTGGATTGCAATCTGTTTTATTTTGATTAGAGTCGAGTCGATGCTCTGGTAGTAACACCTGGGGGGTTATATTTAGTGTCGAACTCGTCTATTTTGTATTCGGATTATGATGTATATAATCCTTACTTTGTGTATATTATTTTGTGTATGTGAGACTTGATAACATATGCTTTATGTGAATTATCATGGCTTGATGCCTTGAATTATGTTTTGATTCCTCCATGAATGGAGATGAAGTTAAATATTGAAACTCCGTTGCGTTTGCACGAGAGAAAGAAGTTAAATATTTATGTATGTTTGTTTTGTGTTGATATGCTTAAATTTACAAACGTACCCTGTCCGTTTTTCTTTAAAATTTTGGAATGTGAAGTGTGTTGTGACATCCCTTCCGTGCAATTTATTTTCTCTGATTTTAATTCTTGCCTTTTATTTGGGGTAATTATAAGGGGTGTTACAATAGTGGTATCAGAGCATAGTCGGTCAGTTGTCAGGTCTTATTTTTGTTAATCCCTTGTATTTGATTGTGTGGCTAACGCGATCAATACTTTGTGTTGTAGAGAGAGATGGCTGGTAGAAGGAATGATGATGCTTTAGCTGAGGCATTGAGGTTGCTTGCGGGGTCAATAAATCAGATGCCGCAAACGACTCAAGCGCCACATGATGGTACTGAAGATGCTTTTCGTGCTCTTGGGAAGTTCCAAAAGAACAACCCGCCTACTTTCAAGGGAGAGCATGCTCCGGTGGAAGCTCAAGAATGGTTAAAAGCAATTGAGAAAATCTTTCATGTGATGAATTGCACCAACACTCAGAAAGTGCAATTCGGAACACACATGCTGATTAAAGAGGCCGAAGACTGGTGGATCAATGCTAGTCAGAGGTATGAGGAGGAGCATGTTGTGGTGACTTGGGAAATTTTCCGAGATGCATTCTTGGAGAATTATTTTCCGGATGATGTTCGTGGTAAAAAGGAAGTTGAATTCCTGGAATTGAAACAAGGTAGTGGTTCGGTAGCTGACTATGCGGCTAAATTTCAGGATTTCATCAAATACTGTCCTCACTACAACACTGTTAATGCTGAGAGGTCGAAGTTCCTTAAGTTTGTTAATGGTTTGAGGCGGACATAAAGAAGGCGATTGGGTATCAGCAGATTACAAGATTCTCTGAGTTGGTTAATAAGAGTCGTATCTACGACGAAGACAGTCGGGATAGCACTGCTTATTACAGGAGCTTGAGTGAGAAAAGAGGTAAGGGACAGATGCGTCCTAAGCCTTATGATGGAAGAGGAAAGAGACCAATAAGCAGTGGAAAGAGTCCGAGTGGGGGAGTGACTACTCCAATCAAATGTTTTAAATGTGGTAAAGAGGGACATCGTGCTATGGAATGTCGCAAGGGGATAGTTAAGTGTTTCAAGTGTGACAGGGTGGGTCACAAAGCGGTGGATTGTAGAGTTGGTGTGAGTGTAACTTGCTTTAATTGTGGTGAGCGAGGCCACATAAGTACCAAATGTCCAAAGCCAAAGAAAGAAGTTGGAAAAGTATACGCTTTATCTGGAGCAGAGACTTCTGCTGAGGAACGTCTAATCAGAGGTACATGCTTTATCTCTAATGTGCCTTTGGTTGCTATTATTGATACGGGTGTGACGCATTCGTTTGTTGCTTTAGATTGTGCCAAAAGATTGGGCCTTGTCTTGTCTACTTTGGATCGAAGTATGGAGGTAGATACACCTGCGATGGGTTCAGTTTCTACTTCAGTTGTTTGTTTGAAGTGTCCTTTGCGCATGTGCAGAAGAGATTTCGAAGTTGATCTCGTGTGTCTTCCTTTGCATCAGATAGATGTGATTCTGGGTATGGACTGGTTGAAAGCCAACCATGTCTATATCAAATGTTTTGCTAAAGCTGTTCTTTTTCTCGAGTCCGAGAAAGATGGTGTGGTTTTCTTGTCTACACAGCAAGTTGAGAAGAGTGTGAAGAATGGAGATGGGTTGTTTATGCTTATGGCGAGTATGGTTTTGGAAGATGGTAGAGTAAGAAAGGATTATCCTGTGGTATGCGAATTTCCTGAAGTGTTTCCTGAAGAGATTACAGATTTACCTCCTGAGCGTGAGGTAGAGTTTTCCATCGACTTAATTCCTGGTACTAGTCCTGTTTCGATGGCTCCTTATAGGATGTCACCGTCGGAACTAGTGGAACTGAAGAGTCAGCTGGAAGATTTGCTTGACAAAAGGTTTATTCGTCCTAGTGTGAGTCCGTGGGGTGCTCCAGTTTTACTTGTGAAGAAGAAAGAAGGAACAATGAGACTTTGTGTGGATTATAGGCAGCTAAACAAAGTGACCATTAAGAACAAGTATCCTTTGCCAAGGATTGATGATTTAATGGATCAGCTGGTGGGTGCGCGTGTGTTTAGCAAGATTGACTTGAGGTCAGGCTATCATCAGATTCGCGTGAAAGCGGGTGATATTCAGAAAACTGCGTTCAGAACTCGTTATGTACACTATGAGTATTCGGTGATGCCTTTTGGTGTTACGAATGCACCTGGTGTGTTCATGGAGTATATGAACAGAATCTTTCATGAGTTTCTGGATAAGTTTGTGGTGGTGTTCATCGATGACATTTTGATTTATTCCAAGAGTGAAGCAGAGCATGCCGAACACTTGAGAATTGTTTTGTCAATTCTGAAGGAAAATCATTTGTTTGCTAAAATTTCGAAGTGTGAATTCTGGTTAGAACAAGTGAGTTTCCTTGGTCACGTGATATCTCGTGGAGGTATTGCTGTGGATCCTTCGAAGATAGAAGCCGTGTCAGAATGGGAATCTCCAAAGTCAGTTTTCGAGATTCGAAGCTTTCTTGGTTTAGCGGGTTATTACCGTAAGTTCATTGAAGGCTTTTCCAAGCTAGCTTTACCGTTGACACAATTGACTAGGAAGAGTCAAGCGTTCGTGTGGACTCCGCAGTATGAAGATAGTTTCCAAGAGTTGAAGAGAAGGTTGACAACTGCGCCAGTTTTGATTTTGCCTAAACCATTTGAACCGTTTACGGTCTATTGCGATGCTTCTTTGATGGGTTTATGAGGTGTGTTAATGAAAAATGGGCAGGTTGTGGCGTATGCTTCGAGGCAACTCAAGGTGCATGAGAGGAATTATCCAACTCATGACTTGGAGTTGGCAGTGGTGGCTTTTGTGTTAAAGATTTGGAGGCATTATTTATTTGGGTCGAGATTCGACGTCTTTAGCGATCATAAGAGTTTGAAATATCTGTTTGATCAAAAAGAGTTAAATATGAGGCAAAGAAGGTGGCTAGAGTTTCTTAAAGATTATGACTTCAGTTTGAATTACCATCCTGGTAAGGCAAACGTGGTTGCAGATGCTTTGAGCAGAAAGTCTTTACACATGTCTATGTTGATGGTTAAAGAATGGGAATTGTTGGAGCAATTTCGAGATTTGAGTTTGGTGTGTGAAGAGACTTATTTTGGCGTGAAGCTTGGTATGATGAAGCTTACTAGTGGTGTCTTGGAAGAGATTAGAGATGGGCAAAAGTCAGATTTGGTTTTGGTTGACAAGTTTGCTTTGGTGAATCAAGGTCAAGGTGGAGAGTTCAGAATTGATGAGAATGGAATTTTGAGATGTCATGATAGAGTTTGCGTTCCCGATGTGGGGGATGTGAAAAAGAGGATTCTTGAGGAAGGTCATAGAAGTGGGTTAAGTATTCACCCTGGTGCTAAGAAGATGTATCAAGATTTAAAGAAGCTGTTTTGGTGGCCTTGTATGAAGAAAGAAATTGCTGAGTTTGTGTATGCTTGTTTGGTTTGCCAAAAGTCTAAGATTGAACATCAGAAGCCTTCGGGTTTGTTGCAACCGTTGTCTATTCCCGAGTGGAAGTGGGATAGTATCTCGATGGATTTTGTTTCTGGTTTGCCGAGGACTCCGAGTAACCATGAGGCTATTTGGGTCATAGTGGATAGACTGACTAAATCTGCACACTTTATTCCGATTAGGATGGATTACACTATGGAGAAGCTTGCTAAGTTGTATGTGGAACGGATTGTTTGTTTACATGGTATTCCTACATGTATTGTCTCAGATAGAGATCCGCGTTTCACTTCAATATTTTGGGAAGGTTTACAAAGAGCCTTGGGTACTAAGCTGAGATTGAGTTCCGTTTATCATCCTCAGACGGATGGTCAAACGGAAAGAACAATTCAGTCACTTGAGGATTTGTTGCGTGCTTGTGTTTTGGATCAAGGAGGTTCATGGGAGAGTCATTTGCCTTTGATTGAGTTTACTTATAATAATAGTTTTCATTCTAGCATTGGCATGGCTCCTTTTGAGGCATTGTATGGAAGACGGTGTAGGACACCTTTGTGTTGGTACGAGACGGGAGAAAGTGCTATAGTTGGTCCGGAATTGGTTCAAGAGGCTACGGATAAGATCAAATTGATAAGAGAGAAGATGAAAGTGTCTCAGAATCGCCAAAAGAGTTACTATAACAAGAGGAGGAAACCTCTTGAGTTCAAGAAGGATGAACATGTGTTTTTGAAGGTGAATCCAACTACGGGTGTTGGAAGGGCGCTTAAATCGCGGAAGTTAACACCTCGGTTTATTGGTCCTTATCAGATTTCAGAGCGGATTGGAAGTATGGCTTATCGGATTGCATTGCCGCCATCACTTTCAAATTTGCATGATGTGTTTCACGTTTCGCAATTACGAAAGTATATTGCGGATCCGTCTCATGTTATTCAAGCGGATGATTTGGAAGTAAGAGACAATTTGACGGTTGAGGTTTTACCGGTGAGGATTGAAGATAGAAAGGTGAAACAACTAAGAGGAAGAGAGATTGTTTTGGTTAAAGTTGCATGGGGTGGTTCGGCGAATGGTAATATGACGTGGGAGCTTGAAAGTCGGATGCGGGATTCCTATCCCGAATTGTTCGTTTAGAGGTAATTTTCGAGGCCGAAAATATTTTAAGTGGGGGAGAGTTGTAACACGTCGTTTATATTTAAATGTTATTTCATTAATTATTTTCCAAAACTATTAAATTATATCTATTTTGAGAAATATATTCAATTTATATCGATTAAAATATTAATTGGGTAATATGAAATAAAAATATTTATTATGTCGAAATATTATTTTGAATAATATTAATTTGGTATATAGTAATATTTGACTTTGATTGATTAATTGGCATAATTAGGTTTATATAGAATAAATATTATTTAGTGTAATATTGTTTTAATAGAGTTATATATTATAATTTGAATTAAATAATTGTTGGGGCCAAATTATAATTGTAGAAAGATAGAGGGAGGAAAGTTAGTAGTAGAAGGATAGTTTTATAAAATAGAAAAGTAGAGTTAGTAAGAGTAGTTGGTAAGAAGAGAAAGAAGAAAGAAAAGAGAGAAGAAGAAGAGAAGAGAAGGAGAAGGCTAGGGTTTGTTCTACAAAATCATCATCTTGTTCCAAGAAAATCAACACTAGAGGTAAGGGTTTGACTTCCACCAATTATTTAGTGTGTGATTTTATAGTTTTGATTTTGGAATAAATTAGGGGTTTAGGGTATTAGTTTCACTACTATGTTATGATGAAAAAAAATTGGTAGATTGATGAAATTGAGAGAGGATTTAGGACCCAATATAAGTAGTTATACTTGCATTTAATTCCCTTAGTATTTTTCTTTGCAAAGATTCCATTTGTTTTGTTCCTATAGTGCTAGATAAATTGATTTTTCCATAAGCAATATTTGATGGCATATGCTGTAGCGAAACTTGAAAATTAATGTTTAAGGGTATTTGCTTGAACACTGTAGCGGTGAAGAGATTAAAATTTTAATGGCAGTTAATTACCCACTATATGCAGTATGAGAGTGGCGCTAAGGAGGTAGTATGTGGGACGGAATAATGTACGCTGTAGCGAATATGGAAGTGGTGTTTAAAAGGCACTTGGAGTATGAGTAAGGTTTCTGTAGCAATTAATGAATTAATAATTAGTAACATTTGTTTTAGATTTGCTGTGGCATAGAAATGTAGTAGTAGTGAAAAACAAATTTCAATTAACTAGTATACTGTAGCATTAGATTTAAGAAGTAGCATAGGAAATATTTGTTTTACTTACTGAGGATTAATGATGTATCATTTAATAGGCATATGTTTTGAATATATATATATATGTTAAGAAAATAAAAATATAAAATAAGTATGTTATGAAAAAGTTATATTGTTAAGAAACAAAAAAAAATGAAATAGTAAGTTTCTATAAATTCCATATCAGTAAAGTTCATATCAGTAGGATTCTTATTAGTAACAAAATGAATACCTATATACATAATTAATATTAATTAGAAATAGGAGTGGATTAATACCGGAGTCGTATTAATCGGTTAATAAATAATTAACGATTAAGCCGATAACTATGATTCGGCAAGGAGTTGTTTAAGTTGGAATTAAGTGAAAAGAGTTCTGTTTGTTTCGAATTAGCCAGTTTAGGCGATAAAAATTAGTTATCTGAAAATTAATGAAATTTGATGGGGTAACTAAGTTAAATGCGTAGGTAATTATGGTTGAGTTATTTTTTGAGATTTCGACATTTTCAAGGGCTAACCAGAATTGTGTTTGATTTGAAAAATCATGGAAGTAACATTGTTTAAACTTGTATGTTACTTGATTTGTGAATTATATTTGCAATGCATGTACAATTGTTGGTATTTCATTGTGTTGGAATATGTGGTATGTGTATGTTAAGGTCGGAAGTGGTCTTAATTGCATACGAGTTGTTGGTTGTACATTGCATGGCATGGTTGGTCTTGAAATAGAGACGGTGAAACAGTGGGTTCATATTTTATAGACGTTGATCCTTGAATGGAAATAGATGTAGTGGCTTTGACCTGAAAAAGGGAACATAGGCGGTGAAACTTGCGTTTACAAAAAGATAGACGTTGATCCTATAATGGAAATAGACGTAGTGGCTTTGATCCTATGTGGAAATATAGGCGGTGGAACTTCGGGTCCATGAGTCGGTACCGCATTCGCATATGTTGAGTCGTGTTGTGAGTCACATGCATAATTGTGTATATTGTGTATGTGTGTTGATGTGTTTGGTTATGTGCCAATATTGTTGTTGTTTGAATAATGGTTATGTGCCAAAGATGTGAGTATTCGGATAATTGGTTTATATGGTTAATGTGTTGGAAATGACTTCCTTGAGTACGGATACTATATGTGATAAAATGAATATGATCATGATGTATTGTTTTATTTATTGCCATTGCTTTACCTTAATTACATGTTATATGATTATTGGAATTCTTACCCTTCTGTTTGAAAATGCTTTTGATGGCATTGTTCAGGTACCGAGGATGGTAGCGTGAGGCGCTAGTTAGCGGGTGCATTGGATTGCAATCTATTTTATTTTGATTAGAGTCGAGTCGATGCTCTGGTAGTAACACCTGGGGGGGTTATATTTAGTGTCGAACTCGTCTATTTTGTATTCGGATTATGATGTATATAATCCTTACTTTGTGTATATTATTTTGTGTATGTGAGACTTGATAACATATGCTTTATGTGAATTATCATGGCTTGATGCCTTGAATTATGTTTTGATTCCTCCATGAATGGAGATGAAGTTAAATATTGAAACTCCGTTGCGTTTGCACGAGAGAAAGAAGTTAAATATTTATGTATGTTTGTTTTGTGTTGATATGCTTAAATTTACAAACGTACCCTGTCCGTTTTTCTTTAAAATTTTGGAATGTGAAGTGTGTTGTGACATCCCTTCCGTGCAATTTATTTTCTCTGATTTTAATTCTTGCCTTTTATTTGGGGTAATTAGAAGGGGTGTTACAGAATCCGGAATGGAAGGGTACCTGCATTTGTGAGTGTGGGTGTGTGTAAGGGGTAACCACCTTTAAACAAATAAAATGTAAAAAGAAAGACAATGGACACAAAAGTTTATATGTGAAAACGTCCATGATTCATTAAAATGGCATATGAAGATGAAAAATCAAACCCTTACAAATGGACCTATGTACCTCGGGTAAGGCACAAGGCTAAAAGTGTACGAATTGTTTGAGAATTATTACAAACCAACAGAAATGTTTGAAAGATAAATTATTGATTTATGAAAGTAATAGGAACAAAATCTTTTGCCTCCCAGTTGCACAGTCCTCCGTCAACAGTAGGGAAAATTCAGTCTTCCAAGTTGCTCTCTCCTTCGGTATCCTCCAAAGCATTGACTCCATGATGGGTGATCTTCATTGGTGGCCTCCCAGTACGGGAGCGACGCACAGCCTTCTGACTAGCCGAAGTAAACCCCATGCCGAATTTGTCTGATTTGAAAGGAAAGTCAGGAAGATGCCCCCAGATTATGGATCCTCCTTCTTCGATCATAGCCTTAGCATCCTTGAGAGATGACATCCGAGGCACAGGTTTGGTAATTATGGATACAGAAGCCACTGTCTTGGTCGCTGCTACTTCAGGAGAAACCTTTTCAAAGTGCTGGAAAGGGGTTTCTATGAACTCACAATCCAATTCTACATAGCGGAAAGAATTTAGATGGCTTATCATGTATTCCTCTTCGCCATGAACAGTTATAATTTCCCCTGGACTGGGTACTTGATCATTTGATGTAGAGTAGAAGTGACGGCTCCAGCATTGTGAATCCAGGGTCTTCTCAACAAGCAATAATAGGAAGGGCGGATGTCCATCACGTAGAATATGGAGTTGAAGGTTTCAGTTCCCACTTTGATCGGGATGTCCACCTCCCCGTGGACCATCCTTTTAGAACCATCAAAGGCTCTAACAATGATATTGTTGGGTTTCAGGGTTAAGCCTTCACAGTCCAGTCTATCCAAGGCTTTCTTCAGCAAGACATTTAAGGACGGACCAGTATCAACCAAAACATGAGCTAGGGTGGTTCCCCTACACTCCACTGAGACATGTAGCGCATCATTATGTTTTCTCCCTTTTGAAGTTAAATCAGCATCGGAGAATCCTAGGCCATTGTCAGCTGTTAAGCTAGCTACACATTCCTGGAACTGATCCGCGGAGGTTTCCTGTGGCACATGGTCCATCTTCAAGAATCTTATCAGAGCTTTAGCATGAGCCTCTGAACAAAGCAGCAGGGCCAACATAGAGATCTTTGAGGGGGTTTGCTCCAGTTGCTCCACAACATCATAATCGCTTTTCTTGATTATTTTCAAAATCTCTTCCATTTCTTTTTTAGAGGTCACAGGGATGACCAATGGCTTAGCCCTCGTCCTGACAGGCTCTTCTTGGATCCATTTCCCTCTATCATCATCAGCAGCAGAGGGGACAACCACAGGAGTTACCACTTCTTCAATAATTAGAGTTCTTGCAGATATGTTTACCGGTGCAAGGGTAACCTTAGGAGCAGCTGAGGGTCCGAAGATTGCCTTTGGAGGGGCAATCTCCGGAGAGAAAATTCTTCCACTACGGGTGATTTTGCTCGTTCCAGCAATGTTTCCAATGTCGGAAGTCTCTTCATCAGAATTCTCTTCAGTCGATTCAATTTGTTTAATACCGTGGTAGTAGATTTCTCCACCATAGTTCCACGGTATTAATTTGTCGGACTTGTATGGGACGGGCCCAGGCATAGTGATCTTCAAAGGTACAGTCTTCGGAGCGGATGTAATCTTAACAGGTCTTTTGGAGACCTTGGAAAGATTGGCGGATATGGTTATTATTGAAACATCATTGACAGGAGTCGGTGTAACAGGGGTCTTTTCAAAAAGGATTTCTTGGTTATCCATTAGGCGTTGGATGCCTAACTTCAACAATGGACAGTCGGTCGGTAAGGATGAACAAAGGCAGCAATCTTCTTCACAACCTGGGAAAATCCAAGCCTTCAACAGATTCAACTTGATTATCGGTAGCGGAGTCATCAAATCATCAATAGTAGCAACAAAAAGATCTTCTTCAACAGCATGGGTATTGTGGCCATGCCTTGGCATTGGAGCAGAGATTACATTCGACTTTTCAGGGGCGTCGAATTCAACTTCTTTAGAGTCTATCAAATCCTGAATCTTATTCTTGAGGGCCCAACAATTGTTGGTGTCGTGCCCTATACTCCCTGAATGATAAGCACACTTGGCATTCGAATCGTAGAACGGAGAAGTTGTATTCGGATTTTTCGGGGCCTCTTTCAGACTGGCAAGGTTTAACTTCAAGAGATGGGGTAGAACCTGAGCAGGAGTCATGTTTATCTGGGTGAATTACCGTACAGGCCTTTCCACCCTTGCTTGGTTGGTTCTGGGTTGATTGTTTCTGGGTTGATCAGCTGCAGACTTCTGAATCATTACAGCCCCCACCGCTGGCCGATGCTCAACTCTTCCTTGACCTCTTTGGGAGTAGACAGTTGAGACTTCTTTCTTTGCTGGAAAAGGCTTTTTAATGGCAGCAGAAGCAGATGCATCTTTCTGAATTTTGCCGCTTTTGATTTCGGCTTCAACTCTTTCACCAGTTAGAATCAACTCAGTGAACCCCGCAGAAGAGCTTCCTATCAGGTGATTAAATAAAGGACCTGACAGCGTCCCCAAGAACATGTCAACTAGCTCCCTTTCAGATAAAGGTGGTTGCACCCTTCCTGCCAAGTCTCTCCATTTTTAGGCATACTCTTTGAAACCTTCATTTGAGACCATGCCCATACTTTGTAATTGAGTACGGGTTGGTGCTAAGTTCGCATTGTATTGATACTGCTTATAGAACGCAGCTATCAAATCCTCCCAATTATGCACATCAGACCTCTCTAGCTGGTAGACCCAATCTAACTGCGTCCCGAAAAACTATCTTGGAAAAAGTGGACCCATAGGTCTTTGTCAGAAGAATGTGGTTGAATTTTCCTAACGTAAGACCGTAGGTGCATCTTTGGGAAAGACACCCCATCGTACTTAGCAAACAGCGGCACTTTGAATTTAAGAGGGATTACAATTCCAGAAACCAACTCTAGCTCCTCAAAATCCCGCCCTGGAACTCTTTGTACCTCCATGGCAGCTAGACGCTCTTCCAAGTTCTTGTATTTGTCATCGGCCAAAGGATACTGTTGTTCAGAGTAATCGTCATCTTCCTCTTCTTCAGCTTCAGAATCTGAGGGCACAGCAACTCCTTTACCCTTTCCTTCACCCTCTTCAGATGTTGATGGGAAATCTAGGACCCTTCTGGCTTGACCTTCAAATCTTCTGCCCAAGGTAGCCACACCAACTCTCTTCTTCTTCTTTTTCTCTTTTTCCTTTTCTAGTAGAGTTTTGAGCTCCTCCTGACCCTTAGCCAAGGTCATGAGTAGTTGTTGGAATTGTGAATTATGAGCTTGTAAGTCTTTGACCATTTGTTCAATATCCATCTTGCTGAAATAAACAGCAGAGAGATAAGGAAACTTGGTGTGAAGACCTGTTTATGCATATGATGAATGATATGTATTCATGTAATGCATTCAAGGATTCAGAAATTCAAATTTGTTTTAAACAAAAAAGAAACACACGTCATATTAATAAGATAGAACTTGTTAGTACATCAATGCCCCATGGGCAAAAATAATACAAAATTCTAATGTAAAAAGATGTTGCGCATCCTTTTTGGTGCAATGTAGGTGTTGAGAGTCTGCTCTTCGTGAAGTTGACGAGTGAGCTCTAAAACCTTCTTCTTGCTGGTGTAGAATTGGGCTTTAAAGGTATCGCGCTCTCCCTTGATATGTATCCAACTCCTTTGCAAATCTTCAAGTGATGTTGGCATGTCATGATATAGGAGGGTGTATGGAACCTCTCCTTCTGTAACAGGCTCTTTGATTACAGGGAGAATGTAGGGGTAAGGCATCATAAGACTTTAGGCACGAGTTCGTACCCACTTGAGGTAAGGCTCAAAGGGGATGGAATTATTGGGTCCTAAGGTCTTACTGTCTACCTTGTTTGGCTTCCTCCAAGCTCGGATAAACCTTTGTCGAAGTCCTTGATCGTCATTGTCGAAGTCAAAAACCAAGTCTGGAATCAGCATGTCATGTGGGCCATCCCTTCGGGCATACCCAAACTGTCTCAGAGCCAAGCAGTGGTTGTAGGTAATGCCTCCCCTAATGCCAAGTAGAGGGACATTAGGGAATTCCCCATAATGGTCAATGATGATAACATTTTCTCTGGATCGAGAACACCAATGGACATCTGAATGTGTAAGAGTCATCAATCGTTGTGACCACCTCAAGCCTTGTTCATTCTTCAAGACTGATTGGGGAAGATGAAAAATAAACCATCTTTCCAGTAGAGGAGTACAGCACATGAGAACACCTCTTTTCCTCATTGTTCGAGTGTGAAAAGAGTGTAGGATATCCCCAAGCAATGTAGGCGCCGAGTTACGAGCCATGAAGATTTTGACAGCATTGACATCTATAAGTTGGTCAGGGTTTAGGAACAAGACCAACCCATAGATGAGAAGGGCTACAATCTCCTCAAAAGCTTGCAGGTCTAGAGAATTCCAGCATTCTTGGGCCTTCTCAAACAGAAACTTTGCCAAGAAACCCTTGAAACCACTTCTAGTTTCCCAATGGCCTATGACATCTGATGGTTGCAAGTACAAGGCTTAAGCAACATCTTCAGGCTTTGGGTCTCTTTTCGTACCGTCAAAAGGTAGTTGATGGAGAATAGGAATCCTTAAGAGTTGAGAAAATTCCTCCAAAGTAGGCACTAGCTGGTAGTCAGGAAATGTGAAGCAGTGGTGTAGGGGGTCAAAGAACTGGAAGAGAACTTTCACCATGTCTTCCTCAGTGTTGGAGTTGACCAAGTTGAGAAGTCGACCATGCCTCTCAGTGAATGGAGATTACTCTGGAATCTTGGAAGCAAGCTCCTTGAGTTGTGGAGGAATTCTTACAAGATTGACCTGAATAGTTTTCCTGCGAAGGGATTCCATGACCTACAAAACAGGAACAAAGATGAAGACCCAAAATCCTTGAAATGGTTAGTGGATGCAAATGTTGCTTCATGATGTCCATGATGTTATGCACAAGTATATATGTACAAGCAAATCACACAAGTTCCTAGTTTAGGCTTGCATGGGGTTTCATAGGTAAGTACCCTCTTGAAGTTTAGTTGGCTCAACCTGTCCTATAAATAGTAATCGAGTTCTAAGGAGCTCAATATCACTGGATTATTTTATGTGTTCATTGTTTCAGTTTATCCACTTTACTGGCGACCGAAATATTCCAAGAAAACAACCCTCAATGAGTGCAGTATTGAGTATCTGCCAACTTTGTACTGCACCAAAGCCGGTCATCTCACTACATCCTAAAAGGCCAAGATGGTCAAGTAAAGGTTCTAAAAGTCCATTAGTGTTTCATGACATCACTCAGCGGCCCCGTATTCTCTTTGATTGACTCAAAGGCTACTGGTACCCACAAATATATCGCACTAATATAGCTATTGCTTAGACCATGTCGGTATACCCCGCACAGTTTTCATAACGTATTGCTATTTACCTATGAATGTTTCCAAAATCCGGGTAGAGGATTCAAACCCAAACAATAGAACCAAAGTGTAAAGCATACAAGTCAAGCAAGATAAGCATGTAAAGGTGATCTAAAACCCTAAGGTAACCCCACTTTTAAATCTCCCCAGCAGAGTCGCCAGTTCTGTGATACGGTGGGAGAACTGACTTGAGGTTTTGCGTTTGTGTTTTCAAATGTTTCGGCTTAGCAAGAGTTGCCATCGACTTTTTATTTTATCCAAAGGAAAGGTCAAAAAGCACAGGAAAGACCTTTGAGATGTTTTCTTGGGTTCGGGGGGTAGATTATGAAAAGGGAAAGTGCTAGCACCCTTTTCATCCATGGTTTTCCATGGGCTCTTAGTTACTTGTTTAGATCACTTGCTTTGCTTTTCCAATTGTTTGAAATGGTGCTTTGTGTGGTTTTGAAAGTATTTTAAAAAGAGGCCATCGTTTAGGCAATCTTTGTAATGATTCTTGTTTGAAGAATGTATACAAAGATGTTTGTCTTTTGAAAAATGTTTCAATGTTTGAAAGTTTATTTGGGAAAATGTTTTGAAATTATGTGTGTGTTTTTGAAATTAGCAAGGATGGTTTACAAATTTGATCAAGTAACTAGGAGTTGTCTACCCTAATCAAAAGTCTTTCTTGTGCATTTTTAACCCTTTGACATTGTTGTTTTACCATTGTATTTGGTAAACAAACCTATCTTTGGATGTTAAACGGGACGGGTGTGGGTCATCGTATGACCATGATAACAATATTGCCAAGTATCTTAGCAAGTTTTTGAGGGACTAGATCATTTTTGTTTAGGCAACCAAGATAGCGTCATCGAGGGACTATGATCTTTTTGATTGATTTTGCCAAGATACCTAGCATGCATACCATGGCCATTTTAAGGCAACAGAGTGGATGAAACCCTAGGGGTGCTTGTGTGCAATGTGTTGTCATTTTTCATGCATTTTTGTCTTGTGTTTAGTCATGCTATTTATTTGGTTTTTGTCTTTTACATACAAACCCTAGTTCTTACTATCATGGTATATGAAAGCGATAAAATGCGTAAAAGTAAATTTAAGACTATTACAACAATATTATGGGGAGGGGGGTACAAGTTTGAAATATTATTACAACCAAATTGAAATATTGCACAAATAAATAAATAAGCAAATATTTAAATGTACAATAAAATGTAAATATACACAAATGTTTTTGTATTGATTTTTTATGTATGTAAAAAGTAAATTTATTTATGTCTTAAAAATAAGAAAATAAAATGATTATTTTTTGAAAGGGAAAAAACCCTAATTTTTGTTTAATAAAAATTATGCTTTATATTATTTATTTATTCATTTTTTGTTTAAGAAAAATAATAATACTATATACAAAAATTGTTAAAAAATTAAATATTGTATGAAAATATTAATTTAAGTGTATAAATAATAAAAAAATATATATAATATTTTTGTATTATTTACAAATTTATTTAAGAAAAATAAAAGTATATTAACCTAAATACTTATTTTTATGCTAAAAAATAAATAAATAAATATGAAAAAATGCAACAAAAAAAAATAAAGAAAATATTTTTGAGATTTTTATTTGTTTAGAAAAAATAAATAAAAGTCAGAAATGTGAAATCTGCAAGAAAATATGAAAAAATAAAAGAAATGGCAGAAAGTAAACAGGGGTGTCAAAAGTAGGAGGCCCAAGGCGCCTGGCCCAAGTTCACTTCATCCCTGTCCTTGAGATAGAAAAACGCGTGTTCTGCTTCTTCAACTTGTTCTTGCTATTCTTTGCATGAAATCAAAAACTCACAACATGAAACTTATAGAGCTTTAAACCACGATTCTAATGATATAAAAAACTTGATCTAACTCTCAAAGACCAGAGAGAATTTTATCACCCCCAATTTCTGACCTAAAAATTTCAGCATGTTCATCAACAAAATTCTCCTAGCTCAGTTAATATAAATAAGAATTATGCATATGTACAGTTCAAGCAACTTAAGGACTACATTTTTGCTTCACAAACCTAAGCCTGAGGATGTCTAAATAAGGAGATAGAAAGTTGGAAATTACCTTGTTCAGCTGAAGTTGAGTATGGCAATGTAGCAACTTTGGGTGAGGCCTGAAGCACTTTTGAGCTTGCTTGAAGTTCCCTTGACCTTTCCCAATGCTCAGCTTGCTTTGAAATGGCTTGAATCTCCTTGTAGAAGTCAACCTGCAAACTCATAAATTGAAAATGGTGAAGCAAGAAACAGGAGTTACAGTTGCTTGAGAAGGGATTGGATAGTTCAGATGGGATGTATGGAATGTGTCTGAAGTGGTTCAAGACAAAACGCACGAGCCAATTTGGTTTTGGAAGTGGTTCTACAGCAGATGCCCTGTTTGGGCAAAAACTTGGTGTTTTTGTGTTTTGGAGGGTTTGAGGGCCTAGCAAGTCGTGTATTAGGCTTGTTACAATATGATGAGGTCGTTTGAAAATGTTACAAGACTTGGTTTTATCAAATGCACGAGTTACATTGACTTTTGCACAATTACTTGTTTTTGAAGAAAAGGTGGGAAGTGACAATGCCAAAGCCTGTACAGGCTAGCTCAAGGCCTGAGGAGAGTTGGTAAACCTTTTTTGATGTTTATGGATCTTTTTTGCACAAAGAGATTAGGTTCAATGCTCAAGATAAATAAAATTGCATAAAGTGTGCTTTATCAAAGTAGCAATGTAACCTTTTTGCCATTTTTGGAATAACTCTTTGTGTAATGCTCCATAACTCTGAACAATGCCTTTGTCCAGTGTATTTGCATTTAATTAAGGAGTGTGGAAAGGATTAAGACCTGTAAAACAAGTACAAGCATGATCCAAACTGATTTTCAACTTGTGCAAATGTGAAAAATGCCATGGACAAAAGTGAGAAATGGCCATTTTCTTTCCTTCGATTCTCCCTAACCATAAATGATCTTGGAGAGTTCTCGGACATTTTGGAAATCTTGTAACATTCTCTACAATCCATCTTTGAAATTAATTTTGATATTCTACTTGTAACTAGATAAAAAGTTGCTATGAAGTTAGGTCAAAAATCTGCCTAAACTAGGGCAAAATTTCACTAAGTTAAAAGTTTCATGGACCCTTATTCATAAAATCATAACTTGAGATCCAAGCATCATTTGGGAAAACTTTGTGAATAAAAGTTGTATATTTTGTGTAGGACTACAACTTTCATGTTGGAAGTTTTCTTTGAATCTAATTGCATCATGGTGAAAAAGTTGGGCAAAGTTGGGAAAAAATAAGAAATTTTCATAACTTAGAAAATTTCTAAGTTATGAAATTTTTCAATCTTAAACCCTAATTTCCAATTTTAGGTTTCTTGGTGAAAAAGTTTCATGTTTTGACACATCTTGATGAAAAATGACCCTTGGCACTTGATTTTGACCAAAAAGTCAAAGTTTGACTTTTCAATGTACAGTTGATTTTTGATCAGTTGATTGGAAAATTCATCTGTCAATCCAATGCATTTGAGATCTTTTGAACCTTGTGATTAGGTCAAGATGATGCCATTGAGTCCTTGAAACCATGCTTGAACCCAATTTTCCATTGGCTAGGTGAAAAATCATAAATTGCCCTTCTACAGTCAAAACCCTAAAAATGACCATTTTGCCCTTTTGATGATCTAATCAAATTTCTTGAGGAGTTGTGGTCCAAACTTGATCAAATGGTTTATATGAGTCTATAATGTTAATGTGGATCAAAAATTATGAAGTTTAACTGTAAATTGGCCACAGTTGACTTTTTCCTCAATATAGTTGATTTTTAGGTCAACTGTCCAATTGACTGGGCAAAAATTTGATTCAAGGCTTGAAACTTGGTATGAGCAATCTTATAGGTCCAACATGAAGCATGTAAGTCACATGAGGCATTGGAAGTCCAAAAATCCTTGTTCAAACTCAAACCCTAATTTCAGGTCAACAGTGCAAGGAGATGTCTTGAGCTGAACAAACCCTAATCTGGTCTTGAGTCCAAGAAGTCTTGTGAGGAGAATCTTGATAAAATGAGAGGGAAAATTTTGGGGTACAACATATATGTTGTTCATTTATATAAACAAAAGACAACATGGCTAGGTGGTAAAGAGAAACGTTTGCAAAGGGGAAGACCTGGGTTCGATACCCAGGTCTGGAGTTTTTCATTTTCTCGTTTGTTCATTGCAGATCCCATACACCTCCTTGCCTAGTGTCCATCATGCACTCCCATCAATAGTCCTTCAGATCTCCTAAAGCCTGGATCAAACGCCCCAGATTTGATGACCACGCTGGAGATCCCAAGAGTCAGCATCACAGGATCCTTTGTAGCTTTTGGGCCACCAACCTTGGGCCCATCAGATTCAGAATCACACCCCCCTTTTTTTTAACAACACCAGGCCCAATTCTAATTCTTTTCTTTCTTTTTTCATTTACCTTTAATTATCTTTTACCACAAAAAAAAATTTACTATTATTAAATCTGAAAAATCACAAAAAAAAAGGTAGAGTTAGGTTTTTATTAAAAATAGTTTTTATTTTGGCAAATTAATTAATTTTGATTTGATTGTGTTAATAATTAAAATTAATTAGACAAATAAGATTAATTCATAAATATTTAATTTTCTCAATAAAATACCAAAAATGTTTTTTTAATTAATTAGATTTAGGTTAAGATTTAAAATATTTTTCTCAATAATAAAATGCAAAAAAATATTTTCCTTTTAATTGATTAAATTTTTTTAGGACTTACGCTTCATTCTCGTATTTATTTCGTCGTGCACGTCCTTATTTTCTTTATTCTTATTAAATATTGTAACTGTTCCAAAGTTGTAATAGTTAATTAGGTTTACTTTACCGCTTATCATTTTTCCTGGGTTTTTGATCATGTAATTCCCTCCCCCAAAGCCTTGTAATAGTTAGGGTTTTAATTTTTTGCTTTTAATTTCCGCAACTATTTAACTGTTAGATGTATGGACAATAGGCTTGCATGTGAAAGATAAATGATTAATACAGTAGAAAACCCTAATTGTGCAAAGATAATTAATTGAAAAAACACACTCGCACATGTTCACTCCTAGGGTGTGCCCCACTTGGTTGCCTCAGAAATAATGGTTGTGTCCCTCGGATGTAGGGATACCTTAGCAATGACACGCGATTCAAAATCGTCATAAAGATCATAGTCCCTACTTGTCCCTCGAGTAGCCTACGAATTGA
This sequence comes from Vicia faba, assembly GCA_948472305.1. Taxonomy (NCBI): domain Eukaryota; kingdom Viridiplantae; phylum Streptophyta; class Magnoliopsida; order Fabales; family Fabaceae; genus Vicia; species Vicia faba. The sequence continues at coordinate 472,521,472 of OX451739.1, forward strand.
TCTTATGACGATAGTCCCTTCGAAATGCTAAGGTACCTTTACTTGTTGCCTTCAGAGACCATTTCATCCCCTCGAACGTCCCTTTACAAATCTAACGATAGGGCTACCTACTCCTTAATAGTAGGATAGCACTATCTAAAGGAAACGAAAATGAACAGACCTTTTTCGAGTAAGTAGAAATCTTAAGTACTTGCTCAAAATAAAAACTTTTCACACAAACACTTTTTAAAACAGTTTTCAAAACAACTTTGTCTCACCCTTGAGGACCGATACAAGGGTTATCACGAAGTAAACAAAACTTTTCCAAAACAAGCACACACAAGCAATTTTAAAAATGAGCAAGTACCTAAGAGCCCGTGGAAAACCACGAATAGAAAGGGTGCTAACATATTCCCTTTCTATAATCTACCCCCCATACTCAGAAACATACTTGAAAAAGGTTTTTTCTGTTCTTTTTCCTTTTCCTTTGTTGGATGAAATAAAAGTCGGCGGCAACTCTTGCTTACCGCGACATTTGCAAATAAAAAATGCAAACCAGTATAACAGTCGGTTCTGCCACCGTATCACAGAACTGGCGACTCTGCTGGGGAGTTAAAATAAGTGGGGTACACCTTAGGATCTAGGTCATTTTAAAATTGCTTTCTTGTTTTGCTTTGCCTGCTTTATATTCAAGGGTTTTGTTTGGGTATTATTGAAGATCCTACACCTGGATCTGGGGACACTTTTTAAGTAAACAGCAATAGATCGTGGAGACTGTACGACATAGACCGATATGGTTTCAGTGATGGTTGTGTTGGTGTGACACTTTGGTTGGTACCGGTATCCTTCGTGTGGAAACGAGGAGAATACGGGGCCGCCGCATGGTGTCCTGAAGCACTAACGGACCTTAGAACCTTAGTTGAACAAACTTGGCCATTAGAAATTAGTGAGATAGCCGGCCTCGATATAAAGTTGAGTATTGGTTGATACTCTATGCTACACTCATTGAGATCAGACTTTCGGGATATTTCGGTCGCAAGAAAAGATTGCCTGAGCTGAAACAATGCCCGATAAAGGATGGTCAGTGATATTGAGAATATTTAGAACCCGATTACTTTTCTAAGACAGGTTTGAAACCAACTAAACTTCAAGAGGGTACTTACTGTGATTGGTGGAAATAGAACTGACTGTTTTTAGCTGGTTTCGCGAAATGTCGCGGTAAGCAAGAGTCGCCACCGTCTTTTATGTTCTCCAACATGGAAAGGACAAAAGCACAGCAAAATTCCTTCTTTGAGAATGTTTCTCGGTTCGGGAGGTAGATTTATAGAAAGGGAAGGTGTTAGCACCCTTTCTATCCATGGTTATCCATGGGCTCTTAGGTACTTGCTCTTATGTTTTCAAAATTGTTTTCTTTTCAAGTGTGTGTGGGTTTTGAAAAAGTTTCGTTTGAAAAATTTCTAAGTAACTCTTGTATCAGTCCTCAAGAGTGTATGAAAAATTTGTTTGAAAACTTTTGAAAGTGTAGGTGTGAAAAGTATTTTTGTTTGTTTTGAAAAGATCAAGTACTTAAGAGAAATCTACCTACTCTAAGGAATTAGGCTGTGTAAAAGTCCTTTAGATAGTGCTATCCCACCATTGAGAGGTAGGTAGCACCGTCGTTGGAGGTGTTCGGGTCAATTCGATTAAGGGACATGTGTGGTCACCGAAGAAATGGTAGGACACCTTAGAAGTAACCCTAATGTCCTAGATCCTTTGTATCCGAGGAAACCGTTTCGAGGCAATTGGATCTTTTGGACAGAAGGGCGACCTCTAAGACACCCTATACTTTATGACCACGTCGAGGCAACCAGTGAGGCGTACCATAAGGAGTGGCATGTGCATGTGTATTGTGTTTCAGTTAAGGTTATCTTGTACATGTTATTTGTTAGCTACGGATTGGTTTTATTATTCATACATTCTTTCATGCATTTTTTAACAGTTAGGAGTGCGGAAAATAAATTGCGGGGAGATAAATCTAGCTATTACAAGGCGCGGGTCTATACATCGCCAAAAACAAAAACCCGTTTTGAAAAAAATAGACTGCGAGAAAATAAATAAAGCAATAAAAGAGATCCTAATTAACTATTACATTTCCAGAAGCAGTTACATGAATATAAGGAAAATAAACAAATACGCGCGAATAGAAATTTAATCGGGAACGTCCTAAGGGTGTTGACCCTTTTTTAAGAAAGAATTGAATTTTTTTCCCTTTTAAAATTAAAACTAAGAACTAATTAATTAATTATTTATTAAAAGAAAAAAAATGTTTTTTGTGTTTTTTATGTTTTTAATGAAACAAAATTAAAAAAAGAAATTAAAAGTTGAAAGTGAAAGGCCTAATTCTAAATTAATTTTACTTATTAGAAAAATGTTAAAATTGTTCTAATTACACAACTAATTAATTAATATTAAAATTTATTCACAAAATAAGTTAATAAATAATAAAATGTTTTTTTTTTGTTTTTTCTGAATTTTATGGGAAAAATTAGTTTGTTAGGTTAATTAACAATAATGATAATAATTAAAAAAGGAAATTATAAGGGAAAGAAAAAAGAAAAAAAAAGTAACAAAAACCATGGGGGGTTTGGGCTTTTTTTTGGAGGTGTTGATTGCAGTTTTTTGGCCCACTAAGCTCAGCCACGTTTGACTTTTACAATTGTCTGCATGTGCTTTGACTGAAGAACATGGTGCTCCTTCTTCCCTGGCCTTTGGATGGCTGTTGAATACACTTGGCATGCTGGATGAGTGAGGTTTATGGTGGATGCTATTTGAAGGCCTGCATAAGAACATAATAGAAAAAATAATATTGAGTTTTGGGGGGACCTGGGAATCGAACCCAGGTCCCAATGATCATTTGCCAACACCTGTACCACTGAACCAATTATGCGCGTTTGTTAATATAGTGACAATTAAATATATTATGTAAAACAAAAGTATATGCTGGAAACATAAAAAAGCGCGTGTCATATTTGAATGACCCAACCACCTGCTTCCACGTCCTTCATCTTCTTCATTTTCTCTGCAACATAAAATCAAATAGCGGGGGTTTTAAACCCCCACAAAGTGAAATGACAAAAAATGACGAATAGAGCTACGCTCTATATAAATTGGGCGCGAGGGTTGCAATGAGTTCTTCTGGTCATTCTGAGTTCAACCATGGGCGTCATGAAGGCTAATTTTACCTATGTTGTAAAGCCCCAATCTGGGAGCTCTGAAACCCTAGAATTTAACAATGGTGTTTTGCAATTTTGGGCGCCATAATGCAATTCAATTACACTAATAGCTTCGTATGGGTCCTGTGAACACAATACAATCAATAAAAAATGTTAAAAATGCATGAATCGATGATTATGATTTTGAAAAAAGTGATGAACCGTATGACTGTGAATGGCGTTTCCTGGAGCTTTAAAGCTTGTTTCTGATTGCAAAATGTTCCTGGAAGGTCCAGCAAGGTGTTTGAATCAAGAAAAGGCTTCCAATTGTGCTGGAAGGTTGATTTCAGATTTGACTTTTGCTTGAGTTTTTTTGGAATTGGTTTGGCCCTTTTTGCAGCAGCTTTTTCGTGTCATGTATTAGGTCTTGGTCTTGCATATGTATGGGAATGCATTTAAGTGATATGATGAGCCAATGATCCATTGCATTCAAGTTTTTTGGATTTTGCTTTAACACCATTAAAGAAACATTCCAAGTTTGTTCAAATTTTGAATTCTATGCATAATTGAGCTTGGCATGAATTTGGTAGGTTGTTCATGACACATAAAAGTCATTCAAATCAAAAGATGTTAATTAATTAATTTTTTTTTATTTTATTTGAATTTTATGGATTTAAAATGAATTAAATCAAATAAAATTAAATAAAAATAGAAAAATTAATGTTTAATCTTGAAATTGATCATGGGACACGTGGGTGGCATGACAAGGCTGAATCAAGTGGAAGAAAGTGGGCTCTTTTGTAAAAAAATTAAGTTTCAAGGATAGTTGACTTTTTCCATTTCACAAAAATTTCCCAACTTCTCCAATGCATATCTTGCTCAATTTTGATCATATGAACATGTTCTTGGACATTTTGGAAAGGTCTTGAAGTCCTATAACCAATGCCTTTGGTCCCATGTCATTTTGATTTACCAATCTCAAGTTATGGTCTTTGACTTAAAATGCCTTTTTGTTGACTTTTGAAAATGACCTATAATGTTGAAATTGATAACTTTTTGTGAGAGCATTTCTTAGACTTGGAATGTGAAGATGAGTTGTATGAAATGTCCTCCCCTTCAAAATGAGAATTGGATGGGATTTTTATGATGAACCATGAAAAAGTTATGCCTTGGTCAAGTTACAGTTGACTTTTTAGCTGTCCCAAAATGGAAACTTTTGCATCTTGATGATTTCTGAGCCATGCTTGTGGAATCATGATCAAGACTTGATCAAATGATGATTGTGGCTTAAAAATAAGATGTTGACCAAAATTTTTGACTTTTGACTGCCAAATGACCATTTTACCCCTGCAGTTGATTGTGGAGCAACTAGGGCTTTTGACTGTGCAACTTGACCCTGTGAGCCTTGAAACTTGGCGTGTAGATGCTTGACAATGTGTATAGGCCTATGGGACTTGATTGAGCCCTTGAAAACCTCAACTTCCTTGCAAGAACCAAAACCCTAATTTGACTGGCTTAGGAGGGTGGTTGACTGTGCAACCCTTGAGTAGACTTGAGCAAATTGAGATGATGCTTGTCAAAACTTTGAAGAATATGGGAGGGAAAATTTTGGGGTACAACAGTTGCCCCTGTTCAATCTTCTTAGACCTGAGGATGTAGATTGGCTTGCGTGCCTTTCGTGATCCGAAGGTGGAAGATGATTGAACACTAGAGTGCCCAGAAATTTGCACTCGCATAGTGGAGTATCAGCAGTGTGATAGCGGGAATGGGCTTACAGATGCCATTTGGAAAGATGGTGGATAGGGGGATGGGCTTATAGATGCCATCTGGGGGTGTGATTGAACCTTATCAGGAATGGGCTTATAGATGCCATTTGGAGATGTGACAGAACCTTGTCGGGAATGGGCTTATAGATGCCATTTGGAGACTGTTGATAGGTGGATGGGCTTATAGATGCCATCTGGAGGTGGTCTGTTGAACTGTAATTTTTGTAAGTTGAAAGAGGGAACCTGTGTAGGGTTGCCTGATGATGATCTCGTGTAAAACTGCATCTTGGAAAGATGGACACCTGTGTAGGGTTGACTGATGATGAGCTCGTGTAAAACTGCATCTTTGGAGGTAGGAAACCTGTGTTGGGTTTACTTTGATGATGAGCCCATTTAAAACTGCATCCTGGAAGAAGTAAAACCTGGGTAGGGTTTCTGATGACGATTCCATGTAAAACTGCACCTCTGGGAAGAGAGAACCTGTGTAGGGTTTCTTTGACGATGAGCGCGTGTAAAACTACGTCTGGAGAGAGAGAACCTGTGTAGGGTTTCTTCGGGATAAGTTCGTGTAAAACTTCCGGAGGAACCGGGGTAAGGTTACTTCGGAATAAGTTCGTGTAAAACTTCCGGAGGAACCGGGGTAAGGTTACTTCGGGATAAGTCCGTGTAAGACTTCTGGAGGAATCGGGGTAAGGTTACTGCAGGATAAGTTCGTGTAAAACTTCTGGATGAACCGGGGTAAGGTCATCTTGAGATAAGTCCGTGTAAGACTTCTGGAGAAACCGGGGTAAGGTTACTGCAGGATAAGTTTGTGTAAAACTTCCGGATGAACCGGGGTAAGGTCATCTTGAGATAAGTCCGTGTAAGACTTATGGAGATACCGGGGTAAGGTTACTGCAGGATAAGTTCGTGTAAAACTTCTGGATGAACCGGGGTAAGGTCATCTTGAGATAAGTCCGTGTAAGACTTTTTTCTGAAAATTGAGAAGGAACCGGTGTAGGGTTGCCTGATGATGAGTTCGTGTAAAACTACATCTGAGGTTGAGAAGGAACCGGTGTAGGGTTGCCCGTTGATGAGCCCGTGTAATACTTCTTCTGAAATAAAAGGAACCGGTGTAGGGTTGCCTGAGGATGATCAAGTAGATAATTGTCCTGTTTGGTTTCGGATATTAACCCACGATCAGTCGTCCACAGAATTTTCCTGGCTTGTTACCGGTGTTGATCTGGAACTGTAAAGGTAGATGGTAATCATCTTTTGATTGACTTTTTCCTGAAAAGACAAAGTATTAGTCGTATGCAATGTCATGATGCATGAATTGCATAATTTTAAGATGTTCTCAAAAATAAATGAGATTTGTGTTGTATGATGCATATGCATGCTATAATGTATGAAGATGTGATGTTTATGAATGTATTCTCGTCTGGGAAAATAAATCCTTGACGAATACCGGGAGTTTGAATCCTGGGCTGATGTTGAAGAGTAGAGTTCTTCGTTTCCGCTGGGGATAATGGTTGCAAGAATAAACCGGTAGGAGAAGATGACTCTGTCGGGGAATAAACTTGTTTGAGAGATTACTCTGCGGGGAATTACTCTGTGGGAAGAGATACCTTGCTGAGGTTTTGATGATAACCCTGCTGGGGATTCCGTTGATAAGCTTTGTTGGAAGATTTGATGAACTCTGTTTGGGGATAGGAAGAGCTTCGCCGAGGATGATCTTTCCGTGGTAATTAGCTGAGGATAACCAATTATAAGTTCTGGTGAGGAATAATCTTTGAATAAAGCCGGGGAGATGCGTTCGTACTCTGCAGGGATAAGCTTCCAGAATCTACTGGGGATGAGCTCCCAGAATCTACTGGGGAGATTGATTCAACTCTCCTTGGGAGACTTTTGAACTGTACTGGGGAATAGCTCCACTGGGGTGTCTGGTATTCCGTCGGGGAATAATCTTATATTAAGACGGTCGGGGATGCTTGCTTAGGAACATTTGTATACTCCGCTGGGGAATATTGAGATTTTCTGGGGATACCCAACTTCCTTAAGGCTGACAGTAGATTAACTCTGCTTGGGGATAGTGTTATTGACTTGCTGGAGATACTGTGCCTTTTCAGGGCTGATGAGAGACCAACTCTGCTCGGGAGAGAGTATTGCTGAATCTTATATTACTCTGCGGGGAGTGAAGGTATCTTGGCCACGTTCTTCAGCTGAACCTACCTTGGTACCTTGGCGGACAGAGCAACTAGATCGCTCGGACAACTCATTATTGCCCCTGTTTCTGCGGGAGAAAAAAGACCTAGGAGGTTCTTGATAACTGCTGATTGATGAACCTTCTTCTGGTAGGCAAGTGACGAGATACCGGGACATAGTCGTACGCTTTGATCCCTAACTTTTGCCTGGACCGCCTTTTTGGGTTTTCAGTCCACCGGGATACCCATTTTTGCCCAAGCCGCCTTTTCAGGTTTTCGACTTGCCGGGTGTACAGATTTTTTTTATTTCATCCCTTATTTTTGCCCGAACCCTTTTGGTTCGCCGGGAAGCCCTTATTTTTGCCTAGGTATGTCAACTTAGCGGGTCTTTGATTATGCGCAGTATTTTTTCGACTATGTCCATGCTCTCAGGATATAGGGAGGTGCCCCTGTTATTGTGTTGTGTTGCCATACTACCAGAAGATGTTTGATCGGACCAGATTCGTCGCTGGAATTCATGTCCAATGCCCCAAGTGATTCAGATGGAGATCTGCCCCTGGCTATTTGGCATTTTGAGAGATTCATCCGAATCTTGACCTAACTGCCCCAGATGTTGGACAATGACCATGCCATGCCCCTTGCTTGGAGGTGCTTTTGTTCATTAGACATTCGTCGTGCGAACTTCTATGCTGTTCAAATAGATAGTCATATGCAGGCAATGTTATATTAAAAATGCAAAGCTTATGTCTGTCTTGAAGTTTTTGAAAATGCATTTTTTCAGTAAAACAAGCAAATTATGTAACATGTGATGTCAACTCAAGATTTTACAGCGAGCCTTAAGGAGTCAGGATACCTTTGTAACAGTATGCTTTCGAATTAACCCATGCTTCAGCTAGGACTTTTGAGGGTTATAATGTGGCTTAGTTCACGGTTTAAGAAACAAAGGATAAAAGCTCAAATTGTATTTGTACCCACCCGCTCTTCGTGATGTTCTTCAATCCTAAACTCAGCCGATCGTGCATTAGACTTTGTTTGAGTCTTTGCTATGATGTTTCGGTGATGGTTCGAATGTTGACAATTTATTTTGAATAGGCAGTCATTTCTTTTTGTTGAGGGTTTGTGTGACCTCTTTCTTTTTGATTTTATAATCCCTATTTTTTGCCTGAACTATTTCTTTTGTGATTACAGTCAGCGGGATTGTTTACCTTGGTATTTGGTAAACAACCGCTGATCCTCCAAATGGTTACTTATTTGGTTACTCGCAGGATCGATCAGATTGATCCTAGGACATAGGTTGATTTTGAAGTTTTGATTAAATTGGATATTAGTTAAATGACAATAGAATGAAGAGGCTTTAAATAAATTGCATGAAGAAAGGACTTGGTAAAATAAATAAGGCTTTAAATGAAAGGGCTTCGACAGGAATGTAAAGAAGAAAGCAAGTAAATTTCTGGAAAAGTAAATGACTTTGATTAATAAAGTTGGTGTTTCACACATACATTTCTCAACAATTCTTTCTCACACGTTGGGTACTCGAATCTATATGAGTGACTTTGTATAGAATTGTGAACACACGCGAGAAACTACATGACTACTACTATTTATACTAAAACATCCCAAGTAACCGTCGGGCAGTTACACTGCTTCGAGATGAGTCCACTTGGCACGTTCTCAACGTTCGACGCTCCAGATCTTTGCACGTTGCACTTGGTAACCGCTGGAAACCGTTTTCCCTCCAAACGCTTGAATTTCAAACTGTTCCACTCTGAACCATCAAACACTTCCGTCGAGAAGCATCTTCGACGAGAAACACCTTCGACGTCGAAGGCAACCAACTTCTCCCTTGGAAGAAATCTTCTAAGTACCTTGCCATCTTTCGATGGGCATTTCGACGGACCTAGCTAGTCGAAAACATCCTTCAGTTTTAATGGTTGACATTAATGAAACAAGAGTGTCGAATTTAGGAGCCAACAAATTGCCCCCCAAGAATGCCTTATTTCGACTCTTTGAAAGAAAAAGGCATTCTTTGAGATGAGATTCGACACCTATCTTTTCACGCTTAGCCACAAATTAAAGTGTGCACTTTTTGTTGTCTTCTACCAACCACTGGCAATCCCAAGAAAACCATCATTTATCCGTACCTAAGACGTCACTTCAGTACGGCGTGCAGTGCCAAACGTCATTTCAGAATTTGTCATTATGACAAAATCCCAAAAACGAGGACGCACGCTGCGTCCCTCTATTTCTGCAGAACGGCTAAAACAACAGGGGGATGCCACGTGTCCCACTATCTCCTGCAACATTAAATGGCATTTAATGTCCTCGGTTTTGGGGATTTTCCCCCACTACTATAAATAGCAGTAAGTACCCCTTTGTGGGACTTTTTACGCCATCTAGCTTTCAGACTTCTCTATTCTCATACAAACTTGTCATCTTTGCAAAAACCTTTCCTCCTTCACTTCATCTTCAACCTCATCATTAACAATGGCATCTGGTTCCAGTGCTCCTAGCGCTACCGTACCATCTGAAAACGCCAAACCTAAGGTTTTCGTCACTGCTCCAGTAGTAACTTCTACGGGCCAACGAAGGGTCCCTGAACCCTTGGACATCGCCGTCCGTGACGCTTACTCACACCACCTTATGATCCCGGTTGGATACTCCAACCAGATCTTTGATATGTCTGGCCCCTTGTATCCAAGTATTGCTGAGGCCATGAAGATCAAGAGTTATTTTCCGGTAGTTGAGAAACTCAAACCGGTTGCATGCGCCAAGAAAGACGCAGAGGACAATGAAGACCCTGCGCATGAAAAAATCGACCTCCGTTTCTTCAACAGAGGTGTTAGGGCCTTCAGGTCTGGCCCTAGCCTTACTCCTGATTACGTTGCTTGGCTAGAAAAGATGGAGAAATGCCAAGCTTCAATCTGGAAAGATATGGGGATTTTCGACCTGGTGATGCTGTCGAAGACAGGTTTGAACTATTCTCTGGAGATGTTGATAGCTTCTCTACTTTTTTGGGACTACTCCCACTTTACTTTCCATCTTCCCTGTGGGATGTTGACTCCTACACTCTTCGATGTGGCCGCTATCACTGGCCTTCGACCCACCGGGGACTACTTCGATCCGGAGGAGATGTCGGAGGACCAAATTGGATTCTCTGAGACCAAACCAACCTATACCACCTTCATCAATCACTACCACGACAGGTCGACAGATGCTGTGTCGGATGTCGAACACATAGCGTTTCTAGCCTTATGGCTGACTCGCTTTGTATTTTGCTCGAAGTCTTTACAGGTGACCAAGAAGATGGTCACTCTCGCCACCCAACTCCATCATAGCCAAAATATCTGTTTGGCGGAATTAATTTTGGCTAGCCTCTATGATTCGATTAGTAATGGGGCGACTCTTCTAAAAATTATCAAGAACAGGGCCAGTTTGCTACTTGCTGGGCCTTTTTGGCTGCTCCAACTGTGGCTCAATGCCACCTTCGAATCTTTCTTGCCTAAGAAGGTTCAAATAAATGAGCAGGCTCCAGAGATAGCGAACAGACGCGTCGAAGGAACCAGACTGGCTCTGTTGACGCCTATGGAAGATGGACTGGAGTTTCAGCAAACTTTCACCAACTTCGTTCTGATGTTTGCTCGAAGGAAAGAGTTTGCTTCGACTATGGCTCCATTTGCTCGACGGAAGGTAGGCCCAGCATGGTTCACAAGGCCACATCCAAGGGCGTCGAGTGGTCCTAATGTTGACGAACATACAATACTGTGGGAGGCGTTCCTCACACCAAGGATCATGCCTCTTCGATTCAGGAGCTCTAAGACTCACTTGAGTCTGATTGCATACCAACCAAACCTGGTATCTCGCCAGTTTGGTATTATTCAAACCCTACCTTCTCCAATCTTTCCAAGAGAGAAGTCTATGTTGTACTTCTGCAATGATTACACCGAAGAAGCTGCCATTAAGCATATCGGAAGATATGCTGGTCGAACAGTTCTCTCGTTGTTTGACTACCAGCTCAACTTTCTCTGCTCACCATCCTTCGAGGAGTGGTGGAAAAGTTATTACGCTGAGGAGTTTTTCAACGAGAAGGACTTCGTGGATGAGCTTCAGAAATCCTTTGTCCTTGTGTTGGACAAAATAAAGAAATGTAAGTTCATCCTTTCACATTACTTTGTCTTTCTCTTTCGACTGCTAGCCTGTTAACTATTTTATTTGCTTTCAGTTGTTCGAAAGCCTGCAGCCAAGAAGGCTGCAGAAGGCCAACAGGGAGGAGGCCCCTCAACAAAACCTCCACCGCCGGCGAAGACCACAACCAACCAACAGGGGGAAGGCCCTTCGAAGAAGCCTTCTGTATCGGTAACCAGACTTTCATTATTTTCTTCTGGCTTTCGATTTTTGACTTTAGATGCAATAGCTAAGTCGAATTCCCATTGGTTTTTTAGGCACCTTCGCCCAAGAAACGGCCAGCACTGGTGGTCGAATCTGGGAGCGACGAAGAAGATGATTCTCCCCCTGCTCCTCTAAAAAGGCGAAAGCTGACGAAGGACACTCCTGCTCCTGCTCCTGAGGGTCGAACAATTAGAATCAAGGTTGCTGGGAGAAAGCCCAGGCCACCTCCAGTGATCATTGAGGAGCCAACGGAGGAGGAACTAAACGTTCTTCTCAATAAGCCTGTCGAAAGCGACAATTCCAGCCCTGGGGCTGAAGCTAATTTACAGGTAATCTCTTAGACCTTTTTGTAACTTAGGCGTAGATACCTGCATCCGATTATGTCTCTTTCGATTTCTGAAGATTTTTTCTCTTTCCTTTCTCAGGACACCACTGAAAGCTCACCACCAAGGACTTCTGAAACACTGGAATCTGCTGAACTCAGCAGGCCACAAGAAAAAGGCTTGGAAAATGACGAAGCCCATACTGAAAATGAGGCCAATGCTGAGACGGTAGAAAAACCCACAGAAGATCCTCAAACGGAAGAACAACAACCAAAAGAGGTTCAGGTGGTGGATCTGTCGGAAGAGAATCGTGAAGAAGGGGACCAAGGCAATGCTGGCGAAGAAAACCAAGGTGCTGCTGGCGAAGAGAACCAAGGTGACACTGGCGAAGGGCACCAAAGTGACGCTGGCGAAGGGCACCAAAGTGACGCTGGTACTGCCCCAGTCCGAGTCGAAGGGAAACAAGTCGAGACACCTAACACTCAACAACCTCAAACCCAAGACAATGTTGTTGCAAGGGTTGTTACCTCAACGAAGCACAGGTCGAAAGAGGACTTAGAACTCTTGAAACAAACTGACCCTGTTAGCTATCTCAACGCAATCATCGAGAGCAAGAGTTCGTCCGATGCTAGTCAGGAGGTTCCTACCCTGTCGGGGAAGTCCACTGAAACCTCTCCTCTCGATGAAGCTTTGGCGAAGGTTAAGGCCCAGTTTTTCAAGAAGGACTTGATGAAGGCTTTAGAGGGGGACCCCACTGCTCCATCATACTTAAGGGATGTTTTGAATGCTGTCGACTTGTTAGCTGTAGCTCCTGAAGTTTCAGGCTTGATCATGGAGTTACACTCTATGATTGATCAAGTCTCAGCAGATTATAGGCGCCAAAGGGGCTTTAATAGTCAGCTTGAGGTGTTGTATGGCAAAAGCTCCTCTGCATGGACTGCTGTTTCGGAGACGACTTCTCGAATTGCGGAGTTGTCGAAGCAAAAAGCATCTACGCAGGAAGAAGTTGATGCCATCGATCGAGAGAATGCTTCCTTCAGGGCACGAATCGAAGAAATAGAGGCTAAGATAAATGCCAACACTAAACGCAAGGAGGAACTTCTTTCGACCGTCTCAGACACCGAGAGTCAAACTGAAATCAAACAAGGCCTGGAATTTGCTGAGAAGGCCCAAGGCTTCGACGCTCAGATTGCCAAGCTTGTGCAGGAGAACGCCTGGTGCAAGAAAAGATTGGAGCTGCAGCAAGTCAAATACCTTCGACTCAAGGACTCTGTTCCCTTCTGATTGATTCAGCTTTTGTAACCATATTTTGTAATCTATATTCGACAATATTGCCATCTTGGCTAAAAATTTATAAAAATTTCCATTTTGGCTTTTTATGGTCTTGTTATTTTATTATTTTATTTTTATCTCTTGGAGTGTAGGTTTGTATTTTTTCAAATATTTACCATTTACTCTCAAGAGCCTTTTATCTTCACCTAACTCTTCGACTTCATAGGCTCCACCAGAAAAAGTTTGGATAACTCTGAATGGTCCTTCCCATTTGGGTGACCATTTCCCCATGCTTCGATCCCTTCGATCCATGGGAAGAATTACCTTCCAAACTAGCTCTTCAGGCAAAAATACCTTAGGTTTCACCTTTTTATTATAAGAGTCTTCTACTCTTTTCTTCTGAAGCCTGAGTAGGTCAAGAGCGCGCAATCTCTCTTCGTCTAAATCCACCAGTTCGTCTAACATCATGTTCCAATATATCTCAGAGGGAATATCATAATGCCTCTGAACCCTTGCAGATTGAAGACAAATTTCTGCTGGCAACACTGCATCATGGCCAAAAGTCAGCCTATATGGTGTTGTACCTGTGGCTTCCTTTGGGGACGTTCGACAAGCCCATAAAATCTGGTCTAACGTCTTATGCCAATTCTTTGGTTTCTTCCCAACATGTTTCTTTATCAAGCCAATCACCACTTTGTTGGCTGCTTCGACTTGACCATTTGCCTGTGCATAATAAGGCGTTGATGTTAGGAGTTTGAAACCTGTTTCCTGAGCAAATTCCTGCATCTTTCGACCAGTGAAAACTGATCCTTGATCAGTTGTTATCGTCTCAGGGATTCCATACCTAAAGATAATGTTCTTTTGAATAAATTCAATGACATTTTCTTGGTCTACATTGACTAAGGGAATAGCTTCGATCCACTTAGTAAAATAATCAATGCCTACCAGTATGTATTTCTGACTCTTTGATGATGCTGGTCGAATCTCTCCAATGAGATCCAACGCCCATCCTCTAAAGGGCCAACGCTTCACTATCGAGTGAAGTTCGCTTGCTGGTACATGTTGGATACCTGTATGGACTTGACACTCTTGACAACCTTTGGCGAACTCAACACAATCTTTCAGCATAGTGGGCCAATATAGTCCTTGTCGAAACAACAACCATTTCATCTTATGGCCTGCTTGGTGAGCCCCAAATGCCCCAGCATGCGTAGTCGAAAGGGCTATGTATGCTTCAGTTTCACTTAAACATTTTAGCAATACCCCTTCAGGCGTTTTCTTGAATAACTCATTACCCATGAGTACATAACTCAACGCCCTGTACTTTGTTTTTCGTTCTGTCGAAGCTCCTGGATTTTGAAGATAGTCCACAATGGGTTTCCTCCAATCCTGCTCTGACAAATTATCTATGAACGAAATTTCGAAGTTACTTTGATCAGCATATCCTAGTCTCGTCGATTCCAAGTCTGTTGGTGATAGACAAGTTGCTTTTATCTTTTCTCGAACTTCGATTGCTCTTTGTAATCTCGTTTTTGAAATTTTATACCCAGATGCAATCTGTGCCAAGTCGTTGGCTATTTGATTTTCGACTCTGGGTATGTGTCGAATATTGACCATTTCAAATTTTTTCAACAAACGATTTGCTATCACAAAGTACATAATGAGATTTTCTCTTATGCATTTATATTCCTTTGTGACTTGCTTAATGACTAACTCTGAGTCTCCCATTATTTCGACTCGAGTTGCCCCCAATTCCAACAATATCTCAAGGCCAGTAATTAGAGCTTCATACTCGGCCTCATTGTTCGAACAAGAACCTGATATTTTGTACTTGAATGTTGTTGGAATTTTATCTGGAGAAATAATCAAGACTCCTACCCCTGTTCCATCTTTATGGCTGGAACCATCGAAGTAGAATTTCCAAGGCTCTATCTCCACATAATTAACATCCTCAACTCGAATTGAGTGGTCGACTATAAAGTCTGCAACCACTTGTCCTTTTACTGCCTTAAGAGGCATAAAGGTCAAGGAGTATTCAGTTAATGCTAATGCCCACTTGCCAATTCGACTATGCAAGATAGGTTTCGACAACATATACTTGAAAACATCAAAATGAGACGAGACATACACATCAACTGGTTTTATATATTGCTTGAGTTTTGTACAAGAGAAATACAGACATAGACACAATTTTTCAACTTCGCTATATCTAGTTTCTGCATCGTTCAAAACTCTACTAAGATAGTAAATGGGTCTTTCGACTCCATTCTCATCTTCTTGGGCTAACATGCTTCCCAAAGTTTTGTCGGATGCAGCTATGTACAATCTCATACTCCTATTGCTACAAGGAGGCACCAAAATAGGTGGCTTAGTGAGGTACCCTTTGATTTTGTCGAAGGCTTCTTGTTGCTCTTGCCCCCATTCGAACCCCTCTTTATTCAGTCGAAGTAAGGGTGAAAAGGCATGAGCTTTCCCACTTAGATTAGATATAAACCTCCTTAAGAAATTTATCTTGCCTAAGAGAGATTGCAGTTCCTTCTTATTCGATGGCGCTTTCGCTTCCAGAATTGCCTTCGTCTTGTTCTGGTTTATTTCGATTCCTTTCTTGTGGACAACGAAGCCCAAGAAATCTCCAGCTTTCACACATAATGCACACTTCAAAGGGTTCATCTTCAGACCATGTTCTCTCATTCTTTCGAATGATTGTCGAAGGTGGTCAATATGATTCTTCCTGGAAACAGATTTTATAACAATGTCATCAATATATACTTGCATAAAAGTGTTAATAAAATCATGGAAGATAGTATTCATTGCTCACTGGTACGTTGCCCCAGCATTCTTTAGGCCAAAAGGCATCACTACCCATTCGTAAGTGCCTAAGGCCCCAGGGCATCGAAAAGCTGTTTTCGACACATCCTCTTCAGCAATGAATATTTGATTATATCCTGAATAGCTATCGAGCATGCTCAGGTATTCATAGCCAGCGGCAGAATCGACTAGCATCTCCGCCACAGGCATAGGATATTCGTCTTTGGGTGTAGCAGCATTCAAATCTCTGAAATCTATGCACACCCTTAATGTACCATTTTTCTTAATTACTGGCACAATGTTTGCAATCCATTCGACATACCTTGTAACACGTATGAATTTGCATTTCAGCAGTCTTTCGACTTCCGTCTTGATCTTCGACAGTATTTCTGGAGCGAAGCGTCTTGGATTCTGCTTGATTGGCTTCTTCCCAGGTTTGATTGGCAACTGAAGTTCTACCAATCCTCTGTCGAGACCAGGCATTTCGTCATAATCCCATGCAAAACAGTCTTTGAACTCTTTCAGCAATTGGATTACTTCCAACCTAAGTTCTGGGTCAATCTTGGCGCTGATGTAAGTTGGCCTTTTCTCTGACCCTTCGCCTAAGTTGATTTCTTCTAAAGGATCTTGCGCTAACATTTTAATGTTGTTCGCCAAGGGGTCCTTTTCGAAGCCCAAAGGCTCATCGTCATAAATGGCGTCGAGCCTCTGTTCCTACATTTCTTCTTGCACGATATCAGGGGGTTTTGGATCGAAATCCTTTCCTGGACCTGCAGCAGATAACTGTTGATCATTGGCCTGTGTGGCCATGTACTTCACTTCGGCTTCGAGAGCCGTTATCATCTTAGTTTCGGCTACATAAGCCGAAATTCGCTTCAAAGATTGTGACTCAGTCATTATCACTGAATTCACTTCCCCAACCAGTTGGTTGGATATCAGTTAACCCACTGAAGTCTATGTGGGACAAGTCTTCTCTGTTCCATTGGAAACCATGCTCAGGATGCAGGTATAGGGAACAAAAAGTGTTTGGCGCTGGCGCCATGTCGAAGTCAGGTGTTGGACATGGCCCTATGTGAGCCAAGTTCTTGTCGAAATCTGCCAACCCCAGGTGATTCACTTCGCCTAGGTAATAACTTTGATCTGCCTCTATGTTTTCGACCATCCCATCTGGACGCCATAGGAGCAGCCTCTGATGCATTGATGATGGCACAGCTCCAACACCATGAATCCATTCACGGCCCAACAAAAGATTGTAGTTAGGTTTGGCCGATATGACCATAAACATTATTGGTCGAAGGATAGACCCTACTTTGATATCTAGCTGGATCACTCCCATAGTGGTCCCTATGCCGCCCTCATAGTTCGACAGGACCATGTTGTGAGGCTTAATGTCCTCATCCCTTTTGCCAATTTTCCTTAGCATAGAGTGAGGAATAATGTTGATGGTTGCCCCACAATCCACCAATATTTTATTCACAGTAGTTTCTTCGAGTTTAGCCCTTATGAATAAAGGCTTGAGGTGATTTTTCATCGCCTCCGTGGGTGGTTCGAAGAATCCATTCTGTTCCTCAGTGGTGCCATTGTCCATGACGAAATAGCACACTGGCCTGTGTTTGGCCATTTCTTGTTCCACTTCCCAGTCACTTGCTTCGACCTCCACTTGTCGGTTGAATTCTCTGGGCAGCACTGAGACTATATTCACCATTATGTCCAAAGTATCATCAGACTTAGAATCGTCTTCGTCTTCGACTTCACTTTGGTTAGGCCAAACTAGCCTGTTGGTTACTGGCTCTCTTTCTAGAGGTTTCCTTTGCTTCCTTTGAGGAACATTCGAACTGGTTTCTGCCTTTGGTTCGTTGGCAGCCTCCCTTTCAGCTTTTCGTCTCCTTTGGTATCTCCTCCATTGAGATCGAGACATGGGATTTTTACCTTTGTAGTTGCTTGACACTTGTGCAACTTTAGGTGCAGCAACCTGAGGCTCTTTCTTTTGAGTCAAAGAGGAACCCCTTGGCACGTCGAAAGAGTGCCATTTCTCCTCACTTGGCCTTTTTCGACCAGAGGTTTTGTACCAAGTATCTACTGGCACATTTGTGGGAGGCCTAAAAGTCAATGGCCTCTTTTCTTGGTTTGAACCTCTTTGGGAGGCTCTTCTGGGGTCATGTCGAAGATCAACATTTTCCCTTCTCTTATTCGCTGCTCTTACGCCTTGAATGTGCTCAGCAGCTTTTTTGTCAAAGATCGAACTGCATCTTGGACACAGCATCACCTCTGATTTCTTTTTCTGGCATCTTTGTAAAAAATCTGCCAAATTTTCATTTTCCCGAGGGAAAGCAGTCTTATTAGCTTGTTCTTGCCTCATGGCCTCTTCTGATGCTTTTGGGTCAGAAAGTTCGACCATGTTGATATTCATTGTATCTTTGTTAGCAAGAGTTAACTGCTTCATTTGTATCTCCAGATTCTCCGTCTGGCCTTGAACTGTGGCCAAGTGGGAACTGGGTTTTGGTCCAGTTTTTTGTGCTTCAGCGGTCTCCAACTTCGGGCTTTCGACCGCTTTCTGAACTGCTTCAATTGTCTTCCTGGATAAATTTCCAGAAAAACTGCCAAATATTGGCATGTTGATATGGTCCTTTGAGACTTCGACCATTGTAATTCCTGGCTTCTTCGACTGGCTCCTGGTTGCCTCTATCACGTTCACCTCAGAGGGCTCAGCATAGTGGGCTTTAGCCTGCAATGGATTTGAGTCGACAGCCATGGGGGTTTTGTCAGCAAACTTCAACCTCCCTTCTTCGATAGCGTCTTGCACAAGATTCCTGAAAAGAAAACATTGAGAAGTTTTATGGCCCAAAAAATTATGATATTTGCAAAAACCTCTCTTCTTTTTTTGATCAAGAGGAGGCACTTTTACCCCTGGGGGTACTATCATTTGGCCATCTTTAACAAGCAAGTCGAATATTTCATCACATTTTGTGATGTCAAAACTATAAGTCTTTTTGGGGAACCTATCGTTGGTCCTATCTGGACCAATGGGATTTTTCTCACTTGAGGGGACTAACAGTTTACAAGAGTATGGTGGCCCTTGTTTCAGTTCTGCTAAATCGACTTCTCCTTCTTCGACAGCTAAAGTATCGTCGAAGGATTCTGGATCTTCGTCATCCATCTTAACGTACGCTATCCTCTCTCTCTTGTGAGTTTTCGTTGCCTTTGCTTTTTCAGCTTTGAGGCGTTCTACCTGTCGAACTCTATCGGCCAGTTGGGCCATGTCTCTCAGGTATTGGGTGTCTAGCTTCTTCCTAATGGAATAATCTAAACCGCCTGCGGCTATTTCGACTAACTCATGTTCTGGAACTTGTGTAAAACATCTCGCCTTGAGCAACCTAAACCTATTGAGATATTCGTCTATAGGTTCAGTGAAACGTCTCTTCACACTGGCCAATTCTTTCAGGCTTATCTTGGTTTGCCCCATGTAGAATTGCTCATGGAACAATCTTTCCAACTGGGTCCAGTGATGGATCGAATTGGGGGGGAGAGTTGTAAACCAAGTAAAGGCGTTCTTTGTTAAAGAACTTGGGAAGTACTTGATCCTCAGGTTCTCGTTATTCGAAATGTCACCTGCTTCGATCAAGTATCTCGCTACATGCTCGACAGTAGATTCTGTCGTGTCCCCAGAGAACTTAGTAAATTTGGGGACTTTGCATCTAGGAGGTAAGTCCGTTTGTAACACGTACTCTGACAATGGAGATGTAAAGTTGGGCCTTCGAAAGCCCATGTTCATCCCATTTTGATTCATGATCCTTTCGATCATGGTCGCCAGATTATTTTCCAAACCCATGTTTTGGTATTGGACATGCTGAACTACTTCGTCAGCATTTTGGTTTCTGTTAACTAACCTTACCTCTGGAGTTATTACCCTAGGTTCCTCGACAGGTTGATCCAATCGTACCCTAAGGTTTTCTTCGACAGGCTGCTGAGCCTAATTGATGGTGGTTTCTTCCTCTAAGAATATCCCCTGGTTTCCCCTTATTTGAGCCCTTTGGGGCTGTCGAATAGGTTGGGGTACTCCAAAGAAATCAGCCAAACGCGTCATTTGCGCTGTCACTTGCTGATTCGATTGAGTAGTGTTCTGTATTAGAGGGTTTAGCACTGTACTCAAAGTTTATGCCAACATTTGCACCATATCATGGTTGCTTTCGTCCATTTGTTGCCTCAAGACTGCTGTCGAGGCATTTGTAAGGCCATGGGCTACTTGGGACGTTCCTCCTAAGATTTGGGTCCTATTTCTATTCGCCATGCCTACTCCAGAACCTTGGAGTGGCGAAGAGGCACTCACTAAAGTATCTGAAAAAGTGGACGCAGCATTCGTCAGGCTAGCCAAGTCGGAAGTTGGCATGCCATAGAGTGGCATAAATCCTGGGGGAACAAAAGGCCTTGTGCCTAAATTTCCCCTTGGTGGGGGAGTTCCCAAAGACGCTCTGGGGCCTGTGAACGAAAGTAACGGCCCCGTTGCTGTGACTGTCACTGCTGGTGTCGAACCAACAGTTGTCGCTTCACTTACGGTCGTACTAACCGTTGCTCCCACATTCGTTTGTGGGATTTCGTTATTGTTTGGCGGATTCGCCATCTCTTCCCTTCTTCTGGCAGTATCGTTATCGTTAGTGTATATTCTACCACTTCTCAATAACATACAACTCTCCTCGAAAAGATGAGATTATTTTCAACAATCAACACACAGTCCCACCAGGTGTGCCAATTTGTTTACCTTGGTATTTGGTAAACAACCGCTGATCCTCCAAATGGTTACTTATTTGGTTACTCGCAGGATCGATCAGATTGATCCTAGGACATAGGTTGATTTTGAAGTTTTGATTAAATTGGATATTAGTTAAATGACAACAGAATGAAGAGGCTTTAAATAAATTGCATGAAGAAAGGACTTGGTAAAATAAATAAGGCTTTAAATGAAAGGGCTTCGACAGGAATGTAAAGAAGAAAGCAAGTAAATTTCTGGAAAAGTAAATGACTTTGATTAATAAAGTTGGTGTTTCACACATACATTTCTCAACAATTCTTTCTCACACGCTGGGTACTCGAATCTATATGAGTGACTTTGTATAGAATTGTGAACACACGCGAGAAACTACATGACTACTACTATTTATACTAAAACATCCCAAGTAACCGTCGGGCAGTTACACTGCTTCGAGATGAGTCCACTTGGCACGTTCTCAACGTTCGACGCTCCAGATCTTTGCACGTTGCACTTGGTAACCGCTGGAAACCGTTTTCCCTCCAAACGCTTGAATTTCAAACTGTTCCACTCTGAACCATCGAACACTTCTGTCGAGAAGCATCTTCGACGAGAAACACCTTCGACGTCGAAGGCAACCAACTTCTCCCTTGGAAGAAATCTTCTAAGTACCTTGCCATCTTTCGATGGGCATTTCGACGGACCTAGCTAGTCGAAAACATCCTTCAGTTTTAATGGCTGACATTAATGAAACAAGAGTGTCGAATTTAGGAGCCAACAGGGATGCCCCAGTTTTGTAAGTCTCCTTCATAGGTTTTGACTTAATGGGCTTTTATTTTGAGAAATGATGACTGCCTGTCTTTATGATCATTCGGAACCATCACTGTCTTTTGTTTTGTAAGGACTTCTTTGGTGTCATTCATTGTGCACTTGGATTAACTGAGAGAACTACCCTGCCCCAGGTTATGATTAAGGGTTTTAATTCTCGAAAAGAAAAACTCCTACTTCTTTGGCTCAGAAGGGGTTGACGAGGGATTATCTTCCTTATAACTCCAGTGTTTAGGAATTGAAACAATGCCTGTACCTCATCAGCGGGGTCTGTTGAAAAGCATACTGTAGATTGTGGTATCGTTTTCGTCATCCTCCCTTAAGAGGCTTAGAGTTTTCAATCGAGAGTTGAACATCAAGAAAAAATAAAAGCAATTTTGAATATAGAGAACACAATTACTTCAAAACAGACACGTGTAATGCATTAATGAAATAATAGAGTTTGACATGATAATTGTTTGAATAAGCATAGAAAAATACAATATCAGAATTTAAATGAACAAGAGTCTCTCAATCCTAGCCATGTTTTGGCAAGGGAGCAGTGATCACATCGGGAGTCTCAGCAGGCTCGAATTCGATCTCCTTGGCGTCAATCATGTTCTGAATCTTGTATTTCAGCGCCCAACAATCCTCAGTATCGTGCCCCGGGCTTCCGGAATGATAAGCACACCTCGCATCTGGGTTGTAGCTTGGAGAAGAAGTTTTAGGGTTTGCAGGAGGGTTGATCACCGCAATCAGGTTCATCTTCAACATGTGCTGCAATGCTTGTGACAACGGCATATTGATGTTGGTGAACTGTCTTTTAGGCTCGTCCAGCCTTCGATGATTTCCCTTCTGCTGTTGTCGGCATGGTGTAGAACCAGAGATCAGGACTGCCCCTACATGTTGGTCACGATGACTCTTCTGACTGTACGCAGCATTGGACTCTTTCTTGAATGGTTTCTTCTCAGTGTTCGAGGAGTCACCCTTTTGTATCTTCCAAGTTTTGATACCAGCTTCGATCCTCTCACCAGTCAGGATCAGGTCTGTGAACCCAGCAGAAGAATTCCCAATCAGATGGTTGAAGAAAGGACCAAACAGGGTCCCCAAGAACATGTCGACGAGTTCACGGTCAGTCAACGGTGGCTGCACCCTGCCAGCCAGGTCTCTCCACTTTTGCGCGTACTCCTTAAAACCTTCACCCGTCCCCAGTGACATACCCTGGAGTTGGGTACGCGTAGGAGCGAGGTCGGCATTATACTGATACTGCTTATAAAAAGAGGTTGCCAAGTCCTCCCAGTTACGAATACTGGTTCCATTCAGCTGATAGAACCATTCGAGCTGAGTCCCTGAGAGACTTTCCTGGAAGAAATGGATCCATAGATTCTTGTCTACCGTGTAGGGATGGATCTTCCTTGCGTATGAACGGAGGTGCAACCTAGGACAGGAAGCCTCGTCGTATTTTGCAAAGGCAGGTGCCTTGAACTTGTGAGGGATCACCACCCCAGAAGATAAGCCTAGGTCTCCAAAGTCCAACCCGGGCACCTGTTGAATCTCCATGGCATTTAGACGGTCCTCTAGTTACTTGTACCTGTCCTCAGCAGGAGGGTACTGTTCATCATTGAAATCTGTCTCGTTGTCGGAGACCACGAGACTAGGAACCTCTCTCCCTTGTAGGCTGTCTCTCCCAGCAGATGGGGTGGTTAGCTCAGCCTCATTTTGTGATCCATTCCCAGATATGCGTCTAGGGTTGAACAAAACAGTCCTTTTCTTCTTCTTCTTCAAAAGCAAAGTCTTCAATTCCTGTTGTCCCTGGGCTAAGCTCATGACCAGCTCCTGGAACTGGGCGTTCTGGGCCTGGAGGGCCTTGATAGCTTGTTCATTGGATGATTCAGGATTCATGATGATGGCTGAAATAAACAGCGAAGAAGATTAAGCAACCTGTAGAACAGAGTACCTGTAATGCAATGATATGTATGTATGCATGCGATGTTTTCAAGGATCTCGCGGGGTAAACAGAGAAACTTGTTAGAATTTGAATTTGGGTAGCTTGATTGAAGGAACTTCATGTTGTTGAGAGTCCTTCTTCAAGAGTTAAGGCTCACCATATCGAGTGGGTCATAGCCCCTGACAACCTTGGCTAGAGGAAAGTAAATCCCCTTTGCCCCTTTCTAGACATTTGATTCATCATGACCTGCATCACAGACCCTTGAGATCCTTGAAATGGATTAGCCCTTATGCAAGATGTATGCAATGGTATGATGATATGATGTTGTGTTATGTATGGAGTGATGTAAGTGAACCCTGTTATGAGTCCAGATTAAGGACTGTAAACAAAACCTGCAAGGAACTCAAGTGTCAGATAACAAGCATGCAAGTAGTCAAGTTTGAAGGCACACAAGTCACACAAGACAGCCCTTAGAGTTTAGGCCAGCATGAAGTTTGGGGTACTACCCTCTTGAAGTTGGTGGGCTCAAAACCTGTCCTATCAAAAGTAACTGGGTTCTAAGGAGCTCAATATCATTGGGTTGTTTTCTATGTTCATTGTTTTGATTTAGCCACTGAACTGGCGATCAAAATATTCCAAGAAAACAACCCTCAATGAGTGTAGTATCGAGTATCAACCAACTTTGGACTGCACCAAAGTCAGTCATCTCACTACCCCTAAAGAGGCCAGGATGGTTCAATTAAGGTTCCTAAGGTCAGTTGATGCTTCACGACACCACGTGGCGGCCCCGAACTCTCCTTGACTTGACTCAAGGGTTACCGGTACTCACCAAAGTGCCACATCAACGTAGCAAACTGCTTCAACCGTGTCGGTATACCCCGCACAGTTCCCTCACAGTTTGTTGCTACTTTCTAAAAGGTATCCCCCAGATCCGGGTTAGGATCTATGAAACTTCCAAGACAGGCCCACAATATTAAATCAAGC
The DNA here is from genome assembly GCA_948472305.1 of Vicia faba. Lineage (NCBI taxonomy): Eukaryota > Viridiplantae > Streptophyta > Magnoliopsida > Fabales > Fabaceae > Vicia > Vicia faba. The sequence continues at coordinate 472,545,863 of OX451739.1, forward strand.
AAAGCAAGCAATTGAAAACATGATGATGAACTATTCCTAAGGTACACCACACTTATTAATTCCCCAGCAGAGTCTCCAGTTCTGTGATCGGTGGAAATAGAACTGACTGTTTTTAGCTGGTTTCGTGAAATGTCGCGGTAAGCAAGAGTCGCCACCGTCTTTTATGTTCTCCAACATGGAAAGGACAAAAGCACAGCAAAATTCCTTCTTTGAGAATGTTTCTCGGTTCGGGAGGTAGATTTATAGAAAGGGAAGGTGTTAGCACCCTTTCTATCCATGGTTATCCATGGGCTCTTAGGTACTTGCTCTTATGTTTTCAAAATTGTTTTCTTTTCAAGTGTGTGTGGGTTTTGAAAAAGTTTCGTTTGAAAAATTTCTAAGTAACTTTTGTATCAGTCCTCAAGAGTGTATGAAAAATTTGTTTGAAAACTTTTGAAAGTGTAAGTGTGAAAAGTATTTTTGTTTATTTTTAAAAGAGCAAGTACTTAAGAGAAATCTACCTACTCTAAGGAATTAGGTTGTGTAAAAGTCCTTTAGATAGTGCTATCCCACCATTTAGAGGTAGGTAGCACCATCGTTGGAGGTGTTCGGGTCAATTCGATTAAGGGACATGTGTGGTCACCGAAGCAATGGTAGGACGCCTTAGAAGTAACCCTAATGTCCTAGATCCTTTGTATCCGAGGCAACCGTTTCGAGGCAACTGGATCTTTTGGACAGAAGGGAGACCTCTAAGACACCCTATACTTGATGACCACGTTGAGGCAACCAGTGAGGCGTACCCTAAGGAGTGGCATGTGCATGTGTGTTGTGTTTCAGTTAAGGTTATCTTGTACATGTTATTTGTGAGCTACGGATTGGTTTTATTATTCATACATTCTTTCATGCATTTTTTAACAGTTAGGAGTGCGGAAAATAAATTGCGGGGAGATAAATCTAGCTATTACAAGGCGCGGGTCTATACATCGCCAAAAACAAAAACCCGTTTTGAAAAAAATAGACTGCGAGAAAATAAATAAAGCAATAAAAGAGGTCCTAATTAACTATTACATTTCCAGAAGCAGTTACATGAATATAATGAAAATAAACAAATACGCGCGAATAGAAATTTAATCGGGAACGTCCTAAGGGTGTTGACCCTTTTTTAAGAAAGAATTGAATTTTTTCCCTTTTAAAATTAAAACTAAGAACTAATTAATTAATTATTTATTAAAAGAAAAAAAAATGTTTTTTGTGTTTTTTATGTTTTTAATGAAACAAAATTAAAAAAAGAAATTAAAAGTTGAAAGTGAAAGGCCTAATTCTAAATTAATTTTACTTATTAGAAAAATGTTAAAATTGTTCTAATTACACAACTAATTAATTAATATTAAAATTTATTCACAAAATAAGTTAATAAATAATAAAATGTTTTTTTTTTGTTTTTTCTGAATTTTATGGGGAAAATTAGTTTGTTAGGTTAATTAACAATAATGATAATAATTAAAAAAGGAAATTATAAGGGAAAGAAAAAAGAAAAAAAAAGTAACAAAAACCATGGGGGGTTTGGGCTTTTTTTTGGAGGTGTTGATTGCAGTTTTTTGGCCCACTAAGCTCAGGCACGTTTGACTTTTGCAATTGCCTGCATGTGCTTTGACTGAAGAACATGGTGCTCCTTCTTCCCTGGCCTTTGGATGGCTGTTGAATACACTTGGCATGCTGGATGAGTGAGGTTTATGGTGGATGCTATTTGAAGGCCTGCATAAGAACATAATAGAAAAAATAATATTGAGTTTTGGGGGGACCTGGGAATCGAACCCAGGTCCCAATGATCATTTGCCAACACCTGTACCACTGAACCAATTATGCGCGTTTGTTAATATAGTGACAATTAAATATATTATGTAAAACAAAAGTATATGCTGGAAACATAAAAAAGCGCGCGTCATATTTGAAAGACCCAACCACCTGCTTCCACGTCCTTCATCTTCTTCATTTTCTCTGCAACATAAAATCAAATAGCGGGGGTTTTAAACCCCCACAAAGTGAAATGACAAAAAATAACGAATAGAGCTACGCTCTATATAAATTGGGCGCGAGGGTTGCAATGAGTTCTTCTGGTCATTCTGAGTTCAACCATGGGCGTCATGAAGGCTAATTTTACCTATGTTGTAAAGCCCCAATCTGGAAGCTCTGAAACCCTAGAATTTAACAATGGTGTTTTGTAATTCTGGGCGCCATAATGCAATTCAATTACACTAATAGCTTCGTATGGGTCCTGTGAACACAATACAATCAATAAAAAATGTTAAAAATGCATGAATCGATGATTATGATTTTGAAAAAAGTGATGAACCGTATGACTGTGAATGGCGTTTCCTGGAGCTTTAAAGCTTGTTTCTGATTGCAAAATGTTCCTGGAAGGTCCAGCAAGGTGTTTGAATCAAGAAAAGGCTTCCAATTATGCTGGAAGGTTGATTTCAGATTTGACTTTTGCTTGAGTTTTTTTGGAATTGGTTTGGCCCTTTTTGCAGCAGCTTTTTTGTGTCATGTATTAGGTCTTGGTCTTGCATATGTATGGGAATGCATTTAAGTGATATGATGAGCCAATGATCCATTGCATTCAAGTTTTTTGGATTTTGCTTTAACACCATTAAAGAAACATTCCAAGTTTGTTCAAATTTTGAATTCTATGCATAATTGAGCTTGGCACGAATTTGGTAGGTTGTTCATGACACATAAAAGTCATTCAAATCAAAAGATGTTAATTAATTTTTTTTTTTTTGAATTTTATGGATTTAAAATGAATTAAATCAAATAAAATTAAATAAAAATAGAAAAATTAATGTTTAATCTTGAAATTGATCATGGGACACGTGGGTGGCATGACAAGGCTGAATCAAGTGGAAGAAAGTGGGCCCTTTTGTCAAAAATTGAAGTTTCAAGGATAGTTGACTTTTTCCATTTCACAAAAATTTCCCAACTTCTCCAATGCATATCTTGCTCAATTTTGATCATATGAACATGTTCTTGGACATTTTGGAAAGGTCTTGAAGTCCTATAACCAATGCCTTTGGTCCCATGTCATTTTGATTTACCAATCTCAAGTTATGGTCTTTGACTTAAAATGCCTTTTTGTTGACTTTTGAAAATGACCTATAACGTTGAAATTGATAACTTTTTGTGAGAGAATTTCTTGGACTTGGAATGTGAAGATGAGTTGTAGGAAATGTCCTCCCCTTAAAAATGAGCATTGGATGGGATTTTTCTGATGAACCATGAAAAAGTTATGCCTTGGTTAAGTTACAGTTGACTTTTCAGCTGTCCCAAAATGGAAACTTTTGCATCTTGATGATTTTTGAGCCATGCTTGTGGAATCATGATCAAGACTTGATCAAATGATGATTGTGGCTTCAAAATAAGATGTTGACCAAAAATTTTGACTTTTGACTGCCAAATGACCATTTTGCCCCTGCAGTTGATTGTGGAGCAACTAGGGCTTTTGACTGTGCAACTTGACCCTGTGAGCCTTGAAACTTGGCGTGTAGATGCTTGACAATGTGTATAGGCCTATGGGACTTGATTGATCCCTTGAAAACCTCAACTTCCTTGCAAGAACCAAAACCCTAATTTGACTGGCTTAGGAGGGTGGTTGACTGTGCAACCCTTGAGTAGACTTGAGCAAATTGAGATGATGCTTGTCAAAACTTTGAAGAATATGGGAGGGAAAATTTTGGGGTACAACAGTTGCCCCTGTTCAATCTTCTTAGACCTGAGGATGTAGATTGGCTTGCGTGCCTTTCGTGATCCGAAGGTGGAAGATGATTGAACACTAGAGTGCCCAAAAATTTGCACTCGCATAGTAGAGTATCAGCAGTGTGATAGCGGGAATGGGCTTACAGATGCCATTTGGAAAGATGGTGGATAGGGGGATGGGCTTATAGATGCCATCTGGGGGTGTGATTGAACCTAATCGGGAATGGGCTTATAGATGCCATTTGGAGATGTGACAGAACCTTGTCGGGAATGGGCTTATAGATGCCATTTGGAGACTATTGATAGGTGGATGGGCTTATAGATGTCATCTGAAGGTGGTCTGTTGAACTATAATTTTTGTAAGTTGAAAGAGGGAACCTGTGTAGGGTTTCCTGATGATGAGCTCGTGTAAAACTGCATCTTGGAAAGATGGACACCTGTGTAGGGTTGACTGATGATGAGCTCGTGTAAAACTGCATCTTTGGAGGAAGGAAACCTGTGTGGGGTTTACTTTGATGATGAGCCCATGTAAAATTGCATCCTGGAAGAAGTAAAACCTGGGTAGGGTTTCTGATGACGAGTCCATGTAAAACTGCATCTCTGGGAAGAGAGAACCTGTGTAGGGTTTCTTTGACGACGAGCGCGTGTAAAACTATGTCTGGAGAGAGAGAACCTGTGTAGGGTTTCTTCGGGATAAGTTCGTGTAAAACTTCCGGAGGAATCGGGGTAAGGTTACTTCGGAATAAGTTCGTGTAAAACTTCCGGAGGAACCGGGGTAAGGTTACTTCGGGATAAGTCCGTGTAAGACTTATGGAGGAATCGGGGTAAGGTTTCTGCAGGATAAGTTCGTGTAAAACTTCTGGATGAACCGGGGTAAGGTCATCTTGAGATAAGTCCGTGTAAGACTTTTGGAGAAACCGGGGTAAGGTTACTGCAGGATAAGTTCGTGTAAAACTTGAGGATATAGATTGGCTTTCGGGCCTTTCGTGATCCAAAGGTGGAAGATGATTGAACACTAGAGTGCCCAGAAATTTGCACTCGCATAGTGGAGTATCAGCAGTGTGATAGTGGGAATGGGCTTACACAGGAAGGGGAGAATCAAAAAAAAGAGACAAGGGAAAAGGATCCCAATCCTGAAGTTTCTGACAATGATATAGACTACAATGATAAGCAGTATCCTCCTAGTGAAGATAGATACAAGCAGCTGGAGGATCGTCTGAGTGCTATGGAAATCCAGAGGATACCCGGGTTGGATTTTGAAGAACTGGGATTGGTGTCGGGAGTGGTCATCCCGCAGAAGTTCAAGGCTCCAATTTTTGTAAAGTACGATGGGGTGTCTTGCCCAAAACTCCATCTTCGTTCCTATGTAAGGAAGATCCAGCCCCATACCGCTGATAGAAACTTGTGGGTTCACTTCTTTCAAGACATTCTGTCAGGGACTCAGCTTGAATGGTTCTACCAACTGGAAAGAACCAATGTCAGAAACTGGGAGGATTTGGCCGCTGCTTTTTATAAGCATTATCAATATAACGCCGACCTTGCCCCCACTCGTACTCAACTCCAGAGTATGGCCATGGGTGCAGGTGAAGGCTTTAAGGACTATGCGCAGAAGTGGAGAGACTTGGGTGGGAGAGTCCAACCCCCTCTATCTGACAGGGAGTTGGTCGATATGTTTCTTGGGACGTTGTCTGGTCCTTTCTTTAAACATTTGATTGGCAGCTCATCAACTGGTTTCACCGAGCTGATATTAATAGGAGAAAGGGTAGAAGTTGGGATTCTGAGCGTAAGATACAGAAAGATGCCTCTTAGAGTTCGATAAAGAAGCCTTTTACTGGTAAGAAGGAAGTCAGTGCCATCTATAGCCCGAGAGGCCAAAGAAGAGCTAAACATCGTCAGACCGTAAGTGTTGTAATGATACATAGACCTGCGGCTGCTCCACAATGCAACAATCAACAAAGGGTGGAAAGACCATAACGGCAATTTATCCGGATTAACATGACGTTGGCTGAAGTTCTCCCCCATAACCTTGAAAGAGGCTCCCAAGAATCCGAATACCGCATCTCCCCGATATAATCCAAATGCTCGGTGTGCCTATCATTTTGAGAGTCCTGGCCACGATACAAATGACTGTTGGGCTCTGAGAAATAAGGTACATGATCTGATCGAGGCCAAGGAAATTGAGTTCGATGCTCCGGAAAAGCCCAATGTCATAACTGCTCCCATGCCCAAGCACAATCATGGAGTTAATGTTATTGATACCAATCTGTTTGTGACCTCAGTTGATGAAGTTTCTACTCCTCTGATGACTATTAAGAAGAATTTGTTGTTGGCCGGTTTATTTTCGGGTTGTGGTGAAGGTTGCCACGTGTGTTCATCTATGCCTTCCGGTTGCCATTTGCTGAAAACAGGTGTCCAACGCCTGATGGACAGCAGAGAGATTTTGTTCGAGAAAACTTTTATTCCAACTATTCCATGTGAAGATATTGCAATTATAACCATTTTTGTCAATCCTTCCAAGGTCTCCTCGAGAAGACCTGTTAGGATTATATCTGCTCCGAGAGTCACTCCGCTAATAATCACACTTCCTGGTCCTGTCCCATACGCCTCAGACAAAGCTGTCCCCTGGCATTATGGCGTCGATGTCTACTATCATGGCGTTAAACAAGACCTGAAGAACAAAGAGCCTGATCCCGATGTCAGTAACATTGTCTGGACCAGTAAGATCACCAGAAGTGGAAGGGTTTTCTCTCCCGAGATTTCCCCAAAGACCATCAATAGGCATGTTGTTATTTCACCTGCTATTCCTACCGATGCTTCAACTACTACTCCTTTTCTTACTCCAATTGTTACTCCTGCCGGCAAGTCATCTGGTACCCGAGGCAAAGAAGTTATAGGTGAGCCTGCCCGGACGGAGGCACCTATAAAAATTGTCGTAGAAGCCTCTAAGCAAGAGATAGAGGAAATATTGAAAATAATAAAAAAGAGCGACTACAATGTGGTCGAGAAGCTGGGGCATACCCCCTCAAAGATATCGATGTTGTCTCTGTTGTTATGTTCTGAGGGCCATGCAAAGGCTTTGATTGCATTCCTCAAGACTGCGCATGTACCGCAAGAAACCTCCGCGGATCAATTCAAAGACTGTGTGGCCAGCCTGACTGCTGACAATGGGCTGGGTTTTTCAGATGCAGATTTGACACCAAAAGGGAGGAAGCATAATGATGCTCTGCATGTGTCGATCGAATGCAGGGGCACCACTATGGCTCATGTGCTGGTAGATACTGGGTCTTCACTAAATGTCATGCTGAAGAAGGCTCTCGATCAACTAGATTGTGAGGGCTTGACCTTAAAGCCTAGTAACATTGTGGTAAGGGCTTTTGATGGGTCAAAGAGAATGGTGCATGGGGAAGTGGACATCCCCGTCAAAGTAGGTTCTCAGACTTTTGAGTCCACTTTCTATGTAATGGACATCCGACCGTTATAGTCTTGTTTGTTGGGTCGTCCTTGGATCCATGAAGCTAGGGTTGTTACTTCTACACTGCACCAAATGCTGAAGTATCCATTAAAAGGGAAGATTGTCATTGTGCATGGTGAAGAGGAGTATATGGTGAGCTACCTCAACTCCTTCAGATACATAGAGATGGACGGGGAATTCATAGAGACTCCTTGCCAAAATTTTGAAGAGGTTCCCCAGATCTTGGCATCGGCTAAAAATACTACCAGCAACAAACCTCCTCTGAAGATGGCTTCTCTCAAAGACGCCAGAGCAGTGGTTGAAGAAGGTGGGTGTACCAACTGGGGACAGCTCCCTGATTTTACTCATAAAACTGACAAGTTTGGTTTGGGCTTTACTTCAGGAGCTCAAAGGGTTGTTCAACGCGCTCGAGCTGAAGGACCTCCCCTACGCATCAGTAATCGGGGAATTAATGCCATTGAAGACAGTGAGGAAGACTCTGACATTGATAGTTGGATCTACCTAACTACCAACAGTGGACCGAGTAACTGGACGGCTAGGGATTTTATACCAGTTTCTTTTATTCCGCAGTAATTGTCTTACTTGTTTTTAAGATTTGTAATAAACAATTTAAACTCTACAGCCTTGTGTCTTGCCCAAGGCACATTGGCTTTGTTTGTGAGGGCTATTATGTGTCATTTCATATATCATCAATAAAGCATTAGACGTTCCTTGCATACAAATTTTACACTCCCTGTTTTTCTTTTCTGCTTTCACTTTATCAAAACAGTTATACTCTTACACACACTCACGTCTCATACTGCAGATCCGTATCCACTTTGGATCCCATTGATAACAGTTCTGCTACTGCCGGTTATGACCGAAAATCCGATCATCCAAGCCGAGGACGAAGGTGAGGACGATTGTGAGGTACCTAGAGAACTTGCTAGACTATTACAGCAGGAAGAAAGAGCTATACAACCCCATGAAGAGCCAGTTGAGACAATAAACTTGGGCACAGAAGAGGACAAAAAAGAAGTCAAGATCGCTGTAAACCTGGGGGCTAAGACCAAACAGCGGTTGATACAGATGTTGCACGACTATGTTGAGATCTTCGCCTGGTCATATGAAGACATGCCTAGTTTAGACATTGATATTATGGTTCATCGTCTGCCGACCAAAGAAGATTGTCCTCCGATTAAACAGAAGGTCCGCCATATGCACCCTGAAATGTCAGAGAAAATCAAGGCAGAAGTCATGAAGCAGTTCGACGCAGGGTTCTTAGCTATCACCTCCTATCTGTGGTGGGTTGCTAATGTTGTCCCGGTGCCAAAGAAAGACGGTAAGGTACGAATGTGTGTGGACTACAGAGATCTGAACAGGGCAAGCCCCAAGGATGACTTCCCGCTTCCCCACATTGATGTTCTGGTTGACAACACCGCTCAACACAAAATCTTCTCCTTCATGGATGGTTTCTTTGGATATAACCAGATCAAGATGGCTCCTTAAGACATGGAGAAGACAACCTTCGTCACACAGTGGGGCACCTTTTGTTACAAGGTGATGCCTTTTGGGTTGAAGAATGCTGGGGCAACTTAACAACGAGCCATGGTCGCCTTATTCCATGATATGATTCACCATGAGATAGAGGTTTATGTTGATGACATGATAGCTAGGTCTCAAACCGAGGAGGAGCACCTCGATCATCTACAAAAGTTGTTTAACAGGTTGAAGACATACAAGCTGAGGTTGAACCCGAACAAGTACACCTTCGGGGTGAGGTCTGGTAAGCTTCTGGGCTTCACCGTCAGTGACAAAGGTATTCAGGTAGACCCTGCAAAAGTAAAGGCCATACAAGAGATGTCGGATCCCCGTACAGAGAAGGAATTTAGAGGTTTCTTGGGACGCTTGAATTATATCGCCAGGTTCATTTCACATCTAACTGCTACTTGTGAGCCCATCTTCAAGCTTCTGAAGAAAGATCAAGTGGTAAAGTGGAATGAAAAATTCCATACGGCCTTTGAAAGAATCAAAGAATACCTTCAAGAACCACCAATTCTGATGCCTCCGGTTGAAGGAAGACCTTTGATATTATACTTAATAGTGCTAGAGAATTCAATGGGGTATGTTTTAGGGCAGTATGACGAGTCTGGTCGAAAAGAGCATGCAATATACTACCTTGGCAAAAAGTTTACCGGCTGTGAGACACGATACTCACTTCTTGAGAAAACTTGTTGCGCTTTGGCATGGGCTGCTCTCCGACTAAGACAGTGCATGTTGACCCACACTACTTTGTTGATATCTAAGATGGATCCAATCAAATACATCTTCGAGAAACCCGCTCTCTCCGGAAGAATAGCGAGATGGCAGATGATCTTAAATAAATACGGTATACAATATACAACCCAGAAAGCAATCAAGGGGAGTGTATTGGCTGATCATTTGGCTCATCAGGTCGTGGATGACTACCAGTCCATGAATTTTGAGTTCTCGGATGAGAATATTATGCTGGTGACTGACTACGAAGAACCTGGACCGGATGAAGGACCAGAGGAGGGATCCCGATGGACTATGGTTTTTGAAGGAGCATCGAATGCACTCGGTAACGGCATTGGTGCAGTAATCATATCTCCTGAAGGCTGTCACACTTCTTTCACTGATCGGCTATGTTTCAACTGCACTAAAACTATGGCAGAATATGAAGCCTGTATCATGGGTCTCAAGGCCGCTATTGACCTCAGGATCAAGTTCTTAAATGTCTTCGGGGATTCAGCCTTAGTGATAAGTCATATCAAAGGCGAATGGGATACGAAGCATTTGAAACTCATCCCATACAAAGAGCACGTGATGACATTGCTCCCACACTTTGAGGAGGTAACCTTTGAACATTTCCCACGAGAGGAGAATCAGTTAGCGGACGCGCTAGCTACCATGTCTTATATGTTCAAAGTAAGGTGGGATAACGAAGCTCCCCGAATCACCATGGAAAAGTTGGATGAACCAGCACACTGTTGTGAGATTGATACTGAAGAGGTGGCAGACAAACCATGGTTTCATAAAGTGAAAAGGTACCTCGAGACTCAAGAGTAACCCGAAGGGGCATCTGTCAACAATAAGAAGTTTCTGAGAAGATTCACTGCGAAATTCTTCCTCGGTAATGGAATCCTCTACAAGCGCAATCATGAATCTACCTTACTGCGGTGTGTAGACAAGAGAGAAGCAGAGAGGATTATGACAGATCTACATGAAGGTACCTTCGAAACCTATTCCAGTGGACATACCATGGCTAAGAAGATCCTACAGGTAGGATACTACTGATCCACTATGGAAGCAGATTTTTATCAGCACTCTCGAACTTGTCATAAGTGTCAAATCTATGTTGATAAGGTGCATGTGCCTCTGGTTCCCTTGAACGTCTTGACAACTCTATGGCCCTTTGCAATGTGGGGCATTGACATGATCAAAGAAATCAGGCCCACTTCTTCCAATGGGCATCGCTCCATCCTAGTGGCCATTGATTACTTCACGAAGTGGGTTGAGGCGGCATCTTTTGCTACTGTGACCAAGAACGTTGTGGCGCAGTTTATCTGACATAACCTGATATGTCGATATGGTGTTCCTGAGAGAATTATCACCGATAATGGTACAAATCTCAATAATACGGTGATCACCGAGCTCTATAAGCAATTTAAGATACAGCATCATAACTCTTCTCCCTACCGGCCGAAGATGAATGGAGTTGTTAAAGCGGCTAACAAGAACATCAAGAAGATTGTACAGAAGATGACGGTGACATACAAAGACTGGAATAAGATGTTACCATTCGCTCTTCATGAATACCGTACCTTGGCACGTACGTCGACAGGGGAAAAACCCTACTCTCTAGTATATGGCATGGAGGAAGTCCTACCCATCGAAGTCCAGATATCTTCTCTCAGGATTATGAAGGATGCAGGTTTGAACGAAGACGACTGGATCCAGACTCGACTTGATCAGCTGAATCTAATCGACGAGAAGAGACTTACCGCTATTTGTCATGGTCAGATGTATCAAAAGCGAATGATCAAGGCTTTTAACAAGAAAGTCAGACGTCAAGAATATCAAGTCGAGGATCTGGTAATCAAGCGCATCATACTGCCGCAAGGTGATCCCAGGGGCAAATGGACTCCCACCTATGAAGGGCCATTTGTGATTAAAAACATTTTCTCGGGTGGAGCCATGATTCTACCCACCATGGACGGTGATGACCTTCCTCACCCTGTCAATGCAGACATAGTGAAAAGATACTACGCTTGATTAAAAGACCCGCTAGGTTGACTGGCCTAGGCAAAAATAAGGGCTTCCCGGCGAACCAAAAGGGTTCGGGCAAAAATAAGGGATGAAAAAATAAAAAAATTTGTACACCCAGCAAGCCAAAAACTTGAAAGGGCGGCTTGGGCAAAAAAGGGTATCCCGGTGGACTGAAAACCCAAAAGGGCAGTCCAGGAAAAAGTTAGGGATGTAAAGCGTATCACTATGTCCCATTGGATGATCTTGCGACCAGACTTCGGTATCAACCATCAAGCTCGGACGGCACCAGTCAATCTAATCAACTTTCGGCCAAGTAGCAAAGTGATGAGACGCTCGAAGACATTGGGGCAATAGCAGAGTTAGAACTCAATGGGATTGTTGCACATAGTTGTTTTCTTTTCTTTTTACACAAAATTGTATAGCTTCTATTTTTACGGCGGCGCTCTCTTACTAGAGCGTCAGCTTCCTTGTACAAAAACGCCTATTACAGGCTAACTTCGAAAATAATACAAATCATTTTTGCAAAGCTATTTGTTTCTCTTTTGTTTTTTTTTGCAAGAACGTCCAATGATTTATTCTTGACATATGCATTTGAATATGATTGCTGCTCATAAATATTTACATAAGAAACGAAAAGACAATTGCTCGTAATTTCATAAACAGGGGTAAAAACAAGAAATGTCAAACCCGACAGTTACTCTTCCCAGCAGGTACCAGGACATAGACAGCTTTGGAGCATAATCATCAGTACATACACTCCCCACAAAGATAAAGTATTCAAAGCATTGATGTCGGCTTTCCCGAAACAAGAAGTAATCTCCCTATTCGGGGTCATTCAGAAACCTGACAGCTATATCCCCCAGCCGAATTTCATAATCTCGGGCGGGTCAGTAAATTTTATCTCCCAGCAGAGTTTATTTCTCTGGATACAGAAGCTCAATCCCCGACAGAGCCCATTACTTTAGCTACGGAAAGTCACCTTCCAAGTTATTCCCCGCAAAGTTATTCTCAAACAGAGTCTCTCCCTGACAGAGTATTCGCAGATAACAAGGAATAAATCTCCAACACAGTCATTTCCATTCACCATCCTTGGCGGAAGTAGAAGAACCACAATTCTCTACAACAGGCAGGAATGCTATATTCTCCAGCAGCAGTTAGGGATTTATTTTCCCAGACTTGGACATACCCCAATAGCATTTCATGTACATACATCATGACATGCGCATACATATCATATACAACATGATCTCATTTATTTTGAGAACATCATCTCACAAGGCATTTCATGCATTGCACATATGATTAACCATGTTATCCTTTCAGGAAAAACAATTATCACCAACAATTCCAACAACTATACATGTCATATCTACAGACAGCCAGTGGAAAATCAGTTCCCGAAGATTTAACGGGTCAACTAATCTATGTAACCAAACGAAGTAAACCTACGACCCAGGTTCCTTCCCATACGCCCTACTATTCAGGCTTTCATCTTGAAGAAACCCTACTATCCAGATTCCTTCCCATAAGCCCTACTATCCAGGATTTCATCTTGAAGTAACCCTACTATCCAGGTTCTTTCCCATAGCCCTACTATCCAGGCTTTCATCATGAAGAAACCCTACTATCCAGGTTCCTTCCCATAAGCCCTATTATCCAGGCTTTCATCTTAAGGTAACCCTACTATCTAGGTTCCTTCCCATAGCCCTACTATTCAGGCTTTCATTTCGAAGTAACCCTACTATCCAGGTTCCTTCTCATAGCCCTACTATCCAGGCTTTCATATTAAGGTAAACCTACTATCCAGGTTCCTTCCCATAGCCCTACTATCCAGGTTCCTTCTCATAGCCCTACCATTCAGGCTTTCATTTTGAAGTAACCCTACGACCCAGGTTCCTTCTCATAAGCCCTATTATCCATACTTTCATCTTGAGGTAACCCTACTGTTGTACCCCAAAATTTTCCCTCCTCTTTTTCCACAAGAAATTACAGCTTCGGGCTTTTCCTGATTTTTCAGACGGGCTCAAGAATCGGTCAAACAGACTCTTCTTGTCAGTCAGACAAAATTTAGGGTTGTCATTGATTTTAAAACAGTTCAAGCAGATTGCTTAGGGTTTGGTTGAGTTGGCTCAGGTTTTGATCAGGCGGACGCTTCTCTAACATTAAGTCAAGAATTAGGGTTTTTGTGCGTGCAGAAAGAATTAAGTCTACAGTTGCTTTTCAATTTACTCTGGAATATGGACTGAGGTTTCTGACTGGGAGCTTGTAGTGTTTGATTGAATCATTAAAAGAAAAGGCATGTGGACGTTTTGTTCGATTAACTGTGCATTGCTTTGGATAATTGGAGTGCCGGGTTTATTATTGATTGATGCTAAGACCACAGTGTTTATCAACTGTTTATTTATTTTAAGTTAGAATAATTGGAATTTATTTCCATTTTATTATAATTTAAGAATTATAAACAATTAGATAAATATTTGAAGAAGAATTAAAAATGAATGTCAACAAAAGGACTTTTTTATTTATCTTTAAATTATTTGTACAATTGTTATTTAAATACAGTAATTGTTTACAAAGTATTTATAATAATAATGTTACAATGGTTAAAAGGAAAATAAAACTATGTCCTAAAATTCCTAAGTCTTCATCTTCTATCCAATGCTCCCTTGTTGCTCAATTATTTTTCATCTGCAAAACAAAGAAAAAGAAAAAGTCAAAAGCAGATGAAATGAAATTAAAAGCAGATAAAAATTGGATTCATCATTAAAAGCAACTGGCCGGAATCAGTTTGCCCTCTCTGCAAATCACGAGATTGCTCTCGGTTCACAAAGAGGGATAGAATGTCTTGCAAAAATGTGAAATGCACAAATTCAAATTTTCAAACATACTGCATAAATCCAAAAAGTTGTCAACCAAGTTTCCAAACAGCATGTACAAATATAAAGGCAAACTGAATCACATTTCCAAACTAAGTCAAAAGTTGTCAAAAATTGTCCAAGGATGCCAAAAGATACCAAACTCCAAAAAGTTGTCAACAAAGTACACGAAGTATGCAAGAAATATGGAAAATATGCAGAGGAAAGGGACAAGTACAAGCAATGTTCAGAATACATCATCTTCCTAGGCCAATTACTTTTTCAGAAAAGACAACGTTAAGCAATAAAAATGCTTTCTTTAATCTGGAGAGAGAAAGAGAGAGGAAAGCAGCTTACAGCACAGCAGGCTAGAGGCTAAACAAAAGATATAAACAGGATGTATCAGAGCACATAGAGGGAGGAGGCAGAAGGCATACAGCAGAAGAAATCATAAAGAGTGAAAACCTCAAGCCTTGCAAACCTGTCCAAGCATTGACCAAGTTCAAAAAGAAAGTATACAAAAAATATAACAACTCCTGCCTTTCAAAGACCACAAGGCCAAGACCCTGGAAGATATAAAACAAAAAGCCATCAACCTGCATAGATATATATCACAAGCCACACAAAATCCTAATAACCTCCAAGTTCATCAAGCCTCATAAACCAAAAAACAAAAGCTCATAAACCTGAAGCATCAAGCTTCAAGCCCAAGCCTGTAATCATTCAAAGCCTTCACCTGTCCTAAACCAGATAATACAAAAACAGAAGCTCAAACCAGAACATCAATCCAAAAGCCTACTGTAACATAAACCTGCTTCAAACCCAACCTGCATAAGCCTTGAACCAAACATGAAGCCATAGCCTTAAACATACAAGTTGTATCAATAAACAACCAAACAAAACCATCAAACCTCAAGCCCTTTTAAAAAAAACCTGATTCACAAACAAACTGTCAAGCATCTAGCCTTAAGCCTTTGTACAAAAAGCATCCAAACAACCAAGCCCTTGGAATACAATCATCATAGGGCAACGATACTCAGAAGCAACCAGGGGTAAACATCAACACTATCAAGCTCAGAGCAAGCAAATAAGCATACAACTATACTCAGCAACACCATCATCAAGACAACTCAGACTCGAGGCAAACAGAGAAGAAGAAAAGAAACTCAAAGCATACAAGCATACAGAAGCGAGGCAAATAGAGAAGAAGAGAGGTGATTGTCAAAAGGTTTTCAGATATCATCACTAAACCTAAAGGAGGCGAAATACAAAAGTACCAGGAATTCCAAAGCGCACGTCATCACCAAGCCTCCGCCTCCGGCCATCCTACGCGCCTCCAAATTCGCTCCTCCTCCATCTCCAAAAGTCTCCGTCTCCAAAAGGTAGTATTTCTCTTCTTTTCCCTTCTTTCCACAACCTCAAACAGAAATAATAACAACACTTAATCAGAACATGAAATCAAAAAGAACTAACGAAAACCCTAAGGCATAAGAAGGAGAGGTCGTTACCTTTGCTTATCTCTACTGGAGCGGTCCATGGAGGGAGGAAGACGGATGATGGCGCGGTGGCCCTAGGCGGAGGGTCTCGTTCAGTGGCTATTCTGTTGAGAAAAATGAAGAGGAAGGAATGAAGAGGACGAACGGCACCGCGCCTCTGTGTTTTTGCCTAAACCCTAATCCAAATGAAACAAAAATCAAGTAACCCTAATCAATTTGTGAAACGCGCTTGGGCCCTGTCCCATTTTCTGCCTAGGCCCATCAAAAAGCCAGCGCACATACCCCCATTTTCCTTAATCCTGCCTGTTTTGTTTGGGCCCATAATGAATATTGAAGCCCATTGGCTCTTTGTTTTGTTTTGTATACTAACACTTTTTTTTTGTTTTCTTTTTTTAAAAAAACACAATTTGTTTTGTTTATAAATAATTAGTACCTTAATCTTCCATAATAATTTATTTTAACAATATTTTTTTTCTTATACCAAAATGTGTAAATAGGGGATTAATTAGGTTAATAGATTTTGGATCTTAAAACTTTTAATAAATCTTTTTAATACATAAAACATTAATTGTTCTTAAAACATTTATTTTTTGAACTTTTGTATATAAAACATAAAAGTATTGATACATCAAAAAATAGAATACTTAAAGATATTTCATTTTCTTTTCTTACAACCTTTTATTTGTACATATTTAACAAAAAAATACAAAATGATAACAATACATAAATAAATACTTAATTTCCTCATTAAGATAACATTCCATACTTGTAAATAAATCATACACTTACACAAATACATTGATACATACTCATTTGCTTTATTCTTATACATTGCTATACATTATATTTTACATTTGAAATCGCAATTCGATTTGGTTGTAAATTATTTGGACACTACTCCCTTATTAAAGTCTCATCCCCATTTGTAAATAATTGTACCCCCACTCCCGGATACCCATTTGTAATAGCGTAGACTTTAAATTTCCGCAATTTATCGCTTTCAAATATACCATGTTTAGACCTAGGGTTTGTATGTAAATAAAATCAAACGCTAGATAACCTAACACAAAGATAAATGCATGACAATCAACACACAATCACACTTGCACCCCTAGGGTAATCCCGCTTGTTGCCTTCCAAAATGGGCCATGCTTGCACGTTGAGTATCTTTGGCAAAACAGTTCAAATGATCATAAGTCCCTCGATGACGCTTTCGAAAGATGCCTAATCAAAATGATCATAGTCCCTTCAAGCAAATTGCCAAAGACACTTGGCACCATTGCATTCATGGTCCATACGATGACTCGCGCTTGTCCCGTTAAACATCCTAATGCAAGATTGTCCACCAAATACAATGGTGGAACAAAATTGTTAAAAGGGTTAAAACATGAGGAAAAACCTTTGAGTACAATAGGGTAGACAAACTCTTAGTTACTTGATCCAACTTGCAAAAACACTTGCCTACTTTTTCAAAACCACACTCCACAAACACTTTCAAAACAAACTTTCAAAAACATTTGAAACATCTTTTCAAAAAGATACACACCTTTGTATATACTCAAACACGAGTCATTACAACGGTTGCCGAGACGAAGGCGTCTTTTTCAAAACATTTTCAAAACACACACACACACACACCATTTCAAGCAATCGAAAATCAAGGCAAGTGATCTAAAACTAAGTAACTAAGAGCCCATGGATAACCATGGATGAAAAGGGTGCTAATACCTTCCCTTTTCATATCTACCCCCCGAACCCACGAAACATCTCAAAAGGTTTTTCCTGTGCTTTTTAACCTTTCCTTTAGGATAAAATAAAAAGTCGGTGGCGACTCTTGCTAAACCGAACAAGTGCGAATACAAACGCAAAAACTCAAGTCAGTTCTCCCACCGTATCACAGAACTGGAGACTCTGCTGGGGATCACATTTAAAAGTGGGGTTACCTTAGGGTTTTAGATCACCCTCTTGCATGATTAATTGTTTGCCTTGATTGCTTTACCTTTGTGGTTCTCTTGTTTGGGCTTGAAATCCTACACCCGGATTTGGGAAACATTCATAGATAGCAATACGTTGTGGAAACTGTGCGGGGTATACCGACACGGTTGAAGCAATAACTATATTAGTGCGACATATTTGTGAGTACCGGTAACCCTTGAGTTCAATCAAGGAGAGTACGGGGTCGATGAGTGATGTCACTAAGCACTAATGACCTAGAACCTTACTTGACCATCTTGGCCTTTTATTAGGGGTAGTGAGATGACCGGCTTTGGTGCAGTCCGAAGTTGGTAGATACTCGATACTACACTCATTGAGGGTTGTTTTCTTGGAATATTTTGGTCGCTAGTTAAGTGGCTAAACCAAAACGATGAACATGGAAAACAATCCAATGATATTGAGCTCCTTAGAACCCGGTTACTATTTATAGGACAGGTTTTTAAGCCAACTACACTCAAGAGGGTACTTACCTATGAAACCCCATGCAAGCCTGAAACTAGGGTTTTGTGTGAATTGCTTGTAAATGTGTTTGTGCATACATCATAAACATCATAAGGCATCATATGCATCCGCTAACCATTTCAAGGGTTTGGATCTTCACCTTTGTTCTTGTTTTGTAGGTCATGGAAATTCCTCGCAGGAAAACTATCCAAGTCAACCTTGTGAGGATCCCTCCTCAACTCAAGGAGCTCACATCCAGAATTCCCGAAAGCTCTCCCTTCAGTGAAAGACATGGTAGACTGCTCAGCCTAGTCAACACCAGCATTGAAGAGGACATGATGAAGGTTTTGTTCCAGTTCTTTGACCCCCTTCACCACTGTTTCACATTCCCCGACTACCAATTGGTGCCCACTTTGGAGGAATTTTCTCAACTCCTGAGAATTCCTATTCTTAATCAACTACCTTTCAACGGTACGGAAAAGGAACCAAAGCCTGAAGATGTTGCTCAAGCACTACACTTGCAACCATCTAACATCAAGGGACATTGGGAAACTAGAAGCGGTGTCAAAGGCTTCTTGGCAAAATTCTTGTTTGAGAAGGCACAAGAGTGTTGGAATTCCTTGGATCTACAAGCCTTTGAAGAAATGGTGGCACTCCTCATTTATAGGTTGGTCTTGTTCCCAAATCCTGACCAGCTTATAGATGTCAATGCCGTCAAGATCTTCTTATCCAGGAATCCAATACCAACATTGCTTGGGGACATCCTCCACTCATTTTACACACGAACAATGAGAAAGAGAGGTGTTCTCATGTGTTGTACTCCTCTCCTTGCAAGGTGGTTTATTTCGCACCTTCCACAATCTGTTTTGAAGAATGACCAAGGCTTAAGGTGGTCACAACTATTGATGACCCTCACTCACTCTGATGTACATTGATGCTCTCGGTCCAGAGAAAATGTCACCATCATCGATCGTTGTGGAGAGTTCCCTAATGTTCCATTGCTCGGTATTAGAGGGGGCATTACCTACAACCCTTGTCTGGCATTGAGATAGTTTGGATATGCACAGAGGGATGGCCCTCATGACATGCTAATTCCTGACATAGTTTTTGACTTTGACAACGATGCGCAAGGACTTCGCCAAAGATTCATCAGAGCTTGGAGGATGCCTAACAAGGTAGACAGCAAGACACTGGGGCACAAGAATTCCATCCCTCTTGAGCCTTATCTCAAGTGGGTCCGAACCCGAGCCCAGAGTCTAATGATGCGTTACCCCCACATTCTCCCTTTAATCAAAGAGCCCGTTAAGGAAGGTGAGGTTCCCTACACCATCTTATATCCTGACATGCCAACGTCATGGGAGGAGATGCAGAAGAGTTGGATCCAACTCAAGGAGGAACGGAATACTTTTGAAGCCAGCTTCTACGCAAGTGAGAAGAAGGTTTTGGAGCTTACCCGCCGACTCCATGAGGAAGAGACCCTCAACACCTACATCGCGCCAAAGAGGATGCACAACGTCTTTTTACCTTGAGAAGTTTTTGTAATATTTGGCCCATGAGGCATTTATGTACTGACAAAATTTCTTCTTATTAATATGACGTGTGTTCTTTTTGTCTGCAACAATTGTGAATTTCTAAATCCTTGAATGCATTGGATAAATAAACATATCATTCATCATGTGTATAAGCAGGTCTCCACACTAGGTTTCCTTATCTTTATGCTGTTTATTTCAGTAAGATGGATCTCGAACAGACGGTCAAAGATCTACAGTCTCAGAACTCACAGTTTCAGCATCTCCTGATGACCTTGGCAAAGGGTCAGGAGGATCTAAAAGCCCTGCTTGGGAACAAAGAGCAAGTGAAAAAGAAGAATAAAAGAGTCGGGGTGGCTACCCTGGGAAGAAGGTTTGAGGGTGAAGCCAGAAGAGTTCTTGAATTTCCCCCTACATCTGAAGAAGGAACCAGTAAAGGAAAAGGGGCTGCGGTACCGTCTAAATCCGAAGCTGAAGAGGAAGAGGCTGAAGAAGATGAAGACTACTCAGAACAACAATACCCGTCGGCCGATGACAAATACAAGATTTTAGAGGACAGGTTAGCAGCTATGGAGCTGTAGAGAGTTCCCAGCTTAGATTTCGAAGATTTGGGATTAATTGCTGGAATTATGATCCCCCCGAAGTCTAAAGTGCCAGTTTTTGCAAGATATGATGGGCTGTCTTGCCCGAAGATGCACCTAAGGTCATATGTCCGAAGAATCCAACCTCACACATCTGACAGAAACCTTTGGGTACACTTCTTTCAGGATAGCCTGTCTGGCACACAGCTGGATTGGTTCTACAATCTTGAGAGATCAGAGGTATATAGTTGGGAGGATCTGGAAGCTGCTTTTTATCGCCAATATCAGTATAACTCTGACCTGGCACCAACCCGTACTCAGCTACAGAGTATGGGGATGGCCTCAGGTGAGGGATTCAAGGAATATGCCCATAAGTGGCGCGATCTGGCCGGGAGAGTGCAGCCACCTCTTTCTGATAGAGAGCTTGTTGATATGTTCTTGGGGACCCTGTCTAGTCCATTCTTTAACCATCTGATCGGTAGCTCTTCCGCAGGGTTTACCGAATTAATTCTGACTGGCAAGCGGGTAGAAGCCGGTATCAAGAATGGGAAGATTCAGAAGGATGCCTCTGCATCTACGACTGTTAAGAAATCATTTTCGGCGAAGAAGGAAACGGCTGTTGTGTATTATCAGAGAGGAGCAGGAAGAAATGAGCGCCGGCCGACTGTGGGGGCCGTGATGATCCAGAATCCATCAAATGATCAGCCTCGCAATAACCAGTCCAGACCTAAACAGCAATGGGGAGAACGGCCACCGCGGCAGTTTACCTGCATCAGTATGACACCTGCGCAGGTTCTTCCACATTTGTTGAATTTGAATCTCACCAAGATTAGGGAAGCACCGAAAATTGTGAATACTGCTTCACCACACTATCATCCTAATGCTAAATGCGCCTACCATTCCGATAGCGTCGGACATGACACAAACGATTGTTGGACGCTAAAAAATAAAATTCAAGACTTGATAGATGCAAAAGATGTGGAGTTCAATGCTCCAGAGAAGCCAAACGTGATATCTGCTCCGATGCCGAAGCATGGTCGAAATGTCCATGCTATTGAGGAAGATTTGTATGTTTCTGATGTCAATGACCTGATAACTCCGCTGTTAACCATCAAGTTAAATCTGTTGAAGGCTGGGATATTCCCGGGATGCAAAGAAGATTGCTATTGTTGTCACTCTCTACCAATCGACTGTCCATTGCTGAAGAAAGGCATCTAAGGCCTGATGGACAGTCAACAAATTCTGTTTGAGAATATTCCTGTTATTCCAACCCCTACTAAAGATGTTTCAATTATCACCATTTCCGCCAATCTTTCCAAGGCCGTCAGAAAGCCTGTTAAGATTACATCAGCTACAAAGATTGTTCCCCTGAAAATAACTATGCCTGGACCTGTCCCCTACAGTTCTGACAAGTCAATACCATGGAATTACGGTGGGGAAATCTACTACCATGGTGTTAAACAAGTTGAAGTAACCGAAGGAAGCTATGATGAAGAAGATGCCAGTATTGGAAACATTGTTGGTACAAGCAAGATCACCCGAAGCGGGAGAATATTTTCTCCAGAGATTGCCCCCCCAAAGGCAATCTTTGGACCCTCAGCTGCTGCCAGAGTTAATCCTGCACCAATAAAACTTTCCGCCGAAACTCAGTTGATTGAAGAAACTGTTATTCCCGTTGTTGTCCCTCCTACTTCTGCTGATAAAGGTAAAGGGACCCAAGATGAGCTCGTCAGGACGAGGGCTCAACCTTTGGTCATCCCGGAGACCTCTAAGAAAGAAATGGAGGAGATCCTGAAGATAATTAAGAAGAGTGATTACGACGTGGTAGAACAACTGGGGCAAACCCCCTCGAAGATCTCCATGTTAGCATTACTGCTTTGCTCTGAGGCGCACGCTAAAGCATTGATAAAATTCCAGAAGACAGCCCATGTGCCCCAGGAAACCTCTGTAGACCAATTCCAAGATTGAGTGGCCAGCCTTACCGCAGACAACGGTTTAGGTTTCTCTGATGCTGACCTGACCTCAAAAGGAAGAAAACACAACGACGCATTACATGTGTCAGTAGAATGCCAAGGAACTACTCTGGCCCATGTTCTGGTCGACACTGGTTCTTCTCTGAACGTGCTGCCTAAGAAGGCTCTCGATCGATTAGACTGTGAAGGCTTGGAGTTAAGGCCAAGTAATATCATTGTAAGGGCATTTGACGGGTCAAAGAGAATGGTACACGGGGAGGTAGACATTCCCATTAAAGTAGGTACAGAAGTGTTCCCCTCAACCTTCTATGTGATGGACATTCGTCCGTCATACTCTTGCTTACTGGGGAGGCCATGGATACATAACGCTGGGGCGATTACCTCCTCCTTACATCAAATGTTGAAGTACCCTGTCAAAGGAAAGATCATAACCGTGCACGGTGAAGAGGAATATATGATCAGCCACTTGAACTCCTTTTGGTATGTAGATGTGGAAGGAGAATTCATTGAAACACCATTCCAGCACTTCGAGGAAGTCTCTCCTGAGGTGGCAGTAGCAAAAGCGGTAGCTGAGATACCAAAGCAGATGGCCAGGATGGCATCTCTAAAAGACGCGAAAGCTGCAATGAAGGAAGGGAAGAGCTCAACATGGGGTCAGTTGCCTGATATTCCTCACAAAACAGACAAGTTTGGTTTAGGTTTCACTGCTGCGGGACAGAAAGCTATGCGCCGCTCAAAGGTTGAAAGAACGCCCATCAAGATTTCTCCTTATGGAATCAACGATTTGGAGGGTGAAGACAAAGAGGCCAACATTGAAGATTGGATATACCCAACCGTCGAAGGAGGACTACACAACTGGGAGGCAAAAGACTTTGTCCCCATTACTTTTATTAATCAGTAAACATTTCCTGTTGGTTTGTAATAATTACTTTTGAACAATCCGTACACTACTTTTTCACCTCATGCCTTGCCCGGGGCATGTAGGTCCATTTGTGAGGGTTTTGATTATCTTCATATCCATATGCCATGTTTAATGATTCATTGGACGTTTTTCATTAATAAACTGCTGTGTTCATTTTCTTTCCTTTTTGCATTTTGTTTGTTTAAGGATGGTTATCCCTTACACACACTCACACTCACAAATACAGGTACCCATCCACTCTGGATTCTATGGGTGACTATTCTGCTATGTCCTTCAATAACTTTGAAGATATGGTCAATCAGGTTGAGTATGAAGGTGACGAAGATTGTGAAGTACCGGGAGAGCTAGCTAGACTTCTACAACAAGAAGAAAGGGCCATCTTGCCTCACGAAGAGTTGTTGGAAACTGTCAACTTAGGAACGAAGGAAGACCGGAAGGAAGTGCAAGTGGGTGCCAATCTGGAGCCAAGTGTCAAGGAACGCTTGATACAGCTGTTAAACGAATACGTTGAAATCTTCGCCTGGTCTTATGAAGACATGCCGGGTTTAGACACAGATATAGTGGTTCACCGTCTCCCTACAAGAGAAGATTGTCCACCGATCAAACAAAAAGTCCGCCGAATGAGGCCCGACATGTCTGAGAAGATTAAAGCAGAAGTAATGAAGCAATTCAACACGCGCTTTCTGGTTGTTACATCCTATCCGCAATGGGTTGCTAACATCGTGCCAGTACCTAAAAAAGACAGCAAGGTCAGAATATGTGTGGACTACCGGGATTTGAATAGGGCTAGCCCTAAAGATGATTTTCCGCTACCCCATATCGACATTTTGATTGAAAACACAGCTCAGCACAAAGTGTTTTCCTTCATGGATGGCTTCTCGGGCTACAACCAAATTAAAATGGCCCCCGAGGACATGGAGAAAACAACCTTTGTTACACAATGGGGTACTTTCTGTTACAAGGTGATGTCGTTCGGACTGAAGAATGCAGGGGAAACTTATCAACGCGCCATGGTAGCTTTATTTCATGATATGATACATCATGAGATTGAAGTTTACGTAGACGATATGATAGCTCGATCACAAACAGAGGAGGAACACCTTGAACATCTAGAAAAGCTGTTTGCCAGGTTGAAAGAATACAAACTCAGACTGAATCCAAGTAAGTGTACTTTTGGAGTTAGGTCTGGTAAACTTCTAGGGTTTATTGTCAGTAACAAAGGCATTGAAGTCGATCCAGCAAAAGTGAAAGCAATACAAGAGATGCCTGCTCCCCGTACTGAAAAGGAGGTTAGAGGATTCTTGGGGCGCTTGAACTATATTGCCAGATTCATCTCTCATCTGACTTCTACCTGTGAGCCAATTTTCAAATTATTAAAGAAAGATCAGGTAGTCGAATGGAACGATGATTGCCAAGCTGCTTTTGATAAGATCAAGGAGTATTTGCTAGAACCTCCTATTCTGATGCCACCCGTCGAAGGAAGACCATTGATCATGTATCTGACCGTCTTGGATAACTCAATGGGGTGTGTCTTGGGCCAGCATGACGAGTCTGGTCGAAAAGAGCATGCTATTTATTACCTTAGCAAAAAGTTTACCGACTGTGAGACTCGCTACTCACTGCTCGAGAAAACTTGTTGCGCTTTGGTATGGGCTGCTCGCCGACTAAGGCAGTATATGCTGACTCATACCACCTTGTTGATTTCCAAAATGGATCCTATCAAGTATATCTTCGAAAAGCCTGCTTTATCTGGAAGAATCGCTAGATGGCAAATGATCCTAACTGAGTATGACATCCAGTATACCACCCAAAAAGCTATAAAAGGGAGTGTACTAGCTGACCATCTAGCTCATCAAGCTATCGAAGATTATCAATCCATGAGATTTGAATTCCCAGATGAGGACATCATGAATTTGGACAACATTGAAGGTAACGGACCGTATGACGGACCTGAAAAGGGATCCCGATGGACCCTGTACTTTGATGGTGCTTCAAATGCACTTGGAAACGGTATCGGTGCGGTACTCATTTCCCCGGAAGGTTTCCACACACCTTTCACGGCCCAACTTTGCTTCAGCTGTACCAACAACATGGCTGAATATGAAGCTTGCGTTTTTGGTCTCAAGGCTGCTATAGACTTGGGGATCAAATCTTTGATCGTATTTGGGGACTCGGCTTTGGTTATCAGTCAAATCAAAGGAGAATGGGATACCAAACATCCTAATATTATCCCATACAAAGAACATGTCTTGACATTGTTGCCTCATTTCGAGCAAATCACCTTCGAGCATTTCCCGCGAGAAGAGAATCAGCTAGCAGATGCTCTGGCTATAATGTCTTCCATGTTTAAACTTAATTGGGATAACGAGGCTCCCCGAATAACCATCGAGCGAATGGATGAACCTGCGCATTGTCACGAGATTAATACCGAAGAAGTAGTGGAACAACCCTGGTTTCATGAAATCAAAAGGTATCTCCAAACTAGAGAATATCCCAAAGGAGCTTAAGTAAATGACAAGAAGTTCCTAAGGAAGTTTGCTGCCAAGTTCTTCCTGAGCAATGGCATCCTCTATAAACGCAACCATGATTGTGTTTTACTCTGATGTGTGGACAAAGCTGAGGCAGAGTTGATCATGACTGAGATACACAGCGGTACGTTCGGCACCCACTTGAGCGGACACACGATGGCTAAGAAGATTCTAAGGGCAGGCTATTACTGGTCTACCATGGAAGCTGATTGCTATCAACACTCCCGTACCTGCCATAAATGCCAAATCTACGCCGATAAGGTGCACATTCCTCCGGTTCCTCTCAACATGCTAACGGCTCCGTGGCCATTTGCAATGTGGGGCATTGACATGATTGGAGAGATCAAGCCCACTGCATCCAATGGACATCGCTTCGTCCTGGTCGCCATTGACTATTTCACCAAATGGGTCGAAGCGGCTTCCTTCACCTCTGTTACAAAAAATGTGGTTGCCCGCTTCATCAAGCAAAACCTCATATGCCGGTACGGTGTCCCCGACAGGATCATCACAAACAACGGAACCAATCTGAATAATACCATGATCACCGCTCTATGCGAACAGTTCAAGATTTATCATCACAATTCATCTCCCTATCGGCCGAAGATGAACGGTGTTGTTGAAGCTGCGAACAAAAACATTAAGAAGATCATTCAGAAAATGACAGTCACTTACAAGGACTGGCATGAGATGTTACCGTTTGCTCTGCACGGATACCGTACCACAGCACGTACTTCAACCGGGGCAACCCCATTTTCTTTGGTGTACGGCATGGAAGTTGTCCTGCCCATGGAAGTTCAGATTCGTTCCTTAAGGATTATGAAAGACGTGGGTTTGAATGAAGATGATTGGATTCAGACCCGACTTGATCAACTCAATTTGATCGACGAGAAGCGACTTGCTGCTGTTTGCCATGGTCAGACGTACCAAAAGCGGATGATCAAGGCTTTCAACAAGAAAGTCAGACGTCAGGTATATCAAGTCGGAGATCTCATGATCAAACGGATTATCTTACCACAAAGTGACCCCAGGGGCAAATGGACTCCTACTTACGAAGGACCATTTGTGATCAAAAGCATGTTTTCTGGTGGTGCAATGATTCTGACCACCATGGACGGCGATGATTTGCCGTACCCCGCGAACGCAGACATAGTCAAAAGATACTACGCATAAAATAACCCGACAAGTCGAAAACCCAAAAGGGCGGCTTGGGCAAAAATGGGCATCCCGGTGAACCGAAAACACGAAAGGGCGGTTCAGGCAAAAGTTAGGGATAAAGCACAAAAAAAAACCCTGTACACTCGGCAAGTCGAAAACCCGAAAGGGCGGCTTGGGCAAAAAGGGGTTTCCTGGTGGATCGAAAACCCGAAAGGGCGATTCAGGCAAAAGTTAGGGAATTAAAACGTATGACTATGTCTCGTCGGATCACTTTAAGGACAATCTCTTCATCAACCAGCTCCAAGCTTCTGGTCAATTCTGTCACCGGAAGGCGAAGCATTGAATGGACAGATCTTCAGAGTTGTGAAGGCTATAGCAGAATGGAATCCCATGGAGTTATTTCACATAGCCATCTTTCTTTTGTATAAAATTTTCAATTTTTACGGCGACATCCTCTTACAAGGATGCCTGTCTCCTTTGTACAAAGATGCTCATAGAAAGTTAATACAAATACTTTTCCAAATACACAAATTTGCTTTGTCTTCCTTTTTTCTCTTTTGCACTTATGTTTACTTGAGAAACATCCAATGTTTTGTTAAGTAGGCATATGCATTTGAACATGGTCATTTCCTTACAAATCAGGAAAGTATGATTACTGATAGGTTGAAGGTACGGATAGATATCTCGATGACCTTTCAGAAGGATTCCTCAATTAGAGTTAAACTCCAGGATCCTCAGCAGAGCAGGGGCTTTCTCAAAGCTGATTTCCCCGGCCGGAGAACCTTCTAGAACTTAGTCCCCCTCAGAGTTAAGTTTCAGCACCCCCAGTGGAGCCCTAAAATCTGAAAATCCTATCCCCAGCGGAGCTAAAACTTCCGACTATCAATCCCCAGTGGAACCAGACCAGTGAACATTCTCCCCACAGAGATACTTCCCACCAGACTGAAGATTCTTAGTCATACCTCTCCAGCATAAGTCTACCAGGTTCTGAACTCCCCAGCAGAGATCATCAGAATTCTCTCACCCCGCAAGTCACCAAGGAGTTCCAATCCCCAGCAGTGGTCCTAAGATCCCTCAACAAGTGAAGATCTTGTTCCCCCAAGCAGTTAGCAGACAAAAAGGATTTCTCATCCTCAGTAACCCCAGAGTTCCTCTATCCCCAACTTTGGTTATGGGTTTATTTCCCCAACATTTGTCCAGGATTTATTCTCTAAAACAAATTACATTTCAGATTGATCGATCGTTCAAAAGCTCCTTCATCATCTGTTGGAAGCTACAGTCATCAAAGATCAAATTCTCACAAGATTCAAGTTACAAAGCCCGGATGTGACCGGATAGTATCTTAAACCCTACAGCATATTATGAAGCTCGGAGTACGACCGGATAACAATGCCAGACAATCACCAAGCCTAGATTACGACCAGATAGTGATGTCCCCTCAGGGCAAGCTATGAAGTCCGGATTCGACCGGATAATAGTTTAATCACTAACCAAGCTATTATGAAGCCTGGATTGCGACCAGATGACAATACAAATTTCTGTGAAGCCTGGATTATGACCAGACATCAGTCAAGAATACTACGAAGCCTGGAGTCGACCAGATAGTGGTATGTCTTTAACACAATCCGTGAAGCCCGGATTTGACCGGATAGCAGCTTAACGAAGCTATTGTGAAGCCTGGATTACGACCAGATGACAATACAAATTTCTGTGAAGCCTGGACTACGACCAGACAGCAGTCAAGAATACTACGAATCCTGGAGTCGACCAGATAGTGGTATATCTTTAACACAAGCCGTGAAGCCCGGATTTGACCGGATAGCAGCTTAGCAAGCTATTGTGAAGCCTGGATTACGACCAGATGACAATACAAGCTTCTGTGAAAGCCTGGAGATCGACCAGATAACAGTTAAGCATTAGCAGAATGAAGACTCTCATTCTCAGTTCCTCACAGAATATTCGAATATTCTCCAGTGAAGATCTCTTCAAGACATGAATCCCTAGTAGATTGGCATACAATCCAAACTCCTGATCTCCCAACAGTGGTCCCAGTACTTCTCATTTTCAACAATCAAAAGATTCTTGCCCTCCCCAGCAGTAGTCAAGGAATTATTTTCCCCGGCAGCAGTCAAGATTCTTTTATCTTCAGCCATCCAGGATTCATCTATCTTCAGCAGGACAGCTCATCAGCATACATGCATATTCATTACATTCATATCATAAACATTGATATAACATACATTGCATCATGCATCATGACATTGCATACAACTAACTCTTTACCTTTTCAGGTAAGATCAGTCGACAGACAAAGACCATCATCTTCCGAGATTCTTTCTAGAAATAGTACAGATGTGACCCAGACACGGCGACATTCTGATACTTATTCCAGATTCATCCAGATGTAGTTTTACACGGACTCATCATCAGGAAACCCTACACCGGTTCCTTCTCCACTTCAAGACTTCTGAAAACAGTTTACGGGTTCTCCAGTAACGGATGTCAACCTATCGCTTATCCAGATCCTTTCCAGACTTTTGAAAACAGTTTACGGACGCTTCCCCATCAACGGGTGCTGCTCTATTGCTTATTCAACTTAAACTCCTAAAAACAGTTTACGGATTCTCCAAACATGGATGTCAATCTATCGCTTGTTCAGAACCCCAATTCAGAGATGTTCCAAAACATGGATACCTTTCTGATACTCGTCCACTCACCAATGACATACAGTTCAACATTTCTAGATGGCATCTTTAAGCCCATCCCCTGACAAGATCCTGTCACATTCCAGATGGCATCTTTAAGCCCATCACCAAATGGCATCTTTAAGGCCATTCCCTCTACCATCACATCACCGAGTGCAAATTTTTTGGGCACTCTAGTGTCCAATCTCCTTTTACCCTCGAGTCACGAAGGGCAAACTTGCCAATCTAACTCTTCAGGTTCAAGAAGATTGAACAGGGGCAACTGTTGTACCCCAAAATTTGCCCTCCTCTTTTTCCACAAGAAATTACAGCTTCGGGTTTTTCCTGATTTTTCAGACGGGCTCAAGAATCGGTCAAACAGACTCTTCTTGTCAGTCAGACAAAATTTAGGGTTGTCATTGATTTTAAAACAGTTCAAGCAGATTGCTTAGGGTTTGGTTGAGTTGGCTCAGGTTTTGATCAGGCGGACGCTTCTCTAACATTAAGTCAAGAATTAGGGTTTTTGTGCGCACAGAAAGAATTAAGTCTACAGTTGCTTTTCAATTTACTCTGGAATATGGACTGAGGTTTCTGACTGGGAGCTTGCAGTGTTTGATTGAATCATTAAAATAAAAGGCATGTGGACGTTTTGTTCGATTAACTGTGCATTGCTTTGGATAATTGGAACGTCGGGTTTATTATTGATTGATGCTAAGACCACAGTGTTTATCAACTATTTATTTATTTTAAGTTAGAATAATTGGAATTTATTTCCATTTTATTATAATTTAAGAATTATAAACAATTAGATAAATATTTGAAGAAGAATTAAAAATGAATGTCAACAAAAGGACTTTTTTATTTATCTTTAAATTATTTGTACAATTGTTATTTAAATACAGTAATTGTTTACAAAGTATTTATAATAATAATGTTACAATGGTTAAAAGGAAAATAAAATTATGTCCTAAAATTCCTAAGTCTTCATCTTCTATCCAATGCTCCCTTGTTGCTCAATTATTTTTCATCTGCAAAACAAAGAAAAAGAAAAAGTCAAAAGCAGATGAAATGAAATTAAAAGCAGATAAAAATTGGATTCATCATTAAAAGCAACTGGCCGGAATCAGTTTGCCCTCTCTGCAAATCACGAGATTGCTCTCGGTTCACAAAGAGGGATAGAATGTCTTGCAAAAATGTGAAATGCACAAATTCAAATTTTCAAACATACTGCATAAATCCAAAAAGTTGCAACCAAGTCTCCAAACAGCATGTACAAATATAAAGGCAAACTGAATCACATTTCCAAACTAAGTCAAAAGCTGTCAAAAATTGTCCAAGGATGCTAAAAGATACCAAACTCCAAAAAGCTGTCAACAAAGTACACAAAGTATGCAAGAAATATGGAAAATATGCAGAGGAAAGGGACAAGTACAAGCAATGTTCAGAATACATCATCTTCCTAGGCCAATTACTTTTTCAGAAAAGACAACATTAAGCAATAAAAATGCTTTCTTTAATCTGGAGAGAGAAAGAGAGAGGAAAGCAGCTTACAGCACAGCAGGCTAGAGGCTAAACAAAAGATATAAACAGGATGTATCAGAGCACATAGAGGGAGGAGGCAGAAGGCATACAGCAGAAGAAATCATAAAGAGTGAAAACCTCAAGCCTTGCAAACCTGTCCAAGCATTGACCAAGTTCAAAAAGAAAGTATACAAAAAATATAACAGCTCCTGCCTTTCAAAGACCACAAGGCCAAGACCCTGGAAGATATAAAACAAAAAGCCATCAACCTGCATAGATATATATCACAAGCCACGCAAAATCCTAATAACCTCCAAGTTCATCAAGCCTCATAAACCAAAAAACAAAAGCTCATAAACCTGAAGCATCAAGCTTCAAGCCCAAGCCTGTAATCATTCAAAGCCTTCACCTGTCCTAAACCAGATAATACAAAAACAGAAGCTCAAACCAGAACATCAATCCAAAAGCCTACTGTAACATAAACCTGCTTCAAACCCAACCTGCATAAGCCTTGAACCAAACATGAAGCCATAGCCTTAAACATACAAGTTGTATCAACAAACAACCAAACAGAACCATCAAACCTCAAGCCTTTTAAAAAAAACCTGATTCACAAACAAACTTTCAAGCATCTAGCCTTAAGCCTTTGTCCAAAAAGCATCCAAACAACCAAGCCCTCAGAATACAATCATCATAGGGAAACGATACTCAGAAGCAACCAGGGGTAAACATCAACACTATCAAGCTCAGAGAAAGCAAATAAGCATACAACTATACTCAGCAACACCATCATCAAGACAACTCAGACGCGAGGCAAACAGAGAAGAAGAAAAGAAACTCAAAGCATACAAGCATACAGAAGCGAGGCAAATAGAGAAGAAGAGAGGTAACTGTCAAAAGGTTTTCAGATATCATCACTAAACCTAAAGGAGGCGAAATACAAAAGTACCAGGAATTCCAAAGCGCACGTCATCACCAAGCCTCCGCCTCCGACCATCCTACGCGCCTCCAAATTCGCTCCTCCTCCATCTCCAAAAGTCTCTGTCTCCAAAAGGTAGTATTTCTCATCTTTTCCCTTCTTTCCACAACCTCAATCAGAAACAATAACAACACTTAATCAGAACATGAAATCAAAAAGAACTAACGAAAACCCTAAGGCATAAGAAGGAGAGGCCGTTACCTTTGCTTATCTCTACTGGAGGGGTCCATGGAGGGAGGAAGACGGATGATGGCGCGGTGGCCCTAGGCGGAGGATCTCGTTCAGTGGCCATTCTGTTTAGAAAAATGAATAGGAAGGAATGAAGAGGACGAACGGCGCCGCGCCTCTGTGTTCTTGCCTAAACCCTAATCCAAATGAAACAAAAATCAAGTAACCCTAATCAATTTGTGAAACGCGCTTGGGCCCTGTCCCATTTTCTGCCTAGGCCCATCAAAAAGCCAGCGCACATACCCCCATTTTCCTTAATCCTGCCTGTTTTGTTTGGGCCCATAATGAATATTGAAGCCCATTGGCTCTTTGTTTTGTTTTGTATACTAACACTTTTTTTTGTTTTCTTTTTTTAAAAAAACACAATTTGTTTTGTTTATAAATAATTAGCACCTTAATCTTCCATAATAATTTATTTTAACAATATTTTTTTTCTTATACCAAAATGTGTAAATAGGGGATTAATTAGGTTAATAGATTTTGGATCTTAAAACTTTTAATAAATCTTTTTAATACATAAAACATTAATTGTTCTTAAAACATTTCTTTTTTGAACTTTTGTATATAAAACATAAAAATATTGATACATCAAAAAATAGAATACTTAAAGATATTTCCTTTTCTTTTCTTAGAACCTTTTATTTGTACTATTTAACAAAAAAAATACAAAATGATAACAATACATAAATAAATACTTAATTTCCTCATTAAGATAACATTCCATACTTGTAAATAAATCATACACTTACACAAATACATCGATACATACTCATTTGCTTTATTCTTATACATTGCTATACATTATATTTTACATTTGAAATCGCAATTTGATTTGGTTGTAAATTATTTGGACACTACTCCCTTATTAAAGTCTCATCCCCATTTGTAAATAATTGTACCCCCACTCCCGGATACCCATTTGTAATAGCGTAGACTTTAAATTCCCGCAATTTATCACTTTCAAATATACCATGTTTAGACCTAGGGTTTGTATGTAAATAAAATCAAACGCTAGATAACCTAACACAAAGATAAATGCATGACAATCAACACACAATCACACTTGCACCCCTAGGGTAATCCCGCTTGTTGCCTTCCAAAATGGGCCATGCTTGCACGTTGAGTATCTTTGGTAAAACAGTTCAAATGATCATAAGTCCCTCGATGACGCTTTCGAAAGATGCCTAATCAAAATGATCATAGTCCCTTCAAGCAAATTGCCAAAGACACTTGGCACCATTGCATTCATGGTCCATACGATGACCCGCGCCTGTCCCGTTAAACATCCTAATGCAAGATTGTCCACCAAATACAATGGTGGAACAAAATTGTTAAAAGGGTTAAAACATGAGGAAAAACCTTTGAGTACAATAGGGTAGACAAACTCTTAGTTACTTGATCCAACTTGCAAAAACACTTGCCTACTTTTTCAAAACCACACTCCACAAACACTTTCAAAACAAACTTTCAAAAACATTTGAAACATCTTTTCGAAAAGATACACACCTTTGTATATACTCAAACACGAGTCATTACAACGGTTGCCGAGACGAAGGCGTCTTTTTCAAAACATTTTCAAAACACACACACACACACACACACCATTTCAAGCAATCAAAAATCAAGGCAAGTGATCTAAAACCAAGTAACTAAGATCCCATGGATAACCATGGATGAAAAGGGTGCTAATACCTTCCCTTTTCATAATCTACCCCCCGAACCCATGAAACATCTCAAAAGGTTTTTCCTGTGCTTTTTAACCTTTCCTTTAGGATAAAATAAAAAGTCGGTGGCGACTCTTGCTAAACCGAACAAGTGCGAATACAAACGCAAAAACTCAAGTCAGTTCTCCCACCGTATCACACCTACTATCCAGGTTCCTTCCCATAGCCCTAATATCCAGGCTTTCATTATGAAGAAACCCTACTATCCAGGTTCCTTCCCATAAGCCCTACTATCCAGGCTTTCATCTTGAGGTAACCCTACTATCCAAGTTCCTTCCCATAAGCCCTACTATCCAGGCTTTCATCATGAAGAAACCCTACTATCCAGGTTCCTTCCCATAAGCCCTACTATCCAGACTTTCATTTCGAAGTAACCCTACTATCCAGGTTCCTTCTTATAGCCCTACTATTCAGGCTTTCATCTTGAAGTAACCCTACTATCCAGGTTCCTTCCCATAAGCCCTACTATCCAGGCTTTCATTTCGAAGTAACCCTAATATCCAAGTTCCTTCTCATAGCCCTATTATCCAGGCTTTCATCTCGAAGTAACCCTACTATACAGGTTCCTTCTCATAGCCCTACCATCCAGGCTTTTATTTCGAAGTAACCCTATTATCCAGGTTCCTTCTCATAGCCCTACTATATAGGTTTTCATCATGAAGAAACCCTACGATCCAGGTTCCTTCTCATAAGCCCTACTATTCAGGCTTTCATTTCGAAGTAACCCTACTATCCAGGTTCCTTCTCATAATCCCTACTATCCAGGATTTCATTTCGAAGTAACCCTATTATCCAGGTTCCTTCTCATAAGCCCTACTATCCAGTCTTTCATTTCGAAGTAACCCTACTATCCAAGTTCCTTCTCATAGCCCTACTATCCAGGCTTTCATCTCGAAGTAACCCTACTATACAAGTTTCTTCTCATAGCCCTACCATCCAGGATCTCATCTCGAAGTAACCCTATGATCCAGGTTCCTTCTCTCTTATCTCCAGATAACAGTTTACAACATTGTAAGACCTGGACCCGACCAAATACGGTCAATTTCATAATTCCTTAGTAAGCCACTGTGCAGCCTGTACCCTGACCAGATACACAGTTCACTTCCACTTCCTCAATCAGGAGTTAACTCCCCAGTAGAGTAATGGACAACCAAAGCTCCTATACTCTATTTCCCATGACAAAAATCAACATTCCCCGGCGAAGTCCTCTTCAACGGCAGGTACAAGAATTCTCGCAAAGGAATATCTTATGCAACTGTTATCTCTTCTTGATGGCATCTTTAAGCCCATATCCGACGATTCTCGGTTGACTTACAAATGGCATATGTAAGCCCATTCCCGATATCACCAATCAGTATTACTTCAGGCGAGTGCAAATTTCTGGGCACTCTAGTGTTCAATCATCTTCCACCTTCAGATCACGAAAGGCAGACTAGCCAATCTACATCCTCAGGTTTAAGAAGATTGAACAGGGGCAGCTGTTGCACCCCAAAATTTGCCCTCTCATTTTACCCAACACGTGCTCATTGAGATCCTTAACTTGCTCAAGAATGCCCAAGAGTTGACCAGACAAACTCTCTCCTAAAGCAATGAACCTCTAGCTAGGGTTTCCATTTTAATCAAGATGGGTGATCTCCAAAGGCCTCATATTCTCTCCATAGTCCTAATATGTTCTCAAGACCCTCCATGTCAAATTTCAAGCCTTGCACAAGAAGTTTGCTCAGTCAGTTGCTCAGATGCTTGAAAATCAATTGTACTAGGTCAAAAGTCAATTGTGACCCACATACAGTCAAACTTCAAGATTTTTGGTCAACATCAACATTTTGAAGTGATATCCATCACTTAATAAA
The DNA here is from genome assembly GCA_948472305.1 of Vicia faba. Classification (NCBI taxonomy): domain Eukaryota; kingdom Viridiplantae; phylum Streptophyta; class Magnoliopsida; order Fabales; family Fabaceae; genus Vicia; species Vicia faba. The sequence goes on from OX451739.1 coordinate 472,581,797, forward strand.
GGAATGACCATGATTCCCCAAGGAATGCTCCTAATTCAGCAAAACTCAAAACTTGCCAAATTAGGGTTTCTCACGAAAAGTCAACCAAACTTTGACCAAGCATAACTTTCTCATACTTTATCAGAAATTTCTCACCCAAGGCTCATTTTGAAGATAATCTAATTCCCTACAACTCACTTCAGCCCTCAAGTTTAAGAAATTCACTCATCAAAAGATATGGATTCAGACATTATAGGTCATTCCAAAAAGTCAACAAAACACCTTTTGGGTCAAAGTTCCTTACATGAACATGGAAGATCCAATTGAGATGAAACCAAAGAGGTTGCTTAGGGGACACACTAAGATTTCTAAAAAGTCCAAGAACACTCTCTTAAGATCAAAATTGAGAGAGATATGCATTGTCAAAGTTAGCCATTTTTGGAAATTTGCCCAAAGTCAATAATGCTCAAAATTGCATTTTTTGCCAAATGGGCCTAACTTTTTATGCTTGCATTATGCTTCTAACATGGCCCACGACCCTTGAGCTCACTCATATATTTTTACATTATTTTTATCATTTATTTTGATTATTTATTCATTAAAAGTCAAAATTAAATAAATAAATAATGAAAAATATGTAAGATATGATTGTGAATCTTTTTCTCATCAAATAAACATCAAAGTGTGCTGGCAAATCAGAGGAGAATCGTGGAAAGAGAGCAAGATTGGATTTGTTCCAAGAATGAGCAAAATCAAATCATTGAAGGCAATTATTTTTCTCATTGAAAGCATGGATTTCTTTCTTCTTTTGTTAACCTAATATGTTCCAATACATATAGACAACATGCCAGACCTAGAACAGACGAAAAAACGGCCTCCACGCATTCAGAAAAAGCTCCAGTTTTAACAAAAAAAGTGGTGATCAAATTCCAATATAGAAAGCGATTCAAAGGGTTTCAAGGCCATTAATCCACTCATGGGAACCTCCTGAAGCTAACGGTACCATTTGTACACCTCAAAACTCCAGAAATCATCGCATAATATCATCACAGTTTGCCATTTTTTTCAAATTCGTATCCATATATTCTTGCATTGTTAATCTATTTTGATTACATATTCGTGTTCATATGGATGCCTAGAAGCTTTCTGCAAATTTAATCTTTAGTTTTGATGCATCAATTCCAAATTGCCATTGTTAGGGTTTTAACCTCCATTTTAGGGCTTTGAGATGCAGGAAAAATTGGACCAAAAAAAGGCTACCATCATACTCGTGAGATCAAAACGAGTTGATTTGTATGCTTAGAATTGATTTATCATGTTTGGCTTTGATTTTTGAGGTTTGCAAGGTTGTAGTGACAGTGAGTGTCTGTAGGTAAAAGGGTTGGTACCTAAAGCGACGGTTCCAGGAAGAAGAAGAATAGGTGGCGTGATCCCAGTGGCCAATTTGAATTCAGGCGCGTTTTTTATTCTTACTGACCATTCTTTCAATATAATATATGTTGTTCATTTATATAAACAAAAGACAACATGGCCAGCTGGTAAAGAGAAACGTTTGCAAAGGGGAAGACCTGGGTTCGATACCCAGTTCTGGAGTTTTTCATTTTTCTCGTTTGTTCATTGTAGATCCCATACACCTCCTTGCCTAGTGTCCATCGTGCACTCCCATCAATAGTGCGTCAGATCTCCTCAAGCCTGGATCAAACGCCCCATATTTGATGACCAGGCTGGAGATTCCAAGAGTCAGCATCACAGGATCCTTTGCAGCTTTTGGGCCACTAACCTTGGGCCCATCAGATTCAGAATCACACCCCCCTTTTTTTTAACAACACCAGGCCCAATTCTAATTCTTTTCTTTCTTTTTTCATTTACCTTTAATTATCTTTTACCACAAAAATCTTTTTTTATTACTATTATTAATCAGAAAAATCACAAAAAAAGGTAGAATTAGGTTTTTTATTAAAATTAGTTTTTATTTTGGCAAATTAATTAATTTTGATTTGATTGTGTTCATAATTAAAATTAATTAGACAAATAAGGTTAATTCATAAATATTTAATTTTCTCAATAAAATACCAAAAATGTTTTTTTTTAATTAATTAGATTTAATTTAAGATTTAAAATATTTTTCTCAATAATAAAATACAAAAAAATATTTTCCTTTTAATTGATTAAATTTTTTTAGGACTTAGGCTTCATTCTCGAATTTATTTTGTCGCGCGCATCCTTATTTTCTTTATTCTTATTAAATATTGTAACGGTTCCCAATTTGTAATACTTAATTAGGTTTACTTTACCGCTTATCATTTTCCCGGGTTTTTGATCATGTAATTCCCTCCCCCAAAGCCTTGTAATAGTTATGGTTTTAATTTCTTTCTTTTAATTTCCACAACTATTTAACTGTTAGATGTATGGACAATAGGCTTGCATGTGAAAGATAAATGATTAATACAGTAGAAAACCCTAATTGTGCAAAGATAATTAATTGAAAAAACACACTCACACATGTTCACTCCTAGGGTGTGCCCCACTTGGTTTCCTCGGAAATAATGGTCGTGTCCCTCGAATGTAGGGATACCTTAGCAATGACCCGCGATTCAAAATCGTCATAAAGATTATAGTCCCTACTTGTCCCTCGAGTTGCCTATGAATTGATCTTATGACGATACTCCCTTTGAAATGCTAAGGTATCTTTACTTGTTGCCTTCAGAGACCATTTCGTCCCCTCGAACGTCCCTTTACAAATCCAACGATAGGGCTACCTACTCCTTAATAGTAGGATAGCACTGTCTAAAGGAAACGAAAACGAACAAACATTTTTCGAGTAGGTAGAAATCTTAAGTACTTGCTCAAAATGAAAACTTTTCACACAAACACTTTTCAAAACAGTTTTTAAAACAACTTTGTCACACTCTTGAGGACTGATACAAGGGTTATCACGAAGTAAACAAAACTTTTTCAAAACAAGCACACACAAGCAATTTTAAAAATGAGAAAGTACCTAAGAGCCCGTGGAAAACCACGAATAGAAAGGGTGCTAACACCTTCCCTTTCTATAATCTAACCCCCGTACTCAGAAACATTCTCGAAAAAGGTTTTTTCTGTTCTTTTTCCTTTTCTTTTGTTGGATGAAATAAAAGTGGGTGGCGACTCTTGCTTACCGCGACATTTGCAAACAAAAAAACGCAAACCAGTATAACAGTCGATTCTGCCACCGTATCACAGGGGCCAATAAAGTGCGAGAACACACCAGAAAACATAAACCAAACAGAACCAGCAAATACAAGACTAAACAGCAAAACCAGAAAATATAGGAACCAAGAGCAAAAGCCAAGCCAGCACACCCAAAGAGATAGTAAAAACCAGCAAAGATATTAGCAAATCACAAAAAAACAAACTCTCCAATTCCTGTTCAAACATAATACCAGCAAATTCCGTCTGATCTAAAGAGAGGCAATAGCAAGAGGATATCATACCTATTCTTAAAGAACTTCACAAGCCATACCCCAACAGGTACTGATTTCTTTTCCACCATTCACAAATCTCTGTGTTCACATAGTTTTTGTACTAACTGTTGCATAATATTTGTTGCTACTGCAAAAAAAGAAAACAAACAACAAAGAAACCATGTGAGATAATTATTGTTTTGTTAGAGAAAGAATAGAAATACAGTACAAGAGATATAGAATAACAGAAGGTTAAAATCCTTCACCATACCTCCAATTCCTCTTTTCTTTCGCGCAACCTTCATGAAATACTTCCCCTGTTCCGTAAATTTCATACTACCATCAGTACCCAGGTCCCTAACTGAAATTATCAATATCCTCATCTGATCTTTGAGAGTAATTGATTGACAAAAACTCTCCTAGTCCATATGCTTGCATCTCCTAATATCTTTCCACAACAAGTCCAAGTGTAGGAAACTAGCAAGGGACGTAACTCAAGACAGTATTTCGACCATTCCCTACCGAAACCCTACCATTCCCTTCCTTTATAGAAGAATATCTCAATCTCCTAACCTATGCCAAATGCAAATAGGAAAACAGTTTTAACGGTAAACCTTAAACCATACCGTGTAGCTCCGAACCAAACTCATCAATGGCGAAGTCACTAAAATGCAGCGTCGCCATTAGAAGCAGAAGCAACATCGTAAGTCGTTGTTTGTTGTTGTCATCGGGAAATTTCAGAATAAAGGAAGTAGAGAAATCATTGGCTAGGTTTCATAGAAGAGATTTAGTTTTATAAGATGCTAAGAGGAAGACGATGGTGAGTTTGCGAGAGAGAGAAGAGGGGCGGATTACTGTTTAAGGTTTTCTACAACCCTTTCTTCTGTTGAAGATAAATGGACCTGGGTCTGGCCCGACCCAGTCCAAGCCCAACCCATTTCCTTTTTTTTAAACCCAGCATTTATCTATTTTTTGCAATCTGTTTTGTTTTTTTAAAATTGGACTTTGCTGTGTCAATTCCTTCTAAGCCCGATCTTTTTTCTTTGTTTCACACCTTCAACATACTACTTTACCCCTTAATTTTTATAATTATTTTGGTTTTGGTTTAAGTTAATAATATTAGGTTTAAATTAGTAATTTTAATTTAGTTAATAATTGTAGATTCTTTTTTAATTTAGTTATATTTAATTTAATAATTTTAGAACTTTAACTTAATTTTAGGATTAATTTAGTTATTTAGAATTTTAAGTTTAATTTAGAATTATTTTAATAATTTTAGTTTAGATTTAATTTAATCTTTGGTTTTAATTCTAGATTCGTAAATTTTGAATTATTTAATCTTCTCAGTTAGTTTAGTTAGCAATTTTTTGTGAACAATTTAGCTAATTAACTTTTTAGTTAACATTTTTTTACAAATTGTTTAATTTCTTCATGATAAACAAAATTTCAAAATAATAATAATAGAATAGATCTTTATTTTCTTTTCAAATTTCCTCACAAACAAAAAAATAAGAATTTTATTTCCTTATCTTTATTTTGTTAATTAATTTTACTTCATAAACTTGTTGTAATTTCGATTAATTTCTCGATTTTATTTGGTTGTATTGTTTGCCTATTTGGACTTTTAATCGCATTATTCCATCCCCATTTGTAAAATTGTACCCCCATTCCCGAAAACTCTGTAATAGCGTAGAATTTCAATTTCCACAATTTACTGTTTTCCTTATACTGTATAGTAATTAGGCGTGCATGGCAAGATTCAAAATCAATCGCTAGATAACCTAATTTCAAAGACAAAATAACTTGAATCAAAAACACTTTTGCACACGCGCACCTCTAGGGTAACCTCGCTTGTTGCCTCTGAAATACAGTCATGTCCCTCGAATATGGGACGCTTTAGACAAAACACACAAGACCTTAGGCTTAAGCTTGCATGGAGTTTGTAGGTAAGTACCCTCTTGAAGTTTTAGTTGGCTCAAATTGTCCTAAAAGAAATAACCAGGTTCTAGGAGCCTCAATATCACTGATTTTTGTCTCAGGCATTAATTCAACACAAGCATCTAAATTGCGACCGAAATATCCTGAAAGTCCAATCTCAATGAGTGTAGCATCGAGTATCAACCAACTTTAGTTTGCACCAAAGCCAGCTATCTCACTACTTTCTAATGGCTAAGTTGTGTCAACTAAGGTTTTAAAATCAGTTAGTGCTTATGACACCATGCGGTAGCCCAGTATTCTCCTTGACTTACTCAAGGGACACCGACACCAACTAATGTGTCGCACTAACGTAGCCACCGCTTCAACCATATCAGTCTATTTCGTATAGTTTCCACATTCTATTGCTACTTACCTAAAATGCCCCCGGATTCGGGTATAGGATCTATACAAGAAATAAACCCAAACATATCCTGAAATATAAATCAAACAAGGCAAACAAGTAAAGCAATAAAGGTGATCTAGCTCTTAAGGTAACCCCACTTTAGTTTTAACTATCCCCAGCATAGTCTCCAGTTTTGTAATACGGTGGGAGAACTGGATTTAGGTTTTGCATTTTATCGCAAATTTTGGGATAGCAAGAGTCGCCACCGACTTTTCTTTTATCTAATAAAGGAAAGGGTGAAAAGAATAGAAAGACCTTTGAGAATTTTCTTGAGTTCGAGGGGTAGTTTATGAAAAGGGAAGGTGCTAGCACCCTTTTCATCCGTAGTTATCTATGGGCTTTTAATTGCTAGCTCACTTTGAAATGCTTTGTGTTTATGTATGTTTGAAAATATTTTGAAAACGTCTAAGTACGACAAATTTGTAATGATTCTTGTAACATTGAGAATGTATACAAAATGTTTGTTTTGAAAATATTTGTTGAAAAAGGAAGTGTTGTTTTGTGAAAAGATGTTTTGAAAATGCCAATGGAAGGCAATTTTCTTTATAATAACCCTTGTATCAGTCCTTAAGAGTGTTTACAAAGAATTTTTAAAGTAGTTGATTTGAAAGTGTGAAGTGTGAAAATTGTTTTAATTTGTGAGCAAGCGATTACGAGTGATCTACCTACTCAAAAAATATTTATTCTTTTCCTTATCCTTTAGATAGTACTACTCTACCATTAGTTAGTAGAAAGCCATATCATTGGATGTGAGGGACAGGCGTGGATCATCGTACAGTCATAGAAGGCAACTTGTAAGATGCTTTAGCAATTGTCATAAGAGACTAAGATCGTTTACCGAAGGCAACATCGAAAGGTCATCGAGGGACAATGATCTTTTAACCGAGGATATTTGATAAAGCATCTTATGTTTGAGGGATATGACTGTTTAAATCTGAGGCAACAGGTGAGGGTAATCCTAGATGTGCATGTGTGCAAAGTGTTTTGACTTCAAGTATTTTTCTCTTAAATTTAGGTTTTCTAACAGTTGATTTTGATATTGCCATACAAACCCTAATTACTAACAGTAATAAGGAAAGCAGTAAATTGTGGAAATTAAATGTCCTATGCTATTACAATGTTTCAGGGATGGGGTACTGTAGCGGTGAAAATCGGAGATCAAGCTATTGATTAACTTGACTCACAAAATCAAGAGTCGCCACCACGCTTTATTATTTCCAAGGGAAAAGGGAAAAGAGCGAAATAAAACCCTAAAATATGCAATGTAAAATAATACTTAAAAGTAATAAAAAATACAATGCGTTTTTGAAAAGAGGTCTAGAGTTCGGGGGTTGGTTATGCAATGGGAAGGTATTAGCACCCAATGCATCTGCGGTACTCAGCAGGAACCTTTTGAAATATCTGTTTTTTGGTTTAGATTGTTTGTTATGTACAAGGGTGTATTTATCTACAAATATGTTTGCCTAGGGGAAAGAAATGAGTTTTTATTATTGCGTTCGTGAGGGTTTCGCGACCCTTTGCCTACGTATCCAATGAAGGAATCAAAACATTGTAGTTCTTCTTGAAAAAAGTTGATTTGTTTGTGTTTTTTAGTGGGCGACTGTGATCGGTGGATCTGGAACTGACTGTTTAACGCTGGTTCGCGAAATGTCGCGGAAGCAAGAGTCGCCACCGTCTTTTATTTTCTCCAAATGGAAAGGACAAAAGCACAGAAAAATTCCTTAAAGAGATTGCTCTCGGTTCGGGAGGTAGGTTATAGAAAGGGAAGGTGTTAGCACCCTTTCTATCCATGGTTATCCATGGGCTCTTAGATACTTGCTCAATGTGTTTTCAAAATTGTTTGTTTGCTTTTCAATGTGGGTTTAAAAAAAAGTTTCTTTGAAAAATTTCAGTTCGACTCGTACGTCAGAGTGTTTGAAAGGTTTGCTTTGAAAGCTTTTGAAAAGTGTCGGTGTGAAAAGTCTTTTTGAGTTTGTTTTGAGATTAGAGCAAGTATCCTTGAGAACCTACCTACCCTAAGGAATTCGTCTGTGTAGATGTCCTTAAAAGTAGTGCCATCCCACCATTGAGAGGTAGGTAGCACCACCGTTGGAGGTGTTCGGGTCAATTCGAGTTTGTAGGGACGTGGTGATCACCAGAGCAATGGGAAGACACCTTAGAAGCTACCCTCATGCCAGGTTCCCGGATCACGAGGACTTACTAAGACGTCCTCTACTCGACGATCACCTTTCGAAAGGCAACAGTGAGGCGTACCCTAGGGGTGGTGTGTGCGAATTGTGTGTCGTGTTTCAGTTATTTGTCTTGCCATGTTTGTTGCGTTCTACGCTTGATTTTAGTTAGGGCCATTCATTCTTGCATGCATATTTAACAATTATAAAGTTTGCGAAAAAATAAATCTAAGGCTATTACAAATGGCGCGGGTCCACATCGCCAAAATTAAACCGGACCCGATTTGACTGAAAAATAAATAAAGCAATAAAATAAAAGTGCGAGAAATTTAAATTACAATACTTTGGGAGAGATACAAAATTATAATAAATGACATAAAATAAATGCGCAAATTAAAAATAATTAAAACAATGGGCGTTGGACCCTTTCATAAGAAGTTAAAGTTAATGAGAATTAATTAGTTAGAATTAAATGTTTTTTTGGTATTTTTGGTTATCAAGATTTAAAAGAAAGAATAATTAATTAAAATTAAAAAGGAGGCGTCAAACCCTAATTCTAATGTTTTTTAAGTTTATTATGAAAATATTGAATTTTGACCTAATTTAAACCTAAATTATATTTATGTACAATTAATTATAAAAATAAAATAAATAAATAAATAATGTTGTGATAAAAAAAATAGAAAATTTAAAAGGAATAGAAATTGTTAATTAACCTAATTCTATATTTTTGGATTTTGTTTTATTAAAAAAAGAGTTAAGGTTATAACATAATTAAACTAAATAATTACAAGCATTTATTTATGAAAATATTAAAATAACATAATTTATTATATTTTATCTTTTTTCTGATTTTTTGGTGTTTTATATTTTTTGTAAAAAATAATTAACTAAATAAATAGCAAATAAAAGAAATAAAAAGAAGAATTAAAGAAAGAATAAAAAAAAAATAATAAGGCAAACCAGGGGGTTCAGGCCCCAATTGGGGGTGCAGATGGTGAGATTCTGGCCCAGCAAGCAATGGCCTTTTTTGACTTTCCAGGCAACGTGGTTGAGCGTTGACTAGCACTCACGGTGCTCCCTGAATCCTGGCCTTTGAATTGGATCTATTGGACGCGTGTATGGGTGGATAATGAAGGTATATGCTGTGCCTTTGCATTGGAAACACATGTGACTCCCTGTGGAAAAATAATATGAAGAATGCATAGACCTGGGGCTCGAACCCAGGTCTTGAACGTTAACAACTCCTTCGCCTGCCAACTGAGCTATATCACGCGCGTTAATATATTATGGCAAATAAATAACAAAAGAAAAAAAAACAACGCGTAGTGGAGGGCGCGCGAAAATTTGAATCAGCGAACCACGTTTTGACAACGAGTCTTCTTCTTCGTTCCCTTTTTTATTTTCTGAAACATGAAATCAATAAGCAACGGTTTTAACCCGTTGCTATAGAAGGCATACCAGAAAATAGCGAATAGGATCCTGTTGGACATAAATTTATCGCGAGTAATGTTTCATGTTCGTCCAGATGCGTCAAGTCCAGTGGTGTTGGTATCGTCCCCCAATTTTACTTTATTTCAAAAGCCCCAATTCTAAGCTCTGCAAACCCTAGGATTTGGACATGGTGGAATCGCCTACAGCTTGCAAAAACTCAATTAATCGCATGGGTTAGTTCACAAATGTTTCACTGATTATGAATATATGGTTAGAATGCCATGAATGTGCATAAATAATGAAACACGATATTGAAAAAATATGGAACAAGGGCGACTTCTGTACACCGTTCCAAAGCGCAAAGCTTGATGTCTTTGATTGGAATAGGATCAGTGGAGCCTCAGGAAGCTATTGAAATCGTTTTCGTGCCTTGAATCGCCTTCTAAAGCTGATTTCAGTTTTGAACTTTTTGAGAATTTTTGCAAGTTTGTAATGGGAATTGCTGCGCAGTATTGTGTCCTCTTGCATTAGGTTTATGATCAGGGTTATGTAGTGAGATGATTAGGTCAAGAAAATTGAATAAAATCCATCATAATCATAGCTTTTGAATATTGGATTTCTTCATATCTTTTTTGAATCTTTTCTCATGGTTTTTGGTTCAATTCTGATCAATTAGCACCAAATCTTTCCCTATTAGCATGTGCACGAATCATAGAAGCCAAATCATGCATAAAAAGATTTTTTTAGGTCAAGTTTATATTTTTCACATATTTATATAATTTAATTGAATTAATATTAATATAAATTCAAATAAATAATTAAAAAATGAGAAAATACTTCCCTTTGGGCCTAGTGGTCGTGCATAGGCTTGGCATGAAGAAACTTGGAAGAAAAATGGGCCCATTTGCATTTTTGGATCATTTGCATCAATGTTGACTTTTCAAAATTCCCAAAAATTTCCCAACTTCCACAAGGCATAACTTGCTCAATTTTTAAGCTTTTCACATGTTCTTGGACATTTTGGAAAGGTCTTTGAGTCCTTTAACCAATGCCTTTGGTCCCATGTCATTTTGATTTACCAATCTCAAGTTATGGCCTTTGACTTAAAGTCCCTTTTTGTTGACTTTTGAAAATGACCTATAATGTTGAAATTGATAACTTTTTGTGAGAGCATTTCTTGGACTTGGAATATGAAGATGGATTGTAGGAAATGTCTTTCTCTTCAAAATGAGCTTTGGATGGAATTTTTCTAATAATCCATGTGAAAGTTATGCCCTGGTCAATTTCAGTTGACTTTTTCAACTGTCCAAATATAGTAACTTTTGCATCTTTGATGATTTCTGAGCCAAACCTTGAGAATCATGATCAAGCATTGATCAAATGATGTTTGGGGCTTCAAAATGATATATTGACCAAAAATTTGAACTTTTGACTGTCAAATGACCATTTTGCCCCTACAGTTGACTGTAGTGCAATCTAGGGTTTTGACTGTGTAATTTTGAGCTGAATGCCTTGAAACTTGATATGAGGATACTTGACCATCTTTGTAGGCATATGAGACTTGATTGGGCCTTTGAAATCTTCATTTTCTTGATCAGGACTCAAACCCTAGTTTTGACTGTATAGGAGACAGTTGAACTGCATAACCCTTGGGGAATTTTGTGACTTTGACTTGACAAATCTTGGAGAATATGGGAGGGCAAATTTTGGGGTGCAACAGTTGCCCCTGTTCAATCTTCTTAGACCTGAGGATGCAGATTGGCTGACGTGCCTTTCGTAATCCGAGGGTAGAAGATGATTGGACACTAGAGTGCCCAGAAATTTGCGCTCACATAGTAGCAGTGATGATGGGGGGAATGGGCTTATAGATGCCATTTGGAGATTGCTGGATAGGGTGATGGGCTTATAGATTCCATCTGAATGTTGATTGCGGGGGAGATTCCTTAGCGAGAACCCGCATACCTGCAAAAGAGAAAGTGAGTACCTGACACGTTGCAGGAGCTGATTTTAGATGCTTGGTATAGATGTGTCCTGACTGGTTACAGGAGCTGAGTCTGGAGCTTCAAACGCTGATGAATGAACCAGGGATGGTTACTACCTTAGCATGAATGGTCAGAGAACCTTGGGTGACTTTATCTTCAACAACGCTCGTTGAGAAAAATCTTGGGTGTCTTCTACTGGGATAAGAATCAGGGAGATCTTAGGGTCGATCTGACTGAACCAGAGAGGCCTTTGACTGGGTAAGAATCAGGAAAATCTTAGGATCGATTTAACTGAACCGGTCTAGGTCTTGAAACATCTTCAACTGGATAAGTATCAGGGAGATCTTAGGGTCGATCTGACTGAACCAGAGAAGGCCTTGGACTGGGTAAGAATCAGGAAAATCTTAGGGTCGATTTAACTGAACCGGTCTAGGTCTTGAAACATCTTCAACTGGATAAGTATCAGGGAGATCTTAGGGTCGATCTGACTGAACCAGAGAAGGCCTTGGACTGGGTAAGAATCAGGAAAATCTTAGGGTTGATTTAACTGAACCGGTCTAGGTCTTGAAACATCTTCAACTGGATAAGTATCAGGGAGATCTTAGGGTCGATCTGACTGAACCAGAGAAGGCCTTGGACTGGGTAAGAATCAGGAAAATCTTAGGGTTGATTTAACTGAACCGGTCTAGGTCTTGAAACATCTTCAACTGGATAAGTATCAGGGAGATCTTAGGGTCGATCTGACTGAACCAGAGAAGGCCTTGGACTGGGTAAGAATCAGGAAAATCTTAGGGTCGATTTAACTGAACCGGTCTAGGTCTTGAAACATCTTCAACTGGATAAGTATCAGGGAGATCTTAGGGTCGATCTGACTGAACCAGAGAAGGCCTTGGACTGGGTAAGAATCAGGAAAATCTTAGGGTCGATTTAACTGAACCGGTCTAGGTCTTGAAACATCTTCAACTGGATAAGTATCAGGGAGATCTTAGGGTCGATCTGACTGAACCAGAGAAGGCCTTGGACTGGGTAAGAATCAGGAAAATCTTAGGGTTGATTTAACTGAACCGGTCTAGGTCTTGAAACATCTTCAACTGGATAAGTATCAGGGAGATCTTAGGGTCGATCTGACTGAACCAGAGAAGGCCTTGGACTGGGTAAGAATCAGGAAAATCTTAGGGTCGATTTAACTGAACCGGTCTAGGTCTTGAAACATCTTCAACTGGATAAGTATCAGGGAGATCTTAGGGTCGATCTGACTGAACCAGAGAAGGCCTTTGACTAGATAAGCATCAGGAAAATCTTAGGGTCGATTTAACTGAACCGGTCTAGGTCTTGAAACATCTTCAACTGGATAAGTATCAGGGAGATCTTAGGGTCGATCTGACTGAACCAGAGAAGGCCTTGGACTGGGTAAGAATCAGGAAAATCTTAGGGTTGATTTAACTGAACCGGTCTAGGTCTTGAAACATCTTCAACTGGATAAGTATCAGGGAGATCTTAGGGTCGATCTGACTGAACCAGAGAAGGTCTTGGACTGGGTAAGAATCAGGAAAATCTTAGGGTCGATTTAACTGAACCGGTCTAGGTCTTGAAACATCTTCAACTGGATAAGTATCAGGGAGATCTTAGGGTCGATCTGACTGAACCAGAGAAGGCCTTTGACTAGATAAGCATCAGGAAAATCTTAGGGTCGATTTAACTGAACCGGTCTAGGTCTTGAAATATCTTGAGAACTTAACTGGATCTTTCCTGAAAGGTAAAGGTCAGTCATATGCAATGCATGATATGGATCAAGCAATGATGTTCTCAATATAAATGAGACTTGTATGATGCAATGCGTTATGCATGCTATAATGATGTATGTGATGTTTTATGTATGTTTTCGTCTAGGAAAGTGAATCCTTGACGGGTGCCGGGAAGTTGCATCCTGGGCTGATGTTGAAGAATAGATTTTGCTTTCGCTGGGGATGATAGCTGGAAGAATACCGGTAGGAGAAGATGACTCCGTTGCGGAATAAACTTGGCAAATGGAGGATTCTGCGGGGAGAAAAGATACTCTAGCGACCATGCTGGGAAGCAATACTCTGTGGGAAGAGGGATGCCTTGCTGAGTGTTGATAGTAGTAATTTGCTGGCGATATCCTTGTTGTACTGAAAGTGTTGATAGACTTCGCTGGGGTAAGAAGACTCTGTCGATGACGATCTTTCCATGGCTTTTGGCTGAGGATAACCCAGTTATATCCGATTAAGGAAATAACTCTTTAAACAAAGCCGGACGACGCGTTCGTGCTTTCGGGAGGATAAGCTTCCAGAATCTACTGGGGATAAGCTTACTACTTGGGGATATGAATTCCAACTTTCCTGGGGAAACTGGATTGGACTCTTCTGGGGGGTTTTGGAACTGCGGGGGAAGTGATTCCTTTGAATGTTGAGATACCGCCAGGGGCCAATCTTTAGACCAAGACTGCCGGGGATGCTTTGTTAAGACTGTATATGTATTGCTGCTGGGGAATGTTGATATCTGCTGGAGGATACCCAATTTCCTTGAGATTTATCAACTCTGCTTGGAGAAGAATGTACTGTTTTGCTGAACCACTCTCTGGGGATTTAATATGTACTTGGCCGTGTTTTTTAGCTGAACCTACCTTGGTACCTTGGAGGATGGAAACAATCAGATTGCTTAGACCACCCGTTATTGCCCCTGTTTCTATGGGGGAGGCACATGTGGGATGCTGATAATTGTTGAGGGTCAAACCTTCTTCTGGTAGGCAAGTGACAAGATGACAGGACATAGTCGTATGCTTTGATCCCTAACTTTTGCCTGGACCGCCCTTTCGGGTTTTCAGTCCACCGGGATACCCATTTTTGCCCAAGCCGCCTTTTCAGGTTTTCGACTTGCCGGGTGTACAGATTTTTTTCATTTCATCCCTCATTTTGCCCGAACCCTTTTGGTTCGCCGGGAAGCCCTTATTTTTGCCTAGGTATGTCAACCTAGCGGGTCTTTGATTTTGCGTAGTATTTTTTCGACTATGTCCGTGCTTTCGGAATGTAGGGAGTTGCCCCTGTCAGAAGTGTTTTGTCGTGCCACCAGAAGGTGTTTGATCAGGCCAGATTCTTTGTTGGAACGCCCCAGGTGACTCAGGCGGAGATTTTCCCCAGGCTGTTTGGCCTTTGAGAGATTCTCCGAATCTTGACTTAACTGCCCCATATGGTAGACCATGATCATATCATGCCCCTTGATTGGAGATACTCTTGTTCACCAGACTTTCATTGTGCAAATTTCCCTGCTGTTCAAACAAGAAGTCATATGCAAACAAAGTTATGTTAAAAATGCAAAGCCTATGTCTGTCTTGAAGTTTTTGAAAATGCATTTTTTCCATAAAACAAGTGAATATTTGTAAAGCGTGATGTCAACTCCGTATTTTACCGTGAGCCTTAAGGAGTCAGGATACCTTTCGTCACAATATGCTTTCGAATTAACCCATGCTTCAGCTAGGACTTTTAAGGGTTATAACGTGGCCTGGTTCACGGTTTAAGAAACAAAGGATAAAGGCTCAAATTTTATTTGTACCCACCCGCTCTTCGTGATGTTCTTCAAACCTAAACTCAGTTGATCATCCGTTAGACCTCGTTTGAGTCTTTGCTCTGATTTTCCGGCGATGGTTCAGTCATTGATGATTTATTCTGAATAGGCAGTCATCATTTTTTTTTTGCTGAGGGTTTGTAGGACCTCTTTCTTTTTTGATTTTTGTTATCCCTTTCTTTTTTTTGCCTGAACTGTTTCCTTTTTTGGAATTACAGTCAGCGGGATGCCCCAGTTTTGTAAGTCTCCTTCATGGGTTTTGACTTAATGGTTTTTTTTTTTTTTGAAAGATAATGACTGCCTTTCTTTATTGATCATTTGGAACCATCACTGTCTTTCCTTGTTTCGTAAGGACCTCTTTTGATGCTGTTCATTATGCACTTGGATCAACTGAGAAAACTACCCTGCCCCAGGTTATGATTAAGGGTTTCAATTTTCGAAAAGAAAAACTCCTACTTCTTTGGCTCAGAGGGGTTGACGAGGGATTATCTTCCTTATAACTCCAGTGTTTAGGGATTGAAACAATGCCTGTACCTCATCAGCGGGGTCTGTTCAAAAGCATAATGTAGATGTCGTGGTATCGTTTTCGTCATCCTCCCTCAAGAGGCTTAGAATTTTAGATCAAGAGTTGACATCAGAAGAAAAAAAAAAAAAAAAAAAAATATGAAGACAATTTGCATATAGTGAATGCGAATATATTGATTCAAAATAGACATAAGCGATGTATTAATGGAATAACAATGTTTTAACATGAATAAATGTTTGAACGGTCAAAAGAAAGAAACACAGCTTGGACATTCGAATGAACAAAAAGTTTCCTAGTCTCGGAGTTTGTCACTTCAACTGATGAGCCTTGGAGGAATGGTAGAAAAATTCAACCTGTCCATCTTGTGTGAACTCCACTGTCCCTTCATCGATCAGGTTCTGGATTTTGTTCCTCAGCTCCCAACATTCATTGGTATCATGTCCTGGGCTAGCAGAGTGGTAGGCACACCTCTTATTGGGATCATAGGCAGGAGATGCTGTGTTGGGGTTCCGGGGATGAGCCTTTAATGTGATCAGATTCAACCTCAATAGGCGTTGCAAAGCTTGAAACAGCGACATGTTGAGCTGGGTGAATTGCCTCCTGGGCTTGTCTGGCTGAACTTGGCGAGGTTGGCGCTGAATTTGTGGCACTGGAGTCATTTGAGGAGCTTTCCCCTTATCCTCTTGTCTCGAGGATGATTGGATGATGAATGGCTTTTTACCCTCAGATGTTTGCCCCAGTAGGTTACCCTGAAGCAGTTGGTTGAAGAGAAACCAGAGCTCCTCTTGTCTTTGAACTAGGCAGTGAATGACATTCCTCTGTCCCAGCATCTGGGCTTTCATAGCATCCATCTCAGCTTGTAGGTGTTCCAACTTTCCATCCTCAGCATTGCCACTGACGGAGGTCTCCGTGAGAAGTGTCCTTAGCTCCTCCTGCCCCTTGGATAGATTCAGGAGGATTTCCCCGAACCGAGTCTCTTGATCAAGAAAGTTCTGGTTGTCTTGTGGGTAAGCCATTGCTGAAATAAACAGCGAGAAGGGTGAGTGACCTGCAAAGAACGGGTATCTGTAATGCAATGATATGTATGATATGCATGCAATGTTTTCAAGGATCTCGCAGGGTAAACAGAGAAACTTGTTAGAGTTGGAAACTGGCAGCTTGACTGAAGGAACTTCCTGTTGTAGAGAGCCCTTCTTCAAGGGTCAAAGGCTCACCATATCCAGTGGGTCATAGCCCCTGACAACTTTGGCTAGAGGAAAATAAATCCTCTTTGCCCCTTGCTAGATGTTTGATTCATCATGACCTGCATCACAAGCCCCTTGAGATCCTTGAAATGGGTTAGGATGTATGCAATGGTATGCAATGGTATGATGTCATGCTATGCATGGGGTGATGTAGGTAAACCCTGTTATGAGTCCCAATTAAGGACTATAAACCGAAACCTGCAAGAAACTTGATAAACTTGTTATGAGTCCTGATTAAGGACTAAATAAAACCTGCAAGAAATTTAGTACCCCGTTATGAGTCCCAATTAAGGACTATAAACAACCCTGCAAGAAATTTAGTACACTTTGTTATGAGTCCCAATTAAGGACTATAAACAAAACCTGCAAGAGATCTAGTAAACCCTGTTATGCGTCCCAGTTAAGGACTATAAACAACACCTGCAAGAAATTTGGTAAACCCTGTCATGAGTCCTAGTTAAGGACTATAAACAAGACCTGCAAGAAACTTAGTACCCTGTTATGAGTCCCAATTAAGGACTATAAACAAGACCTGCAAGAAACAAGTGTTAGGTAACAAGCACGCAGATAGTCAAGTACGAAGGCACACAAGTCACACAAAAGAGCCCTTAAGGTTTAGGCCAGCATGAGGTCTGGGTAGTACCCTCTTTCAGTTTGTTGGTTAAGACCTGTCCTATCAGAAGTAACCGGGTTCTAGAGGATCCCAATATCACTGACTACCCTCAATCGGTCATAACTCCAGCATCGCAATCTTTTCTTGCGGCCAGAACCATCACGAGAGTTTAGCCTCAATGGGCGTAGCATACTGCTACTGTTCTAATGGCCAAGTTGGGTCAATTTAGGGTTCTAAGGTCGGTTGGTGCTTAATGACTCCTTGGAAGACCCATATTCTCCCCGTTTCAACACGAGGGATATCGATACAGACCAAGGCGCCACACCAACGTAGCCACTGCTTCACCCATGTCGGTATACGCCGGACAGGTCCCTCACAGCTTATGCTACCTAAACAGGGTATCCCCAGATCCGGGTTAGGATCTATGTAACTCCCATGCAACCCACAAATTTAAAGCATACAAGTCAATACAATTGAAAACACAGTTATGAACTAACCCTAAGGTACGCCTCACTTTAAGTTTAGGTCCCCAGCAGAGTCGCCAGTTCTGTGATCGGTGGATCTGGAACTGACTGTTTAACGCTGGTTCGCGAAATGTCGCGGAAGCAAGAGTCGCCACCGTCTTTTATTTTCTCCAAATGGAAAGGACAAAAGCACAGAAAAATTCCTTAAAGAGATTGCTCTCGGTTCGGGAGGTAGGTTATAGAAAGGGAAGGTGTTAGCACCCTTTCTATCCATGGTTATCCATGGGCTCTTAGATACTTGCTCAATGTGTTTTCAAAATTGTTTGTTTGCTTTTCAATGTGGGTTTAAAAAAAAGTTTCTTTGAAAAATTTCAGTTCGACTCGTACGTCAGAGTGTTTGAAAGGTTTGCTTTGAAAGCTTTTGAAAAGTGTCGGTGTGAAAAGTCTTTTTGAGTTTGTTTTGAGATTAGAGCAAGTATCCTTGAGAACCTACCTACCCTAAGGAATTCGTCTGTGTAGATGTCCTTAAAAGTAGTGCCATCCCACCATTGAGAGGTAGGTAGCACCACCGTTGGAGGTGTTCGGGTCAATTCGAGTTTGTAGGGACGTGGTGATCACCAGAGCAATGGGAAGACACCTTAGAAGCTACCCTCATGCCAGGTTCCCGGATCATGAGGACTTACTAAGACGTCCTCTACTCGACGATCACCTTTCGAAAGGCAACAGTGAGGCGTACCCTAGGGGTGGTGTGTGCGAATTGTGTGTCGTGTTTCAGTTATTTGTCTTGCCATGTTTGTTGCGTTCTACGCTTGATTTTAGTTAGGGCCATTCATTCTTGCATGCATATTTAACAATTATAAAGTTTGCGAAAAAATAAATCTAAGGCTATTACAAATGGCGCGGGTCCACATCGCTAAAATTAAACCGGACCCGATTTGACTGAAAAATAAATAAAGCAATAAAATAAAAGTGCGAGAAATTTAAATTACAATGCTTTGGGAGAGATACAAAATTATAATAAATGACATAAAATAAATGCGCAAATTAAAAATAATTAAAACAATGGGCGTTGGACCCTTTCATAAGAAGTTAAAGTTAATGAGAATTAATTAGTTAGAATTAAATGTTTTTTTGGTATTTTTGGTTATCAAGATTTAAAAGAAAGAATAATTAATTAAAATTAAAAAGGAGGCGTCAAACCCTAATTCTAATGTTTTTTAAGTTTATTATGAAAATATTGAATTTTGACCTAATTTAAACCTAAATTATATTTATGTACAATTAATTATAAAAATAAAATAAATAAATAAATAATGTTGTGATAAAAAAAATAGAAAATTTAAAAGGAATAGAAATTGTTAATTAACCTAATTCTATATTTTTGGATTTTGTTTTATTAAAAAAAGAGTTAAGGTTATAACATAATTAAACTAAATAATTACAAGCATTTATTTATGAAAATATTAAAATAACATAATTTATTATATTTTATCTTTTTTCTGATTTTTTGGTGTTTTATATTTTTTGTAAAAAATAATTAACTAAATAAATAGCAAATAAAAGAAATAAAAAGAAGAATTAAAGAAAGAATAAAAAAATAATAATAAGGCAAACCAGGGGGTTCAGGCCCCAATTGGGGGTGCAGATGGTGAGATTCTGGCCCAGCAAGCAATGGCCTTTTTTGACTTTCCAGGCAACGTGGTTGAGCGTTGACTAGCACTCACGGTGCTCCCTGAATCCTGGCCTTTGAATTGGATCTATTGGACGCGTGTATGGGTGGATAATGAAGGTATACGCTGTGCCTTTGCATTGGAAACACATGTGACTCCCTGTGGAAAAATAATATGAAGAATGCATAGACCTGGGGCTCGAACCCAGGTCTTGAACGTTAACAACTCCTTCGCCTGCCAACTGAGCTATATCACGCGCGTTAATATATTATGGCAAATAAATAACAAAAGAAAAAAAAACAACGCGTAGTGGAGGGCGCGCGAAAATTTGAATCAGCGAACCACGTTTTGACAACGAGTCTTCTTCTTCGTTCCCTTTTTTATTTTCTGAAACATGAAATCAATAAGCAACGGTTTTAACCCGTTGCTATAGAAGGCATACCAGAAAATAGCGAATAGGATCCTGTTGGATATAAATTTATCGCGAGTAATGTTTCATGTTCGTCCAGATGCGTCAAGTCCAGTGGTGTTGGTCTCGTCCCCCAATTTTACTTTATTTCAAAAGCCCCAATTCTAAGCTCTGCAAACCCTAGGATTTGGACATGGTGGAATCGCCTACAGCTTGCAAAAACTCAATTAATCGCATGGGTTAGTTCACAAATGTTTCACTGATTATGAATATATGGTTAGAATGCCATGAATGTGCATAAATAATGAAACACGATATTGAAAAAATATGGAACAAGGGCGACTTCTGTACACCGTTCCAAAGCGCAAAGCTTGATGTCTTTGATTGGAATAGGATCAGTGGAGCCTCAGGAAGCTATTGAAATCGTTTTCGTGCCTTGAATCGCCTTCTAAAGCTGATTTCAGTTTTGAACTTTTTGAGAATTTTTGCAAGTTTGTAATGGGAATTGCTGCGCAGTATTGTGTCCTCTTGCATTAGGTTTATGATCAGGGTTATGTAGTGAGATGATTAGGTCAAGAAAATTGAATAAAATCCATCATAATCATGGCTTTTGAATATTGGATTTCTTCATATCTTTTTTGAATCTTTTCTCATGGTTTTTGGTTCAATTCTGATCAATTAGCACCAAATCTTTCCCTATTAGCATGTGCACGAATCATAGAAGCCAAATCATGCATAAAAAGATTTTTTTAGGTCAAGTTTATATTTTTCACATATTTATATAATTTAATTGAATTAATATTAATATAAATTCAAATAAATAATTAAAAAATGAGAAAATACTTCCCTTTGGGCCTAGTGGTCGTGCATAGGCTTGGCATGAAGAAACTTGGAAGAAAAATGGGCCCATTTGCATTTTTGGATCATTTGCATCAATGTTGACTTTTCAAAATTCCCAAAAATTTCCCAACTTCCACAAGGCATAACTTGCTCAATTTTTAAGCTTTTCACATGTTCTTGGACATTTTGGAAAGGTCTTTGAGTCCTTTAACCAATGCCTTTGGTCCCATGTCATTTTGATTTACCAATCTCAAGTTATGGCCTTTGACTTAAAGTCCCTTTTTGTTGACTTTTGAAAATGACCTATAATGTTGAAATTGATAACTTTTTGTGAGAGCATTTCTTGGACTTGGAATATGAAGATGTATTGTAGGAAATGTCTTTCTCTTCAAAATGAGCTTTGGATGGAATTTTTCTAATAATCCATGTGAAAGTTATGCCCTGGTCAATTTCAGTTGACTTTTTCAGCTGTCCAAATATAGTAACTTTTGCATCTTTGATGATTTCTGAGCCAAACCTTGAGAATCATGATCAAGCATTGATCAAATGATGTTTGTGGCTTCAAAATGATATATTGACCAAAAATTTGAACTTTTGACTGTCAAATGACCATTTTGCCCCTACAGTTGACTGTAGTGCAATCTAGGGTTTTGACTGTGTAATTTTGAGCTGAATGCCTTGAAACTTGATATGAGGATACTTGACCATCTTTGTAGGCATATGAGACTTGATTGGGCCTTTGAAATCTTCATTTTCTTGATCAGGACTCAAACCCTAGTTTTGACTGTATAGGAGACAGTTGAACTGCATAACCCTTGGGGAATTTTGTGACTTTGACTTGACAAATCTTGGAGAATATGGGAGGGCAAATTTTGGGGTGCAACAGTTGCCCCTGTTCAATCTTCTTAGACCTGAGGATGCAGATTGGCTGACGTGCCTTTCGTAATCCGAGGGTAGAAGATGATTGGACACTAGAGTGCCCAGAAATTTGCGCTCACATAGTAGCAGTGATGATGGGGGGAATGGGCTTATAGATGCCATTTGGAGATTGCTGGATAGGGTGATGGGCTTATAGATGCCATCTGAATGTTGATTGCGGGGGAGATTCCTTAGCGAGAACCCGCATACCTGCAAAAGAGAAAGTGAGTACCTGACACGTTGCAGGAGCTGATTTTAGATGCTTGGTATAGATGTGTCCTGACTGGTTACAGGAGCTGAGTCTGGAGCTTCAAACGCTGATGAATGAACCAGGGATGGTTACTACCTTAGCATGAATGGTCAGAGAACCTTGGGTGACTTTATCTTCAACAACGCTCGTTGAGAAAAATCTTGGGTGTCTTCTACTGGGATAAGAATCAGGGAGATCTTAGGGTCGATCTGACTGAACCAGAGAGGCCTTTGACTGGGTAAGAATCAGGAAAATCTTAGGATCGATTTAACTGAACCGGTCTAGGTCTTGAAACATCTTCAACTGGATAAGTATCAGGGAGATCTTAGGGTCGATCTGACTGAACCAGAGAAGGCCTTGGACTGGGTAAGAATCAGGAAAATCTTAGGGTCGATTTAACTGAACCGGTCTAGGTCTTGAAACATCTTCAACTGGATAAGTATCAGGGAGATCTTAGGGTCGATCTGACTGAACCAGAGAAGGCCTTGGACTGGGTAAGAATCAGGAAAATCTTAGGGTTGATTTAACTGAACCGGTCTAGGTCTTGAAACATCTTCAACTGGATAAGTATCAGGGAGATCTTAGGGTCGATCTGACTGAACCAGAGAAGGCCTTGGACTGGGTAAGAATCAGGAAAATCTTAGGGTTGATTTAACTGAACCGGTCTAGGTCTTGAAACATCTTCAACTGGATAAGTATCAGGGAGATCTTAGGGTCGATCTGACTGAACCAGAGAAGGCCTTGGACTGGGTAAGAATCAGGAAAATCTTAGGGTCGATTTAACTGAACCGGTCTAGGTCTTGAAACATCTTCAACTGGATAAGTATCAGGGAGATCTTAGGGTCGATCTGACTGAACCAGAGAAGGCCTTGGACTGGGTAAGAATCAGGAAAATCTTAGGGTCGATTTAACTGAACCGGTCTAGGTCTTGAAACATCTTCAACTGGATAAGTATCAGGGAGATCTTAGGGTCGATCTGACTGAACCAGAGAAGGCCTTGGACTGGGTAAGAATCAGGAAAATCTTAGGGTTGATTTAACTGAACCGGTCTAGGTCTTGAAACATCTTCAACTGGATAAGTATCAGGGAGATCTTAGGGTCGATCTGACTGAACCAGAGAAGGCCTTGGACTGGGTAAGAATCAGGAAAATCTTAGGGTCGATTTAACTGAACCGGTCTAGGTCTTGAAACATCTTCAACTGGATAAGTATCAGGGAGATCTTAGGGTCGATCTGACTGAACCAGAGAAGGCCTTGGACTGGGTAAGAATCAGGAAAATCTTAGGGTCGATTTAACTGAACCGGTCTAGGTCTTGAAACATCTTCAACTGGATAAGTATCAGGGAGATCTTAGGGTCGATCTGACTGAACCAGAGAAGGCCTTGGACTGGGTAAGAATCAGGAAAATCTTAGGGTTGATTTAACTGAACCGTTCTAGGTCTTGAAACATCTTCAACTGGATAAGTATCAGGGAGATCTTAGGGTCGATCTGACTGAACCAGAGAAGGCCTTGGACTGGGTAAGAATCAGGAAAATCTTAGGGTTGATTTAACTGAACCGGTCTAGGTCTTGAAACATCTTCAACTGGATAAGTATCAGGGAGATCTTAGGGTCGATCTGACTGAACCAGAGAAGGCCTTGGACTGGGTAAGAATCAGGAAAATCTTAGGGTCGATTTAACTGAACCGGTCTAGGTCTTGAAACATCTTCAACTGGATAAGTATCAGGGAGATCTTAGGGTCGATCTGACTGAACCAGAGAAGGCCTTGGACTGGGTAAGAATCAGGAAAATCTTAGGGTCGATTTAACTGAACCGGTCTAGGTCTTGAAACATCTTCAACTGGATAAGTATCAGGGAGATCTTAGGGTCGATCTGACTGAACCAGAGAAGGCCTTGGACTGGGTAAGAATCAGGAAAATCTTAGGGTTGATTTAACTGAACCGGTCTAGGTCTTGAAACATCTTCAACTGGATAAGTATCAGGGAGATCTTAGGGTCGATCTGACTGAACCAGAGAAGGCCTTGGACTGGGTAAGAATCAGGAAAATCTTAGGGTCGATTTAACTGAACCGGTCTAGGTCTTGAAACATCTTCAACTGGATAAGTATCAGGGAGATCTTAGGGTCGATCTGACTGAACCAGAGAAGGCCTTTGACTAGATAAGCATCAGGAAAATCTTAGGGTCGATTTAACTGAACCGGTCTAGGTCTTGAAACATCTTCAACTGGATAAGTATCAGGGAGATCTTAGGGTCGATCTGACTGAACCAGAGAAGGCCTTGGACTGGGTAAGAATCAGGAAAATCTTAGGGTTGATTTAACTGAACCGGTCTAGGTCTTGAAACATCTTCAACTGGATAAGTATCAGGGAGATCTTAGGGTCGATCTGACTGAACCAGAGAAGGTCTTGGACTGGGTAAGAATCAGGAAAATCTTAGGGTCGATTTAACTGAACCGGTCTAGGTCTTGAAACATCTTCAACTGGATAAGTATCAGGGAGATCTTAGGGTCGATCTGACTGAACCAGAGAAGGCCTTTGACTAGATAAGCATCAGGAAAATCTTAGGGTCGATTTAACTGAACCGGTCTAGGTCTTGAAATATCTTGAGAACTTAACTGGATCTTTCCTGAAAGGTAAAGGTCAGTCATATGCAATGCATGATATGGATCAAGCAATGATGTTCTCAATATAAATGAGACTTGTATGATGCAATGCGTTATGCATGCTATAATGATGTATGTGATGTTTTATGTATGTTTTCGTCTAGGAAAGTGAATCCTTGACGGGTGCCGGGAAGTTGCATCCTGGGCTGATGTTGAAGAATAGATTTTGCTTTCGCTGGGGATGATAGCTGCAAGAATACCGGTAGGAGAAGATGACTCCATTGCGGAATAAACTTGGCAAATGGAGGATTCTGCGGGGAGAAAAGATACTCTAGCGACCATGCTGGGAAGCAATACTCTGTGGGAAGAGGGATGCCTTGCTGAGTGTTGATAGTAGTAATTTGCTGGCGATATCCTTGTTGTACTGAAAGTGTTGATAGACTTCGCTGGGGTAAGAAGACTCTGTCGATGACGATCTTTCCATGGCTTTTGGCTGAGGATAACCCAGTTATATCCGATTAAGGAAATAACTCTTTAAACAAAGCCGGACGACGCGTTCGTGCTTTCGGGAGGATAAGCTTCCAGAATCTACTGGGGATAAGCTTACTACTTGGGGATATGAATTCCAACTTTCCTGGGGAAACTGGATTGGACTCTTCTGGGGGGTTTTGGAACTGCGGGGGAAGTGATTCCTTTGAATGTTGAGATACCGCCAGGGGCCAATCTTTAGACCAAGACTGCCGGGGATGCTTTGTTAAGACTGTATATGTATTGCTGCTGGGGAATGTTGATATCTGCTGGAGGATACCCAATTTCCTTGAGATTTATCAACTCTGCTTGGAGAAGAATGTACTGTTTTGCTGAACCACTCTCTGGGGATTTAATATGTACTTGGCCGTGTTTTTTAGCTGAACCTACCTTGGTACCTTGGAGGATGGAAACAATCAGATTGCTTAGACCACCCGTTATTGCCCCTGTTTCTATGGGGGAGGCACATGTGGGATGCTGATAATTGTTGAGGGTCAAACCTTCTTCTGGTAGGCAAGTGACAAGATGACAGGACATAGTCGTATGCTTTGATCCCTAACTTTTGCCTGGACCGCCCTTTCGGGTTTTCAGTCCACCGGGATACCCATTTTTGCCCAAGCCGCCTTTTCAGGTTTTCGACTTGCCGGGTGTACAGATTTTTTTCATTTCATCCCTCATTTTGCCCGAACCCTTTTGGTTCGCCGGGAAGCCCTTATTTTTGCCTAGGTATGTCAACCTAGCGGGTCTTTGATTTTGCGTAGTATTTTTTCGACTATGTCCGTGCTTTCGGAATGTAGGGAGTTGCCCCTGTCAGAAGTGTTTTGTCGTGCCACCAGAAGGTGTTTGATCAGGCCAGATTCTTTGTTGGAACGCCCCAGGTGACTCAGGCGGAGATTTTCCCCAGGCTGTTTGGCCTTTGAGAGATTCTCCGAATCTTGACTTAACTGCCCCATATGGTAGACCATGATCATATCATGCCCCTTGATTGGAGATACTCTTGTTCACCAGACTTTCATTGTGCAAATTTCCCTGCTGTTCAAACAAGAAGTCATATGCAAACAAAGTTATGTTAAAAATGCAAAGCCTATGTCTGTCTTGAAGTTTTTGAAAATGCATTTTTTCCATAAAACAAGTGAATATTTGTAAAGCGTGATGTCAACTCCGTATTTTACCGTGAGCCTTAAGGAGTCAGGATACCTTTCGTCACAATATGCTTTCGAATTAACCCATGCTTCAGCTAGGACTTTTAAGGGTTATAACGTGGCCTGGTTCACGGTTTAAGAAACAAAGGATAAAGGCTCAAATTTTATTTGTACCCACCCGCTCTTCGTGATGTTCTTCAAACCTAAACTCAGTTGATCATCCGTTAGACCTCGTTTGAGTCTTTGCTCTGATTTTCCGGCGATGGTTCAGTCATTGATGATTTATTCTGAATAGGCAGTCATCATTTTTTTTTTGCTGAGGGTTTGTAGGACCTCTTTCTTTTTTGATTTTTGTTATCCCTTTCTTTTTTTTGCCTGAACTGTTTCCTTTTTTGGAATTACAGTCAGCGGGATGCCCCAGTTTTGTAAGTCTCCTTCATGGGTTTTGACTTAATGGTTTTTTTTTTTTTTTGAAAGATAATGACTGCCTTTCTTTATTGATCATTTGGAACCATCACTGTCTTTCCTTGTTTCGTAAGGACCTCTTTTGATGCTGTTCATTATGCACTTGGATCAACTGAGAAAACTACTCTGCCCCAGGTTATGATTAAGGGTTTCAATTTTCGAAAAGAAAAACTCCTACTTCTTTGGCTCAGAGGGGTTGACGAGGGATTATCTTCCTTATAACTCCAGTGTTTAGGGATTGAAACAATGCCTGTACCTCATCAGCGGGGTCTGTTCAAAAGCATAATGTAGATGTCGTGGTATCGTTTTCGTCATCCTCCCTCAAGAGGCTTAGAATTTTAGATCAAGAGTTGACATCAGAAGAAAAAAAAAAAAAAAAAAAAAAATATGAAGACAATTTGCATATAGTGAATGCGAATATATTGATTCAAAATAGACATAAGCGATGTATTAATGGAATAACAATGTTTTAACATGAATAAATGTTTGAACGGTCAAAAGAAAGAAACACAGCTTGGACATTCGAATGAACAAAAAGTTTCCTAGTCTCGGAGTTTGTCACTTCAACTGATGAGCCTTGGAGGAATGGTAGAAAAATTCAACCTGTCCATCTTGTGTGAACTCCACTGTCCCTTCATCGATCAGGTTCTGGATTTTGTTCCTCAGCTCCCAACATTCATTGGTATCATGTCCTGGGCTAGCAGAGTGGTAGGCACACCTCTTATTGGGATCATAGGCAGGAGATGCTGTGTTGGGGTTCCGGGGATGAGCCTTTAATGTGATCAGATTCAACCTCAATAGGCGTTGCAAAGCTTGAAACAGCGACATGTTGAGCTGGGTGAATTTCCTCCTGGGCTTGTCTGGCTGAACTTGGCGAGGTTGGCGCTGAATTTGTGGCACTGGAGTCATTTGAGGAGCTTTCCCCTTATCCTCTTGTCTCGAGGATGATTGGATGATGAATGGCTTTTTACCCTCAGATGTTTGCCCCAGTAGGTTACCCTGAAGCAGTTGGTTGAAGAGAAACCAGAGCTCCTCTTGTCTTTGAACTAGGCAGTGAATGACATTCCTCTGTCCCAGCATCTGGGCTTTCATAGCATCCATCTCAGCTTGTAGGTGTTCCAACTTTCCATCCTCAGCATTGCCACTGACGGAGGTCTCCGTGAGAAGTGTCCTTAGCTCCTCCTGCCCCTTGGATAGATTCAGGAGGATTTCCCCGAACCGAGTCTCTTGATCAAGAAAGTTCTGGTTGTCTTGTGGGTAAGCCATTGCTGAAATAAACAGCGAGAAGGGTGAGTGACCTGCAAAGAACGGGTATCTGTAATGCAATGATATGTATGATATGCATGCAATGTTTTCAAGGATCTCGCAGGGTAAACAGAGAAACTTGTTAGAGTTGGAAACTGGCAGCTTGACTGAAGGAACTTCCTGTTGTAGAGAGCCCTTCTTCAAGGGTCAAAGGCTCACCATATCCAGTGGGTCATAGCCCCTGACAACTTTGGCTAGAGGAAAATAAATCCTCTTTGCCCCTTGTTAGATGTTTGATTCATCATGACCTGCATCACAAGCCCCTTGAGATCCTTGAAATGGGTTAGGATGTATGCAATGGTATGCAATGGTATGATGTCATGCTATGCATGGGGTGATGTAGGTAAACCCTGTTATGAGTCCCAATTAAGGACTATAAACCGAAACCTGCAAGAAACTTGATAAACTTGTTATGAGTCCTGATTAAGGACTAAATAAAACCTGCAAGAAATTTAGTACCCCGTTATGAGTCCCAATTAAGGACTATAAACAACCCTGCAAGAAATTTAGTACACTTTGTTATGAGTCCCAATTAAGGACTATAAACAAAACCTGCAAGAGATCTAGTAAACCCTGTTATGCGTCTCAGTTAAGGACTATAAACAACACCTGCAAGAAATTTGGTAAACCCTGTCATGAGTCCTAGTTAAGGACTATAAACAAGACCTGCAAGAAACTTAGTACCCTGTTATGAGTCCCAATTAAGGACTATAAACAAGACCTGCAAGAAACAAGTGTTAGGTAACAAGCACGCAGATAGTCAAGTACGAAGGCACACAAGTCACACAAAAGAGCCCTTAAGGTTTAGGCCAGCATGAGGTCTGGGTAGTACCCTCTTTCAGTTTGTTGGTTAAGACCTGTCCTATCAGAAGTAACCGGGTTCTAGAGGATCCCAATATCACTGACTACCCTCAATCGGTCATAACTCCAGCATCGCAATCTTTTCTTGCAGCCAGAACCATCACGAGAGTTTAGCCTCAATGGGCGTAGCATACTGCTACTGTTCTAATGGCCAAGTTGGGTCAATTTAGGGTTCTAAGGTCGGTTGGTGCTTAATGACTCCTTGGAAGACCCATATTCTCCCCGTTTCAACACGAGGGATATCGATACAGACCAAGGCGCCACACCAACGTAGCCACTGCTTCACCCATGTCGGTATACGCCGGACAGGTCCCTCACAGCTTATGCTACCTAAACAGGGTATCCCCAGATCCGGGTTAGGATCTATGTAACTCCCATGCAACCCACAAATTTAAAGCATACAAGTCAATACAATTGAAAACACAGTTATGAACTAACCCTAAGGTACGCCTCACTTTAAGTTTAGGTCCCGAGCAGAGTCGCCAGTTCTGTGATCGGTGGATCTGGAACTGACTGTTTAACGCTGGTTCGCGAAATGTCGCGGAAGCAAGAGTCTCCACCGTCTTTTATTTTCTCCAAATGGAAAGGACAAAAGCACAGAAAAATTCCTTAAAGAGATTGCTCTCGGTTCGGGAGGTAGGTTATAGAAAGGGAAGGTGTTAGCACCCTTTCTATCCATGGTTATCCATGGGCTCTTAGATACTTGCTCAATGTGTTTTCAAAATTGTTTGTTTGCTTTTCAATGTGGGTTTAAAAAAAAGTTTCTTTGAAAAATTTCAGTTCGACTCGTACGTCAGAGTGTTTGAAAGGTTTGCTTTGAAAGCTTTTGAAAAGTGTCGGTGTGAAAAGTCTTTTTGAGTTTGTTTTGAGATTAGAGCAAGTATCCTTGAGAACCTACCTACCCTAAGGAATTCGTCTGTGTAGATGTCCTTAAAAGTAGTGCCATCCCACCATTGAGAGGTAGGTAGCACCACCGTTGGAGGTGTTCGGGTCAATTCGAGTTTGTAGGGACGTGGTGATCACCAGAGCAATGGGAAGACACCTTAGAAGCTACCCTCATGCCAGGTTCCCGGATCATGAGGACTTACTAAGACGTCCTCTACTCGACGATCACCTTTCGAAAGGCAACAGTGAGGCGTACCCTAGGGGTGGTGTGTGCGAATTGTGTGTCGTGTTTCAGTTATTTGTCTTGCCATGTTTGTTGCGTTCTACGCTTGATTTTAGTTAGGGCCATTCATTCTTGCATGCATATTTAACAATTATAAAGTTTGCGAAAAAATAAATCTAAGGCTATTACAAATGGCGCGGGTCCACATCGCCAAAATTAAACCGGACCCGATTTGACTGAAAAATAAATAAAGCAATAAAATAAAAGTGCGAGAAATTTAAATTACAATGCTTTGGGAGAGATACAAAATTATAATAAATGACATAAAATAAATGCGCAAATTAAAAATAATTAAAACAATGGGCGTTGGACCCTTTCATAAGAAGTTAAAGTTAATGAGAATTAATTAGTTAGAATTAAATGTTTTTTTGGTATTTTTGGTTATCAAGATTTAAAAGAAAGAATAATTAATTAAAATTAAAAAGGAGGCGTCAAACCCTAATTCTAATGTTTTTTAAGTTTATTATGAAAATATTGAATTTTGACCTAATTTAAACCTAAATTATATTTATGTACAATTAATTATAAAAATAAAATAAATAAATAAATAATGTTGTGATAAAAAAAATAGAAAATTTAAAAGGAATAGAAATTGTTAATTAACCTAATTCTATATTTTTGGATTTTGTTTTATTAAAAAAAGAGTTAAGGTTATAACATAATTAAACTAAATAATTACAAGCATTTATTTATGAAAATATTAAAATAACATAATTTATTATATTTTATCTTTTTTCTGATTTTTTGGTGTTTTATATTTTTTGTAAAAAATAATTAACTAAATAAATAGCAAATAAAAGAAATAAAAAGAAGAATTAAAGAAAGAATAAAAAAAAAATAATAAGGCAAACCAGGGGGTTCAGGCCCCAATTGGGGGTGCAGATGGTGAGATTCTGGCCCAGCAAGCAATGGCCTTTTTTGACTTTCCAGGCAACGTGGTTGAGCGTTGACTAGCACTCACGGTGCTCCCTGAATCCTGGCCTTTGAATTGGATCTATTGGACGCGTGTATGGGTGGATAATGAAGGTATACGCTGTGCCTTTGCATTGGAAACACATGTGACTCCCTGTGGAAAAATAATATGAAGAATGCATAGACCTGGGGCTCGAACCCAGGTCTTGAACGTTAACAACTCCTTCGCCTGCCAACTGAGCTATATCACGCGCGTTAATATATTATGGCAAATAAATAACAAAAGAAAAAAAACAACGCGTAGTGGAGGGCGCGCGAAAATTTGAATCAGCGAACCACGTTTTGACAACGAGTCTTCTTCTTCGTTCCCTTTTTTATTTTCTGAAACATGAAATCAATAAGCAACGGTTTTAACCCGTTGCTATAGAAGGCATACCAGAAAATAGCGAATAGGATCCTGTTGGACATAAATTTATCGCGAGTAATGTTTCATGTTCGTCCAGATGCGTCAAGTCCAGTGGTGTTGGTCTCGTCCCCCAATTTTACTTTATTTCAAAAGCCCCAATTCTAAGCTCTGCAAACCCTAGGATTTGGACATGGTGGAATCGCCTACAGCTTGCAAAAACTCAATTAATCGCATGGGTTAGTTCACAAATGTTTCACTGATTATGAATATATGGTTAGAATGCCATGAATGTGCATAAATAATGAAACACGATATTGAAAAAATATGGAACAAGGGCGACTTCTGTACACCGTTCCAAAGCGCAAAGCTTGATGTCTTTGATTGGAATAGGATCAGTGGAGCCTCAGGAAGCTATTGAAATCGTTTTCGTGCCTTGAATCGCCTTCTAAAGCTGATTTCAGTTTTGAACTTTTTGAGAATTTTTGCAAGTTTGTAATGGGAATTGCTGCGCAGTATTGTGTCCTCTTGCATTAGGTTTATGATCAGGGTTATGTAGTGAGATGATTAGGTCAAGAAAATTGAATAAAATCCATCATAATCATGGCTTTTGAATATTGGATTTCTTCATATCTTTTTTGAATCTTTTCTCATGGTTTTTGGTTCAATTCTGATCAATTAGCACCAAATCTTTCCCTATTAGCATGTGCACGAATCATAGAAGCCAAATCATGCATAAAAAGATTTTTTTAGGTCAAGTTTATATTTTTCACATATTTATATAATTTAATTGAATTAATATTAATATAAATTCAAATAAATAATTAAAAAATGAGAAAATACTTCCCTTTGGGCCTAGTGGTCGTGCATAGGCTTGGCATGAAGAAACTTGGAAGAAAAATGGGCCCATTTGCATTTTTGGATCATTTGCATCAATGTTGACTTTTCAAAATTCCCAAAAATTTCCCAACTTCCACAAGGCATAACTTGCTCAATTTATAAGCTTTTCACATGTTCTTGGACATTTTGGAAAGGTCTTTGAGTCCTTTAACCAATGCCTTTGGTCCCATGTCATTTTGATTTACCAATCTCAAGTTATGGCCTTTGACTTAAAGTCCCTTTTTGTTGACTTTTGAAAATGACCTATAATGTTGAAATTGATAACTTTTTGTGAGAGCATTTCTTGGACTTGGAATATGAAGATGGATTGTAGGAAATGTCTTTCTCTTCAAAATGAGCTTTGGATGGAATTTTTCTAATAATCCATGTGAAAGTTATGCCCTGGTCAATTTCAGTTGACTTTTTCAGCTGTCCAAATATAGTAACTTTTGCATCTTTGATGATTTCTGAGCCAAACCTTGAGAATCATGATCAAGCATTGATCAAATGATGTTTGTGGCTTCAAAATGATATATTGACCAAAAATTTGAACTTTTGACTGTCAAATGACCATTTTGCCCCTACAGTTGACTGTAGTGCAATCTAGGGTTTTGACTGTGTAATTTTGAGCTGAATGCCTTGAAACTTGATATGAGGATACTTGACCATCTTTGTAGGCATATGAGACTTGATTGGGCCTTTTAAATCTTCATTTTCTTGATCAGGACTCAAACCCTAGTTTTGACTGTATAGGAGACAGTTGAACTGCATAACCCTTGGGGAATTTTGTGACTTTGACTTGACAAATCTTGGAGAATATGGGAGGGAAAATTTTGGGGTGCAACAGCGACATTAACACACGCGTTCTAGCAATAGGCATGGTCGGTATCGCGGTAGAACGGGGATAAGATGCCCTTGAGGGGAGTTTTGATTTGTTGAGTGTTTTTGCATGTTTTAAAGTATGTTCAAGTAATGATTAAAGAGTGTTTTTGGATTTTTTCGTTTTGTTTATTTGTTGATTTTATCTTGCCTAATTACTAGCATTTGTACAAAGTAAATAAAATGCAGAAAGATAAAATCCTACGCTATTACAAACATATCAAAAAGCATAAAAAAATATGAAGGAAAAGAAAAAAAAGTAAGAAAACTGAGTGTATTTCGATTCAGGCAGGAGCATCCTTCGACTGGCATTCTGTTGGGCTCCTTCGATTGGGGCTGAAAAGGGTGAAGGCATGACTTTCGACTGAGGCTTTGGCAGGGGCGAGGTCCTGTCCTTCGATTGGGAAAAGGCAGCAGCAAGTTGTGTCCTTCGATTAGGGCTGGCACCAGTGAGGTTCTATCCTTCGATTGGCCTGGCAGTCAGTGTATGGTGAAGTCTTTTGATTCTACTTTGTTGCCTTCTTCGACTGGAGGTTGAATGCAGTGAGGGAATGCCTTTCGATTGGACATGGTTTGCCTCCTGGTTGTCTCTTTCATTTGACCTGGAGAAAGAAGGTAGAAGCTAGAAGCTTCGTTTCCTGTTTCCCGTTTCCTGTTTCTTTCATTTAAAACATTAAATGGCAACATGGCCTGGGGCCATGCTAATATTTGTTTGGCAAATAGTTTAACAATTAAAGCAAATTCAGGCAAACAGAAAGCAGAAACGAAAAGCTTAGCTCTAAAAAATATGTTAAAAAAAAGGTGGAATCAAAGGTACAGTGGTATGTACATGTTTAAAATGAACGAAAAGATTATTTACATGCCATGTGTTGTACCCCAAAATTTGCCCTCCCATATTCTTCAAGAAATTGCCAAGCCAAGTCACAAAACTCCCCCAAGGGTTGCACAGTCCAACTGTCTCCTATACAGTCAAAACTAGGGTTTGTGTTCTGATCAAGAAAAGGAAGTGTTCAAAGGCTCAATCAAGTCTCATATGCTTACAAACATGGTCAAGCATCCTCATATCAAGTTTCAAGGCATTCAGCTCAAAATTGCACAGTCAAAACCCTAAATTGCACTACAGTCAACTGTAGGGGCAAAATGGTCATTTGGCAGTCAAAAGTTCAAAATTTTGGTCAACATATCATTTTGAAGCCACAAACATCATTTGATCAATGCTTGATCATGATTCTCAAAATTTGGCTCAGAAAATCATCAAGATGCAAAGTCTCCTTATTTGGACAGCTGAAAAAGTCAACTGAACTTGACCAGGGCATAACTTTCACATGGATTATCAGAAAAATGCCATCCAAAGCTCATTTTGAAGAGAAAGACATTTCCTACAACTCATCTTCATACTTCAAGTCCAAGAAATGCTCTCACAAAAAGTTATAAATTTCAACATTATAGGTCATTTCAAAAGTCAACAAAAAGGGACTTTAAGTCAAAGGCCATAACTTGATATTGGAAAATCAAAATGACATGGGACCAAAGGCATTGGTTAAAGTACTCAAAGACCTTTCCAAAATGTCCAAGAACATGAGAAAAGCTTAAAAATTGAGCAAGTTATGCATTGGAGAAGTTGGGAAATTTTTGTGAAATGGCAAAAGTCAACTATCCTTGAAACTTCAATTTTTGACAAAAGGGCCCACTTTCTTCCACTTGACTCAGCCTTGTCATGCCACACACGTGTCCCATGATTAATTTCAAGATCAAACATTGATTTTTCTATTTTATTTAATTTTTGATAATTTAATTCATTTTAAATCTTTAAAAATTCAAATAAAATTCAAAAACCAATGGAATAGTGTCATTTGAATTTGGATAGCTTCCATATATCATGGGCCAGCTCACAAACTCATACTAGGGTTAAATTGCACACCAAGTCTTGGTTTGCTTAAAAAAAGGGAAAATTGGTTAATGGTGAAAAACCTAGGACTAGTTCTCTCATGGGCATGAATCAAGGCCAGTTAATGACCTAATTCTCTTCCCTCATAAGTATTGAGTCAAACCCTAATCACAACACACTAAATGCTGCGCCCAAACACCATTGCCAACTTGGAAAAATTCTCCATAAAACTCAAAACTGAAATCAGTGTTCTAGGTGGATTCAAGTCTTAATTCCTTTTCCAAAAGCTTCCTTGTGGTCTCCTGAACAGATTCCAACCCCTAACACCAACTCAAACGCAAGGAATTGGTAACAAGACCTTCGACTGTACAGCAAAAAACTCATAAACGCATATCATGTTCTAGGCACTTTTTATGCAATTTAATTGTTGATTCTTGTTCCTCATTTGATTTCAAAGCTAACTGACATGATTAATTTCGTTTTTATGCCATATATGTGATTTCACCATGATCAATCTTTAGGGTTTTCCAAGCTTGAATTTAGGGCTTCTGAAACCAAGCAAAATTAGCCCACGAAACCATGACCATTCAAATCGGCAAGCTTGGACGAAGAAGAATGAATGTTCGCGCTCAGTTTATAGAGCCCTGAGGCTTAATCGCTATTTTTCCAAAAGCCCCCTAAAACCACGCTTAAGAAACCGTTGCTTATGTTGTTTGTTTTTTCAGGGTGGTGGAGACGATGAAGCGTGGCAACATGTGATACGTTGTTTTTGAATTTCGCGCGCTTCAGTCACTAACGCATTGTTGGCTTTCATTATATTTGTTGTTTATTTAATTAACGAATGTGTGATAGTGGTGCAGCGGTATAGGTGTTAACTGGTAACCCTCATGACCTGGGCTCAAGTCCCAGGTCTTGCATAATTTCAATATTATTTTTCCAAACGTCTTCCTGTGCAATTTCAAAGGTGGAGCGCATGGTACACCACAATCATCAAGACGTCCACGTGCCTAAGAGGATCAATCAGAAAGCCATGTTCAGAGGTGTACCATAAGCCTCAGTCAAAGGTCCCATACGTGGCCTGGGAAAGTCAACAAATTCCAAAATCAATTGGGCTAGATTGCTGGGCCACACCTCCACTTTAGGGCCTGAACCCCCTGGTTTGCTTTCTCTATATTTTTCTTGTTTTATTTTTAATTCTTATTTTATTTTCTTTATTTGTTTAAACTAATTACTATTTCTTTACAAATTATAAAATACACAAAAATCAGAAAAAGAGAACAATATAATATTTATTTTATTTTAGTTATTTTCATAAATAAATTGTATGTAAATTAACTTAGTATTAATTTAGGTTGCAACTTTAATTCTTTCTTCCATAAAAAAATCCAAAAATATAGCATTAGGTTAATGACTTTTTATTCCTTTTAATTTTCCTTTTTTTTTGCCATAATATTAGTGATTTATTTATTTTCATAATTAAACTTGTAAACTAATTAGGGTTGCATTTAGGTTAAATTTTAATACTTTCATAATAAACTTAAAAATAATTAGAACTAGGTTTAACATTTCATTTTGGTTTTTAATTAATTCTTTTTTTTATTAAATCTCAAAAAACACAAAAATACTAAAAAACACTTTCTTTTAATTCTTAATTTTAATTCCTTATTAATAATATTTCGCAAAGGGTCCAACGCCCATGTTCGTAATTTATTTTCGCGCATTTATTTTATGTCGTTTATTATAATTATGTAATTCTCCCAAAGTGTTGTAACAATTATACTTTTCGCACTTTTATTTAATTTCTTTATTTTCTTGTCAAATCGGGTCCGGTTTAATTTTGGCGATGTGGACCCGTGCCATTTGTAATAGTCTTAGATTTACTTTTCCCGCAACTTTTAACTGTTAACAAAAGCATGAAAGAATGTATGGACTTAAAATAAAATCAAGCGTAGAACACCAATAAACATGACAAGACAAACATCAATGAAAACGACACACAATTCGCACACACCACCCCTAGGGTACGCCTCACCGTTGCCTTTCGAAAGGTGATCGTCGAGTAGAGGATGTCTTAGTAAGTCCTCATGATCCGGGAACCTGGCATGAGGGTAGCTTCTAAGGTGTCTTCCCATTGCTCTGGTGATCACCATGTCCCGAACCTCGAATTGACCCGAACACCTCCAACGGTGGTGCTACCTACCTCTCAATGGTGGGATGGCACTACTTTAAAGGACATTTACACAGACGAATTCCTTAGGGTAGGTAGACGACTCATGGATACTTGCTCTCTTCAAAACAAAAATTCAAAGACTTTTCACACCAATACTTTTCAAAAGTTTTCAAAACAAACTTTTCAAACACTCTGACGTACGAGTCGAACTGAAATTTTTCAAAGAAACTTTTTAAACCCACATTGAAAAGCAAACAAACAATTTTGAAAACACAAATGAGCAAGTATCTAAGAGCCCATGGATAACCATGGATAGAAAGGGTGCTAACACCTTCCCTTTCTATAACCTACCTCCCGAACCGAGAGCAATCTCTATAAGGAATTTTTCTGTGCTTTTGTCCTTTCCATTTGGAGAAAATAAAAGACGGTGGCGACTCTTGCTTCCGCGACATTTCGCGAACCAGCGTTAAACAGTCAGTTCCAGATCCACCGATCACAGAACTGGCGACTCTGCTGGGGATTTAAACTTAAAGTGAGGTATACCTTAGGGCTAGGTCATAACTATGTTTTCAATTGTCTTCTTTGCTTGCTTTATTATTGTGGGTTGCTTGGGAGTGCTATAGATCCTAACCCGAATCTGGGGATACCTTTCTTAGAAAGTAGCAACAAGGCTGTGAGGGAACTGTGCGGGGTATACCGACATGGTTGAAACAGTCTGCTACGTTGATGTGGCACTTTGGTGTGTACCGGTAACCCTTGAGTTCAGTCAAGGAGAGTACGGGGCCTCCGCGTGGTGTCGTGAAGCATCAACAGACCTTAGGAACCTTAATTGAACTATCTTGGCCTCTTTAGGGTAGTGAGATAACTGACTTTGGTGCAGTCCGAGGTTGGTTGATACTCGATACTACACTCAATTGAGGGTTGCTTTCCTGGAATATTTCGGTCGCCAGTTCAGTGGCTAAATCGAAACGATGAACAATGAAAGTAATCCCGTGATATTGGGACCCTTAGAACCCGGTTACTTCTAATAGGACAGGTTGAACCCACCAACTTCAAGAGGGTAATACCTAGACTCCACGCTGGCCTTAAACCTTAAGGACTTCTTTTGTGTGACTTGTGTGCCTTCGTACTTGACTATCTGCGTGCTTGTTACCTGACACTTGTTTCTTGCAGGTCTTGTTTATAGTCCTTAATTGAGACTCATAACAGGGTACTAAAATTTTCGCAGGGTTGTTTATAGTCCTTAATTGGGACTCATAACAGGGTTGCTAAGTCTTGCAGGTTTTGTTTATAGTCCTTAATTGGGACTCATAACAGGGTTTACTAAATTTCTTGCAGGGTTTGTTTATAGTCCTTAATAGGGACTCATAACAAAGTATACTGAATTTCTTGCAGGGTTTGTTTATAGTCCTTAGTTGGGACTCATAACATGGTTTACCTACATCACCCCATGCATAGCATGACATCATACCATTGCATACATCATAACCCACTTCAAGGATCTCAAGGGCTTGTGATGCAGGTCATGATAAATCAAACATCTAGCCAGGGGCAAAGAGGATTTATTTTCCTCTAGCCAGGGTTGTCAGGGGCTATGACCCACTGGATATGGTGAGCCTTTGACCCTTGAAGAAGGGCTCTCAACAACATGAAGTTCCTTCAATCAAGCTACCGGACCCAAATTCTAACAAATTTTCTTGTTTACCCCGCGAGGTCCTTGAAAACATTACATGCATGTCATACACATCATTGCATAACAGGTACCCTTATTGCAGGTTACTTACCTTTCCCGCTGTTTATTTCAGCAATGGCTTTCCAACCAGACAACCAGGACCTTCTTGCTCAAGAGACTCGGTTTGGGGAAATCCTCCTGAATCTATCCAAGGGGCAGGAGGAGCTAAGGACACTTCTCATGGAGACTTTAGTCAGGAACAGTACTGAGAACGAACGGCTGGAACGCCTGCAAGCTGAGATAGATGCAATGAAAGCCCAGATGCTGGGGCAGATGACTGCCATTCAGGGTTTAACTCAAAGACAAGATGAGCTCGGGGTTCTCGTCAACAAACTGCTTCAGGGTAACCAACTGGGGCAAACATCTAAGGGTAAAAAGCCAATCATCGTTCAACCACCTTTGAGACAAAGAGGCAAGGAGAAAGCTCCTCATATGGCTCCAGTATCACCAATTCAGCAGCAACTTCACCAACTTCAGACAGACAAGCCCAGGAGGCAGTTCACCCCGCTCAATATGTCGCTGTTTCAAGCTTTACAACGCCTGTTGAGATTGAACCTGATCACATTAAGGGCTCATCCCCAGAACCCCAACACAGCACATCCTGCTTATGATCCCAATAAAAGGTGTGCCTACCACTCTGCCTGTCCAGGACATGATGCAAACGAGTGTTGGGCTTTGAAAAACAAGATCCAGGACCTGATTGATGAAGGAGCACTGGAATTCACACAAGATGGTCAGGCTGAATTTTTCTACCATCCCTCCAAGGCTCACCATTTGAAGTGACAAGCCCTGAGACTAGAAATTTTTGTTCATTCGAATGTTCAAGTTGCAATTTTCTTTTGTTCAAACATTTACTCATGATTAAAACATTGTTATTTCATTAATGAATCGCATATGTCTGTTTTGAAGTAATATATTCATATTCACTATATGCAAATCGTTTTCATATTTTTTCTGATGTCAACTCTCGATTAATAATTCTAAGCCTCTTGAGGGAGGATGACGAAAACGATACCATAATCTACAGTATGCTTTTGAACAGATCCCGCTGATGAGGTACAGGCATTGTTTCAATTCCCAAACACTGGAGTTATAAGGATGATAATCCCTCGTCAACCCCTTTGAGCCAAAGAAGTAGGAGTTTTTCTTTTCGAAAATTAAAACCCTTTATCATAACCTGGGGCAGGGTAGTCTCCCAGCTGATCCGAGTGCATAACGAATGGCACCAAAGAGTCCTCACGAAACAAAAGGCAGTGATGGTTCAGAACAATCAAAAGGAGAGGCAGTCATGATCAAAAAAAAAATCATAAACGAAAAACCCATTAAGTCAAAACCTATGAAAGGGACTTACGAAACTGGGGCATCCCGCTGACTGTAATTCCGAAAAAGGAAACAGTTCAGGCAAAAAAGAAAGGGATAACAAAATCAAAAAAGAAAGAGGTCCTACAAACCCTCGACGAAAAATGATGACTGCCTATTCAAAATAAGTTATCAATATCCGAATCATCACCGGAATTTCAGAGTAAAGACTCAAACAAGGTCTAACGCACGATCAGCTGAGTTTAGGTTTGAAGAACATCACGGAGAGCGGGTGGGTATAAATAATTTGAGTCTTTATCCTTTGTTTCTTAAAAACCGTGAACCAAGCCACGTTATAACCCTTAAAAGTCCTAGCTGAAGCATGGGTTAGTTCGAAAGCATACTGTTACAAAAGGTATCCTGACTCCTGAAGGCCTACGGTAAATACGAAGTTGACATCATGTTTTACAAACATTCGCTTGTTTTATGAAAAAGAATGCATTTTCAAAAATCTTCAAGACAGACATAGGCTTTGCATTTTTAACATAACTTTGTTTGCATATGACTTTTTGTTTGAACAGCAGGGAAATTCGCACGAGAAATACCTAGTGAACAAAAGCACTTCCAACC
Organism: Vicia faba; assembly: GCA_948472305.1. Taxonomy (NCBI): domain Eukaryota; kingdom Viridiplantae; phylum Streptophyta; class Magnoliopsida; order Fabales; family Fabaceae; genus Vicia; species Vicia faba. The sequence goes on from OX451739.1 coordinate 472,622,562, forward strand.
AAGGGGCACGGCATGATCATGGTCTACCATCTGGGGCAGTTAAGTCAAGATCCAGAGAATCTCTCAAAAGGCCAAAAAGCCTGGGGCAAATCTCTGCCTGAGTCACTTGGGGCACTCCAGCGACGAATCTTGCACGATCAGACACCTTCTGGTAATATGGCAACACAAGCAGCCAGGGGCACCTACCTGCATTCTAAGAGCGCGGACATAGTCGAAAAATACTACGCAAAATCAAAGACCCGCTAGGTTGACACACCTAGGCAAAAATAAGGGCTTCCCGGCGAACCAAAAGGGCTCGGGCAAAATGAAGGGATGAAATGAAAAAAAATCTGTACACCCGGCAAGTCGAAAACCTGAAAAGGCGGCTTGAGCAAAAATGGGTATCCCGGTGGACTGAAAACCCGAAAGGACGGTCCAAGCAAAAAAAAAATTAGGGATCAAAGCGTACGACTATGTCCTGTTATCTTGTTACCTGCCTACCAGAAGGAGGTTGGATCCTCAACAATTATCAGCATCCCACATGCGTCCCCCCATAGAAACAGGGGCAATGAAGAATGGTCTAAGCAGTCTGATTGTTCTATCCTCCAAGGCATCAGGGTAGGTTCCGTTGAAGAACATAACCAATACAGTTCAATACTTCCCCAGAAGAGTCCGATCCAGCTTCCCCAAGAAAGTTGGAATCATCTCCCCAAGCAGTAAGCTTATCCCCAGTAAAATCTGGAAGCTTATCCTTCGCAGAGCACGAACGCGTCTCTCGGCTTTATTCAAAGAGTTATTTCCTTAACAGGATATAACTGGGTTATCCTCAGCCAAAAGCCACAGAAAGATCGTCGTCGACAGAATCTTCTTATCCCCAGCGAAGTCTATCAGCACTCCCAATACAGCAGAGATATCCTCAGCAAGTCATTCTCAACACTCAGCAAGGCATCCCTCTTCCCACAGAGTATTGCTTCTCAGCATGGTCACTAGAGTATCCTTTCTCCCCGCAGAATCCGTCATTTGCCAAGTGCATTCCCCGACGGAGTTATCTTCTCCTACCGGTATACTTGCAACTATCATCCCCAGCGGAAGCAAAAAGCTATTCTTCAACATCAGCCCAGGAGCGACTTCCCGGCACCCGTCAAGGATTTACTTTCCTAGACAAAAATACAGTCATAAACATCACATCTTCATACATTATAGCATGCATATGCATCATACTACACGAATCTCATTAATTTTGAAGACATATAGTTCACGCATCATGATTTTGCATACAATTATGTTTTGCCTTTGCAGGAAAGAGATCAATACAAAAATGACTACTATCAACTATCGCAATTCATTCTAGATATAGTTTCAGATATGACCCAGAGATGGTGACGTTCTGATACTGCTTCCAGATATCCTTCTAGATATAGTTTCAGATATGACCCAGATATGGTGACGTTCTGATGCTGCTTCCAGATATCCTTCTAGATATAGTTTCAGATATGACCCAGATATGGTGACGTTCTGATGCTGCTTCCAGACATCCTTCTAGATATAGTTTCAGATATGACCCAGATATGGTGACGTTCTGATGCTGCTTCCAGACATCCTTCTAGATATAGTTTCAGATATGACCCAGATATGGTGACGTTCTGATGCTGCTTCCAGATATCCTTCTAGATATAGTTTCAGATATGACCCAGAGATGGTGACGTTCTGATACTGCTTCCAGATATCCTTCTAGATATAGTTTCAGATATGACCCAGATATGGTGACGTTCTGATGCTGCTTCCAGATATCCTTCTAGATATAGTTTCAGATATGACCCAGATATGGTGACGTTCTGATGCTGCTTCCAGACATCCTTCTAGATATAGTTTCAGATATGACCCAGATATGGTGACGTTCTGATGCTGCTTCCAGATATCCTTCTAGATATAGTTTCAGATATGACCCAGAGATGGTGACGTTCTGATACTGCTTCCAGATATCCTTCTAGATATAGTTTCAGATATGACCCAGATATGGTGACATTCTGATGCTGCTTCCAGATATCCTTCTAGATATAGTTTCAGATATGACCCAGATATGGTGACGTTCTGATGCTGCTTCCAGACATCCTTCTAGATATAGTTTCAGATGTAAACCAGATATGGTGACATTCTGATACTGCTTCCAGATATCCTTCTAGATATAGTTTCAGATATGACCCATATATGGTGACGTTCTGATGCTGCTTCCAGACATCCTTCTAGATATAGTTTCAGATATGACCCAGATATGGTGACGTTCTGATGCTGCTTCCAGATATCCTTCTAGATATAGTTTCAGATATGACCCAGATATGGTGACGTTCTGATGCTGCTTCCAGACATCCTTCTAGATATAGTTTCAGATGTAAACCAGATATGGTGACATTCTGATACTGCTTCCAGATATCCTTCTAGATATAGTTTCAGATATGACCCAGATATGGTGACGTTCTGATGCTGCTTCCAGATATCCTTCTAGATATAGTTTCAGATATGACCCAGAGATGGTGACGTTCTGATACTGCTTCCAGATATCCTTCTAGATATAGTTTCAGATATGACCCAGATATGGTGACGTTCTGATGCTGCTTCCAGATATCCTTCTAGATATAGTTTCAGATATGACCCAGATATGGTGACGTTCTGATGCTGCTTCCAGAGTTCCTTCCAGATATAGTTTCAGATGTAAACCAGAGACGGTGACGTTCTGATACTGCTTCCAGATTTCCTTCCAGATATGAACCAGATATGGTGACGTTCTGATGCTGCTTCCAGATATCCTTCTAGATATAGTTTCAGATATGACCCAGATATTGTGACGTTCTGATGCTGCTTCCAGAGTTCCTCCCAGATATAGTTTCAGATGTAAACCAGAGACGGTGACGTTCTGATACTGCTTCCAGATTTCCTTCCAGATATGAACCAGATATGGCGACGTTCTGACACTTATCCAGTTGAAGATATTCCAAGACCTTGTCCGGTTCAGTTAAATCGACCCTAAGATTTTCCTGATGCTTATCCAGTTGAAGATATTCCAAGACCTTGTCCGGTTCAGTTAAATCGACCCTAAGATTTTCCTGATGCTTATCCAGTCAAAGGCCTTCTCTGTTTCAGTCAGATCGACCCTAAGATCTCCCTGATTCTTGTCCCAGTAGAAGACACCCAAGATTTTTCTCAACGAGCGTTGTTGAAGTTAAAGTCGCCCAAGGTTCTCTTACCATTTCATGCTAGGACAGTAACCATCCCTGGTTCATTCATCACCGTTTGAAGCTCCAGACTCAGCTCCTGTAACCAGTCAGGACACATCTATACCAAGCATCTAAAATCAGCTCCTGCAACGTGTCAGGTACTCATTTTTTTCTTTGCAGGTATGCAGGTTCTCGCTAAGGAAGCTCCTACGCGATCAACATCCAGATGGCATCTATAAGCCCATCATCCTATTCATCAACCCCCAAATGGCATCTATAAGCCCATTCCACCATCACTGCCACTATGTGAGCGCAAATTTCTGGGCACTCTAGTGTCCAATCATCTTCTACCCTCGGATTACGAAAGGCACGCCCGCCAATCTGCATCCTCAGGTCTAAGAAGATTGAACAGGGGCAACTGTTGTACCCCAAAATTTGCCCTCCCATATTCTTCAAGAAATTGCCAAGCCAAGTCACAAAACTCCCCCAAGGGTTGCACAGTCCAACTGTCTCCTATACAGTCAAAACTAGGGTTTGTGTTCTGATCAAGAAAAGGAAGTGTTCAAAGGCTCAATCAAGTCTCATATGCTTACAAACATGGTCAAGCATCCTCATATCAAGTTTCAAGGCATTCAGCTCAAAATTGCACAGTCAAAACCCTAAATTGCACTACAGTCAACTGTAGGGGCAAAATGGTCATTTGGCAGTCAAAAGTTCAAAATTTTGGTCAACATATCATTTTGAAGCCACAAACATCATTTGATCAATGCTTGATCATGATTCTCAAAATTTGGCTCAGAAAATCATCAAGATGCAAAGTCTCCTAATTTGGACAGCTGAAAAAGTCAACTGAACTTGACCAGGGCATAACTTTCACATGGATTATCAGAAAAATGCCATCCAAAGCTCATTTTGAAGAGAAAGACATTTCCTACAACTCATCTTCATACTTCAAGTCCAAGAAATGCTCTCACAAAAAGTTATAAATTTCAACATTATAGGTCATTTCAAAAGTCAACAAAAAGGGACTTTAAGTCAAAGGCCATAACTTGATATTGGAAAATCAAAATGACATGGGACCAAAGGCATTGGTTAAAGGACTCAAAGACCTTTCCAAAATGTCCAAGAACATGAGAAAAGCTTAAAAATTGAGCAAGTTATGCATTGGATAAGTTGGGAAATTTTTGTGAAATGGCAAAAGTCAACTATCCTTGAAACTTCAATTTTTGACAAAAGGGCCCACTTTCTTCCACTTGACTCAGCCTTGTCATGCCACACACGTGTCCCATGATTAATTTCAAGATCAAACATTGATTTTTCTATTTTATTTAATTTTTGATAATTTAATTCATTTTAAATCTTTAAAAATTCAAATAAAATTCAAAAACCAATGGAATAGTGTCATTTGAATTTGGATAGCTTCCATATATCATGGGCCAGCTCACAAACTCATACTAGGGTTAAATTGCACACCAAGTCTTGGTTTGCTTAAAAAAAGGGAAAATTGGTTAATGGTGAAAAACCTAGGACTAGTTCTCTCATGGGCATGAATCAAGGCCAGTTAATGACCTAATTCTCTTCCCTCATAAGTATTGAGTCAAACCCTAATCACAACACACTAAATGCTGCGCCCAAACACCATTGCCAACTTGGAAAAATTCTCCATAAAACTCAAAACTGAAATCAGTGTTCTAGGTGGATTCAAGTCTTAATTCCTTTTCCAAAAGCTTCCTTGTGGTCTCCTGAACAGATTCCAACCCCTAACACCAACTCAAACGCAAGTAATTGGTAACAAGACCTTCGACTGTACAGCAAAAAACTCATAAACGCATATCATGTTCTAGGCACTTTTTATGCAATTTAATTGTTGATTCTTGTTCCTCATTTGATTTCAAAGCTAACTGACATGATTAATTTCGTTTTTATGCCATATATGTGATTTCACCATGATCAATCTTTAGGGTTTTCCAAGCTTGAATTTAGGGCTTCTGAAACCAAGCAAAATTAGCCCACGAAACCATGACCATTCAAATCGGCAAGCTTGGACGAAGAAGAATGAATGTTCGCGCTCAGTTTATAGAGCCCTGAGGCTTAATCGCTATTTTTCCAAAAGCCCCCTAAAACCACGCTTAAGAAACCGTTGCTTATGTTGTTTGTTTTTTCAGGGTGGTGGAGACGATGAAGCGTGGCAACATGTGATACGTTGTTTTTGAATTTCGCGCGCTTCAGTCACTAACGCATTGTTGGCTTTCATTATATTTGTTGTTTATTTAATTAACGAATGTGTGATAGTGGTGCAGCGGTATAGGTGTTAACTGGTAACCCTCATGACCTGGGCTCAAGTCCCAGGTCTTGCATAATTTCAATATTATTTTTCCAAACGTCTTCCTGTGCAATTTCAAAGGTGGAGCGCATGGTACACCACAATCATCAAGACGTCCACGTGCCTAAGAGGATCAATCAGAAAGCCATGTTCAGAGGTGTACCATAAGCCTCAGTCAAAGGTCCCATACGTGGCCTGGGAAAGTCAACAAATTCCAAAATCAATTGGGCTAGATTGCTGGGCCACACCTCCACTTTAGGGCCTGAACCCCCTGGTTTGCTTTCTCTATATTTTTCTTGTTTTATTTTTAATTCTTATTTTATTTTCTTTATTTGTTTAAACTAATTACTATTTCTTTACAAATTATAAAATACACAAAAATCAGAAAAAGAGAACAATATAATATTTATTTTATTTTAGTTATTTTCATAAATAAATTGTATGTAAATTAACTTAGTATTAATTTAGGTTGCAACTTTAATTCTTTCTTCCATAAAAAAATCCAAAAATATAGCATTAGGTTAATGACTTTTTATTCCTTTTTAATTTTCCTTTTTTTTTGCCATAATATTAGTGATTTATTTATTTTCATAATTAAACTTGTAAACTAATTAGGGTTGCATTTAGGTTAAATTTTAATACTTTCATAATAAACTTAAAAATAATTAGAACTAGGTTTAACATTTCATTTTGGTTTTTAATTAATTCTTTTTTTTATTAAATCTCAAAAAACACAAAAATACTAAAAAACACTTTCTTTTAATTCTTAATTTTAATTCCTTATTAATAATATTTCGCAAAGGGTCCAACGCCCATGTTCGTAATTTATTTTCGCGCATTTATTTTATGTCGTTTATTATAATTATGTAATTCTCCCAAAGCGTTGTAACAATTATACTTTTCGCACTTTTATTTAATTTCTTTATTTTCTTGTCAAATCGGGTCCGGTTTAATTTTGGCGATGTGGACCCGCGCCATTTGTAATAGTCTTAGATTTACTTTTCCCGCAACTTTTAACTGTTAACAAAAGCATGAAAGAATGTATGGACTTAAAATAAAATCAAGCGTAGAACACCAATAAACATGACAAGACAAACATCAATGAAAACGACACACAATTCGCACACACCACCCCTAGGGTACGCCTCACCGTTGCCTTTCGAAAGGTGATCGTCGAGTAGAGGATGTCTTAGTAAGTCCTCATGATCCGGGAACCTGGCATGAGGGTAGCTTCTAAGGTGTCTTCCCATTTCTCTGGTGATCACCATGTCCCGAACCTCGAATTGACCCGAACACCTCCAACGGTGGTGCTACCTACCTCTCAATGGTGGGATGGCACTACTTTAAAGGACATTTACACAGACGAATTCCTTAGGGTAGGTAGACGACTCATGGATACTTGCTCTCTTCAAAACAAAAATTCAAAGACTTTTCACACCAATACTTTTCAAAAGTTTTCAAAACAAACTTTTCAAACACTCTGACGTACGAGTCGAACTGAAATTTTTCAAAGAAACTTTTTAAACCCACATTGAAAAGCAAACAAACAATTTTGAAAACACAAATGAGCAAGTATCTAAGAGCCCATGGATAACCATGGATAGAAAGGGTGCTAACACCTTCCCTTTCTATAACCTACCTCCCGAACCGAGAGCAATCTCTATAAGGAATTTTTCTGTGCTTTTGTCCTTTCCATTTGGAGAAAATAAAAGACGGTGGCGACTCTTGCTTCCGCGACATTTCGCGAACCAGCGTTAAACAGTCAGTTCCAGATCCACCGATCACACCATGAAATGAAAAGTTAAAAGGTAAGAATAACTTACCTTGCTTCAGGCCTTGGATGGATGTGGGGCCTTGAGTGGTGGTTGCCTGGAGCCCTTCTGGATTCGAAGGGAAGGACCAGGGGTTTGGCCTTTGATGCTGGATTCGAAAGAGGATAACATGTGTGAGGTCCTTCCTGCTGGATTTGAATGGTAACAAGGTACAGGGGGTTTGCTTTTGGTTCGAAGGGTTGTCACAGAAGGTTGTCTTTCTGAGTTTGAACAAAACAACTATGTGTGGGGTGTTCTTCAGAATCGAAGGAGACTAAAGTGTGTGTGATTCTATTTTTTTTTATTTCTCAAGTGTTGATGAACTTTGAGAATTTTTCTGTGTTTGAGAAAATTTGGAGGATTCGTCCTCTTGGTCCCAAAAATCCTCCCTTGAACATGTTGTGAAGCCTTGTATTTATAGGCGAGGTGGCTGAAGCTTTGATATGGTTTAGGAGGGAAAAAAAATAATGTTTGAATTATTTGGGTATATTGCCCCCTTGTTTTCTTCAATGCAGTTCTTGTGCACTCCTTTTTTGTACAAGTACAGGACTGTCAACGCAGGCTTTTCAGTCTTTTGGAGCTTAGTGGCAGGTTGGTGCAGGACTGCTGCATAGCAGCACAGTTGGCTTGAGTTTGGCAGTATGTGGGAGGCCACTTATGTGCTCTGAGTACGTTGCTTCAAAGGGTTTAGTGGTCCAACTTGTGAATCGAAGGAGGCCACCTTGAAGGAAATCACATGTCCAGCTTATGGATCAAAGGGGATCACTTCGAAGGAAATTACATGGCCAAATCGAAGCTTGTGACTGAAGGGAGACTGTATTGCCCATCGAAGCTTGTGACTGAAGGAGACTGTATTGCCCATCGAAGCTTGTGACTGAAGGAGACTGTATTCCCATCGAAGCTTGTGGATCGAAACAGACATATTACCCAATTGAAAGCCCGTGTTCGAAGGAAGCAATATTGCCCAATTGAAACATGTTTGCAGGCAGTAAACTTGTCCAGATTCGAAAGAGGTATGCAGTCAGCAAACTTGTCCAGTCGAAGCAGGCTTGTAGGCAGTGAACTTGTCCAATCGAAAGCAGGCTTGCAGGCAGTGAACTTGTCCAATCGAAAGCAGGCTTGCAAGTAGCAAACTTGTCCAGTCGAAGTAGCAAACTTGTCCAGTCGAAGCAGGCTGAATCGAAGGAGGTTTTTGCTCAGAACAAAAGATGTAACCCAAGTTGAATTCAAAAGAGACCTGTCAGCACATGAAATCAAAGAAATAACAAACATACATTTCGTGCTTGATTAGACGTTAGTGATACATATGCTAAGAATGTTCAAAACACTTGATAATTTCTGCATAATCAAAGCTCGAAGGTGAGAGGTTAAAAACCAACTGTATTTAGTGACCTTGACTTCTGTATAAAAATGCAAAAATAAAAATGGGATCTTAGGTCAAAAATTGGGGTACAACAGCTGCCCCTATTTAAGTTTCTTCTATCCGGAGATATGAAGATTCGAATCTTCATTTCGACGAGATTGAAGGGACTTAAATATAGAATACACAATTTTTGGCCTTAAGATACCGCAATTATGCTTATGATATGATATGAATGTAATGTTTTGAATTTAATGAGGAATGATGTCGTATGAGACAAACTAAAGCTGGAGAAACCAAGCACATTACACAGTAATCCCACAGGGGAAGAGATTATAACTCCACTGGGGAAACAGAGTCATAGGCTTCAAATGAGAGACTCTTGAATGATTTACATCAGTGTTGAGACTAGAAAAGAAATGATTGACATCAGCACTAAGGCTGGCAGATGATGATTGATATCAGTACCGTGACTGGAAAGGAAATGATTGACATCAGTACTGTGACTGGAAAACAAAATGATTGACATTAGTACTGAGACTGGGAAATGATTGTCATCAGTACTAAGACTGGAAATCTGACTTCTGAATTTTACCAAGAATGGTAACACAACCCTTTTTTAACCAAGATATCGCTTGAAAAGGATGAAATACAAACTTCCCCCTGGGACTTTTCCGAAGGTATGCCATTTGCATTATTGTTGGGGATACACAAGCTGCTCAAATAAAGAGGCCGCCACTTGTTTCCTTTCAAAGGTGTCAATAACATACAAGTTGTTCATGAAGAGACTGTTGCTTGCTGTTTTCAAAGAATATTAAAGCATGCAAGCTGCTCATGAAGAGTCCGCCACTTGTTGCTTTCAAAGATATCAATAACCCACAAGCTGCTCATAAAGAGACCGCCACTTGCTGTCTTCAAAGAATATTAAAGCACACAAGCTGCTCATGAAGAGTCCGCCACTTGTTGCCAATAACCCACAAGCTGCTCATAAAGAGACTGCCACTTGTTGTCTTCAAAGAATATTAAAGCACACAAGCTGCTCATGAAGAGTCCGCCACTTGTTGCCAATAACCCACAAGCTGCTTATAAAGAGACCGCCACTTGTTGTCTTCAAAGAATATTGAAGCACACAAGCTGCTCATGAAGAGTCCACCACTTGTTGCAAATAACCTACAAGCTGCTCATAAAGAGACCGCCACTTGGTGTCTTCAAAGAATATTAAAGCACACAAGCTGCTCATGAAGAGTCTGCCACTTGTTGCCAATAACCCACAAGCTGCTCATAAAGAGACTGCCACTTGCTGTCTTCAAAGAATATTAAAGCACACAAGCTGCTCATGAAGAGTCTGCCACTTGTTGCCAATAACCCACAAGCTGCTCATAAAGAGACCTCCACTTGCTGTCTTCAAAGAATATTAAAGCACACAAGCTGCTCATGAAGAGTCCGCCACTTGTTGCCAATAATCCACAAGCTGCTCATAAAGAGACCGCCACTTGTTGTCTTCAAAGAATATTAAAGCACACAAGCTGCTCATGAAGAGTCCGCCACTTGTTGCTTTCCAAAAGTATCACCAAAATATCGTGAAGATATTGCTGGAGGTGAGAATCAATAATTTCATCTGGGATGGACAAACTGCTCGTGAAGAGACCGCCATTTGTCATAACATGAAGAAATTCAGAAATAATCAAACTGCTCAAATAAAGAGTCAGTCGCTTGTTGTCACGTCGATATTCCAGAAGAAGGTTATGATAACACTACTAGGGAATAAAGTTCATCTTCAATGGGGAACCATGAATAAATCCTTCCTGAGGAGACCAAGTATTTACATTGCAAAATAAATGCACTCTCCATCTAGGTTTCACAGCCTAGAGAGATCCACAGGGTATCATTCACAAGAGACAAAGCTCAATCCAGGAATAAACTGGAGAGAAAATAGTCAAACAAGACTCCACCCAATGAGGAAACAACTCAAATGGGGATTTATCCTATCCAGAGATGGAAAAGGAAAGCTAAAGCAAGATTCTTCCACGAGAGTTAACTCAGTAGGGAATTAGAAAAGAGGCGCACTTTATGCTTAAGTTGACACTCTATTTGGGGAGAGGAAATATGATAACCAAAGTATACAGATCAAGAACATCAACAAATATCAATGTGTGTGCATGAAGTAAGTGTGAATGAATAAATGAATGTCATGTATATGCTGACAAAACAAATAGAGGAGATAGAAAGAAGATGATAAGACATCACAGTACAACTCAACGCTCGACTAATCTCAACAAGATGGGAACATTACTGGAGATAGAAACAAAAGCCATCATTGGAGCAAAGTCCTTTTACAAGGCTTCAATGTCTCTGGAGAGGAAGATATTTTTCGGTGAAAAATCCAAAGTTCAGTCTTCTATCACTAACAATCCATTGAAAGGATAACAGCACAAATAATGTTTCAGTTGGAAAAAGTCTTGCTTAGCTGGAGATACTGGAACACCACCCTCTGATAATGTGTGCAATATATATCACATATCTTGACAAATCTGGATTGCCCCGGGGACTAATTTTGGATGCCCCAAGTTTACTGCTGACAAGCTGCGTGATGCACGACAATTCTTGCGAATAACTTCACTTCTAAAATGCCCCAAGCTATATGGTTGATGAGGAGAAATCGTCTCAAGAGTATTTTACAAAAGACCTGGCATTCACCATGCTCTGTTGTCTTCAAACTCTTAGAGAGATTCATCAAATCTCGACGTGATTGCCCCGGATTGACTGTAGTTGGCACAACAAAGTCTTCAAATTTTGCCCCAAAAGAGTAAACAAGTTGGGAAAGCATTAACTGAGAAGAAACATGTTCGTGCTTAAGGTCTTCATGTGACATGCCCCCCTGATATGATTTTTCTTGAAATGATTCTCTAATTACTCAACAGAGTTTCAGGCCTTAAAAGAATAAACTCATCATTGGTGCTTATGTGAGCTTCCTTGATATCAGACAAATGTTTTGCAGTTAGAAAAAGTTTATAATGAGAATGAAAATTCTAATGCAATAGTTATGTAAGTCTTGAAGATTTTGAAAAGATATCGCACAAATTTTGCGAGTTAGAGCACCATTTATTTTTGTATAGGAAAAACATATGATACCAACATAACTATTTAGAACACATTCATGGGAGTCAGGAACACTATCTCATTGAAGTATGCTTTCAAAATAACCTTGCTTCAATTAAGACTTTTGAAGGTTGTAACGTGGCCTGGTTCATGGTTTTTTAGAAAAAAGATTTTTAAGGCTCAAAATTTATAGGTGCCCACCCATTCTTCATGATGTTCTCTAAACCTATGTTCAGTTAATTCAATATGAGTGTTCATCTCTCAAAAGGATTTTGTGACGGTTAAGGAAACGACGAGGCTTTCAGAGTTGCAACCACCCTCATGTCTTCGTGTTTGTAGTCACCAATTTGTTCTTTGCTGGGGACTTTTCTTTGTAGTCCTTTCTTTGCAATTTTTATTTTCCCTAACTTTTGCCTGGACTAATTCTTTTGAATTGATAGTCCAGCGTGATGCCTTAATTTTTGCCTAAGTCGCACGTTTTCAAGTTTTTGACTTAGCAGGCTTTTTCTTTTGATTTTTGACTTTTGAATAAAATGTGTGACATTAGCTTGTCTTAACTTGTTGAAAAGATTATGACTGTCTCGTTTCTTGATGAATGAGGGATAACATTGTGGTTCCAAATCTTCTGGATTCATTATATATGAAGGATGGCCCTCGTAGTTTCTCTTCAGAAATATCTTCCTTATGAATTTTGAACACTCAATCAAATTAACTGAAAACTACCCTGCCCCGGGTTAAAATTTGAGGGTTTTTTCGTATAGAAAAGAAACTCCTACTTCAAGGCTCAAAAGGGGTTAGCAAGGGATTATCTTCCTTATATCTCCGGTGTTTAGGGATTTGAAACAATGCTTGTACATCGTCAGCAAGATTTTATTCAAAAAGCATACAAACAGAGATTTTGTATTCTTTAGATCATCATCCTCCCTTCAATCTCTGCCTAGGCAAGAGAATGGGCAACAAGTTGGTATCATAATGCAAAAAAGAAATTTAAAATTTGAAAAAAAATATGAATTTCTTCAAGACAAACATACTCATTGTATTAAGATAATCATTCAGATGCAACCAGGTTCTTACATGCAAACAATGTTTTGATAAACAAGAAAAATTGCAAAAAGCATAAATAAGTTAATGATCTGGGAAGGCTTTCCATCTGGACGTGTACTGAAGGAAACCTCTCCTAAACTTCAAGGTCAAAATCAATAGAGATTCACTTATGCTTTAGCAAAGGGGTTGACTTGGGCGGCAACCAAAATTCAGACCAAACCAGTTAAGTTCTCCATACCAGCTTTCAAATTAGTCATCTCTCTACGGAGTTCAGAAACCTCTTGTTTGATATTCTCCATTGTTCTCTTAGCGCGAGTGTTGCACTGGTCAGACCAAAAGGAAAAATAAGACTTGGAAAAATACCTTTGAAAGTGAAACAAAAAATGTAGAATGATGCATGATATGCAAAAGAGAGTTTTTATTTGACTTTCAAGGAACTCAAGATATTAAGTTGTAAACATCAAAGTATGAAGATAGAAGATGAATTCTAAATTGGATCAAAGCGTTGATCAAGTTGTCATCAAGATCAATCATCCATTTTGGTGGATTATGGTTTTCACCCTATCAACACCCAAGATCCATTGAGCTTGACGAAACTTGTGATGTTTACAAAGAAAGACCTCCAAATTCCTTGAAAGTCAAGTGAAAAGGGTTTTATGGATGCATGAATGCATGGCTATGCAACAACCACAAGCAAGGTCACAAATAAAGTTGAAAGGTTCAACGTCACGAGCATGGAGTCAAAGGTAAAGAACATCCCCAAGGTATGTACTAACGGTTTAATCACACCTGCAAGACAAGGTTCTAAGAGTTCCCGGAGTCTACATTCCTCCTTCGGATATTACCAACGTCTTGATTACTCAATAATTAGCAATATTCTCAAGAGAAACTCACCCGAGCGTAGCATCGCGTAACAACTACTTCCGGATTACTCCGTTATAGTCTCCGCACTACACCTAAAAGGCCAAGATGGGTTAAGGGTTCTACGGTTCTCAGCTTCATTGGCTCCAAGGTCAAAAGCAATAATTTCTTCCCGATTACTCGGTAAACAAATACTACGTTCAAAGGGGCTTCCACTGAGTGGGGGATTTCATGCCTCCTTCTTCGGTATTACTCCCTCAAAGTTAACATGACTATACCGCCCGTCCTATTCCTAAGTGTAACTTAGTCCGGGTATAGGACTTGTCCTTTGTAAATATTATCAACACCCAAATAATCACAATATATACACATATAATCAAACAAACAAGTAATAATAACAAAAATAGATATTGCAAATTAGGCTTAACCCACTTAGGGATGGACCAGCAAGAGGTCAATCTTTCCCCAGCAGAGTCGCCAATTCTGTAGCGGTGAAAATCGGAGATCAAGCTATTGATTAACTTGACTCACAAAAGCAAGAGTCGCCACCGCGCTTTATTATTTCCAAGGGAAAAGGGAAAAGAGCGAAATAAAACCCTAAAATATGCAATGTAAAATAATACTTAAAAGTAATAAAAAATACAATGTGTTTTTGAAAAGAGGTCTAGAGTTCGGGGGTTGGTTATGCAATGGGAAGGTATTAGCACCCAATGCATCTGCGGTACTCCGCATGAACCTTTTGAAATATCTGTTTTTTGGTTTAGATTGTTTGTTATGTACAAGGGTGTATTTATCTACAAATATGTTTGCCTAGGGGAAAGAAATGAGTTTTTATTATTGCGTTCGTGAGGGTTTCGCGACCCTTTGCCTACGTATCCAATGAAGGAATCAAAACACCGTAGTTCTTCTTGAAAAAAGTTAATTTGTTTGTGTTTTTTAGTGGACGACATTAACACACGCGTTCTAGCAATAGGCATAGCCGGTATCGCGGTAGAACGGGGATAAGATGCCCTTGAGGGGAGTTTTGATTTGTTGAGTTTTTTTGCATGTTTTAAAGTATGTTCAAGTAATGATTAAAGAGTGTTTTTGAATTTTTTTCGGTTTGTTTATTTGTTGATTTTATCTTGCCTAATTACTAGCATTTGTACAAAGTAAATAAAATGCAGAAAGATAAAATCCTACGCTATTACAAACATATCAAAAAGCATAAAAAATATGAAGGAAAAGAAAAAAAGTAAGAAAACTGAGTGTATTTCGATTCAGGCAGGAGCATCCTTCGACTGGCATTCTGTTGGGCTCCTTTTATTGGGGCTGAAAAGGGTGAAGGCATGACTTTCGACTGAGGCTTTGGAAGGGGCGAGGTCCTGTCCTTCGATTGGGCAAAGGCAGCAGCAAGTTGTGTCCTTCGACTGGGGCTGGCACCAGTGAGGTTCTGTCCTTCGATTGGCCTGTCAGTCAGTGTATGGCGAAGTCTTTTGATTCTGCTTTGTTGCCTTCTTCGACTGGAGGTTGAATGCAGTTAGGGAATACCTTTCGATTGGACATGGTTTGCCTCCTGGTTGTCTCTTTCGTTTGACCTGGAGAAAGAAGGTAGAAGCTAGAAGCTTCGTTTCCTGTTTCCTGTTTCCTGTTTCTTTCATTTAAAACATTAAATGGCAACATGGCCTGGGGCCATGCTAATATTTGTTTGGCAAACAGTTTAACAATTAAAGCAAATTCAGGCAAACAGAAAGCAGAAACGAAAAGCTTAGCTCTAAAAAATATGTTTAAAAAAAAGGTGGAATCAAAGGTACAGTGGTACGTACATGTTTGAAATGAACGAAAAGATTATTTACATGCCATGAAACGAAAAGTTAAAAGGTAAGAATAAATTACCTTGCTTCAGGCCTTGGATGGATGTGGGGCCTTGAGTGGTGGTTTCCTGGAGCGCTTCTGGATTCGAAGGGAGGGACTAGGGGTTTGGCCTTTGATGCTGGATTCGAAAGAGGATAACAGGTGTGAGGTCCTTCCTACTGGATTCGAATGGTAACAAGGTACAGGGGGTTTGCTTTTGGTTCGAAGGGTTGTCACAGAAGGTTGTCTTTCTGAGTTTGAACAAAACAACTATGTGTGGGGTGTTCTTCAGAATCGAAGGAGACCGAAGTGTGTGGGATTCTGTTTTTTGTATTTCTCAAGTGTTGATGAACTTTGAGAATTTTTCTGTGTTTGAGAAAATTTGGAGGATTCGTCCTCTTGGTTCCAAAAATCCTCCCTTGAACATGTTGTGAAGCCTTGTATTTATAGGCGAGGTGGCTGAAGATTTGATATGGTTTTGGAGGGAAAACAAAATAATGTTTGAATTATTTGGGTATATTGCCCCCTTGTTTTCTTCAATGCAGTTCTTGTGCACTCCTTTTTTGTACAAGTACAGGACTGTCAACGCAGGCTTTTCAGTCTTTTGGAGCTTAGTGGCAGGTCGGTGCAGGACTGCTGCATAGCAGCACAGCTGGCTTGAGTTTGGCAGTATGTGGGAGGCCACTTGTGTGCTCTGAGTACGTTGCTTCGAAGGGTTTAGTGGTCCAACTTGTGAATCGAAGGAGGCCCCCTTGAAGGAAATCACATGTCCAGCTTGTGGATCAAAAGGGGTCACTTCGAAGGAAATTACATGGCCAAATCGAAGCTTGTGACTGAAGGAAGACTGCATTGCCCATCGAAGCTTGTGATTGAAGGAGACCGTATTGCCCATCGAAGCTTATGACTGAAGGAGACTGTATTCCCATCGAAGCTTGTGGATCAAAACAGACATATTACCCAATTGAAAGCCCGTGTTCGAAGGAAGCAATATTGCCCAATCGAAACATGTTTGCGGGCAGTAAACTTGTCCAGATTCGAAAGAGGTATGCAGTCAGCAAACTTGTCCAGTCGAAGCAGGCTTGCAGGCAGTGAACTTGTCCAATCGAAAGCAGGCTTGCAGGCAGTGAACTTGTCCAATCGAAAGCAGGCTTGCAGGCAGTGAACTTGTCCAGTCGAAGCAGCAAACTTGTCCAGTCGAAGCAGGCTGAATCGAAGGAGGTTTTTGCTCAGAACGAAAGATGTAACCCAAGTTGCATTCTAAAGAGACTCGTCAGCACATGAAATCAAAGAAACAACAAACACACATTTCGTGCTTGATTAGACGTTAGTGATACATAGGCTAAGAATGTTCAAAACACTTGATAATTTCTGCATAATCAAAGCTCGAAGGTGAGAGGTTAAAAACCAACTGTATTTAGTGACCTTGACTTCTGTATAAAAATACAAAAATAAAAATGGGATCTTAGGTCAAAAATTGGGATACAACAGGTACAAGTTTATGAATGATGAGAAAAGGTAAAGAAAAACCTAATTTATCTATTAAATTCTTTGAGCAATTACAATATTGTCAAATACTAATGCAAAAATAAAGTGCGTGAAGGTGGTGAAAAGGGGAAAGATGTTTTAAGAATCCTAAAAATATTTCTAAGTGTTAAGAAAATAATTTATTGTTTTTTGTTTAGAAAAGTATTTGAAATAAAAATTAGACCTAATTAATTTACAAATTAATTATCTAAGATAAAATAAGGTATGATTAAATTAATTTATCAACAAATTAAACTAATTATAAATCTAGAGAATTCTAAGTATTTAGGAAATAGTTTTGGTGTTATATTTAGAAAAGATATTTGAAGTATAAAACCTAATTCTAATCAAATAAAATCAAAGTAATTAAATTAATTTTTATTTTCCAAAAGTTAAATTAATTAATTAAAAACTTAAATCTAATTTTTC
The DNA here is from genome assembly GCA_948472305.1 of Vicia faba. Classification (NCBI taxonomy): domain Eukaryota; kingdom Viridiplantae; phylum Streptophyta; class Magnoliopsida; order Fabales; family Fabaceae; genus Vicia; species Vicia faba. The sequence goes on from OX451739.1 coordinate 472,640,037, forward strand.
ATGATTTTATGATTTTGTTGATTAAAAAAATAGAATTTTTTTAGAAAAAGAAATTTAATTAAAAATAAAAAAGAAGTAAAATGGGTCTGCAGTATAAGAAATTAAGGGGGTGAGAAGTAGCAAAAATAACCCAGACCCAACTCAAGGAGTTTTTTTTGTTTGAAACAGAAAATAAAATAAAATAAATGTTAGAATGGGCCTGGCGCTATAAAAGAAAAATGGGGGTGAGAAAACAAAAAATTCCAGGCCCAATAACAAGGAAGTTCAGCACCTGTGATGATCATGTGAACGATTTCTTGGAGTGCACCATAGGCTTGCGTTTCGATGCGTTGGATCTGCTTGCATGATGATCTGATGGTGTTGATGAGGGGTACATGATGAGCGCTTTGGACTTGTTTGCAATGGATCTGTGATAAATAAACATGAAAAAGAAAAAAGTCCCATGCCTGTCTCGAACTCGTGACCAGGCATAGGCATGACTTAAACACATGCGCACTGCCACTAGGATGGCTGTTACATCTGGTTGTAAAACAACAATCAATAAATATAAAATGAACAAGTTTTCAAAAGTGGACTTCATCTTCTTCCATGTGCAAGTTTACAACAACAACAACAACAACAATTTCAAATTTTGTGAAATCTTCATTTCTCAACCAAATTGGAAAATGTAAACATCAAAGTTGTTCCAAATTTCACCATGAATTCAACCATGCCACTAACTTAAGCTAAAACTCAAAGATTAAAATGAATTTCTGTTGGTACCAAACCGAACCCTAATTGTTTAGAAACTTCTATTCCAAAATTCTCATCACACGGTCAACATAAATGAAAACTAAGGACATGGTTAGTTTTAGGGCATTGATATCTACATTTTTGCTTTAGAAAATAAATGCAAATAATGCCTGTACAGAGATTTCAAAGTTTAGAAAGCTTACCTCTGAAGTGAGAATCGAGTTTGGAGTTAGAGCACTTCTGGAGGTGTTAGGATGATATGGATAGCTTCACTGAACTCCCAGGAAGCTTTTGCAATGCCTACCTTGGATTGAGAGTGCCTCAATTCTCCTGGACAAGTCAAGTTGCAAAGGTGCAAAGTGAGGTTTGGACCATGATGGTGTAAGTGTTACAGTGATGAAACATGGGTATGGATGGCTTCTATATGATGTATAGATGATGTTTGAATGATAAAAAAGGAAAACACATGAGTGGATTTGAAGTTGGGTGTTTGAAGCTTCAAATGTGCAACAATGGAGTTTTCTTGATGATTATGAGTTTGAGAGTGTTTTAGGGCTTGTAAACTCCTCCATTAGCTTGCAAATAACCTCTCTATTTATAGAGAAAAGCTTTGAGGACTTGAAGTAATCAGAATTTTAAGATAGCATGTTATGGTTTTGAAGTTTGGTTTTGAAGTAACTTGCAGAGGCATGGTTCCAATGTAATGGTACAATGGCTCATAGGGTGGTTAAGAGCTGTAGACATGTTGCTTATTGCTTTGGAATTGTGTGTGTGTAGAAGGAACAAGTGATGTGCTCAAGGAGAGTTGACAAAATGCATAAAGCATGCTTTATGTAAATGCCAATGGTGCCTTTGTGTCATAAATGGAAAAATCATTTGGACAATGGCTCAAACACTTGGATAATGGTTCGATCAATTGTGTAAACATTAAATTATGGGGATATTTGCAATATAATGGCCCTTTAAAGTGAGGTTATGCAGCATAGCTTAAAGATTTGGTTATGAACTTGTCACAAAATGACCTATAATTCAAGAACGGAATGCCAACTTCATGTCTTCGAATATCCTAGCTCAAGCATGATTAAATTGTGTTGTTGGACATTTTGGAAAGCTTGAAACATTGTCTATAATTTTCATGTTGTGAGTTTTTGCTAAATCAAATGGGAACTTGGTGAAAAATGTCCATGAAGTTGGGACAAAAATCTGATCAAAACTTGTAAAATAATTTCTATGTGTTGGATAAAAAAACATCATAACTTCATGAACTTATATCTCTTAATTTAAGAACTTTTTGAGGATCATCCCGCATTAACAAAGTTTTAAAATTCATCAAACCCTACAACTTTCATGTTGAAGTTTTTCCTTAAATCAACTTGTATCTTGAGGAAACTTGCTTGTGAAGTTAGGGTTTTTGTTAAGAACAAAAACACTTAGAATTTTTCTGTGTTAGAAAACTTTCCAAATTTGACTTTTGTTGAATTTTTGATTTCTTGATGATCAAGTTTGATAGTTTTGAATATCTTGATGATTCTTTACTTTTGAATTCCAATATTGACCAAAAAAGTCAAAGTTTGACTTTTGAGTAACTGTTGACTTTTCATCAATTGATTCAATTCTTCAACTATCAATCAATTACATCTTTGGAAATTTTTTGAGCCATGTAATTAGATCAACATGTTGTATTTGAGTCCTGGAGATCATGCTTTAATCCATTAGGTCATGCACTAAGTCAAAAGTCAATGATCAGTCATCTTCAATCAAAACCCTAATTTGGGCAATTTTTGACCTCTGATGATTTGAGGGCTATCCTTGAGGAATCATGATCAAACCTTGATAAAATTATGAATATCACTTCAAAATGTTGATGTTGACAAAAAATCTTAAAGTTTGACTATATGTTGACCACAATTGACTTTTTTCCTAGTGTTGTTGATTTTCAGTCATCTGAGCAATTGACTGGGCAAATTTGTGATGCAAGGCTTGAAACTTGACATGAGAATTATTGAGGACCTATGATGAACCATGAAAGTCATTTGAAGCATTAGAAATTCATCTTTCCTTAAGAAAACCAAAACCCTAGTTATAGACCAATGCTTAGGAGGAGATTTGACCAGTTAACTCTTAAGTGGCTTTGAGTATTTGAGAACCCTAGAAGAATGTCTTGGAGAAAACCGGAGGGTAAATTTTGGGGTACAACAAAAAGCTTTACTTGCTTGATTTGTATGCTTTACATTTCGTGGATTTGCTAGGGTTTATTTTTGTAAAGATCCTATACCCGGATCTGGGGGCATTTTAGGTAAGTAGCAATAGATCATGGAAACTATACGGCGTATACGGATATGGTTGAAGTGATGGTTGTGTTAGTGCGACACATTGATTTGTACTGGTATCCCTCGAGTCACTCGGGGAGCATATTAGGTTGTCGTGTGGTGTCATAAGCACTAATTGATCGTAGAACCTTAGTTGACACAACTTAGCCATTATAAAGTAGTGAGATAGTCGGCTTTGGTTCAGACTGAAGTTGGTTGATACTCGATAATACACTTATTGGGATCAAACTCTCGGGATATTACAGTCACAAATCAGATGATTATGCTGAAACAATTCCTGGGAGAAAGATCAGTGATATTGAGGCTCCTAGAACCCGGTTACTTTTTTTAGTACAGGTTGTGCCAACTAAAACTCAAGAGGGTACTTACCTATAAACTCCATGCAAGCCTATAAACCTAAGGCTACTTGTGTAACTTGTTTGCATTCATTATCTAACGACGTGAATTCCTTGCAGGACTTGTTTGTATCCATTTTCCAATAACTTGGACTTCTTGCAAGACTTACTTGTTTTCATCATCTTACACTTTTTCTTAGTTCATAGCATACACATTATGACATCATGCCATAGAAATTTCATTAACAATTTCAAGGATCTCAATGGAATATGATGCAGGTTATCATAAACTAGACACCTAGCCAGGGGAAGGAGGATTTATTTTCCTCTAACCAAAGGTCCCCAAAGTATCATGAATCAGCGTCTAGCAAAGGGCAAGGGGATTTATTTTCCTCTAACTAGATACAGTCAAAGACCTAAGTGTGTTATTCTGAGTCAAAGGATAGGGCCCACTCTACATGGTGAGCTTGATTCTCGTAGAAGGGCATTCAATGACACGAAGTTCTCCAGTCAAAGTTGCAGCAACTTCTAACAGTTCACTTTTGTTTATCCCACGAGATCCCCAAAAACATTGCATCTACATATCATACATGTCATTACATAACAGGTATTCACAATACATGTTTCTCATTTTCTCACTATTTATTTCAGAAGAAAAATGGCTCTCGAACAGACCATCATAGATCTCCAAGCTCAAAATGCACAATTCCACGAGATGTTCCTAAGCTTAGCCAATGGGCAGGAGGAATTGAAAGCACTCCTCACCAAGAATCCTGAAGACAACAAGGATGATCAATTGGAATAATTGTTAGCTAAGATGGAAAATATGAGAATCCAGATGATGGGTTATATGGCTCTTATCCAAAACATAGCTCGGAGACAAGAAAAGTTGAGAATTCTCATCAACAAACTTCATCAGGGAGAATACAACTGTATGGGACAAACCGTTAGAATTTGGAATCAAATCATCAATCAACCTCTGATAAGATAGGAAGTTGGGTTGGTTGAAAGTAGGCCTTCCAGGATTGCTATTACATCGCAAGCCCAACAACGACCTTGCCAACAACAACATGGTAGTCAGTGTAAGCATGATACATCCAAAAGGAAATATACCAAACTCAACATGCCTATGTCGTAAGCCTTGCAACACATGTTGAAGATGAATTTGGTCACGTTGAAGGATCCTCCTCGGAATCCCAATACTTACGCTCCTAGTTATAATCTTGATACAAGGTGCGTATATCACTCCAACAGTTCGGGGCATGATATTGATAGCTGTTGGATGTTGAAATATAAGATTCAAGACTTGATTGTTGAAGGAGTGTTGGAATTCACATAAGATGGTCAGATTGAGATTTTTTGTCATCCCTCAAAGGCACACCATCTGAAGTGACAAATTCAGGAAGAGAAGCTTTTTGTTCATTCAAATTTTCATTTGTAATTTCTTTTTTTGTTTAAACACTTATCTTTATGTCAGACTTTGGTTGTCCACATTAATGCATTGTATATGTTTGTCTTGAATTAATACATTTGTTTTCACTATACTTAAACTATGATTTTACTTCCTTTTTGTGATATTCAAATCTCGATTAAAAGTTATAAGCCTTTAGAGGGAGGGTGACGAAAATGATACCATAATCTCTACAGCATTCTTTTGAATGGACCTTGCTGACGATGTACAGGTGTTGTTTCAAATCCTAAACATTGGAGTTATAAGGAAGATAATCCCTAGTCAACCCCTTTGAGCCTGAGAAGTAGGAGTTTTCTTTTTCACACAAATTGAAATCTTTAATCATAACCTAGGGCAGAGTAGTTTCTCAGTTAATTCAAATGCACATTCAGTCGCAAGCTTTCACTTCGTACACAATAAATAGTATCGAAGATGTCCTTCCAAATCAAAAAATGATGATGGTTCCCCATAAAATAGGCAGTCATTATCTCTCAAAAGAAAAGCCCTCTAAGTCAAAACCTATGAAGGAGACTTAGGAAAAAAACCGGGGCATCTCGCTGACTGTAATCATAGAAGAAACAGTCTAGGTAAAACTTAGGGATAATAAAATCAAAAAGAGGCCGCTACAAATCCTCAACAAAATAAAAAATGTTACAAAAAATGACTACCTTCTAAAATAAACTTCTAGTATCCGAACCATCACCAAAATATCATTCCAGACTCAATTAGAATCTAAAATCACAATTAACTGAGTATAGGGTTGAAGAACATCACGGAGAACGGGTTGGGAACAAATAAATTTTGAGCCTTTTTCCTTTGCTTCTTAAACCGTGAACCAGGGCATGTTATAACCCTTAAAAGTCCTAACTGAAGTATAGGTTAGTTCGAAAGCATACTGTTACAAAAGGTATCCTGACTCCTATAAGGCTTACTATAAAACCCAAGTTGAATTCATATTCTTACAAAATTCTATTTTTACTAAAAATGCATTTTCAAAACTTCAAGACAGACATAAGCTTTGCATTTTTAATACCACTATTTGCATACGACTAATCGTTTGACAACAGAGAAATTCGCACAACGAATATTCAATGAACAGAAATCCTCTAAATGAACAGAATCACCTCAAATGGAAAGACATTTTGAGTAATATGCCTTTCATAATCAAGGGGCATGACATGGTGTCGAATTGATTTGGGGGAAGTCAAGTCAAGATTCAAGGAATCTCTCAAAAGTGCCGAATAGCCAGAGGCAAACCTCAATCTGAATCAGTTGGGCATTGAACATGAGTTCCAGCAAAGGGCCACATACGATCAAACATTTTCTGGCAGTGTTACAACACTTACTACTATGGTCAGTGACAATTCTTTTCACCGTGTGAATACGGACATAGTCAAAAAATACTATGTGTGATCGGTGGATCTGGAACTGACTGTTTTAAAGCTGGTTCGCGAAATGTCGCGGTAAGCAAGAGTCGCCACCGTCTTTTATTTTCTCCAAATGGAAAGGACAAAAGCACAGAAAAATTCCTTTAAAGAGATTGCTCTCGGTTCGGGAGGTAGGTTATAGAAAGGGAAGGTGTTAGCACCCTTTCTATCCATGGTTATCCATGGGCTCTTAGGTACTTGCTCAATGTGTTTTCAAAAATGTTTGCTTGCTTTTCAATGTGGGTTTAAAAAGTTTCTTTGAAAAATTTCAGTTCGACTCGTACGTCAGAGTGTTTGAAAAATTTGCTTTGAAAGCTTTTGAAAATTGTTGGTGTGAAAAGTCTTTGAATTTTTGTTTTGAAGAGAGCAAGTATCCTTGAGAACCTACCTACCCTAAGGAATTCGTCTGTGTAAATGTCCTTTAAAGTAGTGCCATCCCACCATTGAGAGGTAGGTAGCACCACCGTTGGAGGTGTTCGGGTCAATTCGAGTTTTAGAGACGTGGTGATCACCGGAGCAATGGGAAAACACCTTAGAAGCTACCCTCATGCCAGGTTCCCGGACCATGAGGACTTACTAAGACGTTTTCTACTCGATGACGACCTTTCGAAAGGCAACAGTGAGGCGTACCCTAGGGGTGGTGTGTGCGAATTGTGTGTCATTTTCAGTTCATTGTTTGTCTTGTCATGCATTGGTGATCTAACGATTCAATTTTATTTTTCGGGCATTCATTCTTTCATGCATATTTATTAACAGTTATATTTGCGAGAAAATAAATCTAACTATTACAACCGGCGCGGGTCCACATCGCCAAAAAAAACCGAACCCGATTTGACTGAAAATAAACAAAGCGAATAAATAAAAAGTGCGAGAAATAAATCTAAACTTATTACAGGGCTTTGGGGCATATACAGAGGTATTTAAACAATATAAGATAAATGCGCGAAATAAAGACTAAACAAAATTAGGGCGTTGGACCCTTTTACAAATAATTAAAATTAATCAAGGAAATTAAAAATTAAATGAAAAATAATGTTTTTGTGTTTTTTAGATTTGAAAGAAAAAAAGAAAAAAAGTTAATTAAAATTAAAATCCTAGTTCTATCATTTTTTAAGTTTATTATGAAAAAGATTTAATCTCTAACCTAATTAAATTCTAAACTAATTTATGTACCATTTTTTGATTTATAGAAAATAAGTAATAAATAATAATATTGTGAGGAAAAAATTAAAAAGGATATGAAAAATTAATAATTACCCTAATTCTACATTTTTTTGATTTTTTATTATGAAAAAAGAATTAAAATTAACATTAAAACCTAATTAAACTAAATGAGTTACATTTTAATTTATTAAAAAAAAGAATCAAAATTAATTATATATTTTTTTTGTCCTTTCTGTATTTTAGTGTTTTTATATTTTTGTAAGAATTAATTAAATCAGAAAATAAAACACAAAAAATAATAGAATATAAAGAAAATTAGAAAAAAAGAAAAAAAAGATATAACCAGGGGGGTGTGGATTTGAAATTTGGAGGTGCAGATTTGAAAGCCTGGCCCAATTATTTGTGAGAATTTGTTGACTTTTTTGATTCAATGTGCGCCTGCTGACTTGTCCTCATGGTATACCTTCAAGCTGGACCCTTGATCAGGTCCCCTGGGACACGTGGATAATGCCTCTTGAATGTGCATGGTGAGTCCTTATGTGGGCGCTGCATGGAACCTTGATATAAAAAATAATATGAGAAATTGCAAGACCTGGGACTTGAACCCAGGTCTTTGAGGTTAACACGCTTATCCCTTGCCACTGAGCCAGTTACATTTCAATTAACATATAATAGTTAACAAATAATAAAAAGAATAATCAATGCATAGTGGTCAAACGCGCGCGCGAATTCAAACTGTCCAGTCTCCGTGTGACACGCCATCATCCCTTCCAATTTCCTGAAACATAAACAAATAAAGCAACGGTTTTGAAACGTTGCATTAGGTAAGCTACGAAAAAATAGCGAATAGCTCGTTTCCTAATATAAATTAGGCGCGAGTATGTCTTCTTCTTCGTCTCAAGATGCTGAGTATGATGGTGTTGCTTTGAAGTTCTGATTTTTCTTATTTACAAAAGCCCCAATTTAAGAAGCTGGGAAACCTAGAATTCGAAAATGGCAAAATCGTCTATGGCTTATGAAAATGCAATTAAATACTATGGACAGCTTGGAAACTTCATCATGAGTATGAATATGTAATTAAAAATGCAAAAAGAGGCTTAGAATCAAGAACACGAATTCAAGAAATTTGCTGTACAGTTTCACTTGTAACTACCAGTTCAAGGAGCTTTGAGTGTTGTTATGAATTGAGATGCGTTTAGAATTATCTCAGGAAGCTATTGGTACAAAAATTTTGGCTTGAAAAGATCCCTAGCTTTGATTTCAGATTTGCAATATATGGTTCATTTTTCAAATTGTCAAATGGCCTTTGAACGAGTTTCTTGCTGCACTAGGGTTAGGGTTTGACTCAATGATCATTATGGAATTGAATAGGCTTGATAACTCTCCTTAATTCATGCTTGTTAGAGAATTGGCCTTAGGGTTTGTCCATTAACCATTTTTCCCTAATTTCTAGCCAAAACCTAGACCTAGTGTGTAAATGAACCTTGGCCTGATTTTTGAGTTGGTTCATGATACATAGAACTTGTCCAAATTCATTTGACACCATTTCATTGATTTTTAAATTTTATTTGAATTTTCAATGAATTAAAATGAATTAAATCATCAAAAATTAAATAAAATAAAAAAGTCAACATTTGGTCTTGAAATCAACCATGGGCCACGTGTGTGGCATGACAAGGATGGACAAAGTGAGAAAAATGGGGCCCTTTTGTCAAAATTGGATTTTCAAGGATAGTTGACTTTTGCCATTTCACAAAATTTTCCCAACTTCCACAAGGCATAACTTGCTCAATTTTTAAGCTTTTCACATGTTCTTGGACATTTTGGAAAGGTCTTTGAGTCCTTTAACCAATGCCTTTGGTCCCATGTCATTTTGATTTACCAATCTCAAGTTATGGCCTTTGACTTAAAGTCCCTTTTTGTTGACTTTTGAAAATGACCTATAATGTTGAAATTGATAACTTTTTGTGAGAGAATTTCTTGGACTTGAAGTATGAAGATGAGTTGTAGGAAATGTCTTTCTCTTCAAAATGAGCTTTGGATGGAATTTTTCTGATAATCCATGTGAAAGTTATGCCCTGGTCAATTTCAGTTGACTTTTTCAGCTGTCCAAATATAGCAACCTTTGCATCTTTGATGATTTCTGAGCCAAATTTTGAGAATCATGATCAAGCATTGATCAAATGATGTTTGTGGCTTCAAAATGATATGTTGACCAAAAATTTGAACTTTTGACTGCCAAATGACCATTTTGCCCCTACAGTTGACTGTAGTGCAATTTAGGGTTTTGACTGTGCAATCTTGAGCTGAATGCCTTGAAACTTGACATGGGGATGCTTGACCATGCTTGTAAGCATATGAGACTTGATTGAACCTTTGAAAACTTCCTTTTCTTGATCAAACTCAAAACCCTAATTTTGACTGTATGGGAGACTGTTGCACTGCACAACCCTTGGGGAATTTTCTAGCTTGGCTTGGCAATTTCTTGAGGAATATGGGAGGGCAAATTTTGGGGTATAACAGTTGCCCCTGTTCAATCTTCTTAGACCTGAGGATGTAGATTGGCTGACGTGCCTTTCGTAATCCGAGGGTAAAAGATGATTGGACACTAGAGTGCCCGGAAATTTGCGCTCACATGTTAGCAATGATGGTGGAATGGGCTCATAGATGCCATTTGGAGATTGCTGGATTGGACGATGGGCTTATAGATGCCATCTGGATGTTGATCGCATAGGAGATTCCTTAGCGAGAACCTGCATACCTGCAAAACAGAAAAATGAGTACCTGACACGTTGCAGGAGCTGATTTTCAGATGCTTGGTATTGATGTGTCCTGACTAGTTACAGGAGCTGAGTCTGGAGCTTCAAATGGCGATGAAAGAACCAGGGATGATTACTTTCTTAGCATGGATGGTAAGAGAGCCTTGGGTGACTTTAACTTCAACAACGCTCGTTGAGAAAAATCTTGGGTGTCTTCTACTGGGATAAGAATCAGGGAGATCTTAAGGTCGATCTGACTGAACCAGAGAGGCCTTTGACTGGGTAAACAACCAGGAAAATCTTGGGACGACTTAACTGAACCGGTCTAGGTCTTGAAATGTCTTCAAAGGGATAAGCAATCAGGAAAATCTTGGGACGATTTAACTGAACCAGAGAAGGCCTTTGACTGGATAAGTCTAGGTCTTGAAATGTCTTCAAAGGGATAAGCATCAGGAAAATCTTGGGACGATTTAACTGAACCAGAGAAGGCCTTCGACTGAACCAGTCTAGGTCTTGAAATGTCTTCAAAGGGATAGGCATCAGGAAAATCTTGGGACGATTTAACTGAACCAGAGAAGGCCTTTGACTGAACCAGTCTAGGTCTTGAAATGTCTTCAAAGGGATAAGCATCAGGAAAATCTTGGGACGATTTAACTGAACCAGAGAAGGCCTTTGACTGAACCAGTCTAGGTCTTGAAATGTAGCTTGAGAACTTAACTGAATTTTTTCCTGAAAGGTAAAAGTCAGTCATGTGCCATGCATGATATGGATCAAGCAATGATGTTCTCAACATAAATGAGATTTGTATGATGCAGTGCGTTATGCATGCTATAATGATGTAGGTGATGTTTTATGTATGTTTTCGTCTAGGAAAATGAATCCCTGACGGGTGCCAGGAAGTCGTATCCTGGGCTGATGTCGAAGAATAGATTTTGCTTCCGCTGGGGATGATAATTGCAAGGATACCGGTAGGAGAAGATGACTCCGTTGCGGAATAAACTTGGCAAATGGAGGATTCTGCGGGGAGAAAAGATACTCTAGCGACCCTGCTGGGAGGCAATACTCTGTGGGGAGAATGATACCTTGCTGAATATTGATAGTAACTCTATTGGGGATACCGTTATTGTATTGGAAGTGTGAATAGACTTCGCTGGGGATAGGAAAGAACTACGTTGACGACGACTTTTCCTTGGCTTTTGGCTGAGGATAACCCAGTTATATCCTGTTAAGGAAATAACTCTTTAAATTAAGCCGGACGACGCGTTCGTACTCTGCTAGGGGATGAGCTTCCAGAATATACTGGGGATAAGCTTATTGCTTGGGGAGATGAATTCCATCTTTCCTGGGGAACTTGGATGGGACCCTCCTGGGGAAATTTTGATATGCTGGGGAAGAATGCACTGACTTGCTGTCTCGCTCTCTGGGGAATTTAAGATGTCTAGTTAGGTTCTTTAGCTGAACCTACTTTGGTACCTTGGGTAGAACAATTAGACTGCTCAAACAACTCTTTACTGCCCCTGTTTCTAGTGTCACCTGCAATTAATTCTTTGTTTCGTATGCAAATATTTATGAGCTAGCAAATTATTATCAATGCATATATCACAAATTGAACCTTGGACGTTTTTCGCAAAACCAAAACAGAAAAAGAAAAAACAGTTGGCACGTTTAACTGAAAAGTATATTTGTATTGATTTTGAATAGCCTGTGAATAGGCGTTTTGTGTACAAGAGGCTGACGTCCTAGTAAGAGGAACGTCGCCGAACAAGAGAGTTTATACAAGTTTTGTACAAAAGAAAATAAACAGCTGTGTGAAATATGAATGATCCACTGGGTTTCAACTCTGCTATAGCCTTTATAACTCCGAGCGTCTCATCACTTGGTGACCTTGGTTGAAGGTGAGGCTGACTGATCGATGCCGTCTTGATGTAGATACCGGATTCTGGATGCAAAGTGATCCAATGAGACATAGTATTACGCTTTTATCCCTAACTTTTGCCTGGACTGCCTTTTCGGGTTTTCAGTCCACCGGGATACCCATTTTTTGCCCAAGCCGCCTTTTCAGGTTTTCGACTTGCCGGGTGTATAGATTTTTCATTTTCATCCCTTCATTTTGCCCGAACCCTTTTGGTTCGACGGGAAGCCCTAATTTTTGCCTAGACATGTCAGCCTAGCGGGTCTTTTTTCATGCGTAGTATTTTTTAACTATGTCGGCATTGGCGGGGTGAGGAAGGTCGTCACCATCCATGTTGGTTAATATCATTGCTCCTCCTGAGAACACATGCTTAACCACAAATGGCCCTTCGTACGTAGGGGTCCATTTGCCCCTTGGATCACTCTGAGGAAGGATGATTCGCTTGATCACCAGATCCCCGACTTGATATTCCTGTGGTCTGACCTTTTTGTTAAATGCCCTGATCATTCGTTTCTGATACGTCTGACCATGGCAGATAGCAGCAAGTCTCTTTTCGTCAATAAGGTTGAGCTGATCAAGTCGTGTCTGGATCCAATCATCTTCATTCAGATTTGCATCCTTCATTATCCGGAGAGAAGGAATTTGTACTTCAATTGGCAAGACTGCTTCCATGCCATAAACCAGAGAGAAAGGAGTTGCCCCGGTTGACGTCCTAGCTGAAGTACGATACCCATGCAGAGCGAACGGTAACATCTCATGCCAATCTTTATACGTTACTGTCATCTTCTGCACAATCTTCTTGATGTTTTTATTAGCTGCTTCTACAGCCCCATTCATCTTCGGTCTGTAAGGAGAAGAATTGTGGTGCTGTATCTTGAACTGTTCGCAAAGCTCGGTGATCATCTTATTGTTCAGATTGGTACCGTTGTCTGTAATAATCCGCTCAGGGACGCCGTACCGACAGATCAGGTTGTGCCGAATGAACCGTGCCACTACAGTCTTGGTTACCGTAGCATAGGATGCTGCCTCCACCCACTTCGTAAAATAATCAATCGCCACTAGGATGAAGCGATGTCCATTGGATGCCGTAGGTTTAATCTCGCCGATCATGTCTATGCCCCACATTGCAAACGGCCAAGGCGCAGTCAGAACATTCAGGGGAACCGGAGGAACATGCACTTTATCTGCGTAGATCTGGCATTTATGGCATGTCCTAGAATGTTGGTAGCAATCAGCTTCCATGGTGGACCAGTAATACCCTGCCCGTAGAATCTTCTTGGCCATGGTATGTCCACTGGAGTGTGTACCAAAGGTCCCATCATGTAGCTCTTCCATGATTCTTTCCGCTTCAGTCTTATCTACACAACGCAGTAGGGTGGAATCATGGTTTCGCTTGTACAAGATGCCATTGCTAAGAAAGAACTTGGCTGCAAACCTCCTCAGGAATTTCTTATCATTGACAGATGCTCCCTCAGGGTATTCCTGTGCTTCCAAATATCTCTTTACTTCGTGGTACCAAGGCTTCTCAGTTACCAATTCAGTTTCGAGATCACAACAGTATGCCGGTTCGTCCAGTTTCCAGATGGTGATCCGGGGAGCTTCATTATCCCATTTAACCTTGAACATTGAAGACATTGTAGCTAACGCGTCCGCCAGCTGATTCTCTTCTCTTGGAAAGTGCTCAAAGGTTATCTCTGTGAAGTGGGGGATCAGGGCCAACACACATTCTCTGTAAGGAATCAAGTTTGGGTGTTTCGTATCCCACTCTCCTTTGATCTGATTGATCACAAGAGCGGAATCTCCGAAGACACTTAGAAATTTGATCCTCAGGTCAATCGCAGCTTGAAGACCCATAATACACGCTTCATACTCCGCCATGTTATTGGTACAATTGAAACACAGCCGGGCGGTGAGTGGAGTATGAGTACCTTGTGGAGATACGATTATGGCGCCGATACCATTTCCCAAAGCATTGGAGGCTCCGTCAAAGTGCATAGACCATCGGGATCCTGGTTCAGGTCCTTCATCCGGTCCAGGTATCTCACAGTCAGTTACTATCATAATGCTTTCATCTGGAAACTCGAAGTTCATTGATTGGTAGTCATCCACAGCTTGATGTGCTAGGTGGTCTGCCAATACACTTCCCTTGATGGCTTTTTGGGTTGTGTACTGAATGTCGTATTCTGTCAAGATCATCTGCCATCTTGCAATTCTCCCAGACAGAGCAGGCTTTTCGAATATGTACTTTATAGGATCCATTTTTGAGATTAACAAGGTAGTGTGAGTCAGCATATACTGTCTCAGCCGGCGAGCAGCCCATACCAAAGCGCAGCAAGTTTTCTCAAGCAGTGAGTATCGGGTCTCACAGTCGGTAAACTTTTTGCTAAGGTAATAAATGGCATGCTCTTTTCGGCCAGACTCGTCATGCTGCCCCAGCACACACCCCATTGCGTTGTCAAGCACTGTCAGGTAAAGTATCAAAGGTCTCCCTTCAACTGGTGGCATAAGGATGGGTGGTTCTTGGAGATATTCTTTGATTCTGTCAAAAGCAGCCTGACATTCATCATTCCAACGTACTACCTGATCTTTCTTCAGCAGCTTGAAGATTGGTTCACAAGTAGCAGTTAAATGTGAGATGAACCGAGCAATGTAATTCAGACGTCCTAGAAAGCCTCTGACTTCCTTCTCTGTCTTAGGAACTGGCATCTCTTGAATGGCTTTGACCTTAGCAGGGTCCACTTGAATTCCTTTATCACTGACCACAAAGCCTAGCAACTTTCCAGATCTTACCCCGAAGGTGCACTTGTTCGGGTTCAACCTCAGCTTGTATAGTTTCAAACGGTCAAACAGTTTCTGCAGATGATCAAGGTGCTCTTCCTCAGTCTGGGACCTGGCAATCATGTCGTCCACATACACCTCTATCTCGTGATGAATCATGTCATGAAATAAGGTAACCATGGCACGTTGGTAGGTTGCCCCAGCATTCTTTAACCCGAACGGCATGACCTTGTAACAGAAGGTGCCCCACTGAGTAACAAAGGTAGTCTTTTCCATGTCTTCAGGTGCCATCTTGATCTGATTGTAGCCTGAAAAACCATCCATGAAAGAGAACACTTTATGCTGAGCTGTATTATCAACAAGGACATCAATGTGGGGTAGAGGGAAGTCATCCTTGGGGCTGGCCCTGTTCAGATCCCTGTAATCAACACACATCCTGACCTTGCCGTCCTTCTTAGGTACCGGCACCACATTAGCAACCCACTGAGGGTAAGAAGTTACTGCAAGAAACCCAGCATCAAACTGCTTCATAACTTCGGCTTTAATCTTCTCAGACATCTCTGGACGCATCCGACGAACCTTTTGCTTAACCGGAGGGAAATCTTCTTTAGTTGGTAAATGATGGACCACAATGTCGGTATCTAATCCGGGCATATCTTCGTAGGACCAGGCAAAGATTTCTTTATAATCCTGCAGCATCTGAGTCAACCGTTGCTTCACGCTGAGTTCTAGGTTGGCACCAATCTTCACCTCTTTCTTGTCTTCCTCCGTACCCAAGTTTATTATTTCCACTGGCTCTTCATGGGGTTGAATTGCCCTCTCTTCCTGTTGTAACAGTCTTGCAAGTTCACCAGGCACTTCGCAATCATCTTCACCTTCGTCGGCGGCTAAGTTGATCGGATTTTCGAAGTCATAACCGGCAGTAGCAGAGTCGTTACCAGTGAGATCCAGAGTGGATTGAAACCTGTACGAGTGAGTGTGTGTGTAAATACAGCTGTTTTGCAATATGTAAAGAAAGGAAAGAAAAGGAGCGCAAAATTTGAATTGTGAAAAACGTCCAATGCTTTTATTCATGATATATGATAGTGATAAACAGAAAGCCCTCATAAATAAAACCACGGTGCCCCGGGTAAGACACCGGGCCATATAGTCTCAAATTATTGTTTATTACAAATCAAAAACAAAGAAATTCATTACTGGGGAACAAAAGTTATGGGAGTAAAATCTTTAGCAGTCCAATTGGTCAATCCAACGTCGGCCGTCGGGTAGATCCAGCTATCGAACTCTGACTCTTCTATTCCATCTTCCTCTCCAATAGCATTCACTCCAGAGTGAGTGATGAGCAACGGAGGTCTTCCAATTCTTGCCTTGCGCACCGCTTTCTGAGCTTCCGTGGTGAAACCCAGCCCAAACTTGTTAGTCTTAGGAGTAAGATCAGGGAGCTTGCCCCAATTTGCACATTCACCTTTTTCGATCACAGCCCGGGCGTCCTTTAAGGAGGCCATCTTCATAGGAGAAACCTCTTCATCTTCTGCTGTTGCCAAGGTTGGTGGTACCTCCTCAAAATGTTGAAAGGGGGTTTCAATGAACTCCCCATCCATTTCCACGTATCTGAAAGAGTTGAGGTGGCTGACCCTGTATTCCTCCTCCCCTTGCACTGTTACGATCCTCCCCCTGACCGGGTACTTGAGCTTCTGATGCAATGTGGAGGTCACCGCTCCAGCCTTGTGGATCCATGGGCGACCCAGCAAACAAGAATAGGACGGATGGATGTCCATCACATAAAATTTTGAATCAAATACTTGTGACCCAACCCTGATTGGGATGTCCACTTCACCATGCACCATTCTTTTGGACCCGTCAAAGGCCCGGACAACAATGCTACTTGGTTTGAGCTCTAGACCCTCACAATCCAGCCTATCCAGAGCCTTCTTGGGCAGCACATTTAATGAAGAACCTGTGTCAACCAGCACATGAGCAAGAGTAGTGCCCCTGCATTCAATGGAGACATGCAGGGCATCATTATGGTTTTTCCCCTTTGCTGTCAGATCGGCATCAGAGAAACCCAGGCCATTATCAGCAGTTAGGTTGGCCACACAATCGGTGAACTGGTCAGCAGTCGTGTCTTGGGGTACATGGGCAGTCTTTAAGAAAGCAATCAGAGCCTTTGCATGGGCCTCTGAACACAGCAGCAGTGACAACATGGAGATTTTAGAGGGGGTGTGCCCCAGCTGTTCCACAACATTGAAATCACTTTTCTTTATTATCTTGAGAATTTCTTCCATTTCCTGCTTGGAAGCCTCAACAATGGTCCTTGGTGCCTCCGTCCTGGCAGGCACATCAGCAGCAGTTCCCTTGCCCCGAGTATCAGATGACTCAGCAGCAGGGGTGGATACTTGGTCAGAAGGAGAAACAGGCACTCTGGCAGGTGTGAAGATCAAAGGCCTATGAATTGCTGGAGGAGCAATGTCTGGCGAGAACAGTCTTCCACTACGAGTGACCTTAGCAGGCCCGGTGATGTTGGAGACACCAGTATCAATGTTGCACTCTTGTTTCACACCCAGAACATAAACATCCGCCCCATAGTGCCATGGGACAGCCTTATCAGATTTGTAGGGTATAGGCCCCGGAACAGTAATGGTGATGGGAACATTCTTGTGAACTGACAAAACTTGTATAGGCTTCTTTGAAGGAGCCTCGGAATAGTTGTTGAAGATGGTAACGATCGACACTTCTTCAACAGGAGCAGCAGGAACAACAGTCTTTTCAAACAAAATCTCTCTATTGTCTATCAGGTTTTGGATGCCTGACTTCAACAGAGAACAACCAGCAGGGGAAGCAACACATAGAGGGCAACTTTCGCTACATCCCGGAAATAAACCGGCTAGCAACAGATTCCTCTTGACCATCAGCAACGGAGTAGCAACATCATCCACCGAAGCTACATACAAATTATCCTCAACAGCATTCACTCCATGCTGGGGCAAGGGAGCATTTACAACATTTGGCCCCTCGGGCGCCTCAAACTGTATCTCCTTTGCATCAATGAGATCTTGAACCTTATTTCTTAGGGCCCAACAGTCATCTGTGTTATGCCCCGGGCTATCAGAGTGATAAGCACAGCGAGCATTTGGATTGAACTTGGGAGATGCAGTGTTGGGAAACTTTGGAGCTTCCTTGACAGTCACTAAATTGGTGGATAGCAACTGCGGCAGGATCTGTGATAAGGTCATGCTTAACCGGGTAAACTCCCTCCGGGGTCTTTCAAACTTCTGAGGATTAGTTGGCCGAGGAGCGGCAGCAGGTTTGGCAATCATTACCGCACTGACAGATTGGCGGTGTTCAGGTCGCTCTGTTCTCCGGGAGTTATATACAGCACTAGCCTCCTTTTTGAAGGGTTTCTTCTCAGTACTGGAGGAGGCAACTTTCTGTATCTTCCCCGATTTTATACCGGCCTCAATCCTTTCACCAGTCAGGATTAGATCGGTAAACCCAGCAGAGGAATTACCAATGAGATGATTGAAAAATGGACCAGATAAGGTCCCCAAGAACATATCTACCAGCTCCCGATCCGTCAATGGTGGCTGCACCCTGCCAGCCAAGTCTCTCCATTTCTGAGCATACTCCTTAAAACCTTCACCCGACCCTAGCGACATACCCTGGAGTTGGGTACGCGTAGGAGCGAGGTCGGCATTATACTGATACTGCTTGTAAAAAGCAGTGGCCAGATCCTCCCAGTTACGAATGCTGATTCCATCTAGCTGATAGAACCAATCGAGGTGAGTCCCTGAAAGACTCTCCTGGAAGAAGTGGATCCAAAGGTTCTTGTCTGCTGTGTAAGGCTGGATCTTCCTTACATAAGAACGGAGGTGCATCTTGGGACAGGAAGCCCCATCATACTTCACGAAGGCAGGTGTTTTGAACTTGTGCGGGATCACCACTCCAGTAGATAACCCCAAGTCTCCGAAATCCAATCCAGGTACCCGTTGAACTTCCACAGCCTTTAATCTGTCTTCCAGCTGTTTGTACCGGTCTTCAGCAGGAGGGTACTGGTCGTCGTTGAAGTCTGTTTCAGTATCAGAGCCCACAGGAGTAGTGACCTCCCTCTCATGGTGACTACCTTCTGTCACAGATGGAGGAGTCCTTTCAGCTTCAACAACCAAAGTGTTCCCGAGTCTGCGCCCAGTGTTAAATAGCACAGTCCTCCTCTTCTTCTTAGTCTTCTTCAACAGCATGGTCTTTAACTCTTGTTGACCCTGAGACAAGCCCTTGATCAGCTCCTGAAATTGGGCGTTTTGCGCCTGAAACTGGATGTTTTGCGCCTGAAGAGCCTTGATAGCCGCATCGGTTGATGATTCAGGAGGATTCATGATGCTGAAATAAACAGCGAAGAACGGTAAACAACCTGAAAAGAAGAGTATTTATGATGCACATGATGAATGATATGTGTTTATGCAATGCATTCAAGAGTTCGAAAATTCAAATTTGTTGTAGACCAAAAGGAACACGCTTTATTATTAAGAAAATCATTGTTTTGCTACATCAAAGCCTCATGGGCAAAAATACAAAAAAGATCAAGTCACATCCAAAATATGTTGCGCATCTTCTCTGGAGCTATGTAAGTGTTGAGATTCCTTTCCTCGTGCAACAAGCGAGTGAGCTCCAAGACCTTCTTTTCACTGGCATGCAAACTAGTCTCAAGAGAATTCCGCTCTTCCTTAAGCTGGATCCAACTCTTCTGCATCTCTTCCCAGGATGTGGGCATATCAGGGTGCTGAATAACATGAGACACCTCTCCTTCCAAGGCAGGCTCTTTGATTACTGGAAGCATGTGAGGATAAGGCATCACTAATTTCTGAGAGCGGGCTCGTACCCATTTGAGGTAAGGCTCCAAAGGGATGGAGTTCCTGTGCCCCAGTGTCTTGCTGTCTATCTTACTAGGCATCCTCCAAGCTCTGATAAATCTCTGGCGAAGTCCTTGAGTATCGTTGTCGAAGTCAAAAACTATGTCAGGAATCAACATGTCATGAGGACCATCCCTCCGAGCATAACCAAACTGTCTCCAAGCCAGGCATGGACTATAAGTAATACCCCCTCTGATTCCAAGTAAAGGAACATTAGGATACTCCCCGCAACGATCAATGATAGTGACATCTTCTCTGGACCTAGGGCACCAATGTATATCTGCATGTGTAAGAGTCATCAACCGTTGTGACCATCTCAAACCCCGCTCGTTCTTCAGGACTGATTGTGGAAGGTGCGAAATAAACCACTTTCCCAGGAGAGGAGTGCAACACATAAGGACACCTCTTTTTCTCATGGTTCGAGTGTAACATGAGTGAAGGAGGTCCCCCAGCAACGTAGGTATAGGATTCCTGGACATAAAGATCTGGACAGCACTGATATCAATGAGATGATCTGGGTTAGGGAACAACACCAAACCATAAACAAGGAGGGCCACAACCTCTTCAAAAGCTTGCAAGTCAAGGGAATTCCAACAATCATAGGCCTTTTCAAACAGAAACCTGGCTAAGAACCCTTTGATACCACTTCTAACTTCCCAATGTCCCTTGAGGTCAGATAACTGTAGGTGCAAGGCTTTAGCAATCTCTTCAAGTTTAGGTTCCTTTTCTGTACCGTTGAAGGGTAGCTGATCAAGGATAGGGATCTTCAGGAGTCGGGAGAACTCCTCCAATGTAGGTACCAACTGATAGTCCAAGAAGGTGAAACAGTGATGCAGAGGGTCAAAGAATTGGAACAGGACTTTTATCATATCTTCCTCAATGTTGGTGTTGACCAAGCTGGTGAGGCTTCCATGCCTTTCACTGAATGAAGAGTTCTCGGGAATCCTGGATATAAGCTCCTTAAGCTGAGGAGAGATCCTTACAAGACTGATTGGAATTGTCTTTCTACGAATAGTTTCCATGTCCTACAAAACAAGAACAAAGATGAAAATTCGAACCCCTGAAATGGTTAGTCAATGCATATGATGCTGGATGATGTCATGATGCTATGATTAAACACAGATATTTACAAAGACAAACATGTAAGGCACACAAGGCACACAAGACAGGCCCT
Organism: Vicia faba; assembly: GCA_948472305.1. NCBI lineage: Eukaryota > Viridiplantae > Streptophyta > Magnoliopsida > Fabales > Fabaceae > Vicia > Vicia faba. Next base: position 472,661,002 of record OX451739.1, read on the forward strand.
TAAGGTTTAAGGCCAGCATGAGGTCTGGGTAGTACCCTCTTGAAGTTGGTGGGTTCATCCTGTCCTAATCAAAGTAACCGGGTTCTAAGGTTCCCAATATCACGGGATTACTTTCATTGTTCATCGTTTCGATTTAGCCACTGAACTGGCGACCGAAATATTCCAGGAAAGCAACCCTCAATTGAGTGTAGTATCGAGTATCAACCAACCTCGGACTGCACCAAAGTCAGTTATCTCACTACCCTAAAGAGGCCAAGATTGTTCAATTAAGGTTCCTAAGGTCTGTTGATGCTTCATGACACCACATGGAGGCCCCGTACTCTCCTTGACTGACTCAAGGGTTACCGGTACACACCAAAGTGCCACATCAACGTAGCAGACTGCTTCAACCATGTCGGTATACCCCGCACAGTTCCCTCACAGCCTTGTTGCTACTTTCTAAAAAGGTATCCCCCAGATCCGGGTTAGGATCTATAGAACTCCCAAGATGGTCCCACAATTTTAAAGCATACAAGGAAAGCAATTGAAAACACAGTGATCTTAGTCCTAAGGTACACCTCACTTTAAGTTTTTCCCCAGCAGAGTCGCCAGTTCTGTGATCGGTGGATCTGGAACTGACTGTTTTAAAGCTGGTTCGCGAAATGTCGCGGTAAGCAAGAGTCGCCACCGTCTTTTATTTTCTCCAAATGGAAAGGACAAAAGCACAGAAAAATTCCTTTAAAGAGATTGCTCTCGGTTCGGGAGGTAGGTTATAGAAAGGGAAGGTGTTAGCACCCTTTCTATCCATGGTTATCCATGGGCTCTTAGGTACTTGCTCAATGTGTTTTCAAAAATGTTTGCTTGCTTTTCAATGTGGGTTTAAAAAGTTTCTTTGAAAAATTTCAGTTCGACTCGTACGTCAGAGTGTTTGAAAAATTTGCTTTGAAAGCTTTTGAAAATTGTTGGTGTGAAAAGTCTTTGAATTTTTGTTTTGAAGAGAGCAAGTATCCTTGAGAACCTACCTACCCTAAGGAATTCGTCTGTGTAAATGTCCTTTAAAGTAGTGCCATCCCACCATTGAGAGGTAGGTAGCACCACCGTTGGAGGTGTTCGGGTCAATTCGAGTTTTAGAGACGTGGTGATCACCGGAGCAATGGGAAAACACCTTAGAAGCTACCCTCATGCCAGGTTCCCGGACCATGAGGACTTACTAAGACGTTTTCTACTCGATGACGACCTTTCGAAAGGCAACAGTGAGGCGTACCCTAGGGGTGGTGTGTGCGAATTGTGTGTCATTTTCAGTTCATTGTTTGTCTTGTCATGCATTGGTGATCTAACGATTCAATTTTATTTTTCGGGCATTCATTCTTTCATGCATATTTATTAACAGTTATATTTGCGAGAAAATAAATCTAACTATTACAACCGGCGCGGGTCCACATCGCCAAAAAAAACCGAACCCGATTTGACTGAAAATAAACAAAGCGAATAAATAAAAAGTGCGAGAAATAAATCTAAACTTATTACAGGGCTTTGGGGCATATACAGAGGTATTTAAACAATATAAGATAAATGCGCGAAATAAAGACTAAACAAAATTAGGGCGTTGGACCCTTTTACAAATAATTAAAATTAATCAAGGAAATTAAAAATTAAATGAAAAATAATGTTTTTGTGTTTTTTAGATTTGAAAGAAAAAAAGAAAAAAAGTTAATTAAAATTAAAATCCTAGTTCTATCATTTTTTAAGTTTATTATGAAAAAGATTTAATCTCTAACCTAATTAAATTCTAAACTAATTTATGTACCATTTTTTGATTTATAGAAAATAAGTAATAAATAATAATATTGTGAGGAAAAAATTAAAAAGGATATGAAAAATTAATAATTACCCTAATTCTACATTTTTTTGATTTTTTATTATGAAAAAAGAATTAAAATTAACATTAAAACCTAATTAAACTAAATGAGTTACATTTTAATTTATTAAAAAAAAGAATCAAAATTAATTATATATTTTTTTTGTCCTTTCTGTATTTTAGTGTTTTTATATTTTTGTAAGAATTAATTAAATCAGAAAATAAAACACAAAAAATAATAGAATATAAAGAAAATTAGAAAAAAAGAAAAAAAAAGATATAACCAGGGGGGTGTGGATTTGAAATTTGGAGGTGCAGATTTGAAAGCCTGGCCCAATTATTTGTGAGAATTTGTTGACTTTTTTGATTCAATGTGCGCCTGCTGACTTGTCCTCATGGTATACCTTCAAGCTGGACCCTTGATCAGGTCCCCTGGGACACGTGGATAATGCCTCTTGAATGTGCATGGTGAGTCCTTATGTGGGCGCTGCATGGAACCTTGATATAAAAAATAATATGAGAAATTGCAAGACCTGGGACTTGAACCCAGGTCTTTGAGGTTAACACGCTTATCCCTTGCCACTGAGCCAGTTACATTTCAATTAACATATAATAGTTAACAAATAATAAAAAGAATAATCAATGCATAGTGGTCAAACGCGCGCGCGAATTCAAACTGTCCAGTCTCCGTGTGACACGCCATCATCCCTTCCAATTTCCTGAAACATAAACAAATAAAGCAACGGTTTTGAAACGTTGCATTAGGTAAGCTACGAAAAAATAGCGAATAGCTCGTTTCCTAATATAAATTAGGCGCGAGTATGTCTTCTTCTTCGTCTCAAGATGCTGAGTATGATGGTGTTGCTTTGAAGTTCTGATTTTTCTTATTTACAAAAGCCCCAATTTAAGAAGCTGGGAAACCTAGAATTCAAAAATGGCAAAATCGTCTATGGCTTATGAAAATGCAATTAAATACTATGGACAGCTTGGAAACTTCATCATGAGTATGAATATGTAATTAAAAATGCAAAAAGAGGCTTAGAATCAAGAACACGAATTCAAGAAATTTGCTGTACAGTTTCACTTGTAACTACCAGTTCAAGGAGCTTTGAGTGTTGTTATGAATTGAGATGCGTTTAGAATTATCTCAGGAAGCTATTGGTACAAAAATTTTGGCTTGAAAAGATCCCTAGCTTTGATTTCAGATTTGCAATATATGGTTCATTTTTCAAATTGTCAAATGGCCTTTGAACGAGTTTCTTGCTGCACTAGGGTTAGGGTTTGACTCAATGATCATTATGGAATTGAATAGGCTTGATAACTCTCCTTAATTCATGCTTGTTAGAGAATTGGCCTTAGGGTTTGTCCATTAACCATTTTTCCCTAATTTCTAGCCAAAACCTAGACCTAGTGTGTAAATGAACCTTGGCCTGATTTTTGAGTTGGTTCATGATACATAGAACTTGTCCAAATTCATTTGACACCATTTCATTGATTTTTAAATTTTATTTGAATTTTCAATGAATTAAAATGAATTAAATCATCAAAAATTAAATAAAATAAAAAAGTCAACATTTGGTCTTGAAATCAACCATGGGCCACGTGTGTGGCATGACAAGGATGGACAAAGTGAGAAAAATGGGGCCCTTTTGTCAAAATTGGATTTTCAAGGATAGTTGACTTTTGCCATTTCACAAAATTTTCCCAACTTCCACAAGGCATAACTTACTCAATTTTTAAGCTTTTCACATGTTCTTGGACATTTTGGAAAGGTCTTTGAGTCCTTTAACCAATGCCTTTGGTCCCATGTCATTTTGATTTACCAATCTCAAGTTATGGCCTTTGACTTAAAGTCCCTTTTTGTTGACTTTTGAAAATGACCTATAATGTTGAAATTGATAACTTTTTGTGAGAGCATTTCTTGGACTTGAAGTATGAAGATGAGTTGTAGGAAATGTCTTTCTCTTCAAAATGAGCTTTGGATGGAATTTTTCTGATAATCCATGTGAAAGTTATGCCCTGGTCAATTTCAGTTGACTTTTTCAGCTGTCCAAATATAGCAACCTTTGCATCTTTGATGATTTCTGAGCCAAATTTTGAGAATCATGATCAAGCATTGATCAAATGATGTTTGTGGCTTCAAAATGATATGTTGACCAAAAATTTGAACTTTTGACTGCCAAATGACCATTTTGCCCCTACAGTTGACTGTAGTGCAATTTAGGGTTTTGACTGTGCAATCTTGAGCTGAATGCCTTGAAACTTGACATGGGGATGCTTGACCATGCTTGTAAGCATATGAGACTTGATTGAACCTTTGAAAACTTCCTTTTCTTGATCAAACTCAAAACCCTAATTTTGACTGTATGGGAGACTGTTGCACTGCACAACCCTTGGGGAATTTTCTAGCTTGGCTTGGCAATTTCTTGAGGAATATGGGAGGGCAAATTTTGGGGTATAACACTATGCATGAAGAAAAAAAAGACTCGTTGGGTTAACTGTCCTAGGCAAAAATAAGGTCATCCCGACAAACCAAAAGGGTTCGGACAAAAATTAGGGATATATGAAAAATTATACACCCGGAAAGTCGAAAACCTGAAAAGGCGGCTTGGACAAGAAGGGGTATCCCGATGGATGAAAACCCGAAAGGGCGGTCCAAGCAAAAGTTAGGGATTAAAGCGTACAACTATGTCCCAGTGTCTCATTACTTGTCTATCAATAGAAGACTCATCACCCTGATTAGCATTTACCGTGGGTTCTCGAAGTTGAGATAATGTTCAAGACATCCATAAATCCCCACAGAGCTACCTTCAAAAGCTCATCTTCAACAAAGATACATCCCCGACAGGTCTAATGTGCCTTTAAACAGAATGTGGGGCATCTTCCAGCTGTTAACATAATCGTACTCACTGGAAGACCCCCTAGCGGACAAAAGAGTATGATCTTTTCCCGGCAATGTCGATAACCCACGAAGTCCCAATCCTCATTAGAGATCATATCATCAACACAATTCGTAGGAATTCTCTTCCCCACCTGAGTTTATTTCTCCAAAACTATAAAATCTCCTACAGAACTCTCTTCTCCAGTAGGGCTCGTCTCCTCAGTAGAGTATTTCTCCAGGAGAGTATTTCTCCAGCAAGGTATTCCTCCAACATGGTTTATTTCCCCAACAAAATCCAATCTCCCTAGCTTGAGTCTATTCCTCTGACTACTATGAATCACCGGAAAAATTAATTTCTCCAGCAAAGAGAAGTCCAGGTTGCTATCCCCAGAGAGTTACTATGAAATCTGAAACCAGATCAGATATCATTCAACTTTATTCTCCCCAGACGAGTCGGCATCTATAACGGAAACTCAGTCAGGAAGCACCTCGAAAGATTATCCATCTCTTTTATCCCCAGAAAGGGTATGTAGGAATTAAATTCCCCAATAGAATGACGAACAACCTGAACTCTTCTTACCAAGCATAAATCAACATTCCCTAGTGGAGTTTCCTCAAATAGAGAGCAGGAATCCCTAGTGGAAACATTCTAGGCAAGACCGAAGATTACACATATTCTTCATCCCCAACACCAGTCAGGGATTTATTTTCCCCAACAAGATATTATACAGAGCTACCAATACACTTCAATAACATTTCATATTCATGCATCATTTACAAACATCATAGCATATACATACGAAACACATATAGTATAATCTCATTTACTTTGATAATATCATTATGCAATGCATTTCATATATCATGATATTGCATACAGCTAACTCTTTATCTTTTCAGGTAAAATCTACCAACAAACGGATATCATCAACAATTTTCAAATAGGTCGCAGATTAATTCTTGAAACAAGACAGGGCAACTATCTATGGAAACAAATTGTAGATCAATTCTCGAAACAGGATGGAATGACTATCTACATGAATAAATCGAAGAAACGGGACCGAAAAACTGTCTTTCTATCTTTATGATCAAATGAAGATCAATTCCCGAAACAGGACGAGGCAACTATCTTTATCACCAAATGGTATGAATTCCCGAAACAAGACGGGTTTACCAACAAAAATAGAACATAGATCAATTATCAAAATAGGACGGGGAGACTATCTACATGACGAACACTTCCTTCAGAGACAGAATTCTGAAGAGCATCCCCTTCAGAGACTGAATTCTAACAAGCATTTTCCTTAGAGACTAAATCTGACAAGTACCTACTTAGGCACTTTCCCCGGAGAGTCATTCTAAAAGCACCTTTTCTAGTTGAAGTCGGGCGTAGACATCTTTTAGTACATCATTCGGATGAAATCAAGCATAGATTTCTTTCTAATATTACTTTTGGAAATGTCAGGCGTAGACTTTTTCCAGTACCTCTTTTGGTTGAAGTCGGGCGTAGACATCTTCCAATTTGGATGAAATCATGCATAGATTTCTTTCTGATACTATTTTTGGAATATTCGGGTGCAGACTCTTTTCGGTACCTCTTCTGGTTGAAGTCAGGCGTAGACATCTTCCGGTTCAAATGGAATCAAGCGTAGATTTCTTTCTGATACTCTTTTTGGAAAAAGTCGGGCGTAGACTCTTTCCGGTACCTCCTCTAGTTGAAGTCAGGCATAGACATCTTTTGGTTCAGATGAAATCAAGCGTAGATTTCTTTCTGATATTATTTTTGGAAAAAGTCTGGCGTATACTCTTTCTGGTACCTCTTCTGGTTGAAGTCGGGCGTAGACATCTTCCGGTTTGGATGAAATCAAGCGTACATTTCTTTCTGATATATTTTTTTAAAAAAAGTTGGGCATAGACTATTTCAAGTACCTCTTCTGGTTGAATTAGGGCATATACATCTTCCGGTTCAGATGAAATCAAGCGTAGATTACTTTCTGATACTCTTTTTGATAAAAGTCGGGCGTAGACTCTTTCTGGTACCTCCTCTAGTTGAAGTCGGGCGTAGACATCTTCTGGTTCGGATGAAATCAAGCGTAGATTTCTTTCTGATACTCTTTTTGGAAAAAGTCGGGCGTAGACTCTTTTCAGAACCTCTTCTGGTTGAAGTCGGGCGTAGAAATATTTCGGTTTGAATGAAATCAAGCGTATATTTCTTTCTGATACTCTTTTTGGAAAAAGTCGGGCGTATACTCTTTTCGGTACCTCTTCTGGTTAAAGTCGGGTGTAGACATCTTCCGGTTCAGATGAAATTAAGCGTAGATTTATTTTTAATATTATTTTTGGAAAAAGTCGGGCGTAGACTCTTTCCGGTACCTCTTCTAGTTGAAGTTGAGCGTAGACATCTTCCAATTCGGATGAAATCAAGCATAGATTTCTTTTTGATATTCTTTTTGGAAAAAGTCAGACGTAGACTCTTTATGGTACCTCCTCTAGTTGAAGTCGGGCGTAGACATCTTGTGGTTCAGATGAAATCAAGCGCGGATTTCTTTCTAATACTCTTTTTGGAAAAAAGTAGGGCGTAAACTCTTTCCGGTACCTCTTCTGGTTGAAGTCGGGCGTAGACATCTTCCGGTTCGGATGAAATCAAGCGTAGATTTCTTTCTGATACTCTTTTTTTAAAAAGTTGGGCGTAGACTCTTTCTGGTACCTCTTCTGGTTGAAGTCGGGCGTAGACATTTTCCGGTTCAGATGAAATCAAGCGTAGATTTCTTTCTGATACTCTTTTTGGAAAAAGTTGGGCGTAAACTCTTTCTGGTACCTCCTCTAGTTGAAGTCGGGTGTAGACATCTTCTGGTTTGAATGAAATCAAGCGTAGATTTCTTTTTGATACTATTTTTGGAAAAAAGTCGGGCGTAGACTCTTTCCGTACCTCCTCTAGTTGAAGTCGGGCTTAGATATATGCTATTTCAGATGAAATCAAGCGTAGATTTCTGATATTCCTTTTGGAAAAAGTCGGGCGTAAACTCATTCCAACACCTCTTCTAGTTGAAGTCGGGCATAAACATCTTCTGGTTCAGATAAAATCAAGCGTAGATTTTATTCTGATATTCTTTTAGAAAAAGTTGAGCGTAAACTCATCCCAATACCTCTCCTAGTTGAAGTCGGGTGTAGACATCTTCTAGTTTGGAGGAAATCAGGCGTAGATTTCTTTCTGATGCTCTTTTTGGGAAAAGTTAGGCGTAGACTCTTTCCGGTACCTCTCCTATTTGAAGTCAGGCGTAGACATCTTCTAGTTTGGATGAAATCAGGCGTAGATTTCTTTCTGATGCTCTTTTGGGAAAAAGTCAGAAGTAGACTCTTTCCAAGTACGTCTTCTAAAGACGAAGTCGGGCGTAGACTTAGTTCGGTTTTCCTATCAACAGTTATCCTGGATGGCATCTATAATCCCATATTTGATGACTCTCCATCACTCTCCAAATGGCATCTTTAAGCCATTCCCGATATAATCAACCAACAATGTTACTCCGTACACAAGCGAGTGCAAATTTCTGGGCACTTAAGTGTTCAATCATCTTCTACCTTTAAGTCACGAATGGAGGACATGTCGATCTAACTCTTCAGGTTTAAGAAGATTGAACAGGGGCAGTTGTTGTACCCTAAAATTTTCCCTCCCATTTTCTTCAAGACATTATTCAAGGGTTCTCAAATGCTCAAGGTGGCTCAAGAATTGATCAGACAAATACTCCTCCTAAGCAATGGGTCACAACTAGGGTTTTGTGTTTTTCAAGGAAGTAAGGTTTTTAAAGGTCTCAAGTGGTTTCCATGGCTATCCATAGGTCTTCAACAACGTTCATGTCAAGTTTCAAGTCTTGTATCACAAGATTGCTCAGTCAATAGCTCAGATGACTGAAAATCAACTATATTGGATAAAAAGTCAACTATGGCCAACATACAGCCAAACTTCAAGATTTTTGGTCAACATCAACATTTTAAAGTTATGTTCATCATTTGATCAAGGTTTGATCATGATTCCTCAAGGAAAACCCTCAAATCATCAAAAGCCAAAAGTTGTCAAATTAGGGTTTCCTTAGGAGAAGTCAACTGAACTTTGACCAAACATAACTTTTACACGCTTCATCAAATTTTCTCCAACCAAAGACCATTTTGAAGGAAATTAAATGCTCTACAACTTTGTATCTGTATTCTCAAATCCAAAAAGTGATTCATTTGAAATATATGAGCCCATACATTACAGGTCATTTCAAAAGTCAACAAAAAGACACTTTTTATCAAGGCAACTTACATAAAGATAAATCTCCAAATGCAAAAATTATCAAAAGAGAAATTGAAGAAGACATCCTGAAGTTTCCAAAAAGTCCAGGATCACCTTCAAAAGATGAAAATTGAGAGAGTTATGACCATTGCAAGTTGGGAAATTTTGGTAAAATGCATGAAATTCAAAGTGAGCAAACTTGAAATTTTGGACCAGTGGGCCTAACTTTTGATGTTCAAAATGTTCTCAATGTGTTAAAGGAACTCTAAATCCATTCACACATTTTTATGATTTTTATTTCTTTTATTTGAATTTTTATTCATTTAAATGCAAATAAATCAAATAAAATATAAAAGCATTGGGCCAAGGCGCATGGGCTGTTGATTTCAATCACATGGAGGCCCAAGAACACATGCCAAACATGCCAAAACTGTGAAAGACCTATACGGAAGCATATCTTCATTTTTTTGGAAAGTTTTCAATTGGTTTTTGGAAATAATTTATGCCATGATTGCATTGTCTTCTTACCATATTTGTTCACCCTACTCCTTCCTCTATATAAGCATAACAAGACTAGATGCAATGGACACAAAAATATTGCCTCAAACACACCTCTAAAATTCACAAATTCTCAAGAAAAAATGCAAAGTTGTATCACATGATTCAGCCACTTTCATTCCAAACTTTCGATCCTATTCACTTCCTGGAGCATTAAAAGGTAAGTTTGGATCAGTTACCATGATCCAAAGCGCATGAAAACAACATACCATGCATATCCGATCACATAATGTTGTAAAATTCATATCTTAAGTTTTGCACCATTTTAAATCTTGTTGTTACTACTAATGTGTTTATGAGTTCCCTTTGAACAGGTTTTGATCACTATTATAATCCCATGCATTCAAAACTATGAGATGCCATAGTTGCTCCGATTGGTTTCGTGTGGTCCGAATCTCATAATACAATAAATTTTGGCCAAAACTAAGCCTATATTTGAATTCAGGGGGTCGAATTAGCGGTACTAGGACCTTTTTGATCACTGACATATCAAATTTGCAGGTTTTTCACTTTACAGCTCGCCGGAGAAGACGACCGGAGCTAGGGCTCCGGCGCCTCTCTGGCCATTAAAATCAAGTTTTATATTTATTGTTATTATTTGATTATGCTAATGGGTGTAAAGACCACCCCAATGGTAACGCGCTTGTCCTTAAGACACTCATATGCTTGTACCTGGGTTCGATCCAGGCGTGGAACATTTTTATATTTTGTGATTTTTGCAGATCCAGTACGAGCCAGCCTAGCGTGCTCATCATGTGCCTCACTTCCTCACCACTTGATCATGAAAGGACCAAATCTAGCATCCCAGGCTTGCACCCGCACCATGGAGTCCTTGGAACCAGCCATACAGGATCATTCACCATATCTGGGTTGGCATTAATTTTGGGCCTAACGAATCTGTTTCTCACCCCCCCCCCCCCCAAACTTGCTTCTTCAGGCCCATCTCTCCATTTTTTATTTCATTTTAATTTCTTTTTTAATAATTAACCCTTTTTTCTATAATTAAATAATTAAATCAACTTAACCTTTTTTAAATCAAATTAACTTAACTAATTGTTTTTTATATTCATGAAATTAATTTCTTTTTTAATTAAAATGAATTTAGTTTCTTTTAGGTTTATCATTAAATCCTCCTTTTTTCCAATTAAAAATAATTTAGGTTTTTTTTTTATTTTTAGGTTTAACTTTATTTCCTTTTTATCAATTTAAAAACAATTAGGTTAGATTAATCATCATTTTTTATCAAGACAATTTTTCATATCTTTCCCGATTTACAATCTTCGCGCTTTTCTTATTTTCGCATTAATTTTTCATAATTATGTAACTGATAAAGGTTGTAATAGATTAAATAGGTTTTTTTATTTTTGCTTTCTATTTCCCCTAATTTTGTGGTTTGTATTCCCATCCCCGAAGCTTTGTAATAGCGCAGGAAATTTATTTTATGTCTTTACCACTTTCCTTATAACTGTTAGATGTATGCTAATAGGCTTGTATGGAAAGACTAAAAACAAACGATAGCTAACCGTAATCAAAGATTAAAATTAACTAAAATCAAAGCACTTCTCACACATGCACCTCTAGGGTGACTTCACTTGTTGCCTTCGGATAAAAAACAGTCACGTCCCTCAAATGTGGGACGCTTTAGCAAAGACCCTCGGTTAAAAGATCGTAGTCCCTCGACGACACTTCGATGTTGCCTCGGTAAACGATCTTAGTCCCTTACGACAAATTTCTAAAGTGCCCTACAAGTTGCCTTTATGAATGTACGATAATCCGCGTCTGTCCCTCAAACATCCAACGATAGGGCTTCCTGCTAACTCATGGTAGGATAGCACTATCTAAATAAAGAGGAAAATACGTGAAATACTTTTGAGTAGGTAGATAGCTCGTAGTCACTTGCTCACAAACAAAAACATTTTTCACACAAAACACTTCTTGTCTGAAATATTTTTAAAACAAACACTTTGTATGTGTTCTTAATGATACGGGAATCATTACAAGTTTTACCGCACTTAGGCATTTTCAAACTTACACACTCACAAAGCATTTTTAAAAGTGAGCTAGCGATTAAGAGCCCGTAGATAACTACGGATGAAAAGGGTGTTAATACCTTCCCTTTTCATAACCTACCCCCTTACTCAGAAAAATTCTCAAAAGTATTTCCTGTTCTTTTCATCCTTTCCTTTATTGGATAAAAGAAAAGTCGGGTGTGACTCTTGCTAACCGCAATATTTGCAATAAAATGCAAAACCAAAAGTCAGTTCTCCCACCATATTACACCAGGCGATAATGTCCAGATTTGATTGGATGTGTTGGATGTTCTTAAAAGAGCCATAACTTGAGTTTTAAAACTTGGTTGAGGTGTTGTTCGAAGCATTGGATAACTAACGAAATGAAATTTAGTTAGATGGAATAAAATGAGATGAGAGGAGTATTTCCCCAATATCTAAGCTAGGATGAAGTTAGGTTCCCCGTGTTGGATTATGGAGATGCTTTGCTCGATTATGATGATATGATGATGTTTGTTCAATGATGATGTTATGATGATGTTGGTTTATTTAAGATGATATAATGATGATTTTTTAATTGAGATGATATGATGATATTAAGATTAAATCATGAATAATGATGTGTTTGACTAGCCGTGATCGTTTTTATTATGTTGTTGCGCATCGTGCATTCATGGCATAGTTTAGGACTTCAGTCCAATAATGTTATTAATAATTCGGTCTAGTGAAGATGATAGGACAATTGTATAGTGAAGGCATTAATCACATAGACCGGATTGAGTGCAAAATTGTGAAGTACTCTGGTTTCAAGTGGGAATCGATCCTATGATGGGGATCTTTGGAGATAACGATAACTGAGTCATCATTAAAGTTTCGGTACCACATGCATGTGTCAGTGATGTTGTATTTCATTATAAGTGACATTTCATAATGATGTGATTTAATGATGCTTATTGATAAATGGTGTTCTAACGATATGATGTTATATGTTGATGATGTTTTGAATGTGTGAGTATAACATGAGGTTCTAATGATGTGTGATGTCTTGCCTATATGCATATCTACTATATTTATTCCTTATGTCTTTTAAAATGATTATGATTTACTCACCCTTTCTGCTTGAATGTTGCCTCCACGTGGGTAACACGCAAGTGAACAGGAGTAGTCGTCGAAGCATTAAAGGCTGGCTTCAGAGTGCGTCTATTTTATTTTCCTAGAATAAAGCGGGTCTTGCTCTGATATGTAACATCGGGGTTGAGATTGTCTGAACCATGAATCTTATGTCCTTTATTTTGTTTATAAGATGTTGGATTACCTTTCATGGTACTGAGTAATTTTGAATTATGTTTATTAATAATGAAGTATGATGAGATTTTATGAAGAATTTATAATAAGATGTTTTGAACTAATGATTCCGCTGTGAAGTTTTGAAGTATTGAATTGATGCTACTAAGGACATATTCGTCTTAAATGATTTTGGAAACCCGTGTTATGGGGCAGGATGTTTTATTAAGATGTTTTATATGAAGTTGTGACGCCCTTTTGGTGAATACTCTGATTAATTGTATGAATTATTTACGAATATTCCTTGGGGTTTAGAAGGGTGTTACAGATAACCTAACGGTTGAAGAATTACCATTACAAATAGAAGATTGGGAAGTGAAGCAATTGCGAGGCAAGGAGATCACCTTAATGAAGGTATTGTGGGGTGAACCAGCCGGTGAAAGTTGGACTTGGGAACGTGAGGAACAGATGCAAGAGTCTTATTTGATGTTGTTTCTGTCACGTAACTTTGAGGGCTAAAATTCTTTTAAGTGGGAGAGAGATGTAACGCCCTGAATTCTAGATTAATTAATTAATTTAGCGTGAATATATGAGTTTTGGTGAAATATTTGATATATGTGATGTTTGGTGTTTTATATGAGTAATTGTGATATTGTTTGATGTTTCGATGAATATGAGGTATGCCATGATGAGTTGAGATGAATATGATGTTTAACATGATGGTTATGTGATGTTCATGTGTGTCATGGAGATTATTGGTAATTAAGAGGATTTTTTTGGATAATTTAGAATTATTAGAATAATTAAGTGAGATTATTTTAATTAGTAAATAGAGTAATATTAGTATTAAGAGATGTTAAGGACAAAATAGTCGTTTGGGAATAATAAGTAAGGACAATAGTGGAAGTCCAATATTAGGGGTCCAAAGGTTAAGTTTGGTATAAGGTAGGTTTGAGAGTTTGGAACGATTATTCTGTGCAATCGTAAGATTGGGAGGAAGCTGTGAAAATGAGAGGAAAAGCTAGGGCACAAAGAGGCAAGAGGATTTATGATAGAATACCAAGAGGAATTGATTTGCTATTATAATCTAAGGTAAAGGATGTTTATCATTATTATTATGATTAATCTAAGGCTTAGATAACTGTAGAATTGTATTAGGTTTTGGTTATCAGTAGTTATGTGATGTTTCATGATGAATTGGTAGAATTGTGATATTTATTTGCAATGATTTGATGCATAGGAAGTATAGTATCTTGGGATGTTATCATATGATGAAACTATGGGAAATACGGATGTTTGGAGACCTGAAATATGGTGGAATATTAAGAATTTGGGACTGTTTTATACAGGAAATCACAACAGGAAAACCCTGTTCGTGCTGTGTTGCAGAGCGACGAGGTGGTGTCGTCGGGAAAAGATGCATCACATGGGCGTCGTTAGGAAAGCCAAGAAGCGATGGGAATGGTGGAAAGGAGTGACACTAATAGAGTGTGTCACTCCAAGTATCATTGGGCGCTGAGAGGGGCGGTGGAAGCGTCGTGAGGCGATGGAGGTGTGTCGCCAGACGATGGGGTCTAGAATTGAGTGGATGTGTTAGATTTTCTTAAAAGTGCCATAACTTGAGTTTTAGAACTCAAATTGAAGTGTCGTCCTAAGCGTGAGATAACTAACACAATAAAATTTATTTTGATGGAATAAAAGGAGAAATAAAGAGTATATTCACAATACCTAAGTTAGAATGAAGTTAAGATTCCCGTGTTGGATTATAATGATAATGCCTAAGTTAGGATAAAGATAGGTTTCCCCGTGACGAATTACAATGATGTTTTATTTATTATGATGATATCATGAAGTTGTTTTGTTTATTATGATGATATGATAATGTTATGCAGATGTTTTGTTTATTATGATGATATGATGATGTTATGAAGATGTTTTGTTTATTATGACGATTTAATGATATTGTGATGAATTCATGGATGATGATGCGTTTTGACTAGCCGTGGTCGTGTTTATTATGTTGTTGTGTATCATGCATTTATGGAATTTTGTAGGACTTTGATCCAGTGACATTTTGTAGGATATTGATCCAGTGATGTATATAGGACGTTATGGTCCAGTGATGACCTTAATCCCATAGTGTGGATTAAATGCGATTTTGTGAAGTTCTCTGGTTCCAAGTGGGAACCGATTCTATTGGTGGGGATCTTTGGAGATAACAATGACTGAGTTATCAGTTATGTTTTGGTACCACATGCATGAGTCTATGATGTTGCATTTTATTATAAGTGACATTGCATAATGATGTGATTTAATGATGCTTGTTGCTAAATGGTATTTTGATGATATGATGTTATGTGTTGATGATATTGTGAAGGTGTGAGTATATCATGAGGTTCTGTCGATGGATGATACCTTGCCTATGTGAATGTCTACTATATTTATTTCTTATGTCTTTTATAATAATTATGATTTACTCACCATTTCTGCTTAAATATTGACTCCACATGGGTAACGCACAAGTGATAAAGAGTAATCGTCGAAGCACTAGAGGATAGCTTCAGAGTGTGTCGATTTGCTTTCGTAAAATAAAGTGGATCTTTCTCTGATATGTAACATCGGAATTGGGATCATTTGAATCATGAATCTTATGTCTTTTGTTTTGTTTCTAAGATGTTGGATTACCTTTCATGGTACCGAGTTATTTTGAATTCTGCTTATGAATCACGAAGTATGATGAGATTTTATGAAGTATTTATAATAAGGTGTTTTGAACCAATGATTTCGCTGCAAATTTTTGAAGTATTAAATTGATGTTACTAAGGACATATTTGTCTTAAATGATATTGAGAACCCGTGTTACGGAGCAAGATGTTTTATTATGAAGTTTTATATGAAGATGTGATATCCTTTTGTGAAATACTCTGATTAATTGTATGAATTATTTATGAATATTCCTTGGAATTTAGAAGGGTGTTACACATTTCAGGATTCAAAATAGACACAAACATGGGGTTTGACTCAAAATTAGCTTTGGTAGTATGTGTTTGGTACGTTCAGAGATACATCTATACAATCTAGGGATATTATTGTATATTTACGTGGTGTGTCAGTAATCCATAGTGTGCATTAACAAATTCTCTAATATTTACTTTAGGGAATTTCTTTTTCCACCCTGTCACCTTCTCCCAAGCCTCTAGCGAAATATAAAAAATTCCCTTTATTTTCGGAGATACATCTCCGAACGCATCTATTTTTCATAAAATACTTAATTTCAGAGATGCATATCCGGATAAACTTTTTTTTTTACGAAAAAAAGTATTTTCGGATATGCATCTCCGGATAAACTTTTTTTTAACGAAAAAAATATATTTTCGGATATGCATATCTAAAAAGTTTCTTGTTGTGTTTTTTTTTTAATTTAGTATTAGATGTATCTGAATATGCACACCTAGAAGCCATACATCAACAATGCAACAAATATGTAAATACCAACAATTTCTCTATTGAGGAAAACAATTGAAAAAAAGAAAAACGATTATAATAAAATTATAAAAATATGAAAATACAACTAAAAATAAAATAAAATCAAATTAAATGTCTACAAAAAATTTCGATTTTTTTTTAAAATATAAAAATGGAAAATAAATAAAATAAAATAGAAAAACAAGGAATCGAGTTTGATTCCTATTTTTTCCTAATGAATTGACACAGTAAAATTTCTATTCAGAATCGATTTTTTTAGAAAATCGAGTTTTACGTTAGCTCGCGTAAAGGCCAAAAACACGTGAATGCAAAGGCCAGAACGCGAGGATATAATTTCTATGACTCTAATATTGGTTAAAATCGACAGCGAGTCCCTGACAACGGTGTCAATTTCAATGAAAATGCGTAGCGAATGAATTTAGGAGTGTTTTCTGATATGCATCTCCGATTTTACTCTAGAAAATTTCAACGATGCATCTCCGAACCAATTTAATACTTGATTTATGAAGGGTGTTTTCAGAGATGTATCTCTAAAAATTACCAAGGATATTTTGGATTTTCAAGAGCGTGGGAGAAGGTGACGGGGTGGAAAAAAAAATTCGCTTTACTTTAACTTTAAGATCATGTAAGTATCTAAGCCCAAACATCGTATCATGGTAGTCTTGAAAATAAACTTAAAGAGAATTTCTTATGACATCCTATATAAGAGAAAAACACCCTATTAAAAAATCAAAAATGCCATTTAAAAGTGTATTTTCGAAATACATCATTTTTATAAAAAAATTACTTTTACGAAAAATCAAAAATACATTTCCAATATAAATCGAAAATGTATTTTCGATTCCTAATTATGAAAACTACTACTTAATGATAATCGGAAGAAAAACGCACCAACCATACACCAAACGCAATTTTCCACACTCATTGATGTTTAAAACTACCAAAAAAAGAGCAAGTTATAGGATTCTATTAAGTGCAAGAGTGATTGAGTGCAATCAAATTATTCCCTTTCCTTATCCTATATTGAAACGGAAAGAAACATGAATAAAACACGCTGAAATTAAAACACGATTTTGTCACGAGGGATCAAAAGTTAAATTTTAAATTTTTAAAAGGATCATTCTTTGAAGAAAAAATTTAGAAAGACTAAAATCGAAATTTGAGATATTTAGAAGGACCAAAAAGTTGATTAATCTTTTTTTTTCTGGGATAAAGTCCTTAAGTGTTGAATTTCATTTGGTTGTAATCCATAAAACAGAAATCCTCAGGTTTTCTGCAGATTTTCCTTCGAATTTTCTTGCGATTTTAAATTTAAGGACTAAAAAAAAAAATAATAATATTCAGAAATCATTTCAAAGAAAAAAAAATACAGGGACAAAAATAAAAAAACAAACCAAATTACAAAGTCTAAAAGACTATTACAGAGACTAAAAGACTATTTAAGTCTTATATATATATATATATATATATATATTAGGAACCGGAAATACACTCCCGGAAGTGTATTTCCGCTATAAAATTTATCATAAAATAGAGTGAATCTCAGAAACAAGCGAATTATATGTGTATAGGATACGCACCGAAAATGTATTTCCAATTTTCAAAAATATTTTTGGAATTTTACCCGGTGGCTAAGAAATATCTAGGGTGCATTAAGAAATCCTCAATTTTAATAGCTTGTTCCAATGCAAAAGTAGAATACAAGTGCTTTGCCACTCTATCTGCTGAATTTTTTTTCTTCAATCCCTTCTCTCTGAGCTGCAACTTAAGTTTCACAACCCTTAATTATTATGTGACAATTTTAAGTAAGCACAATCTTTTTGGCAAACAGACAATTCTCCATAGAAGAACATAACACTTGAAGCTTGACATATTCTTTGTCAGAGTTAAAACAATGAACAAATGTGTAGTAGTGTCTCATGAACATATATTCCCACCAAACCTCTGTTTGCATCTTATTTCATCAGTCTCAAAGATAATCTGAGAGTCTTTGACAAATCGATAGTAAAACAAGATCCTCTACTTTCTATGGTTACTAGAGATATTTTCAGTTAAGTCTCACAGTTGACGCCTATGCTAGCAGACATGCAATCAATTTCTATAATAAGTTATAACAGTATGCAGTTAGTTAGTTTCTATTATACCAACTACTTGAATTCATGAATTATTCCCTAGATTTAAGGGAATTAGTTTAGCATATCTACAACTCTATAGATAGAGTTGAACAATTTTGAGTCCTCATTTTTTGACACTTTCTGTCACAAGCTTCATGATTTACTCAGAATTCAAATAACACTAACTTAATGTTGGCAATGAGTCATTTCACATCATTACTTTATCATAACTTTGAGAGATTATGTCATCTACTTTTATTATCACATGGATAGCCTTTCAGAGAAAAGTCAAGACTATTTTTTGTTCAAAATGTCAAATACAACCATTCTTATTCAGGACAGCAATTTTAGAACTTACATGCAAACAGTGGTAATGATATGTACAGTCATGATAATTCTATGGTTTTCTTTATAAGAAATGATGAAAAATGATAGCACTACTAATCAGATTCCAGACTGATCTCCCATCTTTTGGAACCACACAACTGCAAGGGTAACAAGCGATGCATAAAGTGCATTTGGTAACCTTTGAACCACTTTTCCAACACCAGGGACACCTTCAGTGGCTCTTTTTGTTGCCATCGCAACACTTGGTGCTACAACCAAAGTCAGAATAAGTTTTTGACTAACAACAGTGAATGTATCAGCTGTCATTTTCTGGATGAAATCGCAAAATTCGTCATGATCAATTGCCCCATCCAAGTTTATATCACATTCCTGCACATCGTTGTATGAATCGTACTAAATTTAAATATACCAACAATTATTATATCACATTCCTTCTCGCATTTCTACTGACATTGCTTAATCCTAAATGCATGATGACACATTCATCACTCAAATGAACCAAAAGTCTCGTCTAAAGCAAGGCAGCATAGATTCATTTCAACAGCATAAAAAATTCAGTTTCGTTTATAAACAAGTATATAGTTTGGTCTTAGTATATGACACAACAAAGTACCTGCATGATTTGTCTGACGTTTTCTTTCGATGGAGGATCGAAATGGGGACCAGGAATAAACTTGTTGATATCACTATAAGATAGAAACAGATCACTATTAGAAGATCTATTCATAATCCAAAAGAACATCTTATCAAGTAAGATGAAATGTTGAATACAACTATATGAAGCAGATTCCTTACTTGTAAACAAGTAAAACAGCAATATACAGATCTTCAAAACTCAAATTTTCCGTTCGAATTTGATTCCTTACATTCTGAAAAACTCGATCAGTAATCTTCCTAACTTGCTTTTTCCTCCACGCTTCACCTGCATTAAATGTCATAGCATAAAAAATGCATTATCATTCCATTCAGATTTCTCAAGTTCACGCAGAATGAAATAAATATTTCTTGTGACCATCAATTATGCAGAAAAGGATCTTTAATAATACCTTAGGGGTAAGTTCTAATAGTTTTTGAAAGGTTTAGAAGGTAGCTCCCTAATCATCACAATTGTCCATGAAACCAACACGGACTCTTTTAATTACGTTTAATTTATTCATTTTTTTTCTTCAAATTATTACTGGTGCCATTGTCATGCCATGAGACTCCAATCCCCAATTTGCCTAACTTGATGATAAATTCAGTTACTTACAGAATCAAGGATTACACACACAGACATATGCGCAGAGTATAAGAAATAGTGAAAATGTAAAAATTCAACAAATTTCCATGCGTTTACCCTCTAAAGAAAGCAAATCCAGCTATATGAGTTAGGTGCAGGAAAGAAAGATCGAAAAATACCTTGAAGTTTGTCGAAGATTTGTCCCATGAAATTGAAATTGAAAATTGATGGAAGCAAAGTTGTTGAGTCACTTGTGTTTGAAGGTTGGGAGTTGAAGTGGAGTGAAAGTGGAGAATGATATATTATTATTGAGATTGAATGAATCAAAATTCAACGCTACGCTTTGCCTTTGGATTTTGGATTTGGTTTCTCAGTCACTTTCACGTGCGATGAGATCCATTCACGTATTGTGAGAAAGAAACAGTAAAAATAACAAACTCAACAATGTATGTGAATATTAAGTAAACAAACTATGGATTTTATCATACTCTGAAATTAATTTATCAATATGTCACAGTTTTATTACTCTCTCGTCTAATCAATGAACGAATGGATAGAATTTTTTTTTCCATGTAGTCTCTTGCCCAATGAATGGACGATTGGATGAAGATTTTTTTCTTTTCTGATTTTTAAAATCTTTTTAATAGTTTTTATATTTTAAATTAATTATTTTTCTATAAATTTTAATGATTTTTAATATAGATAATATATTTTTAATATTTTATTAATATAATATTAAAATTCTATTATCTTTCTTAAATTTGATTGATCGTCACTCATATTAAAAATTATATCATCAACAAAAATAGGTGGCAAACTCAACAACTCTTCACCCGTGAGTGCATTAGTGGTGAATAGAAGTGTATGTTGTGTCTGGATATCAGGCATATTCTGTTCGAAGGGAGGATAATAAACATCTTCAGTGGGTTGATAGGCCGAAGGGTTACAATTAGAGGGTGAAGCGTTAAAGGATTGTTGTGAAGGGTTAAAGGTTTATTGTAAAAGGTATGAATTATCAAAGTTAGGTTGTGGAATCGGGGTGTATTGTATGGGTGGTAAAAGTGTGGTTCGTTGTTGATATTGTTGGGTGTAATAGAAGTTTGATTGAGGGGTTAGGGTGTGATGAGTTTGTTGTCGAGATGATGTGGCATAAAATGTGTGATGTTGTGTGGTTTGAGTGTGATGATATGATTGTTGGGGGAATGAAGATGTTTGGATTTTAAATTGGGATGGGTTCATTTGAAGAATTTTTTGATGTATAAAGGATTGTTTGTTGTGTTGAAGAGGAGGAGGCAAATTGACGGGGGTCATTTGAAAATTATGGTTAAGAAGCACGCATAAATGGAATGGGTCTAAACCATGCCATATATGCTTCTCTATGCATGCAATTACCATCGATAGGCTCCAACATGTTCCCACCTAATACCAAATTCCTTATGTTTCTCCACTCATCATTCTCAAGTCTGTTCACGTTTCTCCAATGTTGACCCCATGCATCAACCATTTCTATATTGTGTTGGTCATCACAATTTCTTGGTTGTGAAGGGACTTCTTGTTCAAACCCAAATTGAAGTTTGACCCTATCTACTTGATGCATTTCAACAATATGAAAATATATAATAGAGCTCTTGCACTCCAAATGTTACTATCATTCCCGACATAACGTGGTTATAAGGGTATGACCTCCAAATAAACTCTTACACAAAATTTAATAGTTAGAGTGAAATACATATCTCAAAATAACGTAGGGATATTATACTTTGACAAATTTACATCCCGTGGTAACATGTGATTTAGATGATCTCGATATCCAAGTAGATAACCACGAGGATCTTTTTCGTAGTTCATACCTCGTTGAGCAAATCTTGCAATTCCAAAATAAACAAATGTGTTAAAATTACATGTATCAATTTAATGCGTAAGAATAGTGAAATTATAAATAACAATTACCTTATTGCATAAGGATAAGATGGGACAATCCTACTCTAAGGAGCAATGAATGGTATACGCCAGAATGTCCAAATGCTAAGGAGGAGAGCGCATCCTCCCATACTTTTTACTCCATTTACACACTGTTGTACCCCAAAATTTTCCCTCCCATTTCCTCAACATTTTCTCATCACAAGACCTTTGAAGATCAAGATCCAGTTAGGGTTTCCTCTGCTCAAGACTTCTCCTTGCACTGTGGACTCAAATTAGGGTTTGTGGTTGCCCAAGGATGTTTTGACCTAAAATGCCTAAGATGACTTTCATGCTTCATATTGGACTCCCAAGTTTACCTATACCAAGTTTCAAGTCTTGATTCCAAGTTTTGCCCAGTCAATTGGACAGTTGACCTAGAAATCAGCTGTATTGGGGAAAAAGTCAACTGTGGCCAATTTACAGTCAAACCTCATGAAATTTGATCCACACCAACATTATGAACTCACATGAACCATTTGATCAAGTTTGGATCACAATTCCACAAGAAATTTGATCAGATCACCAAAAGGGCAAAATGGTCATTTTTAGGGTTTTGACTGCACAAAGGCAATTTTTGACTGTTTGACCTAACCAATGGCAAACCAAGCTCCCATATGGACTCAAGGACCCCATGAAATTATCTTGACACATTCATCAAGCTTAAAAGATCCCAAGTACACAAAGTTGACAGTTGAATTTCCCAGTCAATTGATCAATTTTGACTGTATACTGAAAAGTCAAACTTTGACTTTTTGGTCAAAATCAAGAGTCAAGATTCATTTTTCATCAAAACATGCCAAATCATAAAACTTGTTCACCAAGAAATCACAAAATGCAAATTAGGGTTTGAAAATGGAATTTTTCATAACTTAGAATTTTTCTAAGTTATGAAAAACCCTAATTTTTTCCCAACTTTGCCCCACCTTTTCACCAAGATCCATTTGGATTCAAACAAAAGTCAAAACATGAAAGTTGTAGCTTGTTGCATAATCTACAACTTTGATTCACAAAGTTTTCTCATTTGAATCTTGTATCTCAAGTTACAATGTTTTGAATAAGGGCACTAAACCATTTTTAACTTAGTGAATTTTTAACCTATTTTGACAAGGTTTTCTACCCCACTTCAAGGCCACTTTTCATACCCTTCCACTTGGAATTTTAATTTTCACTTCAAAGATGGATTGTAGTACACATTCCAAGCTTTCCAAAATGTCCAAGAACTTCTCAAACAACCTCATGGTTAGAGAGAATCGAATTTCACAAGTTGGCAAAAATCAACTTTTGAATGGTTCATGAATATGTTCATAACTTTGCAAATCTGAACTTAGCTTGCTTTATGCTTGATTACAGGTCCTTGAACCATTCCATACTCAATAATTTAATGCATATTCAATGTGTTAAGACCATGTTCTTTGTGTTCTAACATTGCATAGTGGATTAATCCTAAACTAGATAAAGTGAACTTTCCATTTTTGAAAAAGATTAACTTTATGTCAAATTGAAATCCAAGAAGGTACAAGCAAAATCCCTTTGGCACAAGATTATGGGCAAATTTCTCTGATCAAGAGAGGCTTATGCAGCAGGATTAGAGGCCCCTACTGACCTAAAACACAAAGTGACCTTTGCTTGCTTCATTTTCAAGTAACATTGCATAACTTGTGCCATATCTCATCTCAGCTTACAAACACAAGAGAAAAAGTTATCAAACACATTCCACATAACATATCCAAGCTTTTGCACGAGCCATTTGCCTCTCAAGCACTCTCCATCTCAGAAACACCACAAAACTGCTCAAACAGAGCAAGCCCTGCAGATTGAGTGCTATCTCTCAATCCCTTCGAGCATTCTTGTCCAAACTTGTTCCTCTACCTTCCTTACAACATATGCAAGCTAACCATGTCCTGAAACCTGACCTGTAACACCTCCAAGCCACTTCACCATTTTTAAATTTCTGTTTTGCAGTTGGAGTTCACTAGCTCGATTCAGGGAGTTTCAAGACAAAGTAGGACTTGGAAAAGCATCCTTACACTTCAAGGAAGCTATACAAGTCATCATTTCACTCTGAAACATCCTCCATTGCAAAGCTCGATTCCAACTGAACAGGTACATTCATGGAGTTCTATCTCTCTTGTTAGGCATTGTTAGCTTTAGGTTTGTGAAGAAAATATGTCACAATCATAGCCCTGAACATGCTCATATGTTTAGATTTCATTTATATTTCGTGTGCTTAGAGAATTTTATGTCTGAACATGGTTAAAAAATTAGGTCAGGATTTGGGAGAGAAGAAATTCTCTCTCATTTCTGAGAGTTAGCTTGACTTCTTTATATGTCTAGAACCGTGGTTTCAAGCTCTACAGGTTTCATGTTGGAAGATTTGGCAAAAGATCAAGGAATGAGGAGTTAGAAAACGCGTGTTTTTTGAACAAGGAAGTGTTCTGAGGTTGAAGATGAAGCTACATGGGCTGGGCCTGTGTGGTTTCTTCTTTTTGCACCATATTTCCATTTTCTCACCCCCCTGAGCCCATTTGTTCATTTTTTAACATTTTTGACTTTTTCCTTTTTTGTTTGACTTGTTTATTTTTTCCCAGCACATTAAAATTTTGAAAATATTTTTTCCATCATTTTTTGTATTTATTGCATATTTATTTGTTTATTACCTTTGTTTATACATAAATATATATATACTATTATTAGAATAAATAGAAAAATAGTGTAAATACATTTTTTATTTTTATTTACCCCCTGAAAATATTTCACATAAAAAAATACTCTTTTTATTTATTTTATTAAAATAATAAATAAATATTTGTTTTGTGTATAATATATATTTAAGATTTAATATATATATATATATATATATATATATATATATATGTTTATCAATATATTTAAGTTAAAAAATATAAAAATACTTGAATTTTTATTTTTATTAATATTTGATACAAAAATACTTTTTCCACAATATACTTCATTTTATTTTATTTTTTATAAATAATAAATAAATAGTTGTATTAAATTAGATAATAATGCATTTTCTTTTAAAAATTAGGGTTGTTGCCCTAAAATCAAAATACTCCAAAAAAATAATATTTTTTTATTTTCTTTTCTCTTTTACATAAATAATATTTTTTTTCATACATATACAAAACATTTCTTTTGCATCTTGCATTCTTTTATTTAATTTCTTGTACATTGATTAAAATTGCAAATATTCAAAATGATGTAATAATGTAGGTTTAAATTCTTGTCAATATCCCCATTTGAACATTTGTACCCCCCTTCCCATATTTGGTTTTGTAATAGCTTAGTAATTTTAATTTCGCACTTTATTGCTTTCTAATGATAACATGTTAGAGTTAGGGTTTGTATGCGAAAAAACGATAAAAAATAGTTTGACCTAATACAAGATAAACAAGCATGAAAATAAACAACACATCTCACACTTGCACCCCCTAGGGTATTCCACTTGTTGCCTTCAAATAAATGGGCCATATTGTATGTTGAATTTCTTTGGGCAAAGCAAACAATTTGAATGATCATAGTCCCTCGATAAAACTTTTCAAAAACAAACAAAAACAAATGATCAAGTCCCTTAAAGAAAATGTCCCAAAGACATTTAACGCCGATGCAATTATGGTCTAAACGATGACCCGCGCCTGTCCCTTTCACATCCTAACATAAGGTTGTCCACCAAATACAATGGTGGAACAAACTTATTAAAAGGGTCAAAACATAGCAATAAACTTTGAGAAATTTAGGAGTAGATAACCTCTTAGTTACTTGAATCAACCTTGCAAACAAAGCACTTGCCTGATTTCAAAACCACACAACACTACACTTTCAAAACAAACTTTCAAAAAAAAAACAAATGAAAACCTTTTCAAAAGACATACATCTTTGTATACATCCCCACATGGATCATTACAAAGGTTGCCACCACATTGGCATCTTTTCAAAACATTTTCAAAACCCACACACAAAGCACCATTTCAAACAAATTGAAAACAAAAGGCAAGTGATCTAAGCAAGTAACTAAGAGCCCATGGATAGAAAGGGTGCTAATACCTTCCCTTTCTATAATCTACTCCCCGAACCCAAGAAAACATCTCAAAAGGTTTTTGCTGTGCTTTTTAACCTTTCCTTAGGATAAAATAAAAAGTCGGTGGCGACTCTTGCTAACCGCAACATTTGCGAATACAAACGCAAAACCTCAAGTCAGTTCTCCCACCGTATCACAGAACTGGCGACTCTGCTGGGGAAAACTTTTAAAAGTGGAGTAACCTTAGGGCTTAGATCACCTTTGTTTTCAATTGCTTGCTTTGTTTGCTTTTATATTTGTGGGCTTTGCATCGGAGTTCATAGATCCTAACCCGGATCTGGGATATACCCTTTTTTAGGTAGCATAATCTGTGAGGGACCTGTCCGGCATAGACCGACATGGGTGAAGCAGTGGCTACGTTGGTGTGGCATCTTAGTCTGTACCTATATCCCTTGTGTTGTAACAGGGAGAATATAGGTCTTCTAAGGGGTCATTAAACACCAACCAACCTTAGAACCCTAAATTGACCAACTTGGCTATTAGGACAGTAGCAGTATGCTACACTCATTGAGGCTAAACTCTCGAGATGGTTCTGGCCGCGAGAAAAGATTGCGATGCTGGAGTTATGACCGATTGAGGGTAGCCAATGATTTGAGATCCTCTAGAACCCGGTTACTTCTGATAGGACAGGTTTTAACCAACAAAACCAAAAGAGGGTAATACCTGAAACTCATGCTGGCCTGAAACCTAAGGGTGTCTTGTGTGACTTGTGTGCCTTATTTGCCTATGTGAATACTTGTGGTGTGCTTCATCATAGCATCATGTCATCATACCATTGCATGCATCCTGTATAAAAGGCTAACCCATTTCAAAGACAAAAAGGTTTCATCTTTGCTCTGTTTTGTAGGACATCATGATGCCCGTGCGTAGAAATACTGTCCGGCTCAACTTTGTTCAACCACCAGTCTTACTCAAGGATTTGGTTGGAAGGATTCCAAATACTTCTTCCTTCATTAACAGACATGGTTCTCTCCTTGGCTTGATCACTGCAAAATGGGACCAACAACTGATAAGTGTTCTGACCCAGTTTTATGACCCTCTGTACAATTGTTTCACCTTTCAAGACTTCCAGCTGGTTCCTACCCTGGAAGAGTTTTCTTATTTGCTTGGGATCCCCGTCTTGGAACAAACTCCATTCACTGGTTTGGAAAAGACTCCTAGGCCTGAGGAGATTGCTGCAATTCTCCCCTTGACCAAGGAAGAGGTTTTGTCCAACTGGGAAACTAGAAATGGGATCAAGGGCTTTTTGGTCAAATTTCTGGTTGGCAAGGCTAATGATTTCTGGAATGACTTGGACTTCAAGGCATATGAGGATATTCTAGCTCTTTTGATCTATGGTCTGGTGCTGTTTCCCAACCCTGACACCTTTATCAGTATCCATGTCATAAGGATCTACATGTCTCGGAATCCGGTACCCACTCTTTTGGGTGATATTCTACAACAACTCTATGCTCGTACTGCTCGAAAATGGGGGACTCCATGGTGCTGTGCTCCTTTGCTAGTAAGGTGGTTTATTTTGCACCTTCCTAAGTTCGTGCTGAAAAATGAAGAAGGAAAAGGTTGGGCTCGGAGGTTAATGTCTCTCACTGATAATGACATCACCTGGACTCTCAGAGGTTTGGATGAGGTAGCTGTTATCGACCGTTGCGGAGAATACCCTAATGTCCCGTTGATTGGTATCCAAGGAGGAATCTCTTACAATCCGTGTTTAGCTCTCCGTCAGTTTGGAAGAGCCAGAGGAGATGGGCCTCATGAAATGCTGGTTCCTCACTTCCATTTTGAGTTTCAGGCAGACAGTGACAAACTACGCCAGGGATTCATTAGAGCTTGGGACAGAATCCACAAAGCCAACCCACTTGAGTTGGGACCAAAGACTTCTCTGCCATTGAAGCCCTATTGCAAATGGGTCCGCATCCGTGCTCAGAAGTTAGGTATGCCCTACGAAGCTGTCAGACCAATCATCCTTGAATCTCCTGATGAAGATGGGGTTCCTCCAACTGTCCTCCCTCCTCAGATACCTACTGATTTTGACACTATGAAGAGATCTTGGGCGCAGCTAAAGGAAGAACGGGATTTCTATCGGGAGAAATTCAACGAGCAGGAACGGAAGATCCAGAGGCTGACTAAGCAATTGGAGGAAGAACGGGTCCTGAACAACTACATCAGCACTGAAAAGAGGAGGCCATGGGAGCATTGATGAGCTTTGATTGTTTCCTTTTGTAGTTTTATTTCCTTTTCCGTATTTCTCATTCCTGTAATGCCTAAGGGCAAGTTGTTGAACAATTGAAATTTTAATCTAATGCAGTGTGTTCCCCTTTTTGTCTACAAAGTTGAATCTTGTTTGTCTTTGAAAACATAAAACATACGCATTCCATTGCACCATATGCATAGCAGGTACCCTATTTCACAGGTTGCTTAATTTTCTTCGCTGTTTGTGTGAACAGTCATCATGAATCCAGAATCATCCAGTGAGCAAGCAATCAAGGCCCTTCAGGCCCAAAGTGCACAGTTTCAAGAGATGGTCCTAAGCCTAGCCCAAGGTCAGCAAGAGTTGAAGACTCTACTCATGAAGAAGAAGAAGAAAAAGAGGACTGCATTGTTCAACACCGGACGCAGATTTGGGAACACACTCCACAATGAAGCTGATCCAACCACTTCTTCTGCTGAGAAAAACAGTCCCCAAGGGGGAGGGGCTCCTAGTCCCGCAGTCTCCGACAACGAGACGGACTATAACGACGAACAATACCCACCTGCTGCTGACAGATACAAGCAATTGGAGGACCGCTTGAGCGCCATGGAAATTCAGAATGTGCCGGGGCTGGATTTCAGAGATTTGGGGTTATCTTCTGGAGTAGTAATTCCACACAAGTTTAAAGCACCTGCCTTCGCCAAGTATGATGGGGTCTCCTGTCCAAAGCTACATCTAAGGTCGTACGTAAGGAAAATCCAACCTTACACGGCGGACAAGAACCTCTGGATTCACTTCTTCCAAGATAGCCTCTCGGGGTCACAGCTTGAATGGTTCTACCAATTGGATGGAGCTAGCATCCGACACTGGGAAGATTTGGCAACCGCATTCTACAGACAATACCAATACAATTCTGATCTCGCTCCTACGCGTACCCAACTTCAGGGTATATCTCTAGGAACGGGTGAAGGGTTCAAAGAGTACGCTCAAAAATGGAGAGATTTGGCTGGCAGGGTGCAGCCTCCGTTAACTGATCGAGAGCTGGTTGATATGTTTCTAGGGACGTTGTCGGGTCCGTTTTTCAATCATTTGGTTGGTAACTCCTCCGCTGGGTTTACAGATTTGATATTAACGGGAGAAAGAATTGAAGCTGGCATCAGGTCAGGCAAAATACAAAAGGCTGCCTCCACCAGTGCTGAGAAGAGGCCGTTTAAGAAAGAAGTAAGTGCCGTCTATGGTCCTAGAAGACAAGTCAAGCCCGAAAGTCGCCAAGCCGTCAATGCTTTGGTCATCTCCAAACCTGTTGTTGCTCCTCAGCAGTACAATCAACAAAGAAGCGAAAGGCCCAAGAGGCAGTATACTCGGCTGAGTATGACCTTATCTCAAATTTTACCCCAACTGTTATCTACCAACCTGGTGACCCTCAAAGAAGCTCCTAAGGTCGTCAACACTGCGTCTCCTAAGTATAACCCAAATGCCCGGTGTGCTTATCATTCTGATAGTCCCGGGCACACTACTGATGATTGCTGGGCCTTGAGAAACAAAGTGCAAGATCTGATCGATGCAAAGGAAATTCAGTTTGAAGCGCCGGAGAGACCAAATGTTGTAACTGCTCCTATGCCCCAGCATAGAGTAAATGCCATTGAGGAAGAAATGTACGCTGTTTCGGTAGATGAAGTTGTTACCCCTCTGAAGACCGTTAAGAAGAACCTACTGCGGGCCGGTTTATTTCCGGGTTGCGGTGAAGGTTGCCTGTTCTGTGCTGTTTCCCTATCTGGTTGTCCCTTGCTGAGGTTAGGCATCCAAAGCCTAATGGATAGCAAGGAGATTCTGTTTAAGAAGTCTGTTGTTCAGTTGGTTCCGGTAAAATAAATTTCTGTGGTCACCATCGTCAAAAATCCAATCAAGGCTCCCCCGAAGAAGCCTGTTCAAATCATGACTGTTGCACCTGTAATTATTACTGTCCCGGGGCCTCTCCCCTACATATCTGATAAAGCTGTCCCCTGGCATTATGGGGCAGACGTGTATGTAAATGGAATCAAACAAGAATTCGACACTGGCGCCAGTATCTGCGATATCACTGGTCCAACCAAGGTCACCCGCAGTGGCAGGCTCTTCTCGCCTGACATTGCACCGCCCGCCGTTCGAAAACCCCTCCTTATAAAACCTACAAGTTTACCTGTTCCTGTTGCCGATCAAATTGTTTCCCCTACTGCCGAGTCATCAAATGCTCGAGGCAAAGGGATTGAAGAAGAGCCTGCCCGGATGGAGGCACCAATACCCATAAATGCTGAGGCCTCCCGACAAGAAATGGAGGAGATTCTGAAAATAATAAAGAAAAGTGATTTCAATGTTGTCGAGCAGCTGGGGCATACGCCTTCCAAGATCTCCCTGCTCTCCTTATTACTATGCTCCGAGGCCCATGCTAAGGCCTTGATCTCATTTCTCAAGACGGCCCATGTGCCGCAAGAGACGTCTGCAGTCCAGTTCACCGATTGCATAGCGAATCTAACAGCAGACAATGGCTTGGGTTTTTCAGATGCTGACCTGACCGCGAAGGGAAGAGACCACAATGATGCCCTGCATGTCTCTATTGAATGCAGGGGCACTACTCTGGCACATGTATTGGTGGATACTGGTTCTTCCTTGAATGTCCTACCGAAAAAGGCTTTAGACCGTCTGGATTATGAAGGCCTGGAATTGAAGCCCAGCAATATCATCGTCAGGGCCTTCGACGGTTCCAAAAGGATGGTTCATGGAGAGGTTAACATCCCTATTCGTGTGGGCTCTCAAGTGTTTGACTCTACCTTTTATGTGATGGATATACGTCCATCTTACTCTTGTCTACTGGGTCGACCTTGGATCCATAAAGCTGGGGCAGTGACCTCCACCTTGCACCAGAAGCTGAAGTATCCCGTCAGGGGGAAGATTGTCACTGTGCAAGGAGAAGAGGAGTATATGGTGAGCCATTTGAATTCCTTCAGATACATTGAGATGGACGGGGAGTTTATTGAAACCCCCTTTCAGCATTTCGAGGAGGTACATCCAATTTCAGCAGCTGCAGAAACAGCAGTCGAAGAGAATGTTTCCTTGAAGATGGCTTCCCTAAGGGATGCCCGGGTTGTGGTTCAGAAAGGCGATTGTGCAAACTGGGGTCAGCTTCCTGACTTCACTCAGAAGAACGACAAGTTTGGGCTAGGCTTTACTGCAGAGGCTCAGAGGGCTGTGCGCAAAGAGAAGATCAGAAAGGCTCCGGTGTTTATTTCCAGCTCAAGGGTGAATGCTATCGAGGAGGATGTGGAGGAAGCAGAGTTCGACAGTTGGATCTACCCGACTACCAGCGAAGGACCAAGCAACTGGACGGCAAAGGATTTTACCCCTATCACATTTGTCACGCAGTAATTAATTTCTTTTGATTTCCAATTTGTAACAAACAATATGTTAAAACTTTGTTGGCTCGGTGTCCTACCCGGGGCATCGTAGCTCCATTTGTGAGGGCTTTTTGTATGACATTTTCATATATCATCAATCAAAACATTGGACGTTTGTTGCATTTCAAATCTTGTGCTCTTTTCCTTTCTGTGTTATATTGCAAAACAGCTATATTTACACACACTCACTTATACAGGTTTCAATCCACTCTGGATCTCACTGGTAACAGCTCTGCTACCGCCAGTTATGACTTCGAAAATCCGATCAACTTGGCCGAAGACGAAGGTGAAGATGATTGCGAAGTTCCTGGTGAACTTGCGAGACTGCTGCTCCAGGAAGAAAGAGCTATTCAACCACATGAAGAGCCGGTGGAGACAATTAACTTGGGTACTGAGACAGATAGGAAAGAGGTCAAGATTGGTGCCAATCTAGAACTCAGCGTGAAGCAACGACTGATCCAAATGCTACAAGATTACATGGAGATTTTTGCTTGGTCCTATGAGGATATGCCTGGTTTGGATGCCGACATTGTAGTTCACCACCTGCCAACCAAGGAAGATTGCCCTCCGGTAAAGCAAAAAGTCCGACGGATGCGTCCAGAGATGTCTGAAAAGATCAAGGCCGAGGTTATGAAACAGTTTGATGCCAGGTTCCTTGCAGTGACTTCTTACCCTCAGTGGGTTGCCAATGTAGTGCCAGTGCCGAAGAAGGACGGTAAAGTCAGAATGTGTGTTGACTACAGGGATCTGAACAGGGCCAGCCCCAAGGATGACTTCCCCCTACCTCACATTGATGTCCTTGTTGACAATACAGCTCAACACAAGGTGTTCTCCTTCATGGATGGTTTTTCGGGGTATAACCAGATCAAGATGGCTCCAGAGGATATGGAGAAGACTACCTTCGTGACTCAGTGGGGCACCTTCTGTTATAAGGTCATGCCATTCGGATTGAAAAATGCTGGGGCAACCTATCAACGCGCCATGGTTGCTTTATTTCATGATATGATCCATCATGAGATTGAGGTATACGTTGATGACATGATTGCAAGATCTCAAACTGAGGAGGAGCACCTTGACCATCTGAGGAAGTTGTTTGACCGACTCAAATTATACAAGCTGAGATTGAATCCCAACAAATGCACCTTTGGGGTAAGATCCGGAAAATTGCTAGGTTTCATTGTAAGTGATAAGGGTATTCAGGTGGACCCTGCCAAGGTAAAAGCCATTCAAGAGATGCCGACTCCAAAAACAGAGAAAGAAGTCAGAGGTTTCCTAGGACGACTGAATTACATTGCCCGATTCATCTCACATCTGACTGCTACTTGTGAGCCAATCTTCAAATTGCTGAAGAAAGATCAAGTAGTACGCTGGAACGATGAATGTCAGGCTGCCTTCGAAAGGATAAAAGAATATCTCCAAGAGCCACCCATTCTTATGCCACCGGTGGAAGGAAGACCTCTGATACTATACTTGACAGTACTGGATAATTCAATGGGGTGTGTGCTGGGGCAGCATGATGAGTCTGGCCGAAAAGAGCACGCTATTTATTACTTGAGCAAAAATTTTACCGACTGTGAGTCTCGTTACTCACTGCTTGAGAAAACTTGCTGCGCTCTTGTATGGGCTGCTCGCCGGCTGAGACAGTATATGCTGACTCACACTACTTTATTGATTTCAAAGATGGATCCCATCAAGTACATATTTGAAAAGCCCGTTCTGTCTGGAAGAATAGCGAGATGGCAAATGATCTTAACAGAATATGACATCCAGTATACAACTCAGAAAGCAATTAAGGGAAGTGTACTGGCAGATCATTTGGCGCACCAACCTGTGGACGATTACCAATCATTGAACTTTGATTTTCCGGACGAAGACATCATGGTGGTAACTGACTGTGAAGTACCTGGACCGGATGAAGGACCTGAGGAAGGATCCCGATGGTCTATGCATTTTGATGGAGCCTTCAATGCTTTGGGTAACGGCGTCGGCGCTGTAATCATATCTCCCAAAGGAACTCATACTCCCCTCACCGCCCGATTATGTTTCAGCTGCACCAATAATATGGCAGAATATGAGGCATGTATCATGGGTTTACAAGCTGCAATCGACTTAAGGATAAAATTTCTAAGTGTCTTCGGAGATTCCGCTCTCGTGATCAATCAGATCAAAGGCGAGTGGGATACGAAACACCCGAATCTTATTCCTTACAAGGAGTATGTGTCGGCCTTGCTTCCCCACTTTGAAGAGATAACTTTTGAGCATTTCCCCAGAGAGGAGAATCAGCTAGCGGACGCACTAGCCACGATGTCTTCAATGTTCAAAGTTAAATGGGACAATGAGGCTCCCCGAATCATAATCTGGAAGTTGGATGAACCGGCATACTGCTGCGAGCTCGAGGTTGAGAAGGTCACTGAGAAACCTTGGTATCATGAGGTGAAGAGGTACTTGGAAGCTCAGGAATACCCTGAAGGTGCATCTGTCAATGATAAGAAGTTCATGAGGAGGTTTGCTGCAAAATTCTACCTCAGCAACGGCATTCTCTACAAACGGAATCATGATTCGGCCCTGCTACGTTGTGTGGATAAGGCTGAAGCGGAGAAAATCATGATGGAACTGCATGAAGGTACATTTGGAACACATTCCAGTGGACACACCATGGCTAAGAAAATCCTTCGGGCAGGATATTTCTGGTCCACAATGGAAGCCGATTGTTACCAACACTCCCGAACTTGTCATAAATGCCAGATCTATGCTGACAAGGTGCATATCCCTCCGGTTCCTTTGAATGTCCTAACGGCACCTTGGCCTTTCGCAATGTGGGGCATCGATATGATCGGTGAGATCCGACCGACGGCATCCAATGGGCATCACTTCATCTTGGTGGCGATCGATTATTTCACAAAATGGGTTGAGGCAGCTTCCTATGCCACAGTAACCAAGAGCGTCGTGGCACGTTTCATCCGGCATAATCTGATCTGTCGGTACGGCGTCCCGGAAAGAATCATTACAGACAATGGTACCAATCTCAATAACAAAATGATCACTGAACTCTGTGAACAATTCAAGATACAGCACCATAATTCTTCTCCCTACCGGCCGAAGATGAATGGGGCTGTAGAGGCAGCCAATAAAAATATCAAGAAAATTGTGCAGAAGATGACAGTGACCTATAAAGATTGGCATGAGATGTTACCGTTCGCTCTGCATGGGTACCGTACCTCAGCCAGAACGTCAACCGGGGCAACTCCCTTCTCCTTGGTCTATGGCATGGAGGCAGTCTTGCAAATTGAAGTCCAGATACCCTCTCTCCGGATAATGAAGGATACAGACTTGAATGAAGATGATTGGATCCAGACTCGACTTGATCAATTAAATCTGATTGACGAAAAGAGGCTCACTGCTATCTGTCATGGTCAAATGTATCAAAAACGGATGATTAGGGCATTTAACAAGAAAGTCAGACCACAAGAGTATCAAGTTGGGGACCTGGTAATCAAACGCATCATCCTTCCTCAAAGTGATCCCCGGGGCAAATGGACCCCTACGTACGAAGGGCCATTTGTGGTTAAACGTGTGTTCTCAGGAGGAGCCATGATCCTAACCACCATGGATGGTGACGACCTTCCTCACCCCGCCAATGCAGACATAGTGAAAAAATACTACGCATAAATAAAAGACCCGCTAGGTTGACATACCTAGGCAAAAATAAGGGCTTCCCGGCGAACCAAAAGGGATCGGGCAAAAATAAGGGATGAAATGAATAAAAATCTGTACACCCGGCAAGTCGAAAACCTGAAAGGGCGGCTTGGGCAAAAATGGGTATCCCGGTGGACTGAAAACCCGAAAGGGCGGTCCAGGCAAAAGTTAGGGATAAAAGTGTAACACTATGTCTCATTGGATCACTTCGCATCCAGAATTCGACATCAACTATCTGGCTCAAGATTTCGGCATCGACCAATCAGCTTCATCTTCAACTAGGCAGCAAAGCGATGAGACATTCAAAGACATAAAGGCAATAGCAGAGTTGGAACCCAGTGGGATTGTTCACATAGCTGTTTTGTTTCCTTTTTCAAATTGTAAACTCTATACCATTTGGCGATGTCCTCTTACTAGGTTGTCAGCCTCTTGTACAAAAACGCCTATTTACAGGCAAACTCAAAAATCAATACAAATTCACTTGTCCATACAAATTACCATTGTTTTCCTTTTTCTGTTTTGTCTTGCGAAGAACGTCCAATGTTCATTTTTGATATATGTATTCGACATTAAATTGCTGATTCATAAATATTTGCATATAAAACAAGAGATTGATTACAGGTGACATCAAAGACAGGGGCAATGTGAGGTTGTCTAATGCAGTCTGGTTGTTTTATCCTCCAAGGTACCAAGGTGGGTTCAACTGAAGAATATAGCCAGATCATCTCAAATTCCCCGCAGAGTAAAACAAGGTTCAGTAGTACTTTCCCCAAGCGGAGTTGATTCCCCGTTGATCCTGAAAGGACACAACATTCCCCGACAGGTCTTAAAGCTCATCCCCAGTAGATTCTGGAAGCTTATCCCCTGCGGAGCACGGGCGTCTCTCCCGAGTTTTATTTAGAGTTATTTCCTCACAAGGACTTATAACTGGGTTATCCTCAGCTAAAAACCACGGAAGACCGCCCTCGGCAAAGTTCCTTCAATCCCCAGCGGAGTTTATCATCATTATCCCCAGCGGAATCTATAATTAGAGTCCTCAACAGGCCTCGCATCAAACTTCGGCCAAGTATCTCTTCCACAGAGCAACTTCCCGGCCGTTCGTCAAGGATTTATTTTCCTAAGATGAAATTACACTCATAAACATTTCACATTTTCATACATCTTGCTTACATACATGATGAAGCGCATACAACACTATCTCATGACTGAGCATCATAACACCATGCATATCATACATCATGACATTGCATACAACTTACGTTTGTGCCTTTTCAGGAAAAAGACAGTCCCAAAAACAATTACCTTCAACTGTCACAATTCCAGATTCGATTCCTGTATCCAGCCAGGGCATATCTGTTGACCACGTTTCCAGACTCGATTCCTGTATCTAGCCAGGGCACGTCTGAAGAGTTCGAAGATTCGATTCCTGTATCCAGCCAGGGCACATCTATCAACTACAACATCTCCATATTCGATTCCTGTATCCAGCCAGGGCATATCTATTGACCACGTTTCCAGACTCGATTCCTGTATCTAGCCAGGGCACGTCTGAAGAGTTCGAAGATTCGATTCCTGTATCCAGCCAGGGCACATCTATTAACGACTATTTCCAGATTCGACTCCTGTATCCAGCCAGGGCATATCTGTGAGCAACCAATTGTAGATTCGATACCTGTATCTAGCCAGGGCATATCTGCATAAGGAGACTGAGGATCAAACACCTGTAACAAGCCAGGAAAACATCCGTTTTTCTTAAATGCACAAGTTCTCGCTAAGGAATCTCTTATGCGATCGACACTTCCAAATGGCATCTATAAGCCCATTCCCGACAAAGTTCTGTCACATCTCCAGATGGCATCTATAAGCCCATCTCCCTATCTACTACCTCTCCAGATGGCATCTATAAGTCCATTCCTGACATCACATTGTTGAGACTCTAGCATGCGAGTGCAAATTTCCGGGCACTCTAGTGTCCAATCTCCTTTTACCCTCGAGTCACGAAAGGCAAACTTGCCAATCTAACTCTTCAGGTTCAAGAAGATTGAACAGGGGCAACTGTTGTACCCCAAAATTTGCCCTCCCATTTCCTCAACATTTTCTCATCACAAGACCTTTGAAGATCAAGATCCAGTTAGGGTTTCCTCTACTCAAGACTTCTCCTTGCACTGTGGACTCAAATTAGGGTTTGTGGTTGCCCAAGGATGTTTTGACCTAAAATGCCTAAGATGACTTTCATGCTTCATATTGGACTCCCAAGTTTACCTATACCAAGTTTCAAGTCTTGATTCCAAGTTTTGCCCAGTCAATTGGACAGTTGACCTAGAAATCAGTTGTATTGGGGAAAAAGTCAACTGTGGCCAATTGACAGTAAAACCTCATGAAATTTGATCCAGACCAACATTATGAACTCACATGAACCATTTGATCAAGTTTGGATCACAATTCCACAAGAAATTTGATCAGATCACCAAAAGGGCAAAATGGTCATTTTTAGGGTTTTGACTGCACAAAGGCAATTTTTGACTGTTTGACCTAACCAATGGCAAACCAAGCTCCCATATGGACTCAAGGACCCCATGAAATTATCTTGACACATTCATCAAGCTCAAAAGATCCCAAGTACACAAAGTTGACAGTTGAATTTCCCAGTCAATTGATCAATTTTGACTGTATACTGAAAAGTCAAACTTTGACTTTTTGGTCAAAATCAAGAGTCAAGATTCATTTTTCATCAAAACATGCCAAATCATGAAACTTGTTCACCAAGAAATCACAAAATGCAAATTAGGGTTTGAAAATGGAATTTTTCATAACTTAGAATTTTTCTAAGTTATGAAAAACCCTAATTTTTTCCCAACTTTGTCCCACCTTTTCACAAAGATCCATTTGGATTCAAACAAAAGTCAAAACATGAAAGTTGTAGCTTGTTGCATAATCTACAAATTTGATTCACAAAGTTTTATCATTTGAAGCTTGTATCTCAAGTTACAATTTTTTGAATAAGGGCACTAAACCATTTTTAACTTAGTGAATTTTTAACCTATTTTGACAAGGTTTTCTACCCCACTTCAAGGCCACTTTTCATACCCTTCCACTTGGAATTTTAATTTGCACTTCAAAGATGGATTGTAGTACACATTCCAAGCTTTCCAAAATGTCCAAGAACTTCTCAAACAACCTCATGGTTAGAGAGAATCGAATTTCACAAGTTGGCAAAAATCAACTTTTGAATGGTTCATGAATATGTTCATAACTTTGCAAATCTGAACTTAGATTGCTTTATGCTTGATTACAGGTCCTTGAAACATTCCATACTCAATAATTTAATGCATATTCAATATGTTAAGACCATGTTCTTTGTGTTCTAACATTGCATAGTGGATTAATCCTAAACTAGATAAAGTGAACTTTCTATTTTTGAAAAAGATTAACTTTATGTCAAATTGAAATCCAAGAAGGTACAAGCAAAATCCCTTTGGCACAAGATTATGGGCAAATTGCTCTGATCAAGAGAGGCTTATGCAGCAGGATTAGAGGCCCCTACTGACCTAAAACACAAAGTGACCTTTGCTTGCTTCATTTTCAAGTAACATTGCATAACTTGTGCCATATCTCATCTCAGCTTACAAACACAAGAGAAAAAGTTATCAAACACATTCCACATAACATATCCAAGCTTTTGCACGAGCCATTTGCCTCTCAAGCACTCTCCATCTCAGAAACACCACAAAACTGCTCAAACAGAGCAAGCCCTGCAGATTGAGTGCTATCTCTCAATCCCTTCGAGCATTCTTGTCCAAACTTGTTCCTCTACCTTCCTTACAACATATGCAAGCTAACCATGTCCTGAAACCTGACCTGTAACACCTCCAAGCCACTTCACCATTTTTAAATTTCTGTTTTGCAGTTGGAGTTCACTAGCTCGATTCAGGGAGTTTCAAGACAAAGTAGGACTTGGAAAAGCATCCTTACACTTCAAGGAAGCTATACAAGTCATCATTTCACTCTGAAACATCCTCCATTGCAAAGCTCGATTCCAACTGAACAGGTACATTCATGGAGTTCTATCTCTCTTGTTAGGCATTGTTAGCTTTAGGTTTGTGAAGAAAATATGTCACAATCATAGCCCTGAACATGCTCATATGTTTAGATTTCATTTATATTTCGTGTGCTTAGAGAATTTTATGTCTGAACATGGTTAAAAAATTAGGTCAGGATTTGGGAGAGAAGAAATTCTCTCTCATTTCTGAGAGTTAGCTTGACTTCTTTATATGTCTAGAACCGTGGTTTCAAGCTCTACAGGTTTCATGTTGGAAGATTTGGCAAAAGATCAAGGAATGAGGAGTTAGAAAACGCGTGTTTTTTGAACAAGGAAGTGTTCTGAGGTTGAAGATGAAGCTACATGGGTTGGACCTGTGTGGTTTCTTCTTTTTGCACCATATTTCCATTTTCTCACCCCCCCTGAGCCCATTTGTTCATTTTTTAACATTTTTGACTTTTTCCTTTTTTGTTTGACTTGTTTATTTTTTCCCAGCACATTAAAATTTTGAAAATATTTTTTCCATCATTTTTTGTATTTATTGCATATTTATTTGTTTATTACCTTTGTTTATACATAAACATATATATACTATTATTAGAATAAATAGAAAAATAGTGTAAATACATTTTTTATTTTTATTTACCCCCTGAAAATATTTCACATAAAAAAATACTCTTTTTATTTATTTTATTAAAATAATAAATAAATATTTGTTTTGTGTATAATATATATTTAAGATTTAATATATATATATATATATATATATATATATATATATATATATATATATATATATATATATATATATATATATATATATATATATATATATATATATATATATATATATATATATATATATATATATATATATATATATATATATATATATATATATATATATATATATATATATATATATATATATATATATATATATATATATATATATATATATATATATATATATATATGTTTATCAATATATTTAAGTTAAAAAATATAAAAATACTTGAATTTTTATTTTTATTAATATTTGATACAAAAATACTTTTTCCACAATATACTTCATTTTATTTTATTTTTTATAAATAATAAATAAATAGTTGTATTAAATTAGATAATAATGCATTTTCTTTTAAAAATTAGGGTTGTTGCCCTAAAATCAAAATACTCCAAAAAAATAATATTTTTTTTATTTTCTTTTCTCTTTTACATAAATAATATTTTTTTTCATACATATACAAAACATTTCTTTTGCATCTTGCATTCTTTTATTTAATTTCTTGTACATTGATTAAAATTGCAAATATTCAAAATGATGTAATAATGTAGGTTTAAATTCTTGTCAATATCCCCATTTGAACATTTGTACCCCCTTCCCATATTTGGTTTTGTAATAGCTTAGTAATTTTAATTTCGCACTTTATTGCTTTCTAATGATAACATGTTAGAGTTAGGGTTTGTATGCGAAAAAATGATAAAAAATAGTTTGACCTAATACAAGATAAACAAGCATGAAAATAAACAACACATCTCACACTTGCACCCCCTAGGGTATTCCACTTGTTGCCTTCAAATAAATGGGCCATATTGTATGTTGAATTTCTTTGGGCAAAGCAAACAATTTGAATGATCATAGTCCCTCGATAAAACTTTTCAAAAACAAACAAAAACAAATGATCAAGTCCCTTAAAGAAAATGGCCCAAAGACATTTAACGCTGTTGCAATTATGGTCTAAACGATGACCCGCGCCTGTCCCTTTCACATCCTAACATAAGGTTGTCCACCAAATACAATGGTGGAACAAACTTATTAAAAGGGTCAAAACATAGCAATAAACTTTGAGAAATTTAGGAGTAGATAACCTCTTAGTTACTTGAATCAACCTTGCAAACAAAGCACTTGCCTGATTTCAAAACCACACAACACTACACTTTCAAAACAAACTTTCAAAAAAAAAAACAAATGAAAACCTTTTCAAAAGACATACATCTTTGTATACATCCCCACATGGATCATTACAAAGGTTGCCACCACATTGGCATCTTTTCAAAACATTTTCAAAACCCACACACAAAGCACCATTTCAAACAAATTGAAAACAAAAGGCAAGTGATCTAAGCAAGTAACTAAGAGCCCATGGATAACCATGGATAGAAAGGGTGCTAATACCTTCCCTTTCTATAATCTACTCCCCGAACCCAAGAAAACATCTCAAAAGGTTTTTGCTGTGCTTTTTAACCTTTCCTTAGGATAAAATAAAAAGTCGGTGGCGACTCTTGCTAACCGCAACATTTGCGAATACAAACGCAAAACCTCAAGTCAGTTCTCCCACCGTATCACAGAACTGGCGACTCTGCTGGGGAAAACTTTTAAAAGTGGAGTAACCTTAGGGCTTAGATCACCTTTGTTTTCAATTGCTTGCTTTGTTTGCTTTTATATTTGTGGGCTTTGCATCGGAGTTCATAGATCCTAACCCGGATCTGGGATATACCCTTTTTTAGGTAGCATAATCTTTGAGGGACCTGTCCGGCGTAGACCGACATGGGTGAAGCAGTGGCTACGTTGGTGTGGCATCTTAGTCTGTACCTATATCCCTTGTGTTGTAACGGGGAGAATATAGGTCTTCTAAGGGGTCATTAAACACCAACCAACCTTAGAACCCTAAATTGACCAACTTGGCTATTAGGACAGTAGCAGTATGCTACACTCATTGAGGCTAAACTCTCGAGATGGTTCTGGCCGCGAGAAAAGATTGCGATGCTGGAGTTATGACCGATTGAGGGTAGCCAATGATTTGAGATCCTCTAGAACCCGGTTACTTCTGATAGGACAGGTTTTAACCAACAAAACCAAAAGAGGGTAATACCTGAAACTCATGCTGGCCTGAAACCTAAGGGTGTCTTGTGTGACTTGTGTGCCTTATTTGCCTATGTGAATACTTGTGGTGTGCTTCATCATAGCATCATGTCATCATACCATTGCATGCATCCTGTATAAAAGGCTAACCCATTTCAAAGACAAAAAGGTTTCATCTTTGCTCTGTTTTGTAGGACATCATGATGCCCGTGCGTAGAAATATTGTCCGGCTCAACTTTGTTCAACCACCAGTCTTACTCAAGGATTTGGTTGGAAGGATTCCAAATACTTCTTCCTTCATTAACAGACATGGTTCTCTCCTTGGCTTGATCACTGCAAAATGGGACCAACAACTGATAAGTGTTCTGACCCAGTTTTATGACCCTCTACCATTGTTTCACCTTTCAAGACTTCCAGCTGGTTCCTACCCTGGAAGAGTTTTCTTATTTGCTTGGGATCCCCGTCTTGGAACAAACTCCATTCACTGGTTTGGAAAAGACTCCTAGGCCTGAGGAGATTGCTGCAATTCTCCCCTTGACCAAGGAAGAGGTTTTGTCCAACTGGGAAACTAGAAATGGGATCAAGGGCTTTTTGGTCAAATTTCTGGTTGGTAAGGCTAATGATTTCTGGAATGACTTGGACTTCAAGGCATATGAGGATATTCTAGCTCTTTTGATCTATGGTCTGGTGCTGTTTCCCAACCCTGACACCTTTATCAGTATCCATGTCATAAGGATCTACATGTCTCGGAATCCGGTACCCACTCTTTTGGGTGATATTCTACAACAACTCTATGCTCGTACTGCTCGAAAACGGGGGACTCCATGGTGCTGTGCTCCTTTGCTAGTAAGGTGGTTTATTTCGCACCTTCCTAAGTTCGTGCTGAAGAATGAAGAAGGAAAAGGTTGGGCTCGGAGGTTAATGTCTCTCACTGATAATGACATCACCTGGACTCTCAGAGGTTTGGATGAGGTAGCTGTTATCGACCGTTGCGGAGAATACCCTAATGTCCCGTTGATTGGTATCCAAGGAGGAATCTCTTACAATCCGTGTTTAGC
This sequence comes from Vicia faba, assembly GCA_948472305.1. NCBI lineage: Eukaryota > Viridiplantae > Streptophyta > Magnoliopsida > Fabales > Fabaceae > Vicia > Vicia faba. Next base: position 472,704,350 of record OX451739.1, read on the forward strand.
TCTCCGTCAGTTTGGAAGAGCCAGAGGAGATGGGCCTCATGAAATGCTGGTTCCTCACTTCCATTTTGAGTTTCAGGCAGACAGTGACAAACTACGCCAGGGATTCATTAGAGCTTGGGACAGAATCCACAAAGCCAACCCACTTGAGTTGGGACCAAAGACTTCTCTGCCATTGAAGCCCTATTGCAAATGGGTCTGCATCCGTGCTCAGAAGTTAGGTATGCCCTACGAAGCTGTCAGACCAATCATCCTTGAATCTCCTGATGAAGATGGGGTTCCTCCAACTGTCCTCCCTCCTCAGATACCTACTGATTTTGACACTATGAAGAGATCTTGGGCGCAGCTAAAGGAAGAACGGGATTTCTATCGGGAGAAATTCAACGAGCAGGAACAGAAGATCCAGAGGCTGACTAAGCAATTGGAGGAAGAACGGGTCCTGAACAACTACATCAGCACTGAAAAGAGGAGGCCATGGGAGCATTGATGAGCTTTGATTGTTTCCTTTTGTAGTTTTATTTCCTTTTCCGTATTTCTCATTCCTGTAATGCCTAAGGGCAAGTTGTTGAACAATTGAAATTTTAATCTAATGCAGTGTGTTCCCCTTTTTGTCTACAAAGTTGAATCTTGTTTGTCTTTGAAAACATAAAACATACGCATTCCATTGCACCATATGCATAGCAGGTACCCTATTTCACAGGTTGCTTAATTTTCTTCGCTGTTTGTGTGAACAGTCATCATGAATCCAGAATCATCCAGTGAGCAAGCAATCAAGGCCCTTCAGGCCCAAAGTGCACAGTTTCAAGAGATGGTCCTAAGCCTAGCCCAAGGTCAGCAAGAGTTGAAGACTCTACTCATGAAGAAGATGAATGGGGCTGTAGAGGCAGCCAATAAAAATATCAAGAAAATTGTGTAGAAGATGACAGTGACCTATAAAGATTGGCACGAGATGTTACCGTTTGCTCTTCATGGGTACCGTACCTCAGCCAGAACGTCAACCGGGGCAACTCCCTTCTCCTTGGTCTATGGCATGGAGGCAGTCTTGCCAATTGAAATCCAGATACCCTCTCTCCGGATAATGAAGGACGCAGACTTGAGTGAAGATGATTGGATCCAGACTCGGCTTGATCAATTAAATCTGATTGACGAGAAGAGGCTCACTGCTATCTGTCATGGTCAAACGTATCAGAAACGGATGATCAGGGCATTTAACAAGAGAGTCAGACCACAAGAGTATCAAGTTGGGGACCTGGTAATCAAACGCATCATCCTTCCTCAAAGTGATCCCCGGGGCAAATGGACCCCTACATACGAAGGGCCATTTGTGGTTAAACGTGTGTTCTCAGGAGGAGCCTTGATCCTAACCACCATGGATGGTGACGACCTTCCTCACCCCGCCAATGCAGACATAGTAAAAAAATACTACGCATAAACAAAAGACCCGCTAGGTTGACATACCTAGGCAAAAATAAGGGCTTCCCGGCGAACCAAAAGGGTTCGGGCAAAAATAAGGGATGAAATGAATAAAAATCTGTACACCCGGCAAGTCGAAAACCTGAAAAGGCGGCTTGGGCAAAAAGGGGTATCCCGGTGGACTGAAAACCCGAAAGGGCGGTCCAGGCAAAAGTTAGGGATAAAAGCGTAACACTATGTCTCATTGGATCACTTCGCATCCGGAATTCGGCATCAACTATCTGGCTCCAGATTTCGGCATTGACCAATCAGCTTCATCTTCGACCAGGCAGCAAAGCGATGAGACATTCGAAGACATAAAGGCGATAACAGAGTTGGAACCCAGTGGGATTGTTCACATAGCTGTTTTGTTTCCTTTTTCAAATTATAAACTCTATACTATTTGGCGATGTCCTCTTACTAGGATGTCAGCCTCTTGTACAAAAACGCCTATTTACAGGCAAACTCAAAAAAATCAATACAAATCCTCTTGTCCATATAAATTGCCATTGTTTTTCCTTTTTCTGTTTTGTTTTGCGAAGAACGTCCAATGTTCATTTTTGATATATGCATTTGACATTAAATTGCTAATTCATAAATATTTGCATATGAAACAAGAGATTGATTACAGGTGACATCAGAGACAGGGGCACTGTGAAGTTGTCTAATGCATGTCTGGTTGTTTTGTCCGCCAAGGCACCAAGGTGGGTCCAACTGAAAAATGTGGCCAAATCATCTCAACGCCCCGCAGAGTAAAACAAGGTTCAGTAGTACTTTCCCCAAGCAGAGTTGGTTCCCCGTCGACCCTGAAAGGACACAACATTCCCCGGCAAGTCTTAAAGCTTATCCCTAGTAGATTCTGGAAGCTTGTTCCCTGCAGAATACATACGTCTCTCCCTAACTTTATTCAGAGTTATTCCTCACGAGGGCTTATAACTGGGTCATCCTCAGCTAATCGCCACGGAAGATCGCCCCCAACAAAGTTCTTTCAATCCCCAGCGGAGTTTATCTTTCAATCCCCAGCGGATTTTATCTTTGGCATCCCCAGCGGAGTTTATCTTTCAATCCCCAGCGGATTTTATCTTTGGTATCCCCAGCAGAGTTTATCATCGTTATCCCCAGCGGGATCCATCATTAGAGTCCTCAACAGGCCTCGCATCAAACTTCGGCCAAGTATCTCTTCCACAGAGCAACTTCCCGGCCGTTCGTCAAGGATTTATTTTCCTAAGATGAAGTTACACTCATAAACATTTCACATTTTCATACATCTTGCTTACATACATGATGAAGCGCATACAACACTATCTCATGACTGAGCATCATAACACCATGCATATCATACATCATGACATTGCATACAACTTACGTTTTTGCCTTTTCAGGAAAAAGACAATCCCAAAGAAAGCTACCTTCAACCAACATTTCCAGACTCGATTCCTGTACCTAGCCAGGGCACGTCTGAAGAGTTCGAAGATTCGATTCCTGTATCCAGCCAGGGCACATCTATCAACTATAACATTTCCAGACTTGATTCCTGTACCTAGCCAGGGCACGTCTGAAGAGTTCGAAGATTCGATTCCTGTATCCAGCCAGGGCACATCTATCAACTATAACATTTCTAGACTCGATTCCTGTACCTAGCCAGGGCACGTCTGAAGAGTTCGAAGATTCGATTCCTGTATCCAGCCAGGGCACATCTATCAACTATAACATTTCCAGACTCGATTCCTGTATCTAGCCAGGGCACGTCTGAAGAGTTCGAAGATTCGATTCCTGTATCCAGCCAGGGCACATCTATCAACTATAACATTTCCAGACTCGATTCCTGTACCTAGCCAGGGCACGTCTGAAGAGTTCGAAGATTCGATTCCTGTATCCAGCCAGGGCACATCTATCAACTATAACATTTCCAGACTCGATTCCTGTATCTAGCCAGGGCACGTCTGAAGAGTTCGAAGATTCGATTCCTGTATCCAGCCAGGGCACATCTATCAACTATAACATTTCCAGACTCGATTCCTGTATCTAGCCAGGGCACGTCTGAAGAGTTCGAAGATTCGATTCCTGTACCCAGCCAGGGCACATCTATTAACGACTATTTCCAGATTCGACTCCTGTATCCAGCCAGGGCACATCTGTGAGCAACCAGTTGAAGATTCGATTCCTGTATCCAGCCAGGGCACATCTATTAACGACTATTTCCAGATTCGACTCCTGTATCCAGCCAGGGCACATCTGTGAGCAACCAGTTGTAGATTCGATACCTGTATCCAGCCAGGGCATACCTGCATAAGGAGACTGAAGATCAAACACCTGTAACAAGCCAGGAAAACATCCGTCTTTCTCAAATATACAAGTTCTCGCTAAGGAATCTCTTATGCGATCAACACTTCCAAATGGCATTTGTAAGCCCATTCCCGACAAAGATCTGTCACATCTCCAGATGGCATCTATAAGCCCATCTCCCTATCTACCACCCCTCCAAATGGCATCTGTAAGCCCATTCCTGACATCACATTGTTGATACTTCAACATGCGAGTGCAAATTTCCGGGCACTCTAGTGTACAATCTCCTTTTACCCTCGAGTCGCGAAAGGCAAACTTGCCAATCTAACTCTTCAGGTTCAAGAAGATTGAACAGGGGCAACTGTTGTACCCCAAAATTTGCCCTCTCTTTCTTCAGGAAAACCATCTTGGATTTTCAAGGTCCCTCTGAAACAAATCCAAGTCATGAGTTATCCCTTTGCCCAAGCAAGCCGCTTACAAGAGCAAGATGATCTCACGAACTCCAGAAACAACGCTTTCATCTTGAGGAAAATCAAATTCTAAGTGCTTAGAATGTTTCTTTAAAATAAGTGTTTTTAGAAAAATCAGCGCTTCAGAACTTCTGGACCCATTCCAGATGAAGACGGTCAGAAGTTGCAAGCTTAGCTCAGCATGGTCAGAAGTTGGCTATTCAGCAGCTACATCAGCTCAATCAGAAGTTGTAAACGTGGTTCAGAATGTAAGCCTCAAACAGAACATGCCCCTTCAGCAGTTACACAAGCTCAGTCAGAATTTGCTAAAGGAATGCAAGAGAAACAGTAAAGTATGAAGGCTCCTTCAGAACAGGTTGAAATCAGAAGATGAAAGGTCAGAAGGATGGGTGTCACATTGATACAGAATCTCTAAATCCAAATTGTCCAGAAGTAGATCCAAGGAACGTACCAGAAAATTAGGAGAATCTCCAGAGCTTGCTAAGACAACAGGTAGCCAAAGCCAGAGCATGGTTTACGCTGCTGATTCAACGCTGGTTTTCATTACCAGAACGTTGGTATTGACAGGTCTTGTCACCATTTAATGCCCATTAATGCTTCCAACCACTCCTGAGCATTCACGTGTGGCTTGGAAAATGCTTTGCACAGATTCTGGCATGGGTCTTTACGCCACCGCCCACTTCAGAGGTCACTTCTCCCCAATCTACGCCTGCTGCTGCAACCTAGGCTGAAAGCTAGCTGTTATCACAACTTCCCAGGAATTTCTGTCAAAGAACAAATTCAAACTCTGTTGGCGCCTTAAATGTTCAAGGCATCCACAAGAACTTTGCCTATAAATAGAGAGCTTTCACCACTGCAAAAGAGGTTCAAGAAAAGAAACAGAAAAATTGCTAAGAGAGAAACGAAACTCCTAGCAACGTAGCATTCTGAAACTCTGCCAAAATCTCCAGCTTTGTTTCATAACTTTAAGTTTTTCACCTTCAACTTCATCAAACATCCAGCTCTTTTCTGTAAATCAAAAAACACTCTTTCCAAACTTCTGACCCTATACACGTATACACCTTCACTTCCCCTTTTCCAAATCTGTCTAGAACACCACCAGAACCAAAAGCTAACTTTCACCCACCACTTTCCAAACAGTCAGGTAAGCACCTGCTGACCCTCACCACTGTTAAGCATCATCAGCTGTGCATATTCAAGTAACATAATGTAAATATTCATGTTATTGCTGTTTATGTTCTGAGGACTCTCATACCTCAGAATGTTCTGAGCCAGTATAGGACTTGCCTGTGACCTTGGTGATTCTGACCTCTGAAACATTTTTGTTATTTTGCTGGATCTGTTCCAAAATATGTTTCCTGTTTTGTGGAGTAACAACAGGATTGCAGATGTTCTGATTAGTACAGGGAAAAGCCAAATGCTGACTTTGACGTTAGCACATCTGAAGCCTGTTTTGCTGTCAATGACATCAGAACCTCTGAGAGTTATTGCCTTTTCAGCAGAATCAGAACCTCTGGTCTCTCCACTAACAAACTTCTGTCTTGCAGCGCAGGGAAATCAGAACTTCTGATTTCCCCACTAACAAGGTTCTGTTTTGCAGGTTCTGGAGTCAGAAGTTCTGACTCATCCAGTTTCACCAATAGGTTGATCATCTGGCAGCGGATCTGGGTCAGAACTTCTGATGGCCTCCCAACAGCGCGCAGGCTCCCTCTCTCTCTCTCTCTATATATCTTGTTTTCCGCTATTTTCTTTTTTGTCTATTTTTCTCGTTGAACCCCCCATGTACAAATGTGTATCCCCCTCCCCTAATTATTGTAATAGCGTAGGATTTTACATTTCCGCTTCTTATTGCTAGTAATTAGGACGTGTATGACAAGATAAAATCAATGAAATAGAAAAACCTAATTCAAAGAAAAACTCTTGTATGCAATAAAACACACTTGCACACTAACACCCCTAGGGTACTCCACTTTGTTGCCTTCAAATAAATAGACCATATTGTATGTTGAACTTCTTTGGGCAAAGCAGACAATTTGAATGATCATAGTCCCTCGATAAAACTTTTCAAAAACAAACAAAAACAAATGAGCAAGTCCCTTAAAGAAAATTGCCCAAAGACATTTAACGCCGTTACAATTGTGGTCTAAACGATGACCCGCGCCTGTCCCTTTCACATCCTAACACAAGATTGTCCACCAAATACAATGGTGGAACAAACTTGTTAAAAGGGTTAAAACATAGCAATAATCTTTTGAGAAATTTAAGAGTAGACAACCTCTTAGTTACTTGAATCAAACTTGCAAAACAAAACACTTGCCTAATTTCAAAATGACACATCACTACACTTTCAAAACAACTTTCAAAAACAAATGAAAACTTTTTCGAAAGACATACATCTTTGTATACATCCCCACATGGATCATTACAAAGGTTGCCACCACATTGGCCTCTTTTCAAAATATTTTCAAAACCACACACAAAGCACCATTTCAAACAAATTGAAAACAAAAGGCAAGTGATCTAAGCAAGTAACTAAGAGCCCATGGATAACCATGGATAGAAAGGGTGCTAATACCTTCCCTTTCTATAATCTACTCCCCGAACCCAAGAAAACATCTCAAAAGGTTTTTGCTGTGCTTTTTAACCTTTCCTTAGGATAAAATAAAAAGTCGGTGGCGACTCTTGCTAACCGCAACATTTGCGAATACAAACGCAAAACCTCAAGTCAGTTCTCCCACCGTATCACAGAACTGGCGACTCTGCTGGGGAAATCTTTAAAAGTGGAGCAACCTTAGGTCTTAGATCACCTTTGTTTTCAATTGTATGCTTTGTTTGCTTTTATATTTGTGGGCTTTGCATCGGAGTTTCATAGATCCTAACCCGGATCTGGGAAATACCCTTTTTAGGTAGCATAATCTGTGAGGGACCTGTCCGGCGTAGACCGACATGGGTGAAGCAGTGGCTACGTTGGTGTGGCATCTTAGTCTGTACCTATATCCCTTGTGTTGCAACGGGGAGAATATAGGTCTTCTAAGGGGTCATTGAACACCAACCAACCTTAGAACCCTAAATTAACTAACTTGGCTATTAGGACAGTAGCAGTATGCTACACTCATTGAGGCTAAACTCTCGAGATGGTTCTGGCCGCGAGAAAAGATTGCGATGCTGGAGTTATGACCGATTGAGGGTAGCCAATGATTTGAGATCCTCTAGAACCCGGTTACTTCTGATAGGACAGGTTTTAACCAACAAAACCGAAAGAGGGTAGTACCTGAAACTCATGCTGGCCTGAAACCTAAGGTTGTCTTGTGTGACTTGTGTGCCTTATTTGCCTATGTGAATACTTGTGGTGTGCTTCATCATAGCATCATGCCATCATACCATTGCATGCATCCTGTACAAAGGACTAACCCATTTCAAAGACAAAAAGGGTTTCATCTTTGCTCTGTTTTGTAGGACATCATGATGCCCGTGCGTAGAAATACTGTCCGGCTCAACTTTGTTCAACCACCAACTTTGCTCAAGGGTTTGGTTGGAAGGATTCCAAACACTTCTTCTTTCATCAACAGACATGGCTCTCTCCTTGGCTTGATCACTGCAAAATGGGACCAACAACTGATAAGTGTTCTGACCCAGTTTTATGACCCTCTGTATCACTGTTTCACCTTTCAAGACTTCCAGCTGGTTCCTACCCTGGAAGAATTTTCTTATTTGCTTGGGATCCCTGTCTTGGAACAAACTCCATTCACAGGTTTGGAAAAGACTCCTAGGCCTGAAGAGATTGCTGCAATTCTCCCCTTGGCCAAAGAAGAGGTATTGTCCAACTGGGAAACTAGAAATGGGATCAAGGGCTTTTTGGTCAAATTTCTGGTTGGCAAGGCTAATGATTTCTGGAATGACTTGGACTTCAAGGCATATGAGGACATTCTAGATCTTTTGATCTATGGTCTGGTGCTGTTTCCCAACCCTGACACCTTTATCAGTATCCATGTCATAAGGATCTTCATGTCTCGGAATCCGGTACCCACTCTTTTGGGTGATATTCTACAACAACTCTATGCTCGTGCTGCTCGAAAACGGGGGACTCCGTGGTGCTGTGCTCCTTTGCTAGTAAGGTGGTTTATTTCGCACCTTCCTAAGTTCGTGCTGAAGAATGAAGAAGGAAAAGGTTGGGCCCGGAGGTTAATGTCTCTCACTGATAATGACGTCACTTGGACTCTCAGAGGTTTGGATGAGGTAGCTGTTATCGACCGTTGCGGAGAATACCCTAATGTCCCGTTGATTGGTATCCAAGGAGGAATCTCTTACAATCCGTGTTTAGCTCTCCGTCAGTTTGGAAGAGCCAGAGGAGATGGGCCTCATGAAATGCTAGTTCCTCACTTCCATTTTGAGTTTCAGGCAGACAGTGACAAACTATGCCAGGGATTCATTAAAGCTTGGGACAGAATCCACAAAGCTGACCCACATGAGTTGGGACCAAAGACTTCTCTACCAATGGAACCCTATTGCAAATAGGTCCGCATCCGCGCTCAGAGGTTAGGTATGCCATACGAAGCTGTTAGACCTCTCATTCTTGAATCTCCTGATGAAGATGGGGTTCCTCCAACTGTCCTCCCTCCTCAGATACCTACTGATTTTGACACAATGAAGAGATCTTGGGCGCAGCTAAAGGAAGAACGGGATTTCTATCGGGAGAAGTTCAACGAGCAGGAACGGAAGATCCAGAGGCTGACTAAGCAATTGGAGGAAGAGAGGGTCCTGAACAACTACATCAACACTGAGAAAAGAAGGCCATGGGAGCATTGATGGGCTTTGGATATTTCCTTTTATAGCTTTTATTTCCTTTCCAGTTATTTTTCATTCCTGTAATGCCTAAGGGCAAATTGTTGAACAATTGAAAATTTTAATCTAATGAAGTGTGTTTCCCTTTTTTGTCTACAAAGTTGAATCTTGTTTGTCTTTGAAAACATAAAACATACGCATTCCATTGCACCATATGCATAGCAGGTACCCTATTTCACAGGTTGCTTAATCTTCTTCGCTGTTTGTTTGAACAGTCATCATGAATCCAGAATCATCCAGTGAGCAAGCAATCAAGGCCCTTCAGGCCCAAAGTGCACAGTTTCAAGAGATGGTCCTAAGCCTAGCCCAAGGTCAGCAAGAGTTGAAGACTCTACTCATGAAGAAGAAGAAGAAAAAGAGGACTGCATTATTCAACACCGGACGCAGATTTGGGAACACACTCCACAATGAAGCTGATCCAACTACTTCTTCTGCTGAGAAGAACAGTCCCCAAGGGGGAGGGGCTCCTAGTCCCGCAGTCTCCGACAACGAGACGGACTATAACGACGAACAATACCCACCTGCTGCTGACAGATACAAGCAATTGGAGGACCGTTTGAGCGCCATGGAAATTCAGAATGTGCCGGGACTGGATTTCGGAGATTTGGGGTTATCTTCTGGGGTAGTAATTCCACACAAGTTTAAGGCGCCTGCCTTCGCCAAGTATGATGGGGTCTCCTGTCCAAAGCTACATCTAAGGTCGTACGTAAGGAAAATCCAACCTTACACGGCAGATAAGAACCTCTGGATTCACTTCTTCCAAGATAGCCTCTCGGGGTCACAGCTTGAATGGTTTTACCAATTGGATGGAGCTAGCATCCGACACTGGGAAGATTTGGCAACCGCATTCTACAGACAATACCAATACAATTCTGATCTCGCTCCTACGCGTACCCAACTTCAGGGTATGTCTCTAGGAGCGGGTGAAGGGTTCAAAGAGTACGCCCAAAAATGGAGAGATTTGGCTGGCAGGGTGCAGCCTCTGTTAACTGATCGAGAGCTGGTTGATATGTTTCTAGGAACATTGTCTGGTCCGTTTTTTAATCATTTGGTTGGTAACTCCTCCGCTGGGTTTACAGATTTGATATTGACAGGAGAAAGAATTGAAGCTGGCATCAGGTCAGGCAAGATACAAAAGGCTACCTCCACCAGTGCTGAGAAGAGGCCGTTTAAGAAAGAAGCAAGTGCCGTCTATGGTCCTAGAAGACAAGTCAAGCCCGAAAGTCGCCAAGCCGTCAATGCTTTGGTCATCTCAAAACCTGTTGCTGCTCCTCAGCAGTACAATCAACAAAGAAGTGAAAGGCCCAAGAGGCAGTATACTCGGCTGAGTATGACCTTATCTCAAATTTTACCCCAACTGTTATCCACCAACCTGGTGACCCTCAAAGAAGCTCCTAAGGTTGTCAACACTGCGTCTCCTAAGTATAACCCAAATGCCCGGTGTGCTTATCATTCTGATAGTCCCGGGCACACTACTGATGATTGCTGGGCCTTGAGAAACAAAGTGCAAGATCTGATCGATGCAAAGGAAATTCAGTTTGAAGCGCCAGAGAGACCAAATGTTGTAACTGCTCCTATGCCCCAGCATAGAGTAAATGCCATTGAGGAAGAAATGTACGCTGTTTCGGTAGATGAAGTTGTTACCCCTCTGAAGACCGTTAAGAAGAACCTACTGCGGGCCGGTTTATTTCCGGGTTGCAGTGAAGGTTGCCTGTTCTGTGTTGTTTCCCTATCTGGTTGTCCCTTGCTGAGGATAGGCATCCAAAGCCTAATGGATAGCAAGGAGATTCTGTTTAAGAAGTCTGCTGTTCAGTTGGTTCCGGTAAAAGAAATTTCTGTGGTCACCATCTTCAAAAATCCAATCAAGGCTCCCCCGAAGAAGCCTGTTCAAATCATGACTGCTGCACCTGTGATTATTACTATCCCGGGGCCTCTCCCCTACATATCTGATAAGGCTGTCCCCTGGCATTATGGGGCAGACGTGTATGTAAATGGAATCAAACAAGAATTCGACACTGGCGCCAGTATCTGCGATATCACTGGTCCAGCCAAGGTCACCCGCAGTGGCAGGCTCTTCTCGCCTGACATTGCACCACCCGCTATTCGAAAACCCCTCCTTATGAAACCTACAAGTTTACCTGTTCCTGTTGCTGATCAAGTTGTGTCCCCTGCTGCCGAGTCATCAAATGCTCGGGGCAAAGGGATTGAAGAAGAGCCTGCCCGGATGGAGGCACCAATACCCATAAATGTTGAGGCCTCCCGACAAGAAATGGAGGAGATTCTGAAAATAATAAAGAAAAGTGATTTCAATGTTGTCGAGCAGCTGGGGCATACGCCCTCCAAGATCTCCCTGCTCTCCTTATTGCTATGCTCCGAGGCCCATGCTAAGGCCTTGATCTCATTCCTCAAGACGGCCCATGTGCCGCAGGAGACAACTGCAGTCCAGTTCACTGATTGCGTAGCAAGTCTGACAGCAGACAATGGCTTGGGTTTTTCAGATGCTGACCTGACTGCGAAGGGAAAAGACCACAATAATGCCCTGCATGTCTCTATCGAATGCAGGGGCACTACTCTGGCGCATGTATTGGTGGATACTGGTTCTTCTTTGAATGTCCTACCGAAAAAGGCTTTGGACCGTCTGGATTATGAAGGCCTGGAATTGAAGCCCAGCAATATCATCGTCAGGGCCTTCGACGGTTCCAAAAGGATGGTTCATGGAGAGGTTAACATCCCTATTCGTATGGGCTCTCAGGTGTTTGACTCTACCTTTTATGTGATGGATATACGCCCATCATACTCTTGTCTACTGGGTCGACCTTGGATCCATAAAGCTGGGGCAGTGACCTCCACCTTGCACCAGAAGCTAAAGTATCCCGTCAGGGGGAAGATCGTCACTGTGCAAGGAGAAGAGGAGTATATGGTGAGCCATTTGAATTCCTTCAGATACATTGAGATGGACGGGGAGTTTATTGAAACCCCCTTTCAGCATTTCGAGGAGGTACATCCAATTTCAGCAGCTGCAGAAACAGCAGTCGAAGAGAATGTTTCCTTGAAGATGGCTTCCCTAAGGGATGCCCGGGCTGTGGTTCAGAAAGGCGATTGTGCAAACTGGGGTCAGCTTCCTGATTTCACTCAGAAGAACGACAAGTTTGGGCTAGGCTTTACTGCAGAGGCTCAGAGGGCTGTGCGCAAAGAGAAGATCAGAAAGGCTCCGGTGTTTATCTCCAGCTCGAGGGTGAATGCTATCGAGGAAGATGTGGAGGAAGCAGAATTTGACAGTTGGATCTACCCGACTACCAGCGAAGGACCAAGCAACTGGACAGCAAAGGATTTTACCCTTATCACATTTGTCACGCAGTAATTAATTTCTTTTGATTTCCAATTTGTAACAAACAATATGTTAAAACTTTATTGGCTCGGTGTCCTACCCGGGGCATCGTAGCTCCATTTGTGAGGGCCTTTTGTATGACATTTTCATATATCATCAATCAAACATCGGACGTTTGTTGCATTTCAAATCTTGTGCTCTTTTTTCTTCCTGTGTTATATATATTGCAAAACAGCTATATTCACACACACTCACTTATACAGGTTTCAATCCACTCTGGATCTCACTGGTAACAGCTCTGCTACCGCCAGTTATGGCTTCGAAAATCCGATCAACTTGGCCGAAGACGAAGGTGAAGATGATTGCGAAGTGCCTGGTGAACTCGCAAGACTGCTACTCCAGGAAGAGAGAGCTATTCAACCACATGAAGAGCCGGTGGAGACAATTAACTTGGGTACTGAGACTGATAGGAAAGAGGTCAAGATTGGTGCCAATCTAGAGCTCGGCGTGAAGCAACGATTGATCCAAATGCTACAGGACTACATGGAGATTTTTGCTTGGTCCTATGAAGATATGCCTGGTTTGGATGCCGACATTGTAGTTCACCATCTGCCAACCAAGGAAGATTGCCCTCTGGTAAAGTAAAAAGTCCGACGGATGCGTCCAGAGATGTCTGAAAAGATCAAGGCCGAGGTTATGAAGCAGTTTGATGCCGGGTTCCTTGCAGTGACTTCTTACCCTCAGTGGGTTGCCAATGTGGTACCAGTACCGAAGAAGGACGGTAAAGTCAGAATGTGTGTCGATTACAGGGATCTGAACAGGGCCAGCCCCAAGGATGACTTCCCCCTACCTCACATTGATGTCCTTGTTGACAATACAGCCCAACACAAGGTGTTCTCCTTCATGGATGGTTTTTCAGGGTATAATCAGATCAAGATGGCTCCAGAAGATATGGAGAAGACTACCTTTGTGACTCAGTGGGGGACCTTCTGTTATAAGGTCATGTCATTCGGATTGAAAAATGCTGGGGCAACCTATCAACGTGCCATGGTTGCTTTATTTCATGATATGATCCATCATGAGATTGAGGTATACGTTGATGACATGATTGCAAGGTCTCAAACTGAGGAGGAGCACCTTGACCATCTGAGGAAGTTGTTTGACCGACTCAAGTTATACAAGCTGAGGTTGAATCCCAACAAATGCACCTTTGGGGTAAGGTCCGGAAAATTGCTAGGTTTCATTGTAAGTGATAAAGGTATTCAGGTGGACCCTGCCAAGGTAAAAGCCATACAAGAGATGCCAACTCCAAAGACAGAGAAAGAAGTCAGAGGCTTCCTGGGACGACTGAATTACATTGCCCGATTCATCTCACATCTGACCGCTACTTGTGAGCCAATCTTCAAATTACTGAAGAAAGATCAAGTAATACGCTGGAATGATGAATGTCAGGCCGCCTTCGAAAGAATAAAGGAGTACCTCCAAGAGCCACCCATTCTTATGCCACCGGTGGAAGGAAGACCTCTGATACTTTACTTGACAGTGCTTGATAATTCAATGGGGTGTGTGCTGGGGCAGCATGACGAGTCTGGCCGAAAAGAGCACGCTATTTATTACTTGAGCAAAAAGTTTACCGACTGTGAGTCTCGTTACTCACTGCTTGAGAAAACTTGCGGCGCTCTTGTATGGGCTGCTCGCCGGCTGAGACAGTATATGCTGACTCACACCACTTTATTGATTTCAAAGATGGATCCCATCAAGTACATATTTGAAAAGCCCGCTCTGTCTGGAAGAATAGCGAGATGGCAAATGATCTTGACAGAATATGACATCCAGTATACAACTCAGAAAGCAATTAAGGGAAGTGTACTGGCCGATCATTTGGCACACCAACCTGTGGACGATTACCAATCATTGAACTTCGATTTTCCGGATGAAGATATCATGGTGGTAACTGACTGTGAAGTACCTAGACCGGATGAAGGACCTGAGGAAGGATCCCGATGGTCCATGCATTTTGATGGAGCCTCCAATGCTTTGGGTAACAGCGTCGGCGCTGTAATCATATCTCCCAAAGGAACTCATACTCCCCTCACCGCCCGATTATGTTTCAGCTGCACCAACAATATGGCAGAATATGAGGCATGTATCATGGGTTTACAAGCTGCAATCGACTTAAGGATCAAATTTCTAAGTGTTTTTGGAGATTCCGCTCTCGTGATCAATCAGATCAAAGGCGAGTGGGATACGAAACACCCGAATCTTATTCCTTACAAGGAGTATGTGTTGACCTTGCTTCCCCACTTTGAAGAGATAACTTTCGAACACTTCCCGAGAGAGGAGAATCAGCTAGCGGACGCCCTAGCTACAATGTCTTCAATGTTCAAAGTTAAATGGGACAATGAGGCTCCCCGAATCATAATCTGGAAGTTGGATGAACCGGCCTACTGCTGCGAGCTCGAGGTTGAGAAGGTCACTGAGAAACCCTGGTATCATGAGGTGAAGAGGTACTTGGAAGCTCAGGAATACCCTGAAGGTGCATCTGTCAATGATAAGAAGTTCATGAGGAGGTTTGCCGCAAAATTCTTCCTCAGCAACGGCATTCTCTACAAACGGAATCATGATTCGACTCTGCTACGTTGTGTGGATAAGGCAGAAGCAGAGAAAATCATGATGGAACTGCATGAAGGTACATTTGGAACACATTCCAGTGGACACACCATGGCTAAGAAAATCCTTCGGGCAGGATATTTCTGGTCCACAATGGAAGCCGATTGTTACCAACACTCCCGAACTTGTCATAAATGCCAGATCTATGCTGACAAGGTGCATATTCCTCCGGTTCCTTTGAACGTCCTGACGGCGCCTTGGCCTTTTGCAATGTGGGGCATCGATATGATCGGTGAGATCCGACCGACGGCATCTAATGGGCATCGCTTCATTCTAGTAGCAATCGATTACTTCACAAAGTGGGTTGAGGCAGCTTCCTATGCCACAGTAACCAAGAGCGTCGTGGCACGTTTCATCCGGCATAATCTGATCTGTCGGTACGACGTCCCGGAAAGAATCATTACGGACAATGGTACCAATCTCAATAACAAAATGATCACTGAACTCTGTGAACAGTTCAAGATACAACACCACAATTCTTCTCCCTACCGGCCGAAGATGAATGGGGCTGTAGAGGCAGCCAATAAAAATATCAAGAAAATTGTGCAGAAGATGACAGTGACCTATAAAGATTGGCACGAGATGTTACCGTTTGCTCTTCATGGGTACCGTACCTCAGCCAGAACGTCAACCGGGGCAACTCCCTTCTCCTTGGTCTATGGCATGGAGGCAGTCTTGCCAATTGAAATCCAGATACCCTCTCTCCGGATAATGAAGGACGCAGACTTGAGTGAAGATGATTGGATCCAGACTCGGCTTGATCAATTAAATCTGATTGACGAGAAGAGGCTCACTGCTATCTGTCATGGTCAAACGTATTAGAAACGGATGATCAGGGCATTTAACAAGAGAGTCAGACCACAAGAGTATCAAGTTGGGGACCTGGTAATCAAACGTATCATCCTTCCTCAAAGTGATCCCCGGGGCAAATGGACCCCTACATACGAAGGGCCATTTGTGGTTAAACGTGTGTTCTCAGGAGGAGCCTTGATCCTAACCACCATGGATGGTGACGACCTTCCTCACCCCGCCAATGCAGACATAGTGAAAAAATACTACGCATAAACAAAAGACCCGCTAGGTTGACATACCTAGGCAAAAATAAGGGCTTCCCGGCGAACCAAAAGGGTTCGGGCAAAAATAAGGGATGAAATGAATAAAAATCTGTACACCCGGCACGTCGAAAACCTGAAAAGGCGGCTTGGGCAAAAAGGGGTATCCCGGTGGACTGAAAACTCGAAAGGGCGGTCCAGGCAAAAGTTAGGGATAAAAGCGTAACACTATGTCTCATTGGATCACTTCGCATCCGGAATTCGGCATCAACTATCTGGCTCCAGATTTCGGCATTGACCAATCAGCTTCATCTTCGACCAGGCAGCAAAGCGATGAGACATTCGAAGACATAAAGGCGATAGCAGAGTTGGAACCCAGTGGGATTGTTCACATAGCTGTTTTGTTTCCTTTTTCAAATTATAAACTCTATACTATTTGGCGATGTCCTCTTACTAGGATGTCAGCCTCTTGTACAAAAATGCCTATTTACAGGCAAACTCAAAAAAATCAATACAAATCCTCTTGTCCATAAATTGCCATTGTTTTTCCTTTTTCTGTTTTGTTTTGCGAAGAACGTCCAATGTTCATTTTTGATATATGCATTTGACATTAAATTGCTAATTCATAAATATTTGCATATGAAACAAGAGATTGATTACAGGTGACATCAGAGACAGGGGCACTGTGAAGTTGTCTAATGCATGTCTGGTTGTTTTGTCCGCCAAGGCACCAAGGTGGGTCCAACTGAAAAATGTGGCCAAATCATCTCAACGCCCCGCAGAGTAAAACAAGGTTCAGTAGTACTTTCCCCAAGCAGAGTTGGTTCCCCGTCGACCCTGAAAGGACACAACATTCCCCGGCAAGTCTTAAAGCTTATCCCTAGTAGATTCTGGAAGCTTGTTCCCTGCAGAATACGGACGTCTCTCCCTAACTTTATTCAGAGTTATTCCTCACGAGGGCTTATAACTGGGTCATCCTCAGCTAATCGCCACGGAAGATCGCCCCCAACAAAGTTCTTTCAATCCCCAGCGGAGTTTATCTTTCAATCCCCAGCGGATTTTATCTTTGGCATCCCCAGCGGAGTTTATCTTTCAATCCCCAGCGGATTTTATCTTTGGTATCCCCAGCAGAGTTTATCATCGTTATCCCCAGCGAGATCCATCATTAGAGTCCTCAACAGGCCTCGCATCAAACTTCGGCCAAGTATCTCTTCCACAGAGCAACTTCCCGGCCGTTCGTCAAGGATTTATTTTCCTAAGATGAAGTTACACTCATAAACATTTCACATTTTCATACATCTTGCTTACATACATGATGAAGCGCATACAACACTATCTCATGACTGAGCATCATAACACCATGCATATCATACATCATGACATTGCATACAACTTACGTTTTTGCCTTTTCAGGAAAAAGACAATCCCAAAGAAAGCTACCTTCAACCAACATTTCCAGACTCGATTCCTATACCTAGCCAGGGCACGTCTGAAGAGTTCGAAGATTCGATTCCTGTATCCAGCCAGGGCACATCTATCAACTATAACATTTCCAGACTCGATTCCTGTACCTAGCCAGGGCACGTCTGAAGAGTTCGAAGATTCGATTCCTGTATCCAGCCAGGGCACATCTATCAACTATAACATTTCCAGACTCGATTCCTGTACCTAGCCAGGGCACGTCTGAAGAGTTCGAAGATTCGATTCCTGTATCCAGCCAGGGCACATCTATCAACTATAACATTTCCAGACTCGATTCCTGTATCTAGCCAGGGCACGTCTGAAGAGTTCGAAGATTCGATTCCTATATCCAGCCAGGGCACATCTATCAACTATAACATTTCCAGACTCGATTCCTGTACCTAGCCAGGGCACGTCTGAAGAGTTCGAAGATTCGATTCCTGTATCCAGCCAGGGAACATCTATCAACTATAACATTTCCAGACTCGATTCCTGTATCTAGCTAGGGCACGTCTGAAGAGTTCGAAGATTTGATTCCTGTATCCAGCCAGGGCACATCTATCAACTATAACATTTCCAGACTCGATTCCTGTATCTAGCCAGGGCACGTCTGAAGAGTTCGAAGATTCGATTCCTGTACCCAGCCAGGGCACATCTATTAACGACTATTTCCAGATTCGACTCCTGTATCCAGCCAGGGCACATCTGTGAGCAACCAGTTGAAGATTCGATTCCTGTATCCAGCCAGGGCACATCTATTAACGACTATTTCTAAATTCGACTCCTGTATCCATCCAGGGCACATCTGTGAGCAACCAGTTGTAGATTCGATACCTGTATCCAGCCAGGGCATACCTGCATAAGGAGACTGAAGATCAAACACCTGTAACAAGCCAGGAAAACATCCGTCTTTCTCAAATATACAAGTTCTCGCTAAGGAATCTCTTATGCGATCAACACTTCCAAATGGCATCTGTAAGCCCATTCCCGACAAAGATCTGTCACATCTCCAGATGGCATCTATAAGCCCATCTCCCTATCTACCACCCCTCCAAATGGCATCTGTAAGCCCATTCCTGACATCACATTGCTGATACTTCAACATGCGAGTGCAAATTTCCGGGCACTCTAGTGTCCAATCTCCTTTTACCCTCGAGTCGCGAAAGGCAAACTTGCCAATCTAACTCTTCAGGTTCAAGAAGATTGAACAGGGGAAACTGTTGTACCCCAAAATTTGCCCTCTCTTTCTTCAGGAAAACCATCTTGGATTTTCAAGGTCCCTCTGAAACAAATCCAAGTCCTGAGTTATCCCTTTGCCCAAGCAAGCCGCTTACAAGAGCAAGATGATCTCACGAACTCCAGAAACAACGCTTTCATCTTGAGGAAAATCAAATTCTAAGTGCTTAGAATGTTTCTTTAAAATAAGTGTTTTTAGAAAAATCAGCGCTTCAGAACTTCTGGACCCATTCCAGATGAAGACGGTCAGAAGTTGCAAGCTTAGCTCAGCATGGTCAGAAGTTGGCTATTCAGCAGCTACATCAGCTCAATCAGAAGTTGTAAACGTGGTTCAGAATGTAAGCCTCAAACAGAACATGCCCCTTCAGCAGTTACACAAGCTCAGTCAGAATTTGCTAAAGGAATGCAAGAGAAACAGGAAAGTATGAAGGCTCCTTCAGAACAGGTTGAAATCAGAAGATGAAAGGTCAGAAGGATGGGTGTCACATTGATACAGAATCTCTAAATCCAAATTGTCCAGAAGTAGATCCAAGGAACGTACCAGAAAATTAGGAGAATCTCCAGAGCTTGCTAAGACAACAGGTAGCCAAAGCCAGAGCATGGTTTACGCTGCTGATTCAACGCTGGTTTTCATTACCAGAACGTTGGTATTGACAGGTCTTGTCACCATTTAATGCCCATTAATTCTTCCAACCACTCCTGAGCATTCACGTGTGGCTTGGAAAATGCTTTGCACAGATTCTGGCATGGGTCTTTACGCCACCGCCCACTTCAGAGGTCACTTCTCCCCAATCTACGCCTGCTGCTGCAACCTAGGCTGAAAGCTAGCTGTTATCACAACTTCCCAGGAATTTCTGTCAAAGAACAAATTCAAACTCTGTTGGCGCCTTAAATGTTCAAGGCATCCACAAGAACTTTGCCTATAAATAGAGAGCTTTCACCACTGCAAAAGAGGTTCAAGAAAAGAAACAGAAAAATTGCTAAGAGAGAAACGAAACTCCTAGCAACGTAGCATTCTGAAACTCTGCCAAAATCTCCAACTTTGTTTCATAACTTTAAGTTTTTCACCTTCAACTTCATCAAACATCCAGCTCTTTTCTGTAAATAAAAAAACACTCTTTCCAAACTTCTGACCCTATACACGTATACACCTTCACTTCCCCTTTTCCAAATCTGTCTAGAACACCACCAGAACCAAAAGCTAACTTTCACCCACCACTTTCCAAACAGTCAGGTAAGCACCTGCTGACCCTCACCACTGTTAAGCATCATCAGCTGTGCATATTCAAGTAACATAATGTAAATATTCATGTTATTGCTGTTTATGTTCTGAGGACTCTCATACCTCAGAACGTTCTGAGCCAGTATAGGACTTGCCTGTGACCTTGGTGATTCTGACCTCTGAAACATTTTTGTTATTTTGCTGGATCTGTTCCAAAATATGTTTCCTATTTTGTGGAGTAACAACATGATTGCAGATGTTCTGATTAGTACAGGGAAAAGCCAAATGCTGACTTTGACGTTAGCACATCTGAAGCCTGTTTTGCTGTCAATGACATCAGAACCTCTGAGAGTTATTGCCTTTTCAGCAGAATCATAACTTCTGGTCTCTCCACTAACAAACTTCTGTCTTGCAGCGCAGGGAAATCAGAACTTCTGATTTCCCCACTAACAAGGTTCTGTTTTGCAGGTTCTGGAGTCAGAAGTTCTGACTCATCCAGTTTCACCAATAGGTTGATCATCTGGCAGCGGATCTGGGTCAGAACTTCTGATGGCCTCCCAACAGCGTGCAGGCTCCCTCTCTCTCTATATATATCTTGTTTTCCGCTATTTTCTTTTTTGTCTATTTTTCTCGTTGAACCCCCCATGTACAAATGTGTATCCCCCTCCCCTAATTATTGTAATAGCGTAGGATTTTACATTTCCGCTTCTTATTGCTAGTAATTAGGACGTGTATGACAAGATAAAATCAATGAAATAGAAAAACCTAATTCAAAGAAAAAACTCTTGTATGCAATAAAACACACTTGCACACTAACACCCCTAGGGTACTCCACTTTGTTGCCTTCAAATAAATGGACCATATTGGATGTTGAACTTCTTTGGGCAAAGCAGACAATTTGAATGATCATAGTCCCTCGATAAAAATTTTCAAAAACAAACAAAAACAAATGAGCAAGTCCCTTAAAGAAAATTGCCCAAAGACATTTAACGCAGTTACAATTGTGGTCTAAACGATGACCCGCGCCTGTCCCTTTCACATCCTAACACAAGATTGTCCACCAAATACAATGGTGGAACAAACTTGTTAAAAGGGTTAAAACATAGCAATAATCTTTTGAGAAATTTAAGAGTAGACAACCTCTTAGTTACTTGAATCAAACTTGCAAAACAAAACACTTGCCTAATTTCAAAATCACACATCACTACACTTTCAAAACAACTTTCAAAAACAAATGAAAACTTTTTCGAAAGACATACATCTTTGTATACATCCCCACATGGATCATTACAAAGGTTGCCACCACATTGGCCTCTTTTCAAAATATTTTCAAAACCACACACAAAGCACCATTTCAAACAAATTGAAAACAAAAGGCAAGTGATCTAAGCAAGTAACTAAGAGCCCATGGATAACCATGGATAGAAAGGGTGCTAATACCTTCCCTTTCTATAATCTACTCCCCGAACCCAAGAAAACATCTCAAAAGGTTTTTTGCTGTGCTTTTTAACCTTTCCTTAGGATAAAATAAAAAGTCGGTGGCGACTCTTGCTAACCGCAACATTTGCGAATACAAACGCAAAACCTCAAGTCAGTTCTCCCACCGTATCACACCCGGCATCAAAAATCCACCAATGAGTATTATAATATATAGTTTTGCATGAAAAATGTTATGTGCTTCGGTTGGTTCGGCTATTAGTTTTATTTCATCTATTAAATTTTGCATCCTTGTAAGTTTTATATAATGCCCAACTTTATTTACCCTCGAAGGTTACACGCCTAAATGATATACACCGTCATCGATTTGAGTAGGACCATTAACAGCCTTATCATTGACACGGAGAGTGAACAACATACATTCTCTAATGTAATGGTGCATTCGCGGATTAGTAAATGAAATGTATGTGTCTTCGGTCTCCACCTTTCTAACATAGTAACAACAAGCTTTGAATCAACACTTTTAAAGTCCATTTGTGCAACCTTGTCAAAACTGGCTCGTTCCAAATACGGTAATATTACTGAACTTGGTTCGTCATAAGAATGCCAATGAAGCCTAAACCTGCCATTCACCAAGTTTGATCTTTATTGGAGATTTTGTTGGCGAAAAAATAAGATGAACATCTCTACTGAAAGGTGGAAACGTTGGAAAAGCTGAAAGCATTCTTGCATACATATTTTAGAGTGAAATGAAGAGATGAGTGGTAAGTTATTTGAGTACCAAATGAGAATTGAATGATATTTATAGAAAAAAGTAATTAATTCAGAATATAAAAACTATTAATAACATTTTAAAAATCAGAAGAAAAAAAACACACTCTTCACTCACTCGTCCATCCATTGGGCGGGAGCCTTCTATAATATTTTATTCTTCATTCACTCACCCATCCATTAGGCGAGGCCTTGAAGGCGAAACTTTTTTTCCATCCACTCGTTCATCTATTGGGCAAGAGAGTGATAAAAGTGTGATACATTGATAAGTTAATTTTAGAGTGTGACAAAATGGTATATAATTTTTCAAAAGGTGGCAGTATGGTAAAAAAATCACAAATTGATTGAATTAACTTTTATAATAACATATAGAATAAATACAAAAGTATTTGACAAAAAATTATATGCATGTATAATATAAAATTATTTTACATTGTCAATTAATCACCATCATATATTCCGACATATCATAATGTAAATTTTAAATTAATTATATGACTTGGAATTGGATGTTTTATACCGTCAACTGCGTAAGCATTATATTCTAAATATTGATGGATGATCTTATAAAAAAAATTGATGGGATTTGTTAATTTCAATCTTAATAATAAATATAAAGATTTGATCCTTTTAGTGCAACACCCTTGAAGTAAAAGATTTAAATAAATATCTTAATATGGGAAATGAGGAATTTTAATCATATTATTCTGAATTTTAATCCAATAAACGGACGATCAATCTGATAAATGGGCAACCAAGACACATGCATGACAACATAACTCGTACATGTGGGTATCCATCTGAATATGCTCCGAAGTTGACGTGAAAAACTCACTTTAGCTGAGTTTGAATTCCGATTTGGGTTTTTCTCAATTACTAAATGTGGGATAGATCGAGTAATGAGGACACTAATGCCCACCCCAAACTCGCCCCGAAACCACTCTGTTTATTTTATCATGTATATTATTCACTATGCCAAACAAGGGATTAGACAGCGCTTTTTTAGGCCTTTAACAGCGCTTAAAAGCGCTGCTAAAACCTCTGCTGCTAAAGGTATAGACAACGCTTATGTAATTTCAAAAGCGCTGCTATAGGTACCCCCCTTTAGCAGCGCTTACACTTTAGACAGCGCTTGGTAAAAGTGCTGTCTATTCCCCCCCTTTAGCAGCGCTTTTCCTTATTATTTTTTAATATATATATTTTTTCAATCACTTTAGACAGCGCTTTCATTAAAAGCGTTGTCTATTCCCCCCCCCCCCCCCCCCCCCCCTTTAGCAGCGCTTTTCCTTATTATTTTTTTAATATAATTTTTTTTCTAACACTTTAGACAGCGCTTCTCATTAAAAGCGTTGTCTATTCCCCCCTTTTAGCAGCGCTTTTCCTTATTATTTTTTTAAATATAATTTTTTTTTCATTTAAAACAAAACGCTGCCTATCAAATTCAATCTCACCATTTTTGCACCAGAATTTATAGCTTCATTATAACATTTTAAACAACAACAACATCAATATACCACAATGAAACAATATTATAACAACATCAATATTCATCTCTTCAATCCTTTTTGCATAATATACACAACAACAACATTAGTATATACAACAATGAAACAAAATCAACAATGAATTACAAAATAACTCTATCTTCTACATCGAGCTGCACCTATATAACCTAAAACAAAATCAAAAAATCAAAATTCATACAAGTTACCAAATAACAACAACAAAAACAATAATATTGTAACACAACTATAACGACATATATTATATTCTCAAAACTCAAAGTTATACCTTATAATAAAACTCTCAACTCCATAACAAATTGGCACCAATCCTCCATAAATTTATCCAATTGATCTTTTGAGTATGAAGCACACTTGAATTTATCAAAGTACTACATAATAATATAACATAGTATGATTTAATTAAAATACTAAGTCATTTTATGAGAAATATTAAAATAATTCCTAAGTTAGAAATTCATACCGTGGATAGAATCTCTAATCGGTCCAAAAGAATAGTTTCTTTCATAAACCTCAACATAAAATAACCTCAATCTACACCATTACGCTGACGAGGACACTACACATGAAAAGAAAATACGGATATACATCAAGATATACACCTTAACTTGTTTTATCAAGTATCATCGCTATATAATCAAAATTGTGAAAATCTATACCTCCACTTTGATCCAAGAAATATTGTTGACTCTACTCCTTGGTACTTGAATATCTCTTTGTGCTCGAAAACTTTGTAGAATGCTATAATAAAATAATAACGAATATTTAGAACTATCGCACATAAATAATTAAATATACACAGTAATATTTTGGAACAATCTCACTTACGTGTCAATCGTCTTCTTCATATCTGGGTATGTTGTGCAATCATCGCCCAATGAATCCAGATAATATACAATTTCTCTCATAGGATTAATTGCAACCAATAACCAGTGTCCACTGGAATATTAAACAAAGGTTAGATGGAAATTTTCTGCACAACGTTAAAAAACAAAAAATTATAATAGAGGAAATTTAGAATGAAAATCTTACTTGGGGTCAGTATTATATGGTAAAAAGAACAACTTTTCTGTATCTTTGTTGGCCATAAATAAACTGGGCACAAATTCTATTACTTCATCTGGTTTTGAGATGATTGACCCTGCGTGGACAACGTTGGGATTTATGAAAGCGAATCTGGATTCCAATCCACGCGGGCGAATCAACTTGTCATATAGAAACCTTAAATAAAAACATCATTAACATTAATTATTCATTGAAATGAGTAAATAAATTATGCAATTAATTAAACAAAGTTGATTGGAGTATACCTGATGTATGTATTGATAACAGCGATGCCTAATGTCAAGTGTCCAAAAACTTCTTCCAAATCCTCCTTACGAATTGTTGTCATGCCTTCAGAACCATAAATCCCTTCATCCAGGAGTATAAGAGAAGTACCACCTTGCGAAATAGTTGTGAAGCTTATATATGTATGAAGGCACGGCCTATATTGTGAAGTAGTTTTCTTTCTAGCCCCGGTCCTCTTAGCAACACTCTTTGTTTCTGTGGGAATGTTGCTAATTACAGGCTCCTTACCCCTACTTACAGCTTCAATCTCTTTAGCAGGAATAATCTAAATATCATAAAATTAGATTGGTAAATTAGATTGGTCAAGTATAGGACGACAAATTAACATTATCTAAGCATAAATATCATATAATTGTGTTGTACCTGTTTTTTTGCTGTCACTGACTCCTTTGGCCGTGTAATCCCTTTATCTTTTGGTTTGGGTTTTGTAGGAGTCTAACATTACCATGCAAAAAAAATGTAAGTAAAACGAACGTAAAAAATTTGAGTACTAAAAGGTTCATAACGGTTTTAATTATACCTCATCATCTATGCGAACGAGTCTTGACGGCCATGCAACAAACGCTCATATTGCCTCTCCCACCAATGTTGCATCTGAAACTTCATCTGGGATTGGTAATTACGCACCCTCCTCTAAAGCAATATCAATCGACACTTTCAAATATCCAGAAGGGAGCGGTTTATGATGAAGTACTTCTCCCAGAGTGTTATAGACTTTTCCCTTGCCAACCATGCGATAAGTTAGTGTCTCTAAAAAGAGTTGACAAGGTGAAATGCCCTAAAATCAATAATAAATATGACATCGTTAATGTGTATATGTGTCAGTTAAATAAATTACACTAATTTAATTTCATAATAATATATGTAAGTACCTCGGGAATACTCGGTTGAGCTGCACAATTGACACTAGCTATGTCACTAGTTTCTTTAACACCCGAAGCTTCCCTTTCTGATTGGTATTGTCTTGCTTTTTCCTTCCTCAATTCAAGAACTTCAGCTTCTAATGCATCCAACCTTGCCTGCAGTTCTTTATTGCTAGCAGATTTTGTCTTTGTGTTGTTCTTTTTCAAGGAGCTTGGAGTAACCCTATGTCCTTTACCCCTCACCCGACCAGAATACTCACGAACATCTAATGCTCGACTAAGTATGCTTCTGCAATCATCTGGTGGAGATGTAGACTGAGACAGACTCTCCTGAAATTCATATGAATATTGGAAAAACATGAATACTATATGTTAATAAAATTTTGATTTAATTAGAATTAATGTTATACTTACGCATTTTTCAAAAATTTGTTGTACATCTTCTTTAAGAACTCCATCCTTACCCACACGGGCAGCCTTCCACAAAACATGCTCCGGAAGAGATGTTTCAGAACTACTCTCCTCTTTTAACTACACATTAACACAAAAAACAAGCTCAGTTATAACTCTTGATGAACAAGTATATCATTGCAATTTGTAAATACTTACTATTTTTTGTTCTAATCGTGCATATCCCAAACGCCCTTTTTTGTATGGATATGCGGGAGATGATGCTCATTGACGATTTACATCACTTACACTCTGAAATTTTGGGGTTTTCCGTTTGGCTTTAAAAACATCCCATTCTTTAACTGAAATCACATCTGCATATTCTGTTGGACGCTCTGCATCAACAAATTTTTTTCTGGCATCTCTAAGATGTTTTCTGTTTAAATATGTTCTAAACCCTCTTAGTATTTTGCCGGCCAATCCAAGGCAATAATCTTTTCTTGTGTCATCAATGTTGAAAGACCTCTACAAAAAACATACACAAAGTGCATTAGTATAAGTAATTTAAAGACATAATTTAAAGTACATAATCGTAATTTAAAGACATAATTTAAAGTACCTGTATCTCACTCCAGATTTTGTTTTTAGCATCATCCAGCTTATCATCTCTCCACTCATCACAAGTTATTGGAATTCCTCTCCTTACAATTGTACCAATGTAACTTGTCAATTTAGAACCGTTAGGCTCAGTTAATTGTCAATCTATCTCTATCACGAATGATATTCTTCATAATAGTTTTTCCTCTTTTAATTTCTTTTTCCACTCCCTTAGTGGATTTTCCTCCATCACTGTCTCCATCATTAATAGAATCATCGTGTGGGTGCTCCTCGTTACTAGCCATCTAACCTGTAATAAAGAAAAACATTAGTATCTAATGACAAATATTTAATTCCAAATATATAATTCCAAATATCTATTCAGTATATAAAATGACAAATATCAATTGAGTATATAAAATGACAAATATATCATTTATTAGAAGTTTTCTAAGTGTTAACAGGTATGGAGGAATATATATTACCTTTTTCACTAACATCTCTTTCTTTTCTTGGTTGGATTCCGAATTACTTGTCTCTTAAGAACACGGACGGAGAGATTGATCCAAATTCTCTCATCATGATCTTTTCTGATATATGATTCATCCGCTGCAGTATTTTCATCTCGGTCGTTTCTAATATACGACTCATTCTCAACATCAACATCACCTTGATCCACACTTTTATCATCAATCACTTTGTTAGATAAAAGCACTATAGACCATTTCGTACTTTTCGGGTCTGTGACATAGAACACTTGTTTAGCTTGAGAGGCTAGAATAAAAGGCTCATCTTTGTACCCCACCCTACTAAGATCCACTTGCAAAAACCATGACTTATCCATTCATATGCCACTAGTATGTACCCACTTGCAACCAAAGATAGGAATCTGAAACTTCTCGTAATCAAACACCCAGATGTGATTAATAACCCCAAAATATGACAAATTTTCATATTTGGGGTTTAAGTCCTTCATACTAGAAATGTGCATTGCTTCACATATCACAGTGACACCACTATTTTGCATAGTACTTTTCTCATCTTGTTCTTTGGTATAAAATGTGTATCCATTAATTCTGTATCCTCTATAAGAGAACACAATCGAACTTGGACCATATTCCAAACATCTCAACCTGTCTGATATTGAAGCGGGATCTGAATGAAACTTTGAATATATGATCCTTAAACCACTGTATAAAACTTTGATTGTGCTCTCGTACTATCCAATTTTCATTTCTACTTTGATTCTCACCTCGGAGTATAGCCTTGTGCATTTCAACAAACGGCTCAACCTTAGTGTCATTGTGCAGAACATACAAATGCACTTGATCCCGTTCATCCCTTGATACTGTCACAATTTCATTTCCAATTAATTTTTTACCTTCTTTTTTTTCGGAAAAAATGAGATTTGGGGTGTCCAATGGATTGCACATTGGACAAAAAATCAGTACAAAACTCAACCGCTTCTTCAACAACGTATCGCTCAACGATACAACCCTCTGGACGACTTCGGTTTTTCACGTACCCTTTTAATATTTTCATATAACGTTCAACAGGGTACATCCATCTCATATAAGTTGGTCCACACAATTGTGTCTCTTTCACAAGATGAACAATAAGATGTACCATAATGTCAAAAAATGATGGAGGAAAATACATTTCAAGGTCACACAGAGTAATAACGATTTCTTTTTGTAATACTGGTAAGATCTCAGGATCAATCACCTTACTACAAATTGACCTGGGAAAAAAAACACAATTTAGTTATAGCGCTTCTTACTTTTTCTGGCAAAATAGAACGTATACCTATTGGTAGAAAATGTTCCATTATGACATGGCAATCATGTGTCTTCAGACTCTTTAACTTGAGTTCTTTCATGGACACGAGTCTTCTAATGTCTGAGGAGTAACCTTCTGGAACTTTAACTTCACTCAGAAACTTACACAATATTTTCTTTTCCTTTCTAGATAGAGTATAAGCAGCAGGTGGTAGATATGTTCGTCTTCCTTTCTTCACGGGTCCTAATTCAGTTCTTATTCCCATCTCTACCATGTCCTCTCTTACTTTAAGGTCATCCTTAGACTTTCCTTTTATATTGAGTAACGTACCAATAACACTTTCAAATACATTTTTTTCAATATGCATAACATCAAGAAAATGTCTTACGTACAAAGATTTCCAATATGGCAATTCAAAAAAAATTGACCTCTTCTTCCACCCACCTGTGACAACTTTATGTGCAAAAGGCTTACCAAACTGAATACTCACATCTTTCACCTTTTCACAAATTTGATCACTTGTCAATCCAGGTGGGGCTCTACGTTGTTCGGTATTTCCATTGAACGCTTTTCTCCATCCACGATATTGATGTTTTGAATTTAAGAATCTACGATGACCGAGAAAGACATTCTTCTGACAAAGTTTCAATCGTGTCGTATCGGTTTCATCTTCACAGACAGGACACGCTTTTTCACCTTTAATGCTATACCCGGATAGATTTCCATATGCTGGAAAATCGTTAATTGTGCCAAACAACATCGCCCTCAAATTGAAACTTTCTTTCCTATATCCGTCATAAACCTCCATACAGTTCTCCCACAAAATCTTCAAATCTTAGATTAAAGGTTTCAAGTATACATCTATGTCATTCCCTGGTTGTTTAGGCCCAGAAATTAACATAGATAACATCATGTACTTGCGCTTCATACATAGCCATGGAGGTAGGTTATAAATCATAAGAATCACAGGCCATGTGGAATGTGAGATACTTTAAAGACCATGCGGGTTCATTCCATCCGTAGATAATGCCAAGCGAAGGTTTCTTGTTTCTCCTCCAAAATCAGGATAATCATTATCAATTTTCTTCCACTGTGGTGCATCTGCTGGATGTCGAAACTTTCCATCGATAATTCTTTCATCTGCATGCCAAGTCAAGTGTCTAGCATCGGTTTCACTACGAAACATGCGTCTAAATCTCGGAATAATAGGAAAATACCATAAGACTTTCGCTGGAGATAATTTTTTCTTATATCGAGATAAACTGCACTTTGGGCACTCATTCAACGATGCATATTCGTTTCGAAACAAAATACAATCATTTAGACATGCATGTATCTTATCATAGCTCATGCCAATAGAGCACAACATTTTTTTGGCCTCGTAGGTTTGATTAGGAAGAACATTATCCTCAGGAAGCATATCTCTCAAAAGGGCTAATAACTGTGTGAAACTTTTATCTGACCATCCATTGCGCACCTTTAAGTTGTACAATTTTAATACCGCAAACAATCTTGTGAATTTCGGGCAATCTTTATACAACGGTTTCTCCGCATCGCTTACCAACCTCTCAAACATTTTGGGACAATCTTGAAGATCTTCTTCAAGTGCTTCTGCAATCTCTTCGACTCGATCACAATCATATGTATCCGTGGCATTGTCGTACGAAACATAGGTCGCATTACTTTTCACCCTCGGTTCAACATTCTCGATGATTTTCTCACCATGAAATATCCAACATGTATAACTTCGATCAATTCTGCGCATTAGTAAATGCGATTTCAATCCATCTGCGTCAACCCGACCCATATAACAACAACCCAAGCAAGGACATTTCATTCTATTCGGGTCTTCAGCGTGTTCAACAACAAACTTAACGAACTCTAATACCCCATTCTTGTACTCTTTTGACAATCGATCGACACACATCCATTTTTTATCCATGGTTTTAACTATTATCTAAGTTAAACAAAAACACTAATTAGGGCACAAAACGGTATAATGTGTTTCTGTCAAAACACAAAGTATACACGGATTTAAAATAAATTTGAGTTCTAAAAAATCAATTCGGAGAAAATATAAAAATTGATCTAAAGTTCCAACATAACTAAGGAATACCATATCATAAGTAAGGGTAGTTAATTACGGTTCGGTTCAGCAAATTATGGTTTGGTTAACTATGGTTTCAGTTCGGCTATTGAACTTATTCACAAAAGCACTGTTTCCTTCCTACCCAGCTCTAGCTAGTATCATGACCACCCACATTTTTATTCAATAGAAAAGAACAACTTAATAATGTAAAAGTGCATAAATGGTGTTATCGGAACTGACCTGTTGTTGTTATCGGAACACCGGAGAGAGTTGCTTCTGCACGGAGGAAGAACCACCAAAGTACGGTTGGACGGTGAGGAGACGAGTTGGAGAAGAGTTGGAGGAAGAACCACGGTTGGACGGTGAATGGGAGGAGACGAGTTGGAGAAGAAGATGATGGTTCGAAGCTTACTGAGTGGCTGCCGATAATCCGTAAAGTTAGTGGTGTGAGAGAACTCGCAGAGGTGATGTGATGGGGACGAGCTATGGAGGTTGAGTCATTGAGGAAGGCTGAGCATGGAGGTGGTGGTATGTGGTTGTTTCTGTATCTGTGCGGTTTCGCCGGAGCGGCTGCGTAGTGATATAGAGTCCGTTGGGATTTCTGGAAATCTGATAACCAATTTAGGGATTAAGACACTATTTAATTACCTTAGACAACGCTTTCAAGAAGCGCTGCTAAAGGTATTACCTTTAGCAGCGCTTTTAGAGTAATGCCTTTAGCAGCGCTTCTGGAAAGCGCTGTCTAAGGTATACCCTTTAGCAGCGCTTTAGGCTTTAGCAACTCTTCCTAGAATAACACATTTAGCAGCGCTTTTAGTAAGCGCTGTTTAAAGTATAACCTTTAGCAGCGCTTATTCTAATTTTTTAATTTTTTTTAATGAAAATCTATAGCAGCGCTTAGGGAAAGAAAGCGATGTCTATGGTAAGGCCTATAGCAGCGCTTATAATAAGCGTTGTCTATAGTATACCTTTAGCAGCGCTTCTCCTTTAATTTTTAATTATTAATTTTTCTGAAAACCTATAGCAGCACTTTAGGCATAAGCACTGTCTATGTGGCGCTGTCTAAAGTCAATTTTGGCATAGTGATTATTTAGTTTGGATAACTTAGAATATTAAATATGTGACCAATATTTTGATATTTTGATTTGTATTTATTATTTAAAATATTTGAAATTTATATATGAAATTTGGAAAAAATAAATATTTCTATTAAAAAATTGATTTAACCAAATGAATGGTGGCAGAGCGGAGATATCCGAACCCGTTTGGGACGGGTTTGAATTTTAATTCTCCATCCCCACTAAATTTGGGACGGAAAACGAAGATTGTTTGGAGATTCGGGTTTAGGTTTGGGGGAGGTAAAAAAAGTCTTCGACCCGCTCTATTACCTTGCCTACGGCTTAGGCGATATAATATTTTCCTACTCACGTTGCCCCTTGTGAATCTTTTTCAGATATATCAATATATTGTGTAATTCTATTTCAATTCTATTTTTAACTTATGTGTTAGTCTCGTGAAACTTATAAAAGAGATAAAAATATTTAAATCAAGAATTTGCAGGTAGCAAGAGTTACATTTTAACCTTAATAAATCCAATGAAAACACAAAATTAGAATGTTCATCTTACATTTTCTAGTTTGTTACTTCAACAATTACTTTGTAGAAGGACCGTCTTCTTTGAGTGCTCCAGTAACAAATGCTTGTAATTCCTTCATATTATTATGGAGTTTTCAACATTCTTCCTTGTCTATGAGACACTTATCAACTCGACAATTTATATTTTTTCCACAATGCCATTTTCATGAACTCTTGGCCTCAGTCCCAATTTTAGTCCTTTACACAAAAAATTGCATTCACTCTCTACTCAAACAAAGGAATATGATTAGTGGCACACCATGCATACCACACTCTCAAGGTTTTTTTAATAAGTGATAAAGTGTAAATTATAGTTATTTTCGTATATAAGTTTTATTGTACATATCGATCCTTTTTGTTAATATCCTTTGAATAAATCCAACTTTGTTTACAAATATGTTTATATGATATATAATTGTATTTTTATGTAATTAGTGTAATAATTTGATAGTTTTCATTCATTTTGTAGGTATTGGTGCATGTTTGGAGCATTGAGCAATAAAGTGTCAAAGACACGACTCCAAATATGCGTTTTTGAAAGAAAATAACCAGGAAGCCCACTAAGCTCAAGTTGTAGCGCGTTAGAAGAAGTTTAATAGAAGCTTTGCACAACCAACCCCCGAATTTAGATTATCTCCCCCTCTTTTTGGGTTATTCGCTCTTTTTTCATTTCTCTTGAAACAATAAAGTGCGGTGACGATTTTTATTTGATCTGTGCGAGTTAAGTCAATCCAATAATTTAGTCTCAACATTTCTACCGCTACACATTGGTAGTAGTTTATATGACTTGTTCTTCCCTCTTATCTCATAAATCTACACACTAATGCATCCATAATCCAATGAGCATGTTAATGAAAATAGAACACATATTAGATATGATATTCCAACAAATTAAGTTGATCAAGTTTTGAAGTCTTTAGACATTGATTTATGGTTGTAGGAGACTGACTTGAGAACATAGTTACCACAGGTTTCCACTGCAGAAGTTTTTATCCAGGACTCTGCTGGGAAGGAAATTGAGTCTCAGTTTTTGCCTCTATCTAATATTACTTGGAGCATAAGGAAAAAATATGTCAAAGCATATATAGGAACAGCTCCTACAGGGGAACTCGAGTACTGGCTTGCATTTCCGGTATTTGTACCTCCCATTGGTTTCAGCACATATATAGTATCAAGGCCTAAACAGGAGGGTTAGTGATATTGCTTTCTCTTTTAAATTTCAGTTGATAGTAGATTTTGAGTGAATTTATATTATTTCTGATTAATTCACTGCAAAAATAAGTAGACTAATAAAAACTAGTGCGCTTTGTTAGTTCATATATTAGAGCTGAATAAACCAATAAATCTTTATTGAATGGAAATAAAGTTAGGAATATGTACAAGATGTGAACAAGGATAGTAATGTGGGGGATGAGAAAGATTCTTAGGTAATCCTTATTGAATGAAAATAGTATTTTTTCCACTAATATTAACACCTCTCTCGCTCTCGGTAACATCTCCTGGCTTCACAAATTTTAGTAAATTAAAAAATTGTTCTTCCATGGAACTTAAGTATGGAAATCTTATTTTGCTTTCTTCTTATACAGATTATGATGATATGTAAGACAAAAGAGCATGTTGAAGTTGAGTTTACTATAGGTTATCTTCCTTGGTTTCTGATTGTCAAAACAATTGATAGTGTCACTTATTATATACGCCTAAAACTGTTGAGGATTTGCATCTTAAATCTATTTATACATATGTAGATTGAGCCTATACCTGTGGATGATGGCACCAGGAAAGAAGTTACTACTCAATTTTCAACTACAATGAAGATCAACCAGACATTCTACACAGATTCTAATGGACGTGACTTCATCAAAATGATGTATTAAATTTAATTATTGTCCTTCTATTTTATGTTACTATGAAAGATGTCATAACCTCTAGCATTGTTTCCTTTTTTTTTCTTAATGAATTTTATGTATTTATTGAAAATAAAGTTGTTTTGTAGATACGAGATTTTAGAACTGACTGGGATTTAGAAGTGAACCAACCTGTAGCTGGAAATTATCACTCAATATGTTTCATTAAACAACACCTCACAATCCACACGTCTATTTTCAGTTTATATTTAATCCTTTATTTTCTTAGATAATTTTTAGTGTCTCTTATTTCTTAGCCTTTCATTAGTTTTGTTAGGGTTCTAGATTTATCTTCCTAACAACTTGTCACCTAAATAAAACTTTCTATATGTTTCAAATAAATATACCATTTGCACTATTCTTCAAATGGATATTTTAAACAAAACAATGGCTTCCTATAATTCTGAGGTTAATTTTATATATATATATATATATATATATATATATATATATATATATATATATATATATATATATATATATATATATATATATATATATATATATATATATATATATATATATATATATATATATATATATATATATATATATATGCGCGCGCGCAAGACAGCGGTATGGAACTCTCAGTTTTGGTGGATCACTCAGTTGGTGGTTCCAGTTTGGTAGATGGTCAAGTAAAGCTGATGCTTCACAGGTTGGATCAATTATGAGCTATATTTCTCATCCCTCTGTTTTGACATTGATCTCTAGCTGCTTTTGCACTTCATTATATAGGAAAAAATGAATGTAAAATGATTGACATTTCTTGATTTTGTAATTTGGTTTTATATCGTTCTAGGAGGATGCTTCGTGATGATGCAAGAGGTGTTGGAGAGATACTTCATGAAACTGTTTGCATTGCTGATAAATGTGAAGTTTTAACTCTTAAGTACATCTTACCACAAACAAATTTACCGCTTCTTGCATAATGATTTCCATTTATATATATATATATATATATATATATATATATATATATATATATATATATATATATATATATATATATATATATATATATATATATATATATATATATGAGGACATTTTTAAGATATTCGATGAAGGTTTCCATTTATTTACTTTATCTTGTTAGAGATATGTCTGAATATTTTTTATGTTCAGTTGTACATTTTTTGCATTAAGATGTGGGTTCTATTTTTTTAATCTTATTGTATTCCTTTGATAGGTCTATGCGAGTTGTAATCCTTGCTTAGTATCTGGTCTCATCCTATTGCTGGTTATTAATTCATTAATATATGTTTTCCGTTTCCTGATGAAAAAATAAACTGATGAAAAAAAGAATAACCAGAATAACCAGCAGGACCTAACTAGACCATAGTACTTGAGGGAAGTTGAGAAAACAAGTTGTTGAACTTGTGGCTGCTTCAGCCCAATATGATTACCCCAAACTAGCATAAGAAATCATACATCTAAATTTTTTCACTATAATCATGTCCGTCTGTTTTGCCATCCCATTTTGTTGCGGAATACAACAAATTCTATGATGTTTTCAATTCAGTACATCAATTGCACCTACAATATTTTCCATTTATGTAATAGATTTATACCTTATATGTAGGCACATCAACAAGATAATGGATGGGCACGTGGATATTATGTAATGAAGAACATGCTTGATATTGTTGATACTTCTACTGTTGAAATATTCGATGAGGTAGTATAATTTAAAATATTTTTGTACTGTGTATATTTATTGAAAAACGTGTAAATTATTATTTTAATGTGTAGATGCTTAATTTATTGTATGTTGAACTTTTAGATATTTACAGACACGTCACACTATGAAAAAGAGACAATTGACCATATTCGCCAACTTTTGGCTCAAAGCTTTTTTTCTAAATGGTTGAAAATCAAAAAGCTGAGGAGCAAAACCTACAAAACCAAATGCAAATGGTTGAAGAGGATAAGGATATAGAAAATTTGCCAAAACAAAAGCGAAAGAAGAAGAAGAAACTTATGTATGAAGAAGAAAGTGACATGAAATATTATAAGTTGGTTGAATATTTTGTTATTAATATTATGACTTCTTAGTACAAAAATATGATTTTGTATACATTTTGATAAATATGAAAAATAGTATGACTTAGTACATAAAATATGATTTTTATGTGCATGACTTATATTATTTGAAATATTATGACTTCTTAGTACATGAAATATGAAGAAATGTGATAACTAAAATATGGTGTAATGTAGCATATGAAATAGGGTGTAAATGAAATTAAATATAATATAGTTTGTTCATTCACAAAGGGTGTAAATTAGCATGTATTTACACTCGATTTTTATTAAAAAAGAGTGTAAATTAGAATATATTTACACCCAATTTTTATTAAAATATGGTATAACTATGAACGTATTTACACCCAACTTTTATTAAAATAAGGTGTAAATAAGAATTTATGTAAACCTGATTTTTATTAAAATATAGTGTAAATAAGAACATATGTACATCCGATTTTTATTAAAATAGAGTGTAACTAAGAATGTATTTACACCCAATTTTTAATTAAAAAAAAGGTGTAACGTAGAACGTATTTACACATAGTTTTTATTTTAAAAAAAGGTGTAACGTAAAATGTATTTACACCCATTTTTTAAACGGGTATAAATGTGTTAGATATTTCTCACCTGATAAATATACACCCGATTTTTATTATATTTAATAGGTGTAAATTTAAGAGGGTTGATACTTTGTGGACTATGGATTGACATAAGCGATCGAACGAAGAGAAAACATCTACACCCTCCAGACATATTTATAAGCAATAAAAAAATTTTAGATTCATTGAATAAATGATATATCTAGTCATTATTTTATACCGGACACAATTATTCAATAAATTTTTTAAAAAAAATTATTGTTTATAAATGTGTCTGAAGGATGTACATATTAACATATTCGACGCATAGATGACTCACAAAAATAAACATTTACTCTTAACTAGTTTAAATATATAGTGAATTTGCTAGCTGCCAAAAGAGTGTTGAGGTACACCAATGAAACTATCCACTATGATATCTTATCTTCTAATTCCCTGATGCCAAACATGCTAGGATTGGAAACTTTCTCATATAGAGGCCGGTGGAGTGACAAAGTTGATAGAATGAGCACAAATGACTATCTATTCAAGTTTCAAGGATCATAAATATCTTGGTGCTTCAAGAAAAAAAAAATGTTATAGCCATATATCAAGCTATGAAGTTGAGTATGCGAGAGAATCTTTAGATGCTTGTTAGGAAAATCAGCTACAATTTCTCATGAATGAAGATCAGCACCAACATTGCACTCAGATAACAAGTTAGTTATCAATCTAGCAAGAAATCACATTTTCCATGAGAAAAGAAAGCACATTGAGACAAAATTCTGATACCTTAGAGATCAAGTTAATAAAGAGAAATTTATAGTGGAGTATTGCCATATTCAATGTCCTATTCAAGATCAATTTATTAAAGATGTCAAAAAAAAAAAACAATTTTTAAAGTTTAGGAGAGAAATTAGAATGGCTACATTTGATTAGTTTAGGATTAATAAGGATATTTGCTTAATGTTATCCTAAGACTAGTCAAAAGCTTATTATACAAGCATAACTAACTAGTTTTGTTTATGGTTATTAGTTTCTAAGCTAGGAGATTAGGTTATTAAAAGTTAGTAAAGATTAATCAACTTTACTGATTTACTTTCTCAATTAGGAAGGCAACTAGTAACACTTGATTTTTATCCAACAAAAGTTTCATAGATTGATTCATTGAAAGTTATGGAGCCTTGAAGACACTAAAATCTATATGTACTAGGAATATGACAAACACGATTAGCAAGTTAATCAACAAGTAATGGTAATGTGCTGTATTATTATATCCTCAAGCTCAACTGCCAATTATGTATGTCACTGTAGAGGATATGGATCTTCTCCTGCTTTTTTTTTTCTGCCCTCTCTCCTTTTCTAATATAATGGTTAACTAAAACACAAAGATAAAATAAAAATATGAAAGAGACAACAAAAAAAACAAATATATACAAATATATAGTTGATATTTATAGCTCTAAATAAAGTTAATTAAGAAAATAAATGAAGAATCACTTGTCTAACTTTAAATGAGGACCTCACAAGTGGACAATGAAATTAGTGTCCTCAAATTAATTGATCATAGAGTTGAATAATGAGTTTTTAATAAATAATAACACACTAACAATTAACATTTGCTTATAAAAAATATTTTCATTATAATATCGGAGAAGCTTTTTCATTATAATATCGGAGAAACAATAGTTTTGGTGTTTCTTCCGTCTTATAATAAGTGTTATTTTTCTTTTTTTGATCTTATATTTGTCAATTTAAAATATCAATATGATATTTATTATTTCTTTTCACTAACTTATCCTTATTTATTGTATTTAAATTTATATAATTATTTTACTATCTATTATTGATCTTACCTGATCAGACTTGGACCGTCACGACTGACTCCGAGTTAAAGTTTGAACGAGATGGGGGGTACCTGCAAGGCACTCCGATGCTAAAGTGAGTGGTAGTACGAGCAGGTAAAAAGTGTGTATATGGGTAAGAGAATGAATACCAGACCCTCTTGGAACAAAGGGTATTTATAGCCCCCAGCGCTGGGCCAAGGTCCCTTCATTAGGCCGACCAGGATTGGCTCAATAAAAGAACGGCCAGGTTCTACGTGTGTAGTGGGGACCCGCACATGGTCTCCTTCCTGGATGCTCTGCGAGAAGTACAGACGGACGAGGACGCGGTCTTTTCGGAGTTCAGACAATGGTGTAACGGTCATAGTCTGCCCTACGAGGAGGGTGCTCGATCTGGACTCGAGTTGGATTGTATGTGGTCGAGGGCGTTGCATTCGCGGGCAGCGGCGGGCACGGTTGTAGCTTCTGGTCGACGCGCCCCCTGTAGAGCCGTTTGGATTGGGCCTTCATTCTTGCTTTTGGGTCAACCCGGGCCCAGTCCAGAACAGGAGCTCCCCCAAGTCGTGGCTCCTGGAGTAGGAGTTACGACTTGATCTCAGCTCGCCTTTGTCACGGGGCCTCATGCTCGGCCAGGAGATTTGGTTCCCCGTGGTTGCTTGAGGAGCTTCCCCTGTGTTGTGTTCGTGAGATAATTCCTTTCGAGGAGTGCTCGGGGACTCTCGACGGGCTGTGTTCGTTGAGTACACGAGGCAACCCTTGGGAACCGTGACACCACCCTATTGAAGATAGAGCCATCATTGCCTAGGGGAGCTATGCGTCGAGGAGGGGAAGTTCGTGGTTCCCCGGGGTGACGTTTCGTATTCCACGTCATCACTATAAATAGGATCCTTGGGTCCCATAATATGTTTTTCCTCTTCGCGCTTCTCCTCCTTGCTCTGCCTTTGTTGCTGCTGTTTTTCCAGATTTTCCTAGGACCGCCGTGCTTTCCGCCGTCGATTTTCTTCTCCGCCGCCGTACCTCTTTCCTGATTTTCAAGTAAGCGTCTCATCCCTCATGTTTTTCTCTGTGGTAGATGATTTTTTCCATTATTTATATGTTAGAAAATCTGCGTCTGGGATTAGCCCCGGTACATTCGTATTTTTGCCTGGCATATCCATGTTTATGCCCGATGAACGCATGTTTGTGCCCGGTAAACGTATAGTTTAGGCATGTGACTCGTAATGCTGCCCGGGATCTTCATGATTCAGGGCGCCTAACTCGTGATATTGCCCGATAAACTCATAGTTCTAGGTTTTAGGATTCATGATATTGCTCGTCATATCCATATCTTAGGTCGACGTACTCGTGACTGGCCGGGATGTTGGCCCATTTAGGCAGTATGTAGGACGACTTGTCGTGGCATCTTGGCGTCGGGGAGGTGATACCAGACTTTTGTTCGAATCCTCAACATTTTAATTGTGTGTGGAGTATGACTCGGTTTGTCGTGCCCTTCTTCCCGTCAGTTATGGCGAGCGTATGGATTTGCTCCCCAATTGACCGGTTTCCTGTGCTTTGCAGGTAACAATGGCTGATGAACTGTGTTCCTCGGGGCGCAACGAGGTGGAAGACCAAAGCGCCGAGGAAAATGTGACTCTGATCGATACCATTGACGATCCTTTGCTAGAGTGGGTGGGTGCCGAGCCCAGAGGGATTGCTTCTGCTTATAGTCGGTGCAGTCGGAGCGCGTACACTATCGTCGAGCAGGGCGGTAGTCAGCCAGGCTTCCAGAAAAATTTTGTCGTCACCAGACCGTCTCTTAACGCGCAGATCTGCTCGGAGTTCTCCGAGTACAGGTTTCCTATGTATGAGATCACGTTTAAGGACCTTGGCCTAAAGCTCCCCTTTAGTGATTTTCAGGTCGGGGTCTTCAGTCATTTGGAGCTGGACCCCTCGCAGCTTCACCCCAACTCGATTGCTTTTCTTCGGGCATTCGAACTGACGTGTCGCTTTTTAAGGATTGGGGCGACCATACCTCTCTTCTTCAGAGTCTTCCATTTACAGCTCCAGTCTCGGGGAGGTAGGCACAGTTGGGTTTCCCTGAAACAATCGAAGAGGCTGTTCAGGATGTATATGGATTATGTCCGGGGGTTTAAGGACAAATGGTACATCGTGCGGCCGGTCACCCGAACTGCTCTAGAGTCTGTATACGAGGAAGAAACTATGGTGACCGACAATCATGAGGAGGCTCTTCTGGACGATGAGGGTCGCCCGGTGTTGGGGCGTGTAGCTAAGTTCCCCTTGCATTGGAGCTCGCGCCACTACGAGCATGGCACCAGGCATTACCATACGCCCGCGGGCGGGATGAGCACTGAAGATGAGGAGGCCTATGGTACCCTCTGCATATATGTCGACAGTTTCTTCCCTGCCCGGTGGGCCACGAGGGAGGGAAAGGACATTCTTAACGAAGATGGTTACCCGACCTTTGAGGCCCGACCTATAGACACAAAGGCGCTTGTGGAGTGTCAGTCTTACGGGCAGGCCGCGAACCTGCTAGGTTATTTTTTGTCTTATAGTCTTGTTCTAATTTCTTCGTTTGTTACTTGCTCGTAACTAACCCGGGTTTCTTGTTTGCAAGTCACATGGCTGGTCGGAAGGAGAGGCTTCTAAAGTTGACACGGGATAAGAAAGTCAACAAAAGAGTGGTGCGGGCTCCTCAGGCGACGAGGATGGGCCCGCCAACTAGCTTGGGAGATGCTTTTGGAGGGTCCCCGGACGCTCAGGATGTCGATCCGCATATTGATCTGATATCGAGGAAGAGGAACCGGGTAGAGAGCCAGTCGGAAGTCGGCGATGAGTCTGGCGCAGTGAGGTCCTTCGGCTTG
The DNA here is from genome assembly GCA_948472305.1 of Vicia faba. Classification (NCBI taxonomy): domain Eukaryota; kingdom Viridiplantae; phylum Streptophyta; class Magnoliopsida; order Fabales; family Fabaceae; genus Vicia; species Vicia faba. Next base: position 472,746,018 of record OX451739.1, read on the forward strand.
CCTCCCTGCTTTAAAGAGGAGGGCTTCTTTGAGGGGTTTCCCCTGACTGTAAGCGCCGATGAAGCTGATACTATTAGGCGGCTAAGTAAGGAGAGTCAGAGAAAGCATTTGGCCGCCAACATGGTCGGGATGGTCAAGATGGCCGAGATGGCCGTCGTCCTGGCCGAGGAGGGGGTAGACTCTGATCGTGTCAAAGAGCTGGAACAAGAGAAAGCTTCCCTTACTGCAAGCTCACGAAAGTCGAAGGCTGCCCTGGAGCGCTTTGAGGAGATGTTCTGTGAGCAAGCCGAGCTGCTGGCCGTGGAGAAAGAGAGCTCGGGGAAGGTTGCCGAGGAGAGGGACTAATTTCGTCTGGATCGGGAATGTTTAGAGATCGACAACGGGCGTCTTGCCAAAGAGGTCGAGGAACTGAAGGCCGCCATGCTCCCCGCCGAAGATGAGTCAGAGGAGACAGCTCCCTTGCGGAGTCGCTCGAAACTGGTTGCTCGTATTCAACTCCTTGAGACGGACTGTGTTGGCGCCTTGACGGATGGTTTTGAAGCCGCGGTTAGCCAGCTTACTTTGTTGAATCCCGACCTGAATACCGAAGGGGTGGGCTTCATATCCCAGATCATTGACGGCCAGATCGTGCCGCCGCCCGAGTCTCCTGTCGTTGACGCTGGTAGCCCTGGGGAAGTCTAGCCACGTAATTATAGTCGGTCCTGCGCGCCTTTTTATTGATGGTTGTTTTGGGGCCTGCATGCCCGTGCACATTTTTGGGCCTGCGTGCCCGTTCTTGTAATTTCCGAACATCGCCGGCCTTCTTGGTCGGTTTATTTCTATTTGTTTTTTGCTTGCAAACTTTTGAATGAATGTTCCTTCGACCTTATTTTTTGCCCGTGTTTATATTTTCATATATTGTGATAAATTTTGCCTAAGTTATGTCTCCGAGTCTTATCTGTGCTCGGCTGTCACTTTGTGGCAAATTTGCCCAAGTTTTTTCCTCGGGACATGCTTGTGCTCGGCTTGCTATTTTGTGGCGAATTTCGCCTAAGTTACAACCTCGAGGAGAGAATCTTTTCGACCCTTTGGATGGTCTGACGTACTTCGAGATGCGTCGATCGTGCAGAGTAAAGCCGCTTACTCGGGCGTATGACCCGGATTAGGGTCGCTTGCCCGTGGCGTGAACTGCCCATCGCGAGCTGGGTGTTCTGCCATACGGGTACTTCGACGATGGAGCTCGATTGAGGTGTCCATGTCGGGCATTGTCGTTCATGCTCGTTTGGATGAGCGACGTCATGTCGTTTGGGCGTAGATAGGGCCTGTACCTTGGTTTTTCTACGTGGTCGAGACGTTTCTCACCGTTGATCGAACGTGGATGTCCGACGGTGAGAGTCCTTGGTGTTAAGGGTTTTTAACTATAGTACTGCTTTAGTTTAGCAGCGTTCCAGGGTCGTGGTAGTGGTTCCCCGTCTAGTTGCTCGAGGTAATATGCCCCGGTACCTGTGGTGCCGTGGATGCGATAAGGCCCTTCCCAGTTCGCGGCCAATTTTCCTTCGTGGGAGTCTTTCTGGTTTCTTCGTAACACCAGGCTTCCGATTTCGAACTCGCGTTTTATGACCTTGTCGTTGTGGCGCAGGGCCACTCATTGTTTTAGGGTGGCCTCGCGTAGGGCCGCCCCCGATCGGATTTCCTCGACTAAATCGAGTTCGTCCCTAAGGGCCTCGTCGTTCATTTCTTCGTCGAGGAGATTTTCTGTCCGCCTAGATGGTTCCCGGATTTCTACTGGGATGACGGCCTCGGTGCCGTATGTTAGTCGAAAGGGGGTCTCGCCCGTCGTTGAATGGGGCGTGGTGCAGTATGCCCACAAGACACTGTGCAGCTCCTCGACCCAACCTCTTTTTGCTTCACCGAGTCGGCGTTTGAGTCCCCGGAGGATGACTCTGTTCGCAGCTTCGGCTTGCCCATTGGTTTGAGGGTGCTCGACTGAGGTGAAGTGTTGTTTTGTTCCCAGTTTGGTGAGGAAGTCTTGGAATCTGTGGTCGGTGAATTGGGTGTCGTTGTCGGTCACTAGTGCTCTTGGGATCCCGAATCTGGCGAGGATGTTTCTTTTGTAGAAACGGAGGATGTTGTGCGAGGTGATCTTCACGAGAGCCTCGGCCTCTATCCATTTCGTGAAGTAATCCACGGCCATAATGAGGAATTTGTTTTGGTAAGTTCCTTGCGCGAATGGGCCGAGAATATCCATCCCCCACCATGCGAACGGCCACGGGGACGACAGTATGCTCAGCTCGTGAGAGGGAGCGAGGTGCATGTCGTCGTGTCTCTGGCACTTGTCACACTTTTTAACGTGTTCCTTGGCGTCATGTTGCATTGTCGGCCAGTAGTACCCCGCTCGTAGGGCTTTCCTCGCCAAGGACTTACCGCCCATGTGTTGGGCGTTAATCCCTTCGTGTATCTCCCGCAGCACCTCGGGGACTGCGGACTCGGCGATGCATTTCAAGAGGGGGATGGAGAATCCCCTGCGGTATAGTTTATGCTCGAGCACCACGTAGGAGCATGCTCGTCGTTTCGTGATGGTTGCATCTGCCCGGTTTGCGGGGAGTTCGCCCTTCGTCAGAAAATTGTACACCGGGGTCATCCAGGATGAGGTATCTCCAATGGCGTGAACCTCGACACTAGTCGAGGACCTTTCGATGCTCGGTCGTGACAGGGATTCTTGTATGACGGATTTGTTCCCGCCTTTCTTTCTCGTGCTCGCGAGTTTGGACAATATGTCTGCCCTTGTGTTTTGCTCGCGCAGGACATGTGATATTTCTGCTCGCTCAAACTTCGTCATGTGTTTTTTGACTAAGCATAAGTATTCGATGGGGCTGTCATTTTTGGCTTGGTAACTCCATTGGACTTGGGAGGCAACGAGTTGTGAGTCTGTGAAGATTTGTATCTCGCGGTCTTCCAGGTCCTCGTCTAGCCTCAGTCCTGCGAGTAGGGCCTCGTACTCCGCTTGATTATTGGACGTCGGGAAGGAGAGGGTTAACGAGTGTTCGATCACTACGCCTTCCTCATTTTCCAGGAGGATCCCCGCACCACTTCCAGACGAGCTGGAGGCTCCGTCGACGAAGATGGTCCATTTGTGTTCCTTCCCGTCGGGCGGGTCGTGAGCGGTCATTTCCGCGATGAAGTCGGCCAGGGCTCGCGCTTTTAGAGCTTTCCTGCTCTCGTATTGAATGTCGAATTCGGAGAACTCTAAGGACCATTTCAGCATTCGGCCCGCCATGTCCGGTCGACCTAAAAGCTGTTTCACCGATTGGTCGGTTCGTACGATGACCGTGTGGGCCAGAAAATAGTGTCTGAGTCTCCTCGCTGCGTTGACGAGGGCTAGAGCCACTTTTTCTATCTGTTGGTACCTGCTCCCGGGTCCTTGCAGGACCTTGCTCGTGAAATAAACGGGTTTCTGCCCGTCGGTGGTTTCGCGGATGAGAGTCGCGTTGATGGCTTCGTTTGAGACGGCTAAGTATATGAATAATGGCTCCCCGTCGGCTGGTCGAGTTAGCACGGGTGGTTGAGATAGACTTTGCTTTAAGTGGCATAGTGCCTGTTCGCACTCCTCGGTCCATTCGAAGGCTGCTTCTTTGCGAAGGAGTCTGAAGAAGGGGAGGGCGTGCTGAGCGGACCTCGCGACGAAGCAGGATAATGACGTGAGCATGTCGTTCATGACTTGTATTGATTTCTTCGATGTCAGGGTCTGGAGGTTGGAGAACGCCCGACATTTATCGGTGTTGGCTTCAATTCCTCGTTCTGTTAGGTAGAATTCGAGGAATTTCCCCGCCTTTACTCCGAACGTGCATTTTCGGGGTTGAATCTCATCTTACATTGTCTTGCTTGGGCGAAGACTGCCTTGAGGTGTGCTGCATGATCGGTGTCTGCTCGAGATTTGACGATCATATCGTCCATGTAGACTTCGAGCATGTCTCCAATATGCTTGTGGAAAACCCTGTTCATCATACGTTGGTAAGTTGCCCCGGCGTTTTTCAGTCCAAAGGGCATTACGTTGTAGTAATAATTTCCCGAGCTGGTCATGAAAGCCGTGCAATGTTTGTCGCCCATGGCCATCGGGATTTGGTTATAGCCCGAGTAAGCATCCATGAACAACAACGTTTTGTAGCCGGCCGAGTTGTCGACCAGCATGTCTATATTAGGTAAAGGGAAAGCATCTTTCGGGCAAGCCCAGTTGAGATCGGTATAGTCAACACACATCCTCTATTTTCCATTATTCTTTTTAACAAGTACAACGTTCGACAGCCAGGTTGAATACCGGGCTTCAGAAATAAAATTTGCCTCTAGGAGGTCTTTTACAGCCTTTTCAGCAGCCTCTGTTTTCTTTGGAGACTGCCTACGCCTACGTTGTACTACGGCCTTAGCGGTAGGATCTATGGCGAGACGGTGACAGGCGACCTCAGGGTCGAGTCCGGGCATCTCTGCGGCGCTCCAGGCGAACAGGTCAGCATTCTCGCGCAAGCAGGCTTTGATTTGCTTCCTGGCCAGGTCGGGGAGGTCGATGCTAATTTTTACTCCTTTGCTCGGGTCTGCGCCGAGGGGGACAAGCTCAAAGTCCCCGTCCGGTATTGGTCGGAGGGGAATTTGCTCGCCGTTGAGAGGTTCATCCTGGTCGAAGCGAGCATCCAGAGCTATAGAGTCGACCTTTGGTGGAGCTTTATGGGCTTCCTCCTTGGCGGGCTTTAGCTTGTCGGGCTCCTGGCGTGTTGTTGATGGTCTTTTGGCGGGCCTTGTCCCGACGTCGACAGTGTCGCGCCCCTTAGACGTGGCGTTGAAACACCTCTGAGCAGCGGCTAGGTCGCCCTGGATGGTAGCTACCCGTGCCCTTTTGGTGTAGAACTTCATCTTTAGGTGGACGGTGGAGGGCACCGCTGTCAGTTCTGCCAGTGTTGGTCTCCCCAGGATGCAGTTATAGAGGGACGGGTAGTCGATGACGAGGAAGCGTACTTTAACCTGCCTTGTCGCCGTACCTTCGCCGAAGGTGACCATGAGCTCGACGTATCCTCAAGGCTTGGGGTCGAGCCGTTGAATCCTTGTAAGTCCGACCCTACATACGGCGAGATATGTGAGTCGTCCAGTTGCAGAGTTCAGAACAATTGGCTTTACATTACGTCGACGGAACTTCCTTCGTCAACGAGGATGCGATGCACATCGAAGTTGGCCATTCTTGCCCTTATCAGCAGGGGAATGACTGCGTTGGGGGTTCCCTCGGGGAGTTCTTCCAGGTAGAAGGTGATGGGCTCCGACCTACCTTTTACCCTCTCAAATGTCACTGTTTGCGGAGGTGCTGCGTCGACTAGTTCATCCAGCTTCCTTTTATCCGAATTGATAGTCAGGTCGTTGAATCCTCCGCCATTGATGACCATGGCGGAGGGGAAATATTCCCACCTGCTGTGTGTTATGAGCGGCTCCTTCAGGTGTTCGGGGACGTTAAAGTCCTCGGGTCTGGTGACGGAGAAGGCGGTCTGGACGGGGACCGACTCGTCAGATGGTCGGGCGTCTTCCTCCGGTTCTCTTGCTTCCCGAGCGTCACGACGAGGAGCGTCGTTTCGCCGGTATTGTGCGAGCCTCCCTCCCTTGATGATGGTTTCAATGGCGTCCTTGAGGTGGACGCAATCTTCTGTCAGATGACCATGGCTCCTGTGGTACTGACAATATTTGCTCTTGTCTGCTCCGGGCTTGGCGGGAGCAGGTCGGGGACGTTTGACGCCGCCGTCTTTGAAGTCCGTGTTGGCACACTCCGCCAAAATGCGCTCGCGGGAAGCTGTGAGCGGAGTGTATTCGGTAAAGCGCCCTGAGAGTCCTCTTTGCTCTCGGACTTCTCGGGGTTTGTCTTCTTTTCTTTTCTCCCCGGTTCGTCGAGGAGGAGCAGCTTCCTGGCGCGGGTTGCTGCTGGATCCGCGAGTCCTGGGGTCTCGGGCTCTGTTGGCCGCCTCCCTCTCCTCGTAATCCATGTACGCCCGGGCCTTCTCGATGAGGGCGTCGAATGTTCTAGGTGGCTCAATGCCCACGGCCTTTCTGAATTTCGTGCCGGGGAGGAGCCCCCTCTCCAGTAAATATCTTTTCATGTGGTCCGCACAGGGGACCTGTATAGCTTCACAGTTGAAGCGATTGATGAACTCTCTCAAGGTTTCATCTTGTCTCTAGATGATGGCCTCGAGAGTCGCCTCGGTCTTTGGGTGTCACCGAGATGCTGTGAACAAACTGATGAATTGGTTCTTCAGGTTTCGCCACGAGGTGATTGATCCTGGGGCGAGGCCTTTATACCAGTCCATTGCTGCCTTTCTGAGGGTCGTGGAGAACATCCGGCATTTGATGGGTCCCCCAACGTTGTGGTAGTGCAGCATGGCCTCGAATCCGTCTATGTGGTCGACCGGGTCCGCGACTCCGTCGTATTCCTTCAGATGTGGAGGCTTCTCCATGCCCGGGGGAATGGGCGCCTCCATGATGGCCTGCGACAGGGGACCGCGGGGGTCGTCCTCGTCACTTCGCTCCGAGGACAGGGATGGGGACCTGTAATACTGTCGGGCACGACGGTCCTGGTCATGTTGGGCATCTCTCGAGCGCGGTGCTCGTTGGTTGATTATTCCATGCCCGTCTTCGGAGTGTCTTCTTTCTTTTCTTGTGGGGGCGTGGCCGCGTCCCCCAGCTTCGACGATGGGTTGCCTCTCCAAAGGGGGCCGTCTCCCCGAGGATCGGGGTGACGGGCTTCGAGAGGTATCTCCGTAGTGTCTCCGCGGGGGAGACGGGAAATGTACCTCCGTTACTCGAGGAGGTGGAGTCTGGGGCCTCTGGTGCCTCCTCGGGGGTCTTCGATCGTCTTTAAGCGCCCTCAATCTTTCCCCTTGGGCGAAGATGAGGTAATTCGTCTGGCTGATCGCCGCGAACAGCGCGCGGGTTATGGCATCTGCCCCGGCGGGGATAGGGACTTCCTGAAACTGAGCAATCCGATGGTTTGTGGGAGCTGCATTGTCTTCTTCGAGCGGCGGAGGGACCGAGGAGGACGATGCAGTAACTCCGTCGCGGTGGATTGAGGGGCCGGGGCCGGTCGACACAGGGATGGTGTTATGACCGGGGTTGTCGGCGTTATCAGGGTGTCCATTTTTATTCGCGAGGCCGTTGTTGGTGTCGACGACGCGAATGTTTTGTTCATCACGAACTTGGTCATCCATGACGGTGATAGTTGAGTTGAGCTTTGGTCTTCGAGTTTTTGCAAGACGGAGAAGTTAGTTTTCCACAGACGTCGCCACTGATCTTACCTGATCAGACTTGGACCGTTACGACTGGCTCCGAGCTGAAGTTTGAACGAGATGGGGGGGGTAGTACCTGCAAGGCACTCTGATGCTAAAGTGAGTGGTAGTACGAGCAGGCAAAAAGTGTGTATATGGGTAAGAGAATGAATACCTGACCCTCTTGGAACAGAGGGTATTTATAGCCTCCAGCGCTGGGCCAAGGTCCCTTCATTGGGCCGACCAGGATTGGACCAATAAAGGAACTGCCAGGTTCTACGTGTGTAGTGGGGACCCGCACGTGGTCTCCTTCCTGGATGCTCTGCGAGAAGTACGGACGGACGAGGACGCGGTCTTTTCGGAGTTCAGGCGATGGTGTAACGGTCATAGTCTGCCCTACGAGGAGGGTGCTCGAGCTGGACTCGAGCTGGATTGTATGTGGTCGAGAGCGCTGCGTTCGCGGGCAGCGGCAGACACGGTTGTAGCTTCTGGTCGACGCGCCCCTGTAGAGCCGCTTGGATCGGGCCTTCATTCTTGCTTTTGGACCAACCCGGGCCCAGTCCAGAACAATTATTAATAAGATTATTTTAATAAATAAGATTCATTTTATCATTGAATTCAATATAATTTATTATCATTTTAAAAAATGTGAAAATCTAAAAAAAAATATATATATATTTATGATGAGACGGAGGGAATAGAATGTTTTATTATATAATTCTATATTTAAATTATTGTGGTGTGATGGTCTCCTGAATGTCCGGAATATCATTCCTTAAAGCTAGTTTTCCTGCCTCAAATATTCTTTTTGGAAAGCTCATCTTGTTTGAGTGCATTAGCAGCAGCTACTTGTAATATAATTCCTTCATATTATTGCACAATATCACACATTCTTCCCCTTCCATGAGACATTTGATCAACTCAACAATTTCTACCCTTTCCAAAATGCCATTTTCATGAACTCTTGGCCTAAATCCCACTATTAGGCCCTCACGGTTTGGATACTTTGAGATCAATGATGCATTTCCTCATCGTTGGGATACTCGTTAATTATAGACAGTTATTTATTTTCATTAATAGTTTTTGGTTTTTAATTAATAATTAGTAACAGTTATGGGAAAGTTATGAGACAGTTATGGGTGATGTGAAAAAAAAAAATAAGGAAATCATATGTTAGAGGGACATCCAAAAAATATTTGAGTGGTTAATTGGTTTGGGAGAGACTAGACTCTCTAATTTCTAGAGGTTGGTTTATGTGTCAATTGTTAATTATAAATAGTTTGTACTTTAGTATCGATTCCTATTAACTGATATCAGAGCAGTTCTGATCCGAAGCAAAAAAATCACAACAGAGAAAGATGGACATGCCACAATTTGACGGCAGCAAAGATACTTATTGGTGGTTGATTTATATTGAGAAGCATTTTGATGTTGTGGGAACACCAGAAAGTGAAAAGTTGCCCGATGCAGTGAAAGCCTTGAGAAACTATGCTCTCAAATGGTGGTAGTGGTGGAGTCGACGCCATCTACAAGCGAATTGGCAAATATTTCTGATTGCGCTGCTTTGACATTTTAAGCCAGAGTATAGAGACCTCCTTCCTATATCCTATGAAGAAGAGGAACTTGAATTGAAATCGAAATCATTGGCAACTCACACATTCAATCTTCAACAAGAAGAAACAAACCAAGGAAATTCCCGTCTCATTCAGATAACAAAAGAAAGAAATGAGGAAAAAGGTAGAAATTGCAAAAGTATAAGATGGCCAAAATTCTCTTGTCAATGTCATCGTCGAAAAGCAAGTGACAAAAGAAGACTTTTGTAAATTTCTTGGTATCAACAGACACTTTGATGAGCATGACAAGAGTATGGTGTCTGAATCGAGGACAAGACTGTCTAGAACAATTGTCAGAGAGAGAAGGGCTTCACTCAAGTTGGACATCGTAGCGCCTCCAGGTCTAGACGAGTCCTGGGTGAAGGGTGCATTATCCTCTAGTTTGATCAAACCAGCGTTGTTAATGTCTACTGCTGTCATACTATGTTTTTTGGTCAGACAGACCACTCAAAACAGAGTGTATAATCCAGGCATAATTTATCATGCTTTACGTCTTACTCTATCACTCTACTTCAAGTTATGGGATCCTGGTGGACACTTTGTTATCCTTCGTCTTCACCTTGAGGACAAGGTGATAGATTAGGGAAGAGTATGGTTAGTTATAGGCAGTTATTTATTTTCATTAATAGTTTCTGGTTTTTAATTAAAAATAATTAATAGCAGTTATGGGGTAGTTATGAGATAGTTATGAGTGATGTGAAAATAAAATAAGAAAATCACATGTTAGAGGGACATCTAGGAAGTATTTGAGTGGTTATTTGGTTTGAGAGAGACCAAGCTCTCTAATTCCTAGGAATTGATTTATTTGTCAATTGTTGATTATGAATAATTTGTACTTTGGTATCGATTCCTATCAGATACTTTAGGAAATATAATTTCATATTTTCTCATGGTTATGGTTAGGATACTTTGAGGGTTTGGGTAGCAAGTGCTACACTTTAGCCTCAGTAAATCCGATGAAAACGTAAAATTAGAATGTTCATCCAACATTTTGTAGTTTGCTACTAGGTAAGAGGGTGCTATAAGCACAAATTTATGACTATTTCAAACAACAAATTACTAATTGTTCATCTTAATAAAGAGCTCCTTAGGCATCAATAATAATGAGCTTAAAATTACAAATCATAATCATTATTGCATTCCAAAGAAGAAACAAAAAGACTAGAGTGGTTTTAAAGCAAATAGAGGCTCAAAGACAGTGTAGTAGCTGCTCCAGGGTAGTATATATAGGACAACAAGTTGAATTCCTTAGCAAAGTCTAGTGCTTCAACTGCAAGAGAATCAACTATCAAAGCCACAATGTGTATCCTTAAAAGCATCTCCATTGATTCACTCATGAGCAACAACAAGCACTTGTTTACCAACATTTCGACCACTAAAAAGGCCAACCAAAGCTGCAGGACCATTCTCAAGACCCTCAGCAATATCTTCCACATAAACAATTTTCTCTTCTCTTATAAGAGGCAAAACAAACTCTAAAAATTTTGTATAAAGGTGATAGTATTCAAATACACCGAAGCCTTCAATTCGAATCCTCTTATATATGATATGTGTCAAATTCGTTACACCTTCAGGTTGATCAAGATTATACTGTGAAATCATTCCACAGACGGGTATGCGACCATGGACTCTCATATTCAGGAGCACAGCATCAAGTGTCTTTCCCCCAACATTCTCAAAGTAAATGTCAATGCCTTCAGGAAAGTATCTGTAAATGTTAATATCCGTTAGTTATTAGTGTCTCGTGTTACTAAAACTATGAAGTATTAACACAACTCTGATATTGAGTGTAATTGCAACTGACAGTGATGTGTGTTTTGGATCGGACACACCTTTAATATAGTGTCAATGCTACATAAGTAACTAATCTTTTATGTCAAAAAACAAAGTGAATTACAAATCAAGCATAAAACTTTTGAAAACATACCTTTTCAAAGCTGCATCGAGGTCTGGTTCTTCTTTGTAGTTAAAGGCTTCATCATACCCAAATTTATTCTTCAACAGATCCACCTTTTCTTTAGTTCCAGCACTTCCAACTACATAGCAACCATGCAACTTAGCGAATTGGCCAACAAGCTGACCAACAGCACCAGAGGCAGCAGAAACAAAAACATTCTCTCCTTTCTTGGGAGAGCCTACTTCAAAGAAACCAGCATAAGCAGTCATTCCCGGCATACCTGTACTCAAACAAAAACAAAACATACATCAAAAGACACAACACAATCACAAAATAACATAATATAAACTGAAATTGTTGAATACATACCGAGAATTCCGGTATAGTAAGAAAGTGGAACATCAAAATGCTCAATTTTGAAAAGTATTTGAGCTGCAGGAATCAAACTATACTCTTCCCATTTAGTCATACCCCAAACTAAATCATCTTTCTTATAATCTGGATCTCCAGATTCTACAATTTTAGACACTCCAAGTCCTCTCAGTGGCTGCAATTACCCATTACTTCAGATTCTTTTATACAAAATAATGATGAATATATAATAATAATAATAATAATAATAATAATAATAATTATTATTATTATTATTATTATTATTATTATTATTGATGAAAGAGATAGTATTATGACGTACCAAACCAGGTGTGAGAGCACCGAGTCCTGCAGTAGAATCCTTGGTCATGAGAATCCGCATGTAAGGATCACAAGACAAGTACAGATTTTTGAGCAGAACAAGATCGTTGGAACCTTCTGGAATCTTAAGAGTTATGGAGTTGTCAACTACGTTCATGTCTGATTCTTTAGGAAGACCAGTAACATAGTCTGTGAGAATCACTTGCTTGTTCTTCACTTGTGCCATGTTTGGAATTGTGTAACAAATGTGTTCACTGTTGGTTGTGTTGTTGTGTAGTGTGGTGTGATGTTTGTGTTGTTCTTTCTCGCTGTGTAGCGTACGTAAGAGTTATGTACAAGGTAAAGCATGTACCTTCGATAATACTGGCCACACATTGTTATGTAATATTTACCTAACCAATTTTTATTGGTAATAAAAAAAGTCCTATAATTTTCAACGTGGAGAGAGATATGCCAAGTAAAAAAGAAGTGCGGCCCCCATTATATTAGTCTTTTTAGGATGACATTTAGCCTGTTTTTTTTTCTAGAATTTTTTTTTACATCTTACAAAGTAAACAAAAAATTTATATATTTTTTCAAAATCGAAAATATATTTTCGGTGTTTATTTTTTTTTTGTTAAATCTTGATTAGAAATCAAAAATACATATGTAAAGTAAATCATAAATATACTTTGGGTTTCAGTGCAGAAAGTACCAGCAATACTTATATTGACAGTGGGTATTTTTGCGCGTTATTTCGCATTGAATACAAAGATGTATACAATAAAATATACTACAAAGACATATAGAACAAAGACATATATAAATATATAGCAGTAAACAGTACAAAAGGTGTTTGTAGTCAATATAGGTGGTAATCTAAAATATTATTCAAATATAATAAAAAATGATAACCAAAATACATATACAATAGCAAAGACTACTGGATATGGCAGACTCTGAGTCGGCATGTCACCCTCCCGGCATTCCTCTACTTCCTCCTGTAAAGCAGAGCCTCCTGGGCCTCCGTCGTGATGGCATCCAGAACACCTCTAACATCGGATACATCAAGAAATAATCCTATATCAATACCCGCCTGCACAATCTCCATGATACGACGACACTTAGGCAACACATTAGTGGCATGATCGGTCCTAGCCTGCTCCTCCTCTAGAATCTCCCGATGATCTAACCTCTGTGGGTTTCCTAGAGCATCATGTAACAGGTATGGATGGGACACTCTGAAGAACCATATGATATAATTGTCCATGTAGCTTCAGTCATGTGGAGCAAAGGTACTCTGGGTCTCATCTGGATTAAGATGATTCTCATAATCATCAAATAAGGCATCCATATCCCTATGTTTCACCATCGGAGGAGCAAATCAGTAGGATCCCAGAGAATGTATTGGGTATACCCGGACTGACGCATGACATGCTCAGGTATATAAGCAGTCGTCTTGTGTGATACGCAAGACAACCATCCCGTAAATAGTGCAACATCGCTAAATGGTATCGTGACACGATGGTCGACGTATGAATGGAAGTGTATATCCTCAAACACCAGCCGATTAATATACACCCAAAATGACTGTGTTGCCTGGTTCCCTCTGAGCGGGTCGTAAGCAGTGGCATGCAGCTTATCTTCAGTATAATGTATAGCAAGTGACCAACATGAGATGCAGTGGAAGTGTTGTAGGATCCAACCCTGAAATAACAATAATAATTAATTAGTAACAGAATCACAATAATTAAAAAACGCCACAAAGACCAAAAAATTCACCGTCAGGAGTGTGATGTTGCCGATCATCTGATTTGTCTTCCACTTACATCCTTCAGACAGTTTTGTATACAAGTACACCAAATAAGCAGCCCCCCCAATTCCACTGGTGGATCTGCCCAAAATCATCAAAGTATCTCAAGTACATCACATTTGTGTAAGTGGCACTAGTGTCCACAAAAATTTATGTGCCAACCAAAAACAAAAGGTATGCTCTTATAGAAAACCTCTATTGTATGGTAACCTGCTTAGGATCACCATCAACCTCTCGTGCACGCCTTATCTCATATGTGAACACCGTTTTCAAATAACTATATCTGACGTGGGAACCACGGGTGAAGTCCATCTCAGCCATGGCACTCTCAGGGGTAACTCCCAATTTCTCTACTGACATATCCAACGTCTCCTCTTTGCCAATCCTGTCATGATCTAAAAATGTCCCTCTAATCGGAAGATACAGCAAAGACGCGGTGTCGTTCACTGTGATTGTCATCTCACCATGTGATAGATGGAATAATGACATCTCATGGTGCCACCTCTCAACAAAAGTGTTAATCATACCCCAATTAACAATGTTATAACCACACTTAGTCAAATCTTTCAATTCTGTAAGCAGCAATAGCTCATCAAACTATGGCTCAAGAGGGGCTTTGAGTTTACTGATCTTCCGCTCATGATTAATAACCTTCAGCGAATCACGTTCCTGCATACATGGTTTGACAAAATTCATTCAACAAAAATCCATAATAAAAATGTAATAGAAGGAACAATTCAAAATCCATATCTCTTCGTTCCATATATGTCTAGCAACATGGTCCACGTACAGAGGCAACAGAGATAAATCAGACGATCATCCTCCAAAAACTCGAGGTGCCACAGGTGTCGGCTCAGGGGCCTGAGATGTTTGGGGTGCCGCCTCAGGTGTTGTGTATGACTGAGGGTGGGCATCAGGTGTCGGCAGTGTGACCTCTGGTGCCGGCTGGGAACCGGATGTCTCTCCCGCCTCAAATACCATCAGGGAAGAAGTGCGTCTACGAAAGGACGGAAGGGGGAGGGATAAACTGGAAAATGTCGCCTATTGTGGGAGGACGATGAAGTCGGAGTAGAAACAGGAACATCAGAGGCTGAGGTTGTAGTATGAGCATCCGACACAGCTTGTCCAGAGGCAGAATGAGCTTGGGATGCCTAATTCTTTCCCTCCGCACAGAAGCATGTTATACAAGCATGTTGTGCCTCAACCTAGATGGTCTCTCAGCCATTACTCCTGTAGAAGTACAACACAAACGTTAACATATCAGGACTAATGTTCAAAATGAAGGGAAAAATAGAAACAGACTAAAACTGTAAATGCATTTTCGATTTTCTTCAACGTTAAAATGAAAATCGAAAATACATTTATGGTACGGCCTGAAATTTCAGAGCTTCTTCAATGGAAAAGCAGAGCCACAAATGACCTCCAAAAAATGTTCATTGATCATAAAAATGAGACTTCCAACACTTTTCTAATGACTCTTAATACTGAAAACACACAAAACTCTAAAAATCTTAAAATAACTTACAATTGATGATTCCTCTTGATTGAACGTGGTTGAACAATTGAGTTAACTGGTGTGTTACGATTGATACAATTATGAAGCCCAGAAATCGACCAGATAATATCTTAATTTCTCCAAATTACTGAAGCCTGGGACACGACTGGATAACAATATAAAATACTACGAATCATGGAATCGACTAGATAGTGGTATATCTCAAAATCAAGCTATGAAGCCCGGAAATCGACCGAATAATATCTTAATTTCTACAAAATACTACAAAGTCTAGAATCGACCAGATAGTGGTATATCTCAAATTCAAGCTATGAAGCCCAAAAATCGATCGGATAATATCTTAATTTCTACAAAATACTACGAAGCCTGGAATCGACCAGATAGTGGTATATCTCAAATTCAAGCTATGAAGCCTGGAAATCAACCGGATAATATCTTAATTTCTCCAAATTATTGAAGCCTGGGACACGACCAGATAATGGTATAAGACACCGTGAAGCCTGGAGCACGACCAGATAACGGTATAAGACGCTGTGAAGTCTGGAGCACGACCAGATAGCGGCAAGAGACACTGTGAAACCTGGAGCACGACCAGATAACAGTATGAGGTACTGTAAAGCTTGGAATTCGACCAGATAGCAGTTTACTCGGCCAATTACTATTGAAGCCTGGAAATGACCAGATGTTAGTATGCCTTAAATTCAAGTTGAAACTCGGATGCAATCGGATAACAACTTAATTCCTTCTGAAACCTGGAGCACGACCAGATAACAGTTTTTGAGATTGCAAAGCCTGGAGCACGACCAGATAGCAAGTTTAATCTCATCTCCCCAATAAGTCGTTGTGAAACCTGGAGCACGACCAGATAGCAGTCAGTCTTATTATCCTCAGCAAATCACTGTAAGGCCTGGAGCACAACCAAATAGCATTTCATTTTCATCTCCTCGACTAAGAGATGATTCCCCAGTAGAATAACGGACAACTGAAGTTCCTAAAATTCCATTTCTCCCAAAACAGAGACCAACATTTCTCAGCAGATTCCTCCTTAACGACAGGAACAGAATTCTCATCAAAGGAATATCTTGGGAAATCAACATCCTCTAGATGGCATCTTTAAGCCCATCTCTGGTGACCTTCTGTCATCTCCTCCAAATGGAATATGTAAGCCCATTCCCGATACTACCTACACAGTCCATCACCATCTCAGACGAGTGCAAATTTCTGGGCACTCTAGTGTTCAATCATCTTCCACCTTCAGATTACGAAAGGCAGACAGCCAATCTACATCCTCAGGTTTAAGAAGATTGTGAAGGAGTAAGAAAACACTTAGAAGGGGGGGTTGAATAAGTGACTCTTTTTTGTTTCAAAACAAAGCTCAAACAATAATGGAATAACACAGTTATTTTTATCCTGGTTCGTTTGAACTCAAACTACTCCAGTTCACCCGCCAAGGTGATTTCACCTTTCTCAACAAGGACTTAATCTACTATAATCAAATGATTACAATCACACAACAACTGTTGTGACTAACAATGCACAAGTAAACTTACAAGTGACTAACACCACTAAGACTTAAATCTAGTCCTAGTCTGCTTGAGAAATCTGACCAAACTTGGTCTCTCAAGGAACAAATACAGGAGTTTAATATTTACAGATAATGAAATAGAGTTTGCTTCTAATCAAGCTATATCACAACTATGATTTTTCACTTAGAATATAATACACAAATTGTATGAACAACGAGTTTGTGAGCTTTTGGATTTTTCACGTAGTTTCTTGTTTGAACGTTGTTGTTGGGTTGCAATAAATGTCCTTCTACTTATAGTAGGAACAATAAGACCGTTACTGCCTTCAGAGAAGATGGAGAGCATTAAATGCTTTGCGTGTATCCTTGCAATATTCCATTTTCCAAGAAACTAGTTGTAGGCACTTGAGTGCTTTCAGCCGTCTTTGCATTAATGAGCAAACGTCCGAATGTAAGAACGTGTTTCCTTTGCTTTGACAAGACAAGTTGGTTTAAACGTTGTTTCAGAATTTGCTTCCAATGTCTTTTAGTCAGAACATGCTTCATTCAATTTCTGAGCAGAGCGTTGCTTGCTAAGAACTTTGAACAGTGCTTGCTTTCAAGTTATCTTCTGAATCAAGGAGCCTGCTAGAAGTTAGAATATATTTTTAACAAGTAAAGGTTCTTACCAGAGTCAGCAGATGCGTTTGAATAAAAAGGTTCTTTTATCAAAGAACTTCTTCATAATCTTTGCTTAGTACTTTAGAATGTTTTCTGTCAGAATATTAACTAATACATTCAAAACACATTCATTAGAGAATAAATTATCTTAAATATAATTTAGTTATCATCAAAACTCTTGAGATAGGTCAGAACTAATCTTGTTCTTTCAATCTCCCCCTTTTTGATGATGACAAAAAAACTATTTTAGATAAAGAAAAGAAACGGATTAAGAGATAAGAATCTCCCCCTGAAATGAATATTTCTATGCATAAGACATCATGAGATTATTTAGTCAGAGTAATACACAGCCTTCTTGAATTTCTTCAAAACTTCTTCAAGAAGATAAATCTTAGCTGGAATATTCTTTCAGAGTTAAAGTGATACCTGCAAAAAAAAATTCTTTTACACAGAAGGAATTCTTGCAAATTTGTTAGAATGTCTGAGACTTAGTCCCATAACTGTTAAACAGTGATTAGTTTAAGAATGCACATTTTCTCCCCCTTTTTGGCATAATCAAAAAGTGTAATAAATGAGAAATTTTGAAAGATTTCATAAAAAAAGGTTAAAAATAGATATCCATAAGTACAAACAAAACATCTAAATAAGAGACAAAAAGAACTAGGATTTCTTAGAGACAAGAGCCATCAGAAGATTCTTGATTTCAGAGGCAGATTCGTTTTGCATTGCCATCCAGTTCTTGATCTCTAGATTTGTTTGATCTTGCTTATCCATGCGTTTATTCAAGACTTCATTCTCCTTATTTAGCTCTTTTAGAGTGTCCATAATGAGTGAGGTAGGAGCAGAAGATGATGAAGCTTCAGTAGAAACAGGGTCAGAAGCAGCAACTGTTGAGTCAGACTTCACAAAGGTGGAAAGTAGAGTACCCATATCTATTTCAAGAGTTGGCACGGGTTCAGGTTCAGCCTTAACTGAAGGTTGATTTAATAGAACAATAGCCATAGGATTTGAATCTTCAGAGGATTCTTCAGATTCATCTTCTGATATGTCCATCTTATCAGCTGGTGTATCAGCAATCATTAGCGAAGACTTCTTATTCCAAGTGTCAGCAGCTTCTGTCTTGAAAGCATGCAGAAGTTTGGAAAAGTTGTCCAGCACCTGAGAATGGCACAAATCCTGTAACTTCCGTGATTCAGCAACCAAAGTTCTTCTGAAGGTTTCCCATAGAAGATTTGTTGCTGTTGTGTTCACACTTCTGGAGCAATCTTCTTTCAGCGGTTGTAACCATGCTTAAACATTTGTGATAAAATTCTGAAACAAAGTATTTACATCTGGCTGAACAGGTTTAGGGACAGCCGTTCTGTAAGTTTTGTTTTTCAAGAATTGTAGAGATTGAAAGTCCACTACAGTTCTTAAAAAGCTATTGGGTTCAGGATTATTTGTAGGTTCAAGTTCAGGTTGGTTAACACAAATATGAGGTTCTCATATTTCATGAGGTACGGATGGTTCAGCAGTTTCAGTTTGTTCAAAAGGTTGTTGTTCTGGAATTTGAGGAGTTGAGAGTGGTGTTGTATGTTGTGGTGAAGTGGATGGAGTGACATCAGGAGAAATTATTATTGTATAAGCAGGAGTGGAAATGGGATTTTGAGGCTGTGGTTGATTCATAGCAAAAATATTCTCATGTGGTAGGTTGAAAGGAGGTTTTATGGTTGCTAGGGGTTCATTTATCCCTGGAATTCTCCAAGAGTCAGCATCATACCATCCAGTGGGTCTGGGTGATAGAGGTCTGGGAGGGGGTCTTGAAAAATGTTCAGCAGGAATAGGTTGAAAAATAGATGGTTCAGGGGGTTCTGATTGAGAGGGTTCTGATTGGCTGTCAGAATGTTCATCAGAGTCAGAATCACTTAAATCTGTTGAAAACTGATTTTTAGGAGGGTTGTCAGCAAGGGGTTCAGATGGTAAGGTCAGATCAATGTCGACATCTAAGTCTCCTAAGGTTTGGGAGGGTTCAGCAGATGCAGATACATTTTCAGAATCATAAACAGGTATAGTTTTAGCATGATTACCTGTCTTCTTTTTCTTCTTTTGAGGAGTGTCAGAAGGTCCTTCTACAGCTTTTCTCTTCACAGATTCTTGGACAACAACATCAGGAGTAACTTGATTTCTTCTTTGAAGCCAAGCTGGATCAATGGGTGATCCTGTTTCTTTGCAGGTCTCAAGATAGTGCAAAACCATACGAGGATGCTCCCCTGAGTTGAACATAGGAAAGTCAGCAATATGAATTCTTCTCCTCTTCATAATAGTTGACACACATGGAGTGGGTTCCACCAACAGTTTGTCAATGATTTTCCTTTTCAGCAAGTTCTTTCCAGTCATAGTCTTACCACATATAGGTTCAAGCTCCCCCAGAAGATTTGCTTCTTTTAGGTGAGCAATAAGACCATTCTCAGTCAGAATGTCTGATAATAACCTCCCCATAGGAATCCAATTCCTCTTTGATTTGGGGTTCTTCATCCTTTCAGCTTCTCTGGTTTCTTTGACATGGTTCCAGAGATGTTCAAAAAGCAGGTAGGGCAAATCAATTTTGACATTGGTTCCAAGGCAAAACAACAAATATTGTTGATCAGCGTTGATGTAATCAGGAGAACTGGTGTCTTTCCTGTGGTGAATACATCCATGAATAATCCTTGCCCAAATCTTATATTTGTCTTTCAAGTCCCTGACTTTAGAGGAACCTTGATCGTTGGTAAAAATCTCTAAATATACCCTAGACATCTCCATTCTTCCACTGGGCATTCCTGTAACTCCAAGTCCTTTAAAACCGAGCAACCTTCTGATTTGATTTTCTATAATGGATATTTCCTTTCCCATTACAAAGGAGAGAATAACCTTGGGGGTTGCAATAGCGTGAATTCAGAATTCTTTCACCAAATGTGGAAAGACTTGACCAATAAGACGATCAAAGTAGCTTTCCCAACCTTGAAACTTCACAGCAGGGAACAAGTCAAATCTATTCTCTCTGAGATTCTCAAAGTCTACCATTAGCTCACTCAAAACTTCCAAACTTTCTACCGGAATGAGAGTTGTCCTTTCAGGTATAATGTATTGCTCAGAGTGAGTAGAAGAAGAAGAAGCCATTGAAGTTTTTTAGAAATGAGAAATTGAAGAAAAGTGTTTTAAGAGAAAAGTACAGTAAAAAAAAACTTGAGTTGAAAGAGACAGTAAAGAATGAAAAGGGTTTTTCAAAAAGTATTTATAGGCATTAATTTCAGAAAATAGGTTTAGAATTAAAAATAAATGTATTTAAGACACAATTAAAATAAAGATTAAAACGGATTTAAAAACGAATCTCATTATTACTTGCATTTAATGATTTGCTAAAAATGAGGGAAAACGTGAGATTATGGCTAATCATCAACAGTTACCTAGAACGTCATCAGTAGCTTTTGCACGCTTGACCTTTCAGAAACACACCACGTGTTCATCTCCTGAAGGATGCATGTAACAGCTGTTTGTTCTAATGAATTTCTGAACTACACTTGGACATGAAGCGTTAGAATGTTTCATAACTTTTCATATAGCTTCTGTTACAACTTCTCTTCTAACTTCTGAAGAGTTGTTGATCAGAGCATTCATTTCAGAAAGTTCTGAAGTCAGTCACAAAATAAATATTATTTTATTCAGGACATAATTCCATACAAATATTTTTCAGAATGAAATTAAATCTATCTTTTGAAAGGGGTTTGGTAAAAATGTCAGCCCATTGATGGTCTGTTTTTACAAAAATCAAGTTTAATATTCCCTTCTGAATATAGTCCCTTATGAAATGATATTTAATTTCTATATGTTTGGCTTTAGAATGTAAGATTGGATTTTTAGAAAGACAAATAGCAAAAGTATTGTCACAGAAGATAGGAATCTTACTTTCATAAAGGTTGGAATCTTCTAGTTGACTTTTCATCCAAATCATCTGAGAGCTACATCCAGCAGCAGATATATATTCAACTTCTGTGGTTGATAGAGCAATTATTGCTTGCTTCTTGTTGTACCATGAGATAAGATTGTCACCCAAAAACTGGCAGCTTCCAGAGGTGCTTTTTCTTTCAACTCTATCTCCAGCAAAGCCAGCATCACAATAACCTACTAGTTTGTAATCTTGTGATCTTCTGTAACACAGACCAAGATTAGCAGTACCTTTCAGATACCTAAGAATTCTTTTAACAGTTGTTAAATGAGATTCTCTAGGATCTGATTGGAATCTAGCATACAAGCACACGCTAAATAATATATCAGGTCTAGATGCAGTCAGATAGAGAAGGGATCCAATCATACCTCTATAGAGCTTCTGATCTACTTTCATACTTACCTCATCTTTACCTAGAATGCAGGTTAGATGCATAGGTGTCTTGGCATCTTTGCTTTTTGACATTTGAAATTTCTTCAGAAGTTCTTTAACATACTTCGTCTGATGTATGAAAGTACCTTCTTGAGTCCGGTTGATTTGAATTCCCAGAAAGAATTTCAATTCACCCATCATGCTCATTTCAAATTCTGCCTGCATGGTCTTAGAAAATTCTTTTCCAAGGGAGATATTAGAGGTTCCAAAAACTATATCATCAACGTAAATTTGACAAATTAAAATATCGTTTTTAAATGTTTTTCTGAAAAGAGTTGTGTCCATTTTCCCTCTGGTAAAATCTTTTTCTAATAGAAAATTACTCAGACGATCATACCAAGCTCTGAGAGATTATTTTAAACCGTACAAAGACTTTTTTAGTTTAAAAACATGTTCTGGATGCTTTGAATCATTAAATCCAGGAGGTTGATGGACATATACTTCTTCTTCAATATAACCATTTAGAAATGCACTTTTAACATCCATTTGATATAATGAAATGTTATTTTGTACAACAAAAGAAATTAATAATCTTATAGATTCTAACCTGGCGACTGGGGCAAAGGTTTCATTATAATCAATTCCTTCTTGTTGACTATAACCCTGTGCAACCAGTCGTGCTTTGTTTCTGATTACTTCTCCTTGTTCGTTCAATTTGTTTCTGAAAACCCATTTGGTTCCTATAACATTGAATCCTTTGGGTCTTGGAACTAGATTCCATATATCATTCTTGGAGAATTGATTTAGTTCTTCTTGCATTGCTAAGATCCAATCATTATCTTCAAGGGCTTCATCAATGGTAGTTGGCTCAATCAGAGAGACTAAACCAAACAAAGATTCTTCATTAATTCTGAGAGAGGATCTTGTTCTGATGGGATCTTCTTTTCTTCCAATGATTACGTCTTCTTTATGAGCTGAAGATATTCTAGGAAACCTTTTCTGTGTGGGTTGGTCAGAGATTCTGAGATTGTTCAGAGCATTTTCAAGAGGATGATCTGCTACGTCTTCTTTTGCTTCTGAACTTTCAGAGTTTGAGTGATGATCTTCTGTACCTACAGAAAAATCAATTTGCTTTGGTTGTTGCTGGCCAAGCTTATCATCAAACCTGACTTTGATTGATTCTTCAACAATCAGAGTTTCTGTGTTGTATACTCTATAGCCTTTTGAGCGTTCAGAGTATCCAAGCAGGAAACACTTTTGTGCTTCGGAATCAAACTTGTTCAGAGTTTCTTTGGTGTTTAGAATAAAACAAGTACATCCAAAAGTATGGAAATAAGAAATGTTGGGCTTTCTGTTTTTCCACAATTCATAGGGAGTCTTTTCAAGAATAGGTCTTATAGAGATTCTATTCTGAATGTAACACGTTGTGTTCACAGCTTCTGCCCAAAAGTGCTTAGCCATATTGTGATCGGTGGATCTAGAACTGACTGTTTAACGCTGGTTCGCGAAATGTCGCGGAAGCAAGAGTCGCCACCGTCTTTTATTTTCTCCAAATGGAAAGGACAAAAGCACAGAAAAATTCCTTAAAGAGATTGCTCTCGGTTCGGGAGGTAGGTTATAGAAAGGGAAGGTATTAGCACCCTTTCTATCCATGGTTATCCATGGGCTCTTAGATACTTGCTCATTGTGTTTTCAAAATATTTTGTTTGCTTTTCAATTGTGGGTTTAAAAAAGTTTCTTTGAAAAATTTCAGTTCGACTCGTACGTCAGAGTGTTTGAAAAATTTGCTTTGAAAGATTTTGAAAATGTGTTGGTGTGAAAAGTCTTGTTCGTTTGAAATTAGAGCAAGTATCCTTGAGAACCTACCTACCCTAAGGAATTCGTCTGTGTAAATGTCCTTTAAAGTAGTGCCATCCCACCATTGAGAGGTAGGTAGCACCACCGTTGGAGGTGTTCGGGTCAATTCGAGTTTTAGGGACATGGTGATCACCGGAGCAATGGGAAGACACCTTAGAAGCTACCCTCATGCCAGGTTCCCGGATCATGAGGACTTACTAAGACGTCCTCTACTCGACGATCACCTTTCGAAAGGCAACAGTGAGGCGTACCCTAGGGGTGGTGTGTGATTTGTGTGTTATTTTCATTGATATTTGTCTTGTCATGTTTGTTGTGATCTACGCTTGATTTTATTTTAAGTCCATACATTCTTTCATGCTTTTGTTAACAGTTAAGATATTTGCGGGAAAGTGAATCTAAGGCTATTACAAATGGCGCGGGTCCACATCGCCAAAATTAAACCGGACCCGATTTGACAGAAAAGTAAATAAAGCAAAAGAAATAAAAGTGCGAGAAATTTAATTGTTACAACGCTTTGGGAGAATTACATAATTATAATAAACGACATAAAATAAATGCGCGAAATTAAATAAATTACGAACATGGGCGTTGGACCCTTTTGCAAAAAATTTAAAGTTAATGAAGGGTTGAAATTAAAATTGAAAAGAAAATGTTTTTTAGTATTTTATGTTTTTTAAGATTTAAAAGAAGAAGAATTTATTAGAATGCAATTTGAAATGTAAACCCTAATTCTAGTGTTTTTTAGATTTATTATGAAAATATTAAAATTTTAACTAATTTAAACCTAAGTTAATTTATATGCATTTTTTAATTTATGAAAATAAATAAAATAAATATTATTATTGTAAAAAAGGAAATTAAAAGGAATAAAATTAACAATTAAACCTAAATTCTATATTTTTGTATTTTTTGTTATTAAAAGAAATTAAAATTGTAACCTAATTAAAACTAATAATTACATGTTAATTTATTTATGAAAATATTAGAATGAAATAATTTATTACATTTTTTATCTTTTTCTGGATTTTTTTATGATGTTTTTATATTTTGTAAAAAAAGAAAATTAATTAATTTAACAAGAGAGCAAATAGAATAATAACTAAAATAAAACATAAAAATAAAATAGAATTTGCAAACCAGGGGGGGTGGAAGTCCCCAAAGTGGAGGTATAGGCCTTAGCAATCTGGCCCAATTGATTTTGGCCTTATTGACTTTTTGAATCACCTATGATGCATTGACTTAAGCCTATAGCGTTCCTCAATCTTCAGCCCTTAATTTGGTCTCCAGGAACACGTGGACAATTGGAACTTGAAGCGTATGGTGTATCTTGAATATTAGCGCTGCATAGGAAGACATTTTGCAAAATAATATGGAATTTATACAGATCTGGGGCTCGAACCCAGGTCTTGAACATTGCAAGGCAACACTTGTGCCACTGAACCATGTCAACGCGTTTATTATATTAATAACAACTAAATAATATATAAGAAAAACGAAGCATTAGTGGGTCCTGCGCGCCAACTTTCAAACGCACCAATCACTGCGTGACACGAGGTCGTCTTCCTCACCATCCCTGTAAAACAAACTCAAAGGCAACAGTTTCCATAGCGTTTCATTAGGTAGGCTATTGAAAAATAGCGACTAGCGCTAGGGTGTATATAAATTGATCGCGAAGGTCAAGATCTCTTCGTCTTGATGTACTGATTTGAATGGCATGGGTCTGGAACCCTAATTTTGCTTGGTCTGAAAATCCCTAATTCAAAAAACCTGCAACCCTAGAAACCGATTATGGCGAAATCACATACGATGCACAATAATTTAATTAAATACCATGGTTAGCTTTAGAACTTCACAAGGAACAAGAATCAACAAATAAAATTCACAAATAACGCATAGAATAGAATGTATGATTATGCAATTTGTTTGATACTGTTGTACCCCAAAATTTTCCCTCCCATTTCCCCAACATTTTCTCATCACAAGACCTTTGAAGATCAAGATACAGTTAGGGTTTCCTCTGCTCAAGACTTCTCCTTGCACTGTGGACCCAAATTAGGGTTTATGTTTGCCTAAGGATGTTTTGACCTAAAATGCCTAAGATAACTTTCATGCTTCATGTTGGACTCCCAAGTTTACCTATACCAAGTTTCAAGTCTTGATTCCAAGTTTTGCCCAGTCAATTGGACAGTTGACCTAAAAATCAGCTGTATTGGGGAAAAAGTCAACTGTGGCCAATTGACAGTCAAATCTCATGAAATTTGATCCACATCAACATTATGAACTCCTATGGACCATTTGATCAAGTTTGAATCACAATTCCACAAGAAATTTGATCAGATCATCAAAAGGGCAAAATGGTCATTTTTAGGGTTTTGACTGCACAAAGGCAATTTTTGACTGTTTGACCTAGCCAATGGCAAACCAAGCTCCCATATGGACTCAAGGACCCCATGGAATTATCTTGACATGCTCATCAAGCTCAAAAGATCCCAAATACACAAGATTGACAGTTGAATTTCCCAGTCAATTGATCAATTTTGACTGTATACTGAAAAGTCAAACTTTGACTTTTTGGTCAAAATCAAGGGTCAAGATTCATTTTTCATCAAAACATGCCAAATCATGAAACTTGTTCACCAAGAAATCTCAAAATGCAAATTAGGGTTTGAAAATGGAATTTTTCATAACTTAGAATTTTTCTAAGTTATGAAAAACCCTAATTTTTTCCCAACTTTGCCCCATCTTTTCACCATGATCCATTTGGATTCAAACAAAAGTCAAAACATGAAAGTTGTAGCTTGTTGCATAATCTACAACTTTGATTCACAAAGTTTTCTCATTTGAAGCTTGTATCTCAAGTTATAATTTTTTGAATAAGGGCACTAAACCATCTTTTAACTTAGTGAAATTTGACCTATTTTGACAAGGTTTTCTACCCTACTTCAAGGCCACTTTTCATACCCTTCCACTTGGAATTTTGATTTGCATTTCAAAGATGGATTGTAGTACACAATCCAAGCTTTCCAAAATGTCCAAGAACTCATCAAACAACCTCATAACTTGAGAGATTCGAATTTCACAAGTTGGCAAAAATCCACTTTTGTTCTTCATCCAAACATGTTCACAAACTTGCAAATTTGAATTCAGTTTGCTTTATGCTTGATTACAGGTCCTTGAACCATTCCATACTCAATAATTTAATGCATATTCAATGTGTTAAGGTCATGTTCTTTGTGTTCTAACATTGCATAATGGTTTAATCCTAAACTAGATAAAGTGAAATTTCCATTTTTGAAAAGTTTAGCTTTATGTCAAGTTTGTAATCCAACAAGTACATGAAAGATCTGCTTTGCACAAGATTATGTGCATAACACACTGATCAAGAGATGTTTATGCAGCACATTAGGAGGCCCCCTACTAACCTAAAACCACCAACTTGCTTTTGTTGCTTAAGATAGAAGAAAAGTCCATAACTTATGCCATCTCTCATCTCAGCTTAGACACACAACACAAAAGCTATCAAACACATTCCATAGACAAAATCCAAGCTAACACACGAGCCCTTGCCATCTGAAACACTCCCATTGCTCTAATCACCTCAAAACTGCACAAACAGGGGAGCCCCTGCAGTTTGAGTGCAAACTCCCAATCCCTTCGAGCATTTTGATCCAAACCTTTTCCTCTACCTTCCCTACAACATATGCAAGCTAACCATGTCCTAAAATCAGACCTGTAACACCTCCAAGCCACTTCACCATTTTTAATTTTCTGTTTTGCAGTTGGAGTTCATTAGCTCGATTCAGGGAGTTTCAAGACAAAGTAGGAATTGGAAAAGCTTCCTTACACTTCAAGGAAGCTGTACAAGTCATCATTTCACTCTGAAACATCCTCTATTGCCAAGCTCGATTCCAACTGAACAGGTATATTCATGGAGTTCCATCTCTCTTATTAGGCATTGTTAGCTTTAGTTTTTTGAAGAAAGCATGTCACAATCATAGCCCTGAACATGCTCATATGATTAGATTTCATTTATGTTTCGTGTGCTTAGAGAATTTCATGTCTGAACATTGATGAAAAGTTAGGTCAGAAATTGGGGGAGGAGAAATTCTCCCTCATCTTAGAGAGATAGGTCAAGTTATTTATATGGTTGAAACCGTCTCTTCATGCTGAACATTTCTTGTGTTATGAGTTTTTGCTGAAAAGCCAAGAATCAGGAGTTAGACATTGAGGAACAGGGGCGCGCGTTTTTCAAATGTTTGAAGCTGGAGGTTGAAGACAATGGTCAGTGGGCTGGGCCTGTGTTATTTCACTTTTCACACCACTTTTTTTGATTCACACCCCCCTGAGCCCATTTGTTCATTTCTTAACATTTTTGACTTTTTCTTTTTGATTAGCTTTGTTTATTTTTTCTCATGGCATTTAAAAATTAAAAATATTTTTTCCATCATTTTTTGCATTTATTGCATATTTATTTGTTTATTTTCTTTATTTGTACATAAATATATATATATATATATACCATTATTAGAATAAAATAGAAAAAAGGTGTAAATACATTTTTATTTTTATTTACTTTCTGAAAATATTTCACACAAAAAATACTCTTTTATTTATTTTATTAAAATATTAAATAAATATTTATTTTGTGTTTAATACATATTTAGGGTTTAATATATATATATATATATGTGATTATTAATATATTTAAGACAAAAATATAAAAATACTTGATTTTTTTTAATATTTGATATAAAAATACCTTTTTCCATAATACACTTCATTTTATTTTATTTTTATAAATAATGAATAAATAGTTGTATTAAATTAGAAAATAATACCTTTTTCTTTAAAAATTAGGGTTTTTACCCTAAGTTCAAAATACCCCAAAAAATAATACATTTTCACTTTCTTTTTCTCTTTTACATAAATAATATTTTTTCATACACATACAAAACATTTTTATGCATCTTGCATTTTTATACATTATTTAAATTGCAAATATTCAATTGATGTAATAATTTAGATTTAAATTCTTGTCAATATCCCCATTTGAACATTTGTACCCCCCTTCCCATATTTGGTTTTGTAATAGTTTAGTAATTTTAATTTCGCACTTTATTGCTTTCTAATGATAACATGTTAGAATTAGGGTTTGTATGCGAAAAAACGATAAAAAATAGTTTGACCTAATACAAGATAAACAAGCATGAAAATGGACACACAAATCACACTTGCACCCCCTAGGGTATTCCACTTGTTGCCTTCAAATAAATGGGCCATGTTGTATGTTGAACATCTTTGGGCAAAGCAAACAATTTGAATGATCATAGTCCCTCGACAAAACTTTTCAAAACAAACAAAAACAAATGATCAAGTCCCTTAAAGAAATTGCCCAAAGACATTTAACGCCGTTGCAATTATGGTCTAAAACGATGACCCGCGCCTGTCCCTTTCACATCCTAACACAAGGTTGCCCACCAAATACAATGGTGGAGCAAACTTGTTAAAAGGGTTAAAGTATAGCAATGATCTTTTGAGAAATTTAGGAGTAGATAACCTCTTAGTTACTTGAATCAACTTGCAAAACAAAACACTTGCCTAATTTCAAAATCACACATCACTACACTTTCAAAACAACTTTCAAAAACAAATGAAAACTTTTTCAAAAGACATACATCTTTGTATACATCCCCACGTGGATCATTACAAAGGTTGCCACCACATTGGCCTCTTTTCAAAACATTTTTCAAACCCACACACTCAAGCATCATTTCAAACAATTGAAAACAAAAGGCAAGTGATCTAGGCAAGTAACTAAGAGCCCATGGATAACCATGGATAGAAAGGGTGCTAATACCTTCCCTTTCTATAATCTACTCCCCGAACCCAAGAAAACATCTCAAAAGGTTTTTGCTGTGCTTTTTAACCTTTCCTTAGGATAAAATAAAAAGTCGGTGGCGACTCTTGCTAACCGCAACATTTGCGAATACAAACGCAAAACCTCAAGTCAGTTCTCCCACCGTATCACAGAACTGGCGACTCTGCTGGGGATACCTTTTAAAGTGGAGTAACCTTAGGGTTTAGATCACCTTTGTTTTCAATTGCTTGCTTTGTTTGCTTTTACATCTTGTGGGCTTTGTATCGGAGTTTTATAGATCCTAACCCGGATCTGGGGAAACCCTTTTAGGTAGCAACAAGGCTGTGAGGGAACTGTGCGGGGTATACCGACATGGTTGAAGCAGTCTGCTACGTTGATGTGGCACTTTGGTGTGTACCGGTAACCCTTGAGTTCAGTCAAGGAGAGTACGGGGCCGCCGCGTGGTGTCATGAAGCATCAACTGACCTTAGGAACCTTAATTGAACCATCTTGGCCTTTTTAGGGTAGTGAGATAACTGACTTTGGTGCAGTCCGAGATTGGTTGATACTCGATACTACACTCAATTGAGGGTTGCTTTCCTGGAATATTTCGGTCGCCAGTTCAGTGGCTAAATCGAAACGATGAACAATGAAAGCAACCCAGTGATATTGGGACCTTTAGAACCCGGTTACTTTTGATAGGACAGGTTGAGCCCACCAAACTTCAAGAGGGTAATACCCAGACCCCATGCAGGCCTAAACTCTAAGGGTTTGTGTGACTTGTGTGCCTTACCATGATTGCCTTTGTGAATATTTATGGTGTATTTAATCATCACATCATTACATCATACAAACATCATGAGCATTGACTAACCATTTCAAGGGTTTCGAATCTTCATCTTTGTTCTTGTTTTATAGGACATGGAAACTGCTCGTAGAAAGACAATTCAGATTGGCCTTGTAAAGATCCCTCCTCAGCTTAAGGAACTTCTGTACAGGATTCCCGAGGGTTCTTCATTCAGTGAGAGACATGGAAGACTCATCAACTTGGTTAACACCAACATTGAAGAGGACTTGATAAAGGTCCTGTTCCAATTCTTTGACCCTCTGCATCACTGCTTCACCTTCCCGGATTATCAGTTGGTGCCTACATTGGAAGAGTTCTCCCGACTTCTGAAGGTCCCTATCCTTGATCAACTACCCTACAACGGTACGGAAGAGGAGCCCAAGCTTGAAGAGATTGCTAAAGCCTTGCACCTACAGACATCTGACCTCAAAGGACATTGGGAAGTTAGAAGTGGTATCAAAGGGTTCTTAGCCAGGTTTCTGTTTGAAAAGGCCCAAGAATGTTGGAACTCTCTTGACCTACGAGCTTTTGAAGAAGTTATGGCCCTCCTTGTCTATGGTTTGGTGTTGTTCCCTAATCCAGATCAGCTTATTGATATCAGTGCTATCCAGATCTTTATGACCAGGAATCCTATACCTACACTGTTGGGGGACATCCTTCACTCATGTTACACTCGAACCATGAGAAGAAGGGGTGTCCTTTTGTGTTGCACTCCTCTCCTGGGAAGGTGGTTTATTTCGCACCTTCCACAATCAGTTTTGAAGAACGAGCGGGGTTTGAGATGGTCACAACGGTTAATGACTCTCACGCATGCAGATATACATTGGTGTCCTAGGTCCAGGGAAGACGTCACTATCATTGATCGTTGCGGGGAGTACCCTAATGTTCCTTTATTTGGAATCAAAGGAGGTATTACCTACAACCCATGCCTGGCTTGGAGACAGTTTGGTTATGCTCGGAAGGATGGCCCTCATGACATGTTAATTCCTGACATAGTTTTCGACTTCGACAACGATACTCAAGGACTTCGTCAGAGATTTATCAGAGCTTGGAGGATGCCAAGTAGGATCGACAGCAAGACATTGGGGCACAGGAACTCCATCCCGTTGGAACCTTATCTCAAGTGGGTACGAGCCCGCTCCCAGAAGTTAGTAATTCCTTACCCTCACACGCTACCTGTGATCAAAGAACCAGTCTTGGAAGGAGAGGTGTCCTACATCATTCAACATCCTGACATGCCCACCTCCTGGGAAGAAATGCAGAAGAGCTGGGTCCAGCTTAAGGAAGAACGGAATTCTCTTGAGACCAGTCTACATGCTAGTGAAAAGAAGGTCCTGGAACTCACCCGCCTATTGCACGAGGAAAGGAATCTCAACACCTACATCGCGCCAAAGAGGATGCGCAATGTCTTTTTACCTTAAGGAGTCATTTTGTAATATTTGGCCCATGGGGCATTTATGTATTAACAAATTTCTCCTTATTAATATGATGTGCGTTCCTTTTTTGTCTACAACAAATTTTGAATGTTCTAAATCCTTGAATGCATTGCATACATACGCATTCCATTGCACCATACGCATAAGCAGGTACCCTATTTCACAGGTTGCTTAATTTTCTTCGCTGTTTATGTGAACAGTCATCATGAATCCAGAATCATCCAGTGAGCAAGCAATCAAGGCCCTTCAGGCCCAAAGTGCACAGTTTCAGGAAATGGTCCTAAGCCTAGCCCAAGGTCAGCAAGAGTTGAAGACTCTACTCCTAAAGAAGAAGAAGAAAAAGAGGACTGCATTGTTCAACACCGGACGCAGATTTGGGAACACACTCCACAATGAAGCTGATCCAACCACTTCTTCTGCTGAGAAAAACAGTCCCCAAGGGGGAGGAGCTCCTAGTCCCGCAGTCTCCGACAACGAGACGGACTATAACGACGAACAATACCCACCTGCTGCTGACAGATACAAGCAATTGGAGGACCGCTTGAGCGCCATGGAGATTCAGAACGTGCCAGGACTGGATTTCGGAGATTTGGGGTTATCTTCTGGGGTAGTCATTCCACACAAGTTTAAGGCGCCTGCCTTCGCCAAGTATGATGGGGTCTCCTGCCCAAAGCTACATCTAAGGTCGTACGTAAGGAAAATTCAACCTTACACGGCGGATAAGAACCTCTGGATTCACTTTTTCCAAGATAGCCTCTCGGGGTCATAGCTTGAATGGTTCTACCAATTGGATGGAGCTAGCATCCGACACTGGGAAGATTTGGCAACCGCATTCTACAGACAATACCAATACAATTCTGATCTCGCTCCTACGCGTACCCAACTTCAGGGTATGTCTCTAGGAACGGGTGAAGGGTTCAAAGAGTACGCTCAAAAATGGAGAGATTTGGCTGGCAGGGTGCAGCCTCCATTGACTGATCGAGAACTGGTTGATATGTTCCTTGGGACTTTGTCTGGTCCGTTTTTCAATCATTTGGTTGGTAACTCCTCTGCTGGATTTACAGATTTGATATTAACGGGAGAAAGAATTGAAGCTGGCATCAGGTCAGGCAAGATACAGAAGGCTGCCTCTACAAGTGCTGAGAAGAGGCCGTTTAAGAAAGAAGCAAGTGCCGTCTATGGTCCTAGAAGACAAGTCAAGCCCGAAAGTCGCCAAACCGTCAATGCTTTGGTCATCTCCAAACCTGTTGCTGCTCCTCAGCAGTACAACCAACAAAGAAGCGAAAGGCCCAAGAGGCAGTATACCCGACTAAGTATGACCTTATCTCAAATTTTACCCCAACTGTTGTCCACCAACCTGGTGACCCTAAAAGAAGCTCCTAAGGTCGTCAACACTGCGTCTCCTAAATATAACCCAAATGCCCGGTGTGCTTATCATTCTGATAGTCCCGGGCACACTACTGATGATTGCTGGGCCTTGAGAAACAAAGTGCAAGATCTGATCGACGCAAAGGAAATTCAGTTTGAAGCGCCGGAGAGACCAAATGTTGTAACGGCTCCTATGCCCCAGCATAGGGTAAATGCCATCGAAGAAGAAATGTACGCTGTTTCGGTAGATGAAGTTGTTACCCCTCTGAAGACTGTTAAGAAGAACCTACTGCGGGCCGGTTTATTTCCGGGTTGCGGTGAAGGTTGCCTGTTCTGTGCCATTTCCCCATCTGATTGTCCCTTGCTAAGGTTAGGCATCCAAGGCCTAATGGATAGCAAGGAAATTCTATTCAAAAAGACTGCTGTTCAATTGGTTCCGATGAAAGAAGTTTCTGTGATTACCATCTTCAAAAATCCAATCAAGGCTCCCCCGAAGAAGCCTATTCAAATCATGACAGTTGCGCCTGTGATCATTACTGTTCCGGGGCCCCTCTCTTACGTGTCTGATAAAGCTGTCCCCTGGCATTATGGGGCAGACGTGTATGTAAATGGAATCAAACAAGAATTCGACGCTAGTGCCAGTATCTGCGATATCACTGGTCCAGCCAAGGTCACCCGCAGTGGCAGGCTCTTCTCGCCTGACATTGCACCGCCCGTTATTCGAAAACCCCTCCTCATAAAACCTACAAGTTTACCTAGTCCTGTTGCTGATCAAGTCGTTTCCCCTGCTACCGAGTCATCAAATGCTCGGGGCAAAGGGATTGAAGAAGAGCCTGCCCGGATGGAGGCACCAATACCCATAAATGCTGAGGCCTCCCGACAAGAAATGGAGGAGATTCTAAAAATAATAAAGAAAAGTGATTTTAATGTTGTCGAGCAGTTGGGGTATACGCCCTCCAAGATCTCCCTGCTCTCCTTATTGCTATGCTCCGAGGCCCATGCTAAGGCCTTGATCTCATTTCTCAAGACGGCCCATGTGCCGCAAGAGACGTCTGCGGTCCAGTTCACCGATTGCATAGCTAATCTAACAACAAACAACGGCTTGGGTTTTTCAGATGCTGACCTGACCGCAAAAGGGAGAGACCACAATGATGCCCTGCATGTCTCTATTGAATGCAGGGGCACTACTCTGGCACATGTATTGGTGGATACTGGTTCTTCCTTGAATGTTCTACCGAAAAAGGCTTTAGATCGTCTGGATTATGAAGGCCTGGAGTTGAAACCCAGCAATATCATCGTCAGGGCCTTTGACGGTTCCAAAAGGATGGTTCATGGATAGGTTAACATCCCTATTCGTGTGGGCTCTCAAGTGTTCGACTCTACCTTTTACGTGATGGATATACGTCCATCATACTCTTGTCTGTTGGGTCGACCTTGGATCCATAAAGCTTGGGCCGTGACCTCCACCTTGCACCAGAAGCTGAAATATCCCGTCAGGGGGAAAATCATCACTGTGCAAGGAGAAGAGGAGTATATGGTAAGCCACTTGAATTCCTTCAGGTACATTGAGATGGATGGAGAGTTTATTGAAACCCCCTTTCAGCATTTCGAGGAGGTACATCCAATTTCAGCAGCAGCAGAAGCAATAGCCGAAGAGAATGATTCCTTGAAGATGGCTTCCCTAAGGGATGCCCGGGCTGTGGTTCAGAAAGGCAATTGTGCACACTGGGGTCAGCTTCCTGACTTCACTCAGAAGAACGACAAGTTTGGGCTAGGCTTTACTGCAGAGGCTCAGAAGGCGGTGCGCAAAGAGAAGATCGGAAAGGCTCCGGTGTTTATTTCCAGCTCAAGGGTGAATGCTATCGAGGAGGATGTGGAGGAAGCTGAGTTTGACAGTTGGATCTACCCGACTACCAGCAACGGACCTAGCAACTGGACGGCAAAGGATTTTACCCCTATCACATTTGTCACGCAGTAATTGATTTCTTTTGATTTCCAATTTGTAACAAACAATATGTTAAAACTTTGTTGGCTCGGTGTCCTACCCGGGGCATCGTAGCTCCATTTGTGAGGGCTCTTTGTATGACATTTTCATATATCATCAATCAAAACATTGGACGTTTGTTGCATTTCAAATCTTGCGCTCTTTTCCTTTCTGTGTTATATATATTGCAAAACAGCTATATTTACACACACTCACTTATACAGGTTTCAATCCACTCTGGATCTCACTGGTAACAGCTCTGCTACCGCCAGTTATGACTTCGAAAATCCGATCAACTTGGCCTAAGACGAAGGTGAAGATGATTGCGAAGTGCCTGGTGAACTCGCAAGACTGCTACTCCAGGAAGAGAGGGCTATTCAACCACATGAAGAGCCTGTGGAGACAATTAACTTGGGTACTGAGACAGATAGGAAAGAGGTCAAGATTGGTGCCAATCTAGAGCTCAGCGTGAAGCAACGATTGATCCAGATGCTACAAGACTACATGGAGATTTTTGCTTGGTCCTATGAAGATATGCCTGGTTTGGATGCCGACATTGTAGTTCACCACCTGCCAACCAAGGAAGATTACCCTCCGGTAAAGCAAAAGGTCCGACGGATGCGTCCAGAGATGTCTGAAAAGATCAAGGCCGAGGTTATGAAGCAGTTTGATGCCGGGTTCCTTGCAGTGACTTCTTACCCTCAGTGGGTTGCCAATGTGGTGCCAGTACCGAAGAAGGACGGTAAAGTCAGAATGTGTATTGACTACAGGGATTTGAACAGGGCCAGCCCCAAGGATGACTTCCCCCTACCTCACATTGACGTCCTTGTTGACAATACAGCTCAACACAAGGTGTTCTCCTTCATGGATGGTTTTTCAGGGTATAATCAGATTAAGATGGCTCCAGAGGATATGGAGAAGACTACCTTCGTGACTCAGTGGGGCACCTTCTGTTATAAGGTCATGCCATTCGGATTGAAAAATGCTGGGGCAACCTATCAACGTGCCATGGTTGCTTTATTTCATGATATGATTCATCATGAAATTGAGGTATACGTTGATGACATGATTGCAAGGTCTCAAACTGAGGAAGAGCACCTTGACCATCTGAGGAAGTTGTTTGACCGACTCAAGTTATACAAGCTGAGGTTGAATCCCAACAAATGCACCTTTGGGGTAAGATCCGGAAAGTTGCTAGGTTTCATTGTAAGTGATAAAGGTATTCAGGTGGATCCTGCCAAGGTAAAAGCCATACAAGAGATGCCGACTCCAAAAACAGAGAAAGAAGTCAGAGGTTTCCTAGGACGACTAAATTACATTGCTCGATTCATCTCGCATCTAACTGCTACTTGTGAGCCAATCTTCAAATTGCTGAAGAAAGATCAAGTAGTACGCTGGAATGATGAATGTCAGGCCGCCTTTAAAAGGATAAAGGAATATCTCCAAGAGCCACCCATTCTTATGCCACCGGTGGAAGGAAGACCTCTGATACTATACTTGACAGTGCTTGATAATTCAATGGGGTGTGTGCTGGGGCAGCATGACGAGTCTGGCCGAAAAGAGCACGCTATTTATTACTTGAGCAAAAAGTTTACCGACTGTGAGTCTCGTTACTCACTGCTTGAGAAAACTTGCTGCGCTCTTGTATGGGCTGCTCGCCGGCTGAGACAGTATATGCTGACTCACACTACCTTATTGATTTCAAAGATGGATCCCATCAAGTACATATTTGAAAAGCCCGCTCTGTCTGGAAGAATAGCGAGATGGCAAATGATCTTAACAGAATATGATATCCAGTATACAACTCAGAAAGCAATTAAGGGAAGTGTACTGGCAGATCATTTGGCACACCAACCTGTGGACGATTACCAATCATTGAACTTTGATTTTCCGGACGAAGACATCATGGTGGTAACTGACTGTGAAGTACCTGGACCGGATGAAGGACCTGAGGAAGGATCCCGATGGTCTATGCATTTTGATGGAGCCTCCAATGCTTTGGGTAACGGCGTCGGCGCTGTAATCATATCTCCCAAAGGAACTCATACTCCCCTCACCGCCCGATTATGTTTCAGCTGCACTAACAACATGGCAGAATATGAGGCATGTATCATGGGTTTGCGAGTTGCAATCGACTTAAGGATAAAATTTCTAAGTGTCTTCGGAGATTCCGCTCTCGTGATCAATCAGATCAAAGGCGAGTGGGATACGAGACACCCGAATCTTATTCCTTACAAGGAGTATGTGTCGACCTTGCTCCCCCACTTTGAAGAGATAACTTTTGAGCATTTCCCCAGAGAGGAGAATCAGCTAGCGGACGCCCTAGCCACGATGTCTTCAATGTTCAAAGTTAAATGGGACAATGAGGCCCCCCGAATCATAATCTGGAAGTTGGATGAACCGGCATACTGCTGCGAGCTCGAGGCTGAGAAGGTGACTGAGAAACCCTGGTATCACGAGGTAAAGAGGTACTTGGAAACTCAGGAATACCCTGAAGGTGCATCTGTCAATGATAAGAAGTTCATGAGGAGGTTTGCTGCAAAATTCTTCCTCAGCAACGGCATTCTCTACAAGCGGAATCATGATTCAACTCTGCTGCGTTGTGTGGATAAGGCTGAAGCAGAGAAAATTATGATGGAACTGCATGAAGGTACATTTGGAACCCATTCCAGTGGACACACCATGGCTAAGAAAATCCTTCGGGCAGGATATTTCTGGTCCACAATGGAATCCGATTGTTACCAACACTCCCGAACTTGTCATAAATGCCAGATCTATGCTGACAAGGTGCATATCCCTCCGGTTTCTTTGAATGTCCTGACGGCACCTTGGCCTTTCGCAATGTGGGGCATCGATATGATCGGTGAGATCCGACCGACGGCATCCAATGGGCATCGCTTCATCTTGGTGGCGATCGATTACTTCACAAAGTGGGTTGAGGCAGCTTCCTACGCCACGGTAACCAAGAGCGTTGTGGCACGGTTCATCCGGCATAATCTGATCTGTCGGTACGGCGTCCCAGAAAGAATCATTACGGACAACGGTACCAATCTCAATAACAAAATGATCACTGAACTCTGTGAACAATTCAAGATACAGCACCACAATTCTTCTCCCTACCGGCCGAAGATGAATGGGGCTGTAGAGGCAGCCAATAAAAATATCAAGAAAATTGTGCAGAAAATGACAGTGACCTATAAGGATTGGCACGAGATGTTACCGTTCGCTCTTCATGGGTACCGCACCTCAGCAAGGACGTCAACCGGGGCAACTCCCTTCTCCTTGGTCTATGGCATGGAGGCAGTCTTGCCAATCGAAATCCAGATACCCTCTCTCCGGATAATGAAGGATGCAGACTTGAATGAAGATGACTGGATCCAGACTCGACTTGATCAATTAAATCTGATTGACGAAAAGAGGCTCACTGCTATCTGTCATGGTCAAACGTATCAGAAACGGATGATCAGGGCATTTAACAAGAAAGTCAGACCGCAAGAATATCAAGTCGGGGACCTGGTAATCAAGCGCATCATTCTTCCTCAAAGTGATCCCCGGGGCAAATGGACCCCTACTTATGAAGGGTCATTTGTGGTTAAACGTGTGTTCTCAGGAGGAGCCATGATCCTAACCACCATGGATGGTGACGACCTTCCTCACCCCGCCAATGCAGACATAATGAAAAAATACTACGCATAAATAAAAGACCCGCTAGGTTGACATACCTAGGCAAAAATAAGGGATGAAATGAATAAAAAAAATCTGTACACCCGGCAAGTCGAAAACCTGAAAGGGCGACTTGGGCAAAAATGGGTATCCCGGTGGACTGAAAACCCGAAAGGGCGGTCCAGGCAAAAGTTAGGGATAAAAGCGTAACACTATGTCTCATTGGATCACTTCGCATCCGGAATTCGGCATCAACTATCTGGCTCAGATTGCGGCATTGACCAATCAGCTTCATCTTCAAATTGGGCAGCAAAGCGATGAGACGTTCGAAGGCATAAAGGCGATAGCAGAGTTGGAACCCAGTGGGATTGTTCACATAGCTGTTTTGTTTCCTTTTTTCAAATTGTAAACTCTATACTATCTGGCGATGTCCTCTTACTAGGATGTCAGCCTCTTATACAAAAACGCCTATTCACAGGCAAAGTTTAAATCAATACAAATTCACTTGTCCATACAAATTACCCTTGTTTTCCTTTTTTGTTTTTGTCTTGCGAAGAACGTCCAATGTTCATTTTTGATATATGCATTTGACATTA
This sequence comes from Vicia faba, assembly GCA_948472305.1. Lineage (NCBI taxonomy): Eukaryota > Viridiplantae > Streptophyta > Magnoliopsida > Fabales > Fabaceae > Vicia > Vicia faba. The sequence goes on from OX451739.1 coordinate 472,784,923, forward strand.
AACTGCTGATTCATAAATGTTTGCATATGAAACAAGAGATTAATTGCAGGTGACATCAAAGACAGGGGCAATGTGGAGTTGTCTAATGCAGTCTGGTTGTTTGTCCGCCAAGGCACCAAGGTAGGTTCAACTGAAGAATGTGGCCAAATCGTCTCAATTCCCCGCAGAGTAAAACAGGATGCGACAATACTTTCCCCAAGCGAAGTTGGTTCCCCGTCAATCCTGAAAAGGCACAACATTCCCCGGCAGGTCTTAAAGCTCATCCCCAGTAAGCTCTGCAAGCTTATCCCCTGCGAAGAACGGACGTCTCGCCCGAGTTTTATTTAGAGTTATTTCCTCACAAGGACTTATAACTGGGTTATCCTCAGCTAAAAGCCACGGAAGACCGCTCTCGGCAAAGTTCCTTCAATCCCCAGCGGAGTCTATCTTTGGTATTCCCAAGCAGAGTTTATCTTTGGAATCCCCAGCGGAATCCATCATTAAAGTCCTCAACAGGCCTCTCAGCAAAACTTCGGCCAAATATCTCTTCCACAGAGCAATTCTCCGGCCGTTCGTCAAGGATTTATTTTCCCCAAGACGAAATTACATTCATAAACATTTCACATTTTCATACATCTTGCTTACATATATGATGAAGTGCATACAACACTATCTCATGATTGAACATCATAACGCCATGCAGATCATACATCATGACATTGCATACAACTTACGTTTTTGCCTTTTCAGGAAAAAGACAATCCCAAAAACAATTACCTTCAACTGTCACAATTCCAGATCCGATACCTGTATCTAGCCAGGGCACATCTGAGAGTGATCAGTTTCCAGACTCGATTCCTGTATCTAGCCAGGGCACGTCTGAAGGGTTCGAAGATTCGATTCCTGTATCCAGCCAGGGCACATCTGTCAACTACAACATCTCCAGATTCGATTCCTGTATCCAGCCAGGGCATATCTGTTGACCACGTTTCCAGACTCGACTCCTGTATCTAGCCAGGGCACGTCTGAAGAGTTCGAAGATTCGATTCCTGTATCCAGCCAGGGCACATCTATTAAACGACTATTTCCAGATTCGACTCCTGTATCCAGCCAGGGCATATCTGTGAGCAACCAATTGTAGACTCAATACCTGTATCTAGCCAGGGCATATCTGCATAAGGAGGCTGAAGATCAAACACCTGTAACAAGCCAGGAAAACATCCGTCTTTCTTAAATACACAAGTTCTCGCTAAGGAACCTCTTACGCGATCAACACTTCCAAATGGCATCTATAAGCCCATTCCCGACAAAGTTCTGTCACTTCTCCAAATGGAATCTATAAGCCCATTCCCGACACCACATTGTTGAGACTCCAGCATGCGAGTGCAAATTTCCGGGCACTCTAGTGTCCAATCTCCTTTTACCCTCGAGTCACGAAAGGCAAACTTGCCAATCTAACTCTTCAGGTCCAAGAAGATTGAACAGGGGCAACTGTTGTACCCCAAAATTTGCCCTCCCATTTCCCCAACATTTTCTCATCACAAGACCTTTGAAGATCAAGATACAGTTAGGGTTTCCTCTGCTCAAGACTTCTCCTTGCACTGTGGACCCAAATTAGGGTTTATGTTTGCCTAAGGATGTTTTGACCTAAAATTCCTAAGATAACTTTCATGCTTCATGTTGGACTCCCAAGTTTACCTATACCAAGTTTCAAGTCTTGATTCCAAGTTTTGCCCAGTCAATTGGACAGTTGACCTAAAAATCAGCTGTATTGGGGAAAAAGTCAACTGTGGCCAATTGACAGTCAAATCTCATGAAATTTGATCCACATCAACATTATGAACTCCTATGGACCATTTGATCAAGTTTGAATCACAATTCCACAAGAAATTTGATCAGATCATCAAAAGGGCAAAATGGTCATTTTTAGGGTTTTGACTGCACAAAGGCAATTTTTGACTGTTTGACCTAGCCAATGGCAAACCAAGCTCCCATATGGACTCAAGGACCCCATGGAATTATCTTGACATGCTCATCAAGCTCAAAAGATCCCAAATACACAAGATTGACAGTTGAATTTCCCAGTCAATTGATCAATTTTGACTGTATACTGAAAAGTCAAACTTTGACTTTTTGGTCAAAATCAAGGGTCAAGATTCATTTTTCATCAAAACATGCCAAATCATGAAACTTGTTCACCAAGAAATCTCAAAATGCAAATTAGGGTTTGAAAATGGAATTTTTCATAACTTAGAATTTTTCTAAGTTATGAAAAACCCTAATTTTTTCCCAACTTTGCCCCATCTTTTCACCATGATCCATTTGGATTCAAACAAAAGTCAAAACATGAAAGTTGTATCTTGTTGCATAATCTACAACTTTGATTCACAAAGTTTTCTCATTTGAAGCTTGTATCTCAAGTTATAATTTTTTGAATAAGGGCACTAAACCATCTTTTAACTTAGTGAAATTTGACCTATTTTGACAAGGTTTTCTACCCTACTTCAAGGCCACTTTTCATACCCTTCCACTTGGAATTTTGATTTGCATTTCAAAGATGGATTGTAGTACACAATCCAAGCTTTCCAAAATGTCCAAGAACTCATCAAACAACCTCATAACTTGAGAGATTCGAATTTCACAAGTTGGCAAAAATCCACTTTTGTTCTTCATCCAAACATGTTCACAAACTTGCAAATTTGAATTCAGTTTGCTTTATGCTTGATTACAGGTCCTTGAACCATTCCATACTCAATAATTTAATGCATATTCAATGTGTTAAGGTCATGTTCTTTGTGTTCTAACATTGCATAATGGTTTAATCCTAAACTAGATAAAGTGAAATTTCCATTTTTGAAAAGTTTAGCTTTATGTCAAGTTTGTAATCCAACAAGTACATGAAAGATCTGCTTTGCACAAGATTATGTGCATAACACACTGATCAAGAGATGTTTATGCAGCACATTAGGAGGCCCCCTACTAACCTAAAACCACCAACTTGCTTTTGTTGCTTAAGATAGAAGAAAAGTCCATAACTTATGCCATCTCTCATCTCAGCTTAGACACACAACACAAAAGCTATCAAACACATTCCATAGACAAAATCCAAGCTAACACACGAGCCCTTGCCATCTGAAACACTCCCATTGCTCTAATCACCTCAAAACTGCACAAACAGGGGAGCCCCTGCAGTTTGAGTGCAAACTCCCAATCCCTTCGAGCATTTTGATCCAAACCTTTTCCTCTACCTTCCCTACAACATATGCAAGCTAACCATGTCCTAAAATCAGACCTGTAACACCTCCAAGCCACTTCACCATTTTTAATTTTCTGTTTTGCAGTTGGAGTTCATTAGCTCGATTCAGGGAGTTTCAAGACAAAGTAGGAATTGGAAAAGCTTCCTTACACTTCAAGGAAGCTGTACAAGTCATCATTTCACTCTGAAACATCCTCCATTTCCAAGCTCGATTCCAACTGAACAGGTATATTCATGGAGTTCCATCTCTCTTATTAGGCATTGTTAGCTTTAGTTTTTTGAAGAAAGCATGTCACAATCATAGCCCTGAACATGCTCATATGATTAGATTTCATTTATGTTTCGTGTGCTTAGAGAATTTCATGTCTGAACATTGATGAAAAGTTAGGTCAGAAATTGGGGGAGGAGAAATTCTCCCTCATCTTAGAGAGATAGGTCAAGTTATTTATATGGTTGAAACCGTCTCTTCATGCTGAACATTTCTTGTGTTATGAGTTTTTGCTGAAAAGCCAAGAATCAGGAGTTAAACATTGAGGAACAGGGGCGCGCGTTTTTCAAATGTTTGAAGCTGGAGGTTGAAGACAATGGTTAGTGGGCTGGGCCTGTGTTATTTCACTTTTCACACCACTTTTTTTGATTCACACCCCCCTGAGCCCATTTGTTCATTTCTTAACATTTTTGACTTTTTCTTTTTGATTAGCTTTGTTTATTTTTTCTCATGGCATTTAAAAATTAAAAATATTTTTTCCATCATTTTTTGCATTTATTGCATATTTATTTGTTTATTTTCTTTATTTGTACATAAATATATATATATATACCATTATTAGAATAAAATAGAAAAAAGGTGTAAATACATTTTTATTTTTATTTACTTTCTGAAAATATTTCACACAAAAAATACTCTTTTATTTATTTTATTAAAATATTAAATAAATATTTATTTTGTGTTTAATACATATTTAGGGTTTAATATATATATATATGTGATTATTAATATATTTAAGACAAAAATATAAAAATACTTGATTTTTTTTAATATTTGATATAAAAATACCTTTTTCCATAATACACTTCATTTTATTTTATTTTTATAAATAATGAATAAATAGTTGTATTAAATTAGAAAATAATACCTTTTTCTTTAAAAATTAGGGTTTTTACCCTAAGTTCAAAATACCCCAAAAAATAATACATTTTCACTTTCTTTTTCTCTTTTACATAAATAATATTTTTTCATACACATACAAAACATTTTTATGCATCTTGCATTTTTATACATTATTTAAATTGCAAATATTCAATTGATGTAATAATTTAGATTTAAATTCTTGTCAATATCCCCATTTGAACATTTGTACCCCCCTTCCCATATTTGGTTTTGTAATAGTTTAGTAATTTTAATTTCGCACTTTATTGCTTTCTAATGATAACATGTTAGAATTAGGGTTTGTATGCGAAAAAACGATAAAAAATAGTTTGACCTAATACAAGATAAACAAGCATGAAAATGGACACACAAATCACACTTGCACCCCCTAGGGTATTCCACTTGTTGCCTTCAAATAAATGGGCCATGTTGTATGTTGAACATCTTTGGGCAAAGCAAACAATTTGAATGATCATAGTCCCTCGACAAAACTTTTCAAAACAAACAAAAACAAATGATCAAGTCCCTTAAAGAAATTGCCCAAAGACATTTAACGCCGTTGCAATTATGGTCTAAAACGATGACCCGCGCCTGTCCCTTTCACATCCTAACACAAGGTTGCCCACCAAATACAATGGTGGAGCAAACTTGTTAAAAGGGTTAAAGTATAGCAATGATCTTTTGAGAAATTTAGGAGTAGATAACCTCTTAGTTACTTGAATCAACTTGCAAAACAAAACACTTGCCTAATTTCAAAATCACACATCACTACACTTTCAAAACAACTTTCAAAAACAAATGAAAACTTTTTCAAAAGACATACATCTTTGTATACATCCCCACGTGGATCATTACAAAGGTTGCCACCACATTGGCCTCTTTTCAAAACATTTTTCAAACCCACACACTCAAGCATCATTTCAAACAATTGAAAACAAAAGGCAAGTGATCTAGGCAAGTAACTAAGAGCCCATGGATAACCATGGATAGAAAGGGTGCTAATACCTTCCCTTTCTATAATCTACTCCCCGAACCCAAGAAAACATCTCAAAAGGTTTTTGCTGTGCTTTTTAACCTTTCCTTAGGATAAAATAAAAAGTCGGTGGCGACTCTTGCTAACCGCAACATTTGCGAATACAAACGCAAAACCTCAAGTCAGTTCTCCCACCGTATCACAGATACAATTCCGGTTCTAGGTACCGATTCCTGGAGTTTGGATGGTAATTTCTGATTGGAATGTGTCCAATAGACCTTGAGCAAGCTATTGGAATCAAGATTAAGGCTTGAATCGTCCTCCAACAATGATTTCAGAATTTGGTTTTCTAGGAATTTTTTCAAGTTTCTCTATTGTTCTTCTGCGCAGCTTAGGATCTCCTAGCATTAGGTTTGTATTCCTGTTTATGTATTGAAGCAATTAGGTTAACAAAATTCAACAAAATCTCTTGTAATCATGGATTGAAGATTTGATTTTTTTCCATTATATTTTCAATCTTTTTCACATGGTTTTTGTATCAGTTATGATCAATTCAATCCAATTCTTCCTAATCAGCATGTGCACGAAATATTGACCTTGAAATGTGTACAAAAAGATTTGTTTGGTTCATTTAGATATTTTTTCACATATTTAATTGATTTAATTGAATTAATATAAATAAAAATTCAAATAAATAAATAAAAAATGAGAAAATGCTTCCCTTTGGGCCAAGTGGTCGTGCATAGGCTTGGAATGATGAATCATGGAAGAAAAATAGGCCCATTAGCAATTTTAGACCATTTGAATCAAAGTTGACTTTTCAAAATATCCAAAGATTTCCCAACTTCCACAAGGCATAACTTGCTCAATTTTTAAGATTTTCACATGTTCTTGGACATTTTGGAAAGGTCTTTGAGTCCTCTAACCAATGCCTTTGGTCCCATGTCATTTTGATTTACCAATCTCAAGTTATGTCCTTTGACTTAAAGTCCCTTTTTGTTGACTTTTGAAAATGACCTATAATGTTGAAATTGATAACTTTTTGTGAGAGCATTTCCTGGACTTGAAATATGAAGATGAGTTGTAGGGAATGTCTTTCTCTTCAAAATGAGCTTTGGATGGAATTTTTCTGATAATCCATGTGAAAGTTATGCCCTGGTCAATTTCAGTTGACTTTTTCAGCTGTCCAAATATAGCAACTTTTGCATCTTTGATGATTTCTGAGCCAAATTTTGAGAATCATGATCAAGCATTGATCAAATGATGTTTGTGGCTTCAAAATGATATGTTGACCAAAAATTTGAACTTTTGACTGTCAAATGACCATTTTGCCCCTACAGTTGACTGTAGTGCAATATAGGGTTTTGACTGTGCAATTTTGAACTGAATGCTTTGAAACTTGATATGAGGATGCTTGACCATATTTGTAGGCATATGAGACTTGATTGGACCTTTGAAAACTTCAATCTCTTGATCAGAACACAAACCCTAGTTTTGACTGTATAGGAGGTCTTTGCACTGTGTAACCCTTGGGGACTTTTGCAGCTTGGCTTGGCAATTTCTTGGAGACTATGGGAGGGCAAATTTTGGGGTACAACAGTTGCCCCTGTTCAATCTTCTTAGACCTGAGGATGCAGATTGGCTGGCGTGCCTTTCGTAATCCGAGGGTAGAAGATGATTGGACACTAGAGTGCCCAGAAATTTACGCTCGCGTGTTAGCAGTGTAATGGGAATGGGCTTATAGATGCCATTTAGAGATTGCTGGATAAGGTGATGGGCTTATAGATGCCATCTGGATGTTGATCGCATAAGAGATCCCTTAGCGATAACCTGCATACCTGCAAAAGAAAAAATGAGTACCTGACACGCTGCAGGAGCTGATTTTAGATGCTTGGTATAGATATGTCCTGACTGGTTACAGGAGCTGAGTCTGGAGCTTCAAACGCTGATGAATGAACCAGGGATGGTTACTGTCTTAACATGAATGGTAAGAGAACCTTGGGCGACTTTAACTTCAACAACGCTCGTTGAGAAAAATCTCGGCGGGAATTACCATCTTTGCAGTATCGGGAAGAGAACCATAGGCCATTATAAGCTGGAAGGGACTCACCTCACTCGCCGTCGGAGAGGGAATCATAGGAAAAGGAATTGTCACCTCACACACCGTCGGAGAGGGAAACATAAGAGACTATTACCTCACACTCATCGTCGGAGAGGGAATCATCTGAAAAGGACTTACTACCTCACACACCGTCGGAGAGGGAACCATGGGAGACTATCACCTCACACTCATCGTCGGGGAGGGAAACATCTGAAGAAGGAATTACCACCTCACGCACTTGCCGGAGAGGGGACCATAAGAGACTATCACCTCACACTCATCGTCGGAGAGGGAAACATCTTGAAAAAGGGATTACCACCTCACGCACTTGCCGGAGAGGGGACCATAGAAGACTATCACCTCACACTCATCGTCGGAGAGGGAAACATCTTGAAAAAGGAATTACCACCTCACGCACTTGTCGGAGAGGGGACCATAACTTCTGCTGAGTCTTTATCAGAAAAATTTGTTGGGAGTCGATTTAGCTGGACTAGAGAAGGCTCTGAGATATGTTTGAGAATTTTAACTGCGTCTTTCCTGAAAGGTAAAGGTCAGTCATATGCAATGCATGATATGGATCAAGCAATGATGTTCTCACCATAAATGAGATTTGTATGATATGATGCGTCTATGCATGCTATAATGATGTATGTGATGTTTTTATGAATGTTTTCGTCTAGGAAAGTAAATCCTTGACGGGTGCCGGGAAGTCATATCCTGGGCTGCTGTTGGAGAATAAGCTTTTACTTCCGCTGGGGATGATAACTGCAAGAATACCGGTAGGAGAAGATGACTCCGTTGCGGAATAGATTTGGCAAATGGAAGATTCTGCGGGGAGAAAAGATATTCTAGCGACCATGCTGAGAAGCAATACTCTGTGGGAAGAGGGATGCCTTGCTGAGTGTTGATAATAATTTGCTGGGGATACCCTTGTTGTTGGAAGTGTTAATGGACTTCGCTGGGGATAGGAAAGAACTATGCTGACGACGACCTTTCCGTGGCTTTTGGCTGAGGATAACCCAGTTATATCCTGTTAAGGAAATAACTCTTCAACTCAATCCGGACGACGCGTTCGTGTTCTGCGAGGGGATAAGCTTCCAGAATATACTGGGGATAAGCTTATTGCTTGGGGATACGGACTCCATCTTTCCTGGATTAGACTCTTCTGGGGAGTTTTGATATGCTGGGGAAAGTGATTCCTTTGAACGTTGGTATACCGCCGGGGAACAATCTTTAGACCAAGACTTCCGGGGATGCTTGTTTATGTATTGCTGCTGGGGAAATATTGAGATCTACGGGAGAATACTCAATTTCCTTGATATTTGATAATTTTGCTTGGAGAGAAATGTACTGTTTTGCTGAACCACTCTCTGGGGAATTAAGATACACTTGGCCGTGTTCTTTAGCTGAACCTATCTTGGTACCTTAGAGGATAGAACAATTAGACTGCTCAGACAACTCTTTTTATTGCCCCTGTTTCTAGTGTTACCTGCAATTCATTCCTTTGTTTCGTATGCAAATATTTATGAGTTAGCAAATTATTGTCAATGCATATATCACAATTCGAACCTTGGACGTTCTTCGCAAAACAAAACAGAAAAAGGAAAACACTGGGCACGTTTAACTGAAAATATATTTATATTGATTTTGAATGGCCTGAATAGGCGTTTTGTGTACAAGAGGCTGACGTCCTAGTAAGAGGAACGCCGCCGAACAAGAGAGTTTATACAAGTTTTGTACAAAAGAAAATAAACAGCTGTGTGAAATATGAATGATCCCACTGGGTTTCAACTCTGCTATTGCCTTTATAATTCCGAGCGTCTCATCACTTGATGACCTTGGTTGAAGGTGAAGCTGACTGATCGATGCCGTCTGAACTTGATGTAGATACCGGATTCTGGATGCAAAGTGATCAATGAGACATAATATTACGCTTTTATCCCTAATTTTTGCCTGGACCGCCCTTTCGGGTTTTCAGTCCACCGGGATACCCATTTTTGCCCAAGCCGCCTTTTCAGGTTTTCGACTTGCCGGGTGTACAAATTTTTTCATTTTCATCCCTTCATTTTGCCCGAACCCTTTTGGTTCGACGGGAAGCCCTAATTTTTGCCTAGGCATGTCAGCCTAGCGGGTCTTTTTTCATGCGTAGTATTTTTTAACTATGTCTGCATTGGCGGGGTGAGGAAGGTCGTCACCATCCATGTTGGTTAATATCATTGCTCCTCCTGAGAACACATGCTTAACCACAAATGGCCCTTCGTATGTGGGGGTCCATTTGCCCCTTGGATCACTCTGAGGAAGGATGATTCTCTTGATTACCAGATCCCCAACTCGATATTCCTGTGGTCTGACCTTTTTGTTAAATGCCCTGATCATCCGTTTCTGATACGTCTGACCATGACAGATAGCAGCAAGTCTCTTTTCGTCTATGAGGTTGAGCTGATCAAGTCGTGTCTGGATCCAATCATCTTCGTTCAGATTTGCATCCTTCATTATCCGGAGAGAGGGAATTTGTACTTCGATCGGCAAGACTGCCTCCATACCATAAACCAGAGAGAAAGGAGTTGCCCCGGTTGACGTCCTAGCTGAGGTACGGTACCCATGCAGAGCGAACGGTAACATCTCGTGCCAATCTTTGTAAGTCACTGTCATCTTCTGCACGATTTTCTTGATGTTCTTGTTAGCTGCTTCTACAGCCCCATTCATCTTCGGTCTGTAAGGAGAAGAATTGTGGTGCTGTATCTTGAACTGTTCGCAGAGCTCAGCGATCATCTTATTGTTTAGATTGGTACCGTTGTCTGTAATAATTCGCTCGGGGACGCCGTACCGACAGATCAGGTTGTGCCGAATGAACCGTGCCACAACAGTCTTGGTTACCGTAGCATAGGATGCTGCCTCAACCCACTTTGTAAAATAATCGATCGCCACTAGGATGAAGCGATGTCTGTTGGAATCAGGGTCAATACACATTCTCTGTAAGGAATCAAGTTTGGATGTTTCGTATCCCACTCTCCTTTGATCTGATTGATCACAAGAGCGGAATCTCCGAAGACACTTAGAAATTTGATCCTTAGGTCGATCGCAGCTTGAAGACCCATGATGCACGCCTCATACTCCGCCATGTTGTTGGTGCAGTTGAAACATAACCGGGCAGTGAGTGGAGTATGAGTACCTTGTGGAGATATGATTATGGCGCCGATGCCGTTTCCCAAAGCATTGGAAGCTCCGTCAAAGTGCATAGACCATCGGGATCCTGGTTCAGGTCCTTCATCCGGTCCAGGTACTTCACAATCAGTTACTATCATGATGCTTTCATCCAGAAACTCGAAGTTCATTGATTGGTAGTCATCTACAGCTTGATGAGCTAAGTGGTCTGCCAATACACTTCCCTTGATGGCTTTCTGGGTTGTGTACTGAATGTCGTATTCCGTCAAGATCATTTGCCATCTTGCAATTCTCCCAGACAGAGCAGGCTTTTCGAATATGTACTTTATAGGATCCATCTTTGAGATCAACAAAGTAGTGTGAGTCAGCATATACTGTCTCAGCCGGCGAGCAGCCCATACCAAAGCGCAGCAAGTTTTCTCAAGCAGTGAGTATCGGGTCTCACAGTCGGTAAACTTTTTGCTAAGGTAATAAATGGCGTGCTCTTTTCGGCCAGACTCGTCATGCTGCCCCAGCACACACCCCATTGAGTTATCCAGCACTGTCAGGTATAGTATCAGAGGTCTCCCTTCAACCGGTGGCATAAGGATAGGTGGTTCTTGGAGATACTTTTTGATTCTGTCGAAGGCAGCCTGACATTGATCATTCCAACGTACTACCTGATCTTTCTTCAGTAGCTTGAAGATTGGCTCACAAGTAGCAGTCAGATGTGAGATGAATCGAGCGATGTAATTCAGGCGTCCTAAAAAACCTCTGACTTCCTTCTCTGTCTTAGGAACTGGCATCTCTTGAATAGCTTTGACCTTAGCAGGGTCCACTTGAATACCTTTATCACTGACCACGAAGCCTAGTAATTTCCCAGATCTTACCCCGAAGGTGCACTTGTTCGGGTTCAATCTTAGCTTGTACAGTTTCAACCGGTCAAACAACTTCTGCAGATGATCTAGGTGCTCTTCCTCAGTCTGGGACCTAGCGATCATGTCGTCCACATACACTTCTATCTCATGATGGATCATATCATGAAATAAGGCAACCATAGCACGTTGGTAGGTTGCCCCAGCGTTCTTCAATCCGAACGGCATGACCTTGTAACAGAAGGTGCCCCACTGAGTAACGAATGTAGTCTTTTCCATGTCTTCAGGTGCCATCTTTATCTGATTGTAACCTGAAAAGCCATCCATGAAAGAGAATACCTTGTGCTGAGCTGTATTATCAACAAGGACATCAATGTGAGGTAAGGGGAAGTCATCCTTGGGGCTGGCCCTGTTCAGATCCCTATAGTCGACACACATTCTGACCTTACCGTCCTTCTTTGGTACCGGCACCACATTAGCAACCCACTGAGGGTAAGAAGTTACTGCAAGGAATCCGGCATCAAACTGTTTCATGACCTCGGCTTTAATCTTCTCGGACATCTCTGGGCGCATCCGACGGACCTTTTGCTTAACTGGAGGGCAGTCTTCCTTAGTTGGCAAGTGGTGGACCACAATGTCGGTATCCAACCCGGGCATGTCTTCGTAGGACCAGGCAAAGATCTCCATATAGTCATGTAACATCTTGGTTAACCGTTGCTTCACGCTGAGCTCTAGGTTGGCACCAATCTTTACCTCTTTCCTGTCTGCCTCAGTACCCAGGTTTATGGTTTCCACTGGCTCTTCATGGGGTTGAATTGCCCTCTCTTCCTGAAGCAACAGTCTTACAAGCTCGCCAGGCACTTCGCAATCATCTTCACCTTCGTCTTCGGCTAAGTTGATCGGACTTTCGAAGTCATAATTGGCAGTAGCAGAGCTGTTATCAATAAGATCCGGAGTGGATTGGAACCTGTATGAGTGAGTGTGTGTGTAAATACAGCTGTTTTGAAAATTATGTAAAGGAAAAGAAAGACAGAAAAGGAACACAACATTTGCAATGCGAAAAATACGTCCAAGATTTTTATTCATGATATATGAAATGACAGTTTGTATGCCCTCACAAATAGAACCACGGTGCCTCGGGTAAGACATCGGGCCATAGAGTTTATCATTGTTTATTACAAAATAACAAAACATAGGAATTCATTACTTAGTAACAAAAGAAACATGGAGATTGTCCTTTGCGCTCCAATTGTTAAGTCCTTCGTCAATTGCCGGGTAGATCCAACTATCAAACTCAGCTTCATCAACTTCCTCTTCATCCCCAATAGCATTAACTCCATGAGCAGGCAGGGGAGCTGTCACCACATTAGGCTTGTCAGATGCCTCAAACTGTACCTCCTTAGCGTCAATGAGGTCCTGCAACTTGTTCTTTAGTGCCCAACAGTCATCGGTAGAGTGCCCCGGGCTTTCTGAATGGTAAGCACAACGAGCATTCGGGTTGTACTTGGGAGATGTTGTATTTGGGAACTTTGGAGCCTCCCTGACAGTCACCAAATTGGTTGAGAGCAACTGTGGCAGGATCTGCGATAGGGTCATGTTTAACCGGGTAAACTCCCTCCGGGGTCTTTCAGCCCTTTGGGAATTGTTTGGCCGAGGAGCGGCAGCAGGCTTAGCAATCATCACCGCGTTGACAGATTGGCGGTGCTCAGGTCTCTCTGATTTCCTAGAACCATACACGGCACTAGACTCCTTCTTGAAAGGTTTCTTTTCCGAACTAGAGGATGCACCCTTCGCAATCTTCCCAGACTTCAACCCAGCTTCAATTCTCTCTCCGGTCAAGATCAAATCAGTGAAACCAGCAGAAGAATTCCCAATGAGGTGGTTGAAAAATGGCCCAGATAGGGTCCCCAGGAACATGTCTACCAACTCCCGATCAGTCAATGGTGGCTGCACCCTGCCAGCCAGGTCTCTCCACTTCTGAGCGTACTCCTTAAAACCTTCGCTTGCACCTAACGCCATACCCTGGAGTTGGGTACGTGTGGGGGCAAGGTCGGCATTATATTGATACTGCTTGTAGAAAGCAGTAGCCAACTCCTCCCAGTTACGAACCTTGGTCCCATCCAGCTGATAGAACCATTCGAGATGAGTCCCTGAAAGACTCTCCTGGAAGAAGTGGATCCATAGATTCTTATCCGCAGAGTACGGCTGAATTTTCCGAACATAGGACCTCAGATGCAGTTTGGGACAAGACGCCCCGTCATATTTGGAGAAGGATGGTGCTTTGAACTTATGCGGGATAATCACACCAGTCGACAAACCCAGATCTCCGAAATCCATCCCAGGTGCCTGTTGCACCTCCATAGCCTTCAACCTGTCCTCCAGTTGCTTGTATCTGTTATCTGCAGGAGGGTATTGCTCTTCATCAAAATCTGTCTCGTTGTCGGAGACGACCGGACTAGGAACCTTTACTTCTGCCTGAGAAGGACTCTTGCCAACAGAAGAACCAGCCTCTTCATGCTGCAGAGTATTGCCAAACCTTCGGCCCGAGTTGAACAGAACAGTTCTTCTCTTCTTCTTCTTCTCCTTCTTCAGGAGCATAGTCTTTAGTTCTTCTTGGCCTTTAGCCAGACCCTTGATTAGTTCTTGAAACTGCGCATTCTGCGCCTGAAGAGCCTTGATTGATGTCTCAGTTGATGCAGATTCGGGATTCATGATGCTGAAATAAACAGCGAAGAACTGTAAGCAACCTGAAAAGAGGAAAAACCTGCTATGCACATGATGTATGAAATGCGTATGCAATGCATTCAAGGGTTCGAAAGTTCAAATTTGTTGTAGACAAAAGGGAACACACGTTATCATTAAGGAAATCATTGTTTAATACATCAAGGCCTCATGGGCAAAAGTACAAAAATCAAATCAATCCCAAAATACACTGCGCATCCTCTTCGGAGCTATGTAGGTGTTGAGATTCCTCTCTTCATGCAACAGGCGGGTGAGCTCCAAGACTTTCTTTTCACTGGCATGCAGACTAGTCTCAAGAGAATTCCTTTCCTCCTTAAGCTGGATCCAGCTCTTCTACATCTCTTCCCAGGACGTGGGCATATCAGGGTGCTGAATAGTGTGGGACACTTCCCCTTCCAAGACTGGCTCTTTGATCACTGGGAGCATGTGAGGGTAAGGCATCACTAACTTCTGGGAGCGGGCGCGTACCCACTTGAGATAAGGCTCCAAAGGGATGGAGTTCCTGTGCCCCAGTGTCTTGCTGTCTATCCTACTGGGCATCCTCCAAGCTCTGATAAATCTCTGGCGAAGTCCTTGAGTATCGTTGTCGAAGTCAAAAACTATGTCAGGAATTAACATGTCATGAGGACCGTCCCTCCGAGCATAACCAAACTGTCTCCAAGCCAGGCATGGGCTATAAGTAATACCTCCTCTGATTCCAAGTAAAGGAACATTAGGGTACTCCCCGCAACGATCGATGATAGTGACATCTCCTCTGGATCTAGGACACCAATGTATATCTGCATGCGTAAGAGTCATCAACCGTTGCGACCATCTCAAACCCCGCTCATTCTTCAAGACCGATTGTGGAAGGTGCGAAATAAACCACCTTCCCAGGAGAGGAGTGCAACACATAAGGACACCTCTTTTTCTCATGGTTCGAGTGTAACATGAGTGAAGGATGTCCCCCAGCAACGTAGGTATGGGATTCCTGGACATGAAGATCTGGACAGCACTGATATCAATGAGCTGATCTGGGTTAGGGAACAATACCAAACCATAAACAAGGAGGGCTACCACTTCTTCAAAAGCTTGTAGGTCAAGGGAGTTCCAACATTCATGGGCTTTTTCAAACAGAAACCTGGCTAAGAACCCTTTGGTACCACTTCTAACTTCCCAATGTCCCTTGAGGTCAGATGACTGTAGGTGCAAGGCTTTAGCAATCTCTTCAAGCTTAGGTTCCTTTTCTGTACCGTTGAAGGGTAGCTGATCAAGGATAGGGATCTTCAGGAGCCGGGAGAACTCCTCCAATGTAGGTACCAACTGATAGTCCAAGAAGGTAAAACAGTGATGCAGAGGGTCAAAGAATTGGAACAAGACCTTAATCATATCTTCCTCAATGTTGGTGTTGACCAAGCTGATGAGGCTTCCATGCCTTTCACTGAATGAGGAGTTCTCGGGAATCCTGGATATAAGCTCCTTAAGCTGAGGAGGGATCCTTACAAGATTGACCTGAATTGTCTTTCTACGAACAGTTTCCATGTCCTACAAAACAAGAACAAAGATGAAAATCCGAACCCCTGAAATGGTTAGTCAATGCATATGATGCTGGATGATGTCATGATGCTATGATTAAACACACCACAGATATTTATAAAGACAAACATGTAGGGCACACAAGGCACACAAGACAAGCCCTTAAGGTTTAAGGCCAGCATGGGGTCTGGGTAGTACCCTCTTGAAGTTGGTGGGTTCAACCTGTCCTAATCAAAGTAACCGGGTTCTAAGGTTCCCAATATCACGGGATTGCTTTCGTTGTTCATCGTTTCGATTTAGCCACTGAACTGGCGACCGAAATATTCCAGGAAAGCAACCCTCAATTGAGTGTAGTATCGAGTATCAACCAACCTCGGACTGCACCAAAGTCAGTTATCTCACTACCCTAAAGAGGCCAAGATAGTTCAATTAAGGTTCCTAAGGTCTGTTGATGCTTCACGACACCACGCGGAGGCCCCGTACTCTCCTTGACTGAACTCAAGGGTTACCGGTACACACCAAAGTGCCACATCAACGTAGCAGACTGTTTCAACCATGTCGGTATACCCCGCACAGTTCCCTCACAGCCTTGTTGCTACTTTCTAAGAAAGGTATCCCCAGATCCGGGTTAGGATCTATAGAACTCCCAAGCAACCCACAATAATAAAGCAAGCACAGAAGACAATTGAAAACATAGTTATGAGCTAGCCCTAAGGTACACCCCACTTTATAAGATATCCCCAGCAGAGTCGCCAGTTCTGTGAGCGGTGGATCTGGAACTGACTGTTTAACGCTGGTTCGCGAAATGTCGCGGAAGCAAGAGTCGCCACCGTCTTTTATTTTCTCCAAATGGAAAGGACAAAAGCACAGAAAAATTCCTTAAAGAGATTGCTCTCGGTTTGGGAGGTAGGTTATAGAAAGGGAAGGTATTAGCACCCTTTATATCCATGGTTATCCATGGGCTCTTAGATACTTGCTCATTGTGTTTTCAAAATATTTTGTTTGCTTTTCAATTGTGGGTTTAAAAAAGTTTCTTTGAAAAATTTCAGTTCGACTCGTACGTCAGAGTGTTTGAAAAATTTGCTTTGAAAGCTTTTGAAAATGTGTTGGTGTGAAAAGTCTTGTTCGTTTGAAATTAGAGCAAGTATCCTTGAGAACCTACCTACCCTAAGGAATTCGTCTGTGTAAATGTCCTTTAAAGTAGTGCCATCCCACCATTGAGAGGTAGGTAGCACCACCGTTGGAGGTGTTCGGGTCAATTCGAGTTTTAGGGACATGGTGATCACCGGAGCAATGGGAAGACACCTTAGAAGCTACCCTCATGCCAGGTTCCCGGATCATGAGGACTTACTAAGACGTCCTCTACTCGACGATCACCTTTCGAAAGGCAACAGTGAGGCGTACCCTAGGGGTGGTGTGTGATTTGTGTGTTATTTTCATTGATATTTGTCTTGTCATGTTTGTTGTGATCTACGCTTGATTTTATTTTAAGTCCATACATTCTTTCATGCTTTTGTTAACAGTTAAGATATTTGCGGGAAAGTGAATCTAAGGCTATTACAAATGGCGCGGGTCCACATCGCCAAAATTAAACCGGACCCGATTTGAAAGAAAAGTAAATAAAGCAAAAGAAATAAAAGTGCGAGAAATTTAATTGTTACAACGCTTTGGGAGAATTACATAATTATAATAAACGACATAAAATAAATGCGCGAAATTAAATAAATTACGAACATGGGCGTTGGACCCTTTTGCAAAAAATTTAAAGTTAATGAAGGGTTGAAATTAAAATTGAAAAGAAAATGTTTTTTAGTATTTTATGTTTTTTAAGATTTAAAAGAAGAAGAATTTATTAGAATGCAATTTGAAATGTAAACCCTAATTCTAGTGTTTTTTAGATTTATTATGAAAATATTAAAATTTTAACTAATTTAAACCTGAGTTAATTTATATGCATTTTTTAATTTATGAAAATAAATAAAATAAATATTATTATTGTAAAAAAGGAAATTAAAAGGAATAAAATTAACAATTAAACCTAAATTCTATATTTTTGTATTTTTTGTTATTAAAAGAAATTAAAATTGTAACCTAATTAAAACTAATAATTACATGTTAATTTATTTATGAAAATATTAGAATGAAATAATTTATTACATTTTTTATCTTTTTCTGGATTTTTTTATGATGTTTTTATATTTTGTAAAAAAAGAAAATTAATTAATTTAACAAGAGAGCAAATAGAATAATAACTAAAATAAAACATAAAAATAAAATAGAATTTGCAAACCAGGGGGGGTGGAAGTCCCCAAAGTGGAGGTATAGGCCTTAGCAATCTGGCCCAATTGATTTTGGCCTTATTGACTTTTTGAATCACCTATGATGCATTGACTTAAGCCTACAGCGTTCCTCAATCTTCAGCCCTTAATTTGGTCTCCAGGAACACGTGGACAATTGGAACTTGAAGCGTATGGTGTATCTTGAATATTAGCGCTGCATAGGAAGACATTTTGCAAAATAATATGGAATTTATACAGACCTGGGGCTCGAACCCAGGTCTTGAACATTGCAAGGCAACACTTGTGCCACTGAACCATGTCAACGCGTTTATTATATTAATAACAACTAAATAATATATAAGGAAAACAAAGCATTAGTGGGTCCTGCGCGCCAACTTTCAAACGCACCAATCACTGCGTGACACGAGGTCGTCTTCCTCACCATCCCTGTAAAACAAACTCAAAGGCAACAGTTTCCATAGCGTTTCATTAGGTAGGCTATTGAAAAATAGCGACTAGCGCTAGGGTGTATATAAATTGATCGCGAAGGTCAAGATCTCTTCGTCTTGATGTACTGATTTGAATGGCATGGGTCTGGAACCCTAATTTTGCTTGGTCTGAAAATCCCTAATTCAAAAAACCTGCAACCCTAGAAACCGATTATGGCGAAATCACATACGATGCACAATAATTTAATTAAATACCATGGTTAGCTTTAGAACTTCACAAGGAACAAGAATCAACAAATAAAATTCACAAATAACGCATAGAATAAAATGTATGATTATGCAATTTGTTTGATACAGTTCTGGTTCTAGGTACCGATTCCTGGAGTTTGGATGGTAATTTCTGATTGGAATGTGTCCAATAGACCTTGAGCAAGCTATTGGAATCAAGATTAAGGCTTGAATCGTCCTCCAACAATGATTTCAGAATTTGGTTTTCTAGGAATTTTTTCAAGTTTCTCTATTGTTCTTCTGCGCAGCTTAGGATCTCCTAGCATTAGGTTTGTATTCCTGTTTATGTATTGAAGCAATTAGGTTAACAAAATTCAACAAAATCTCTTGTAATCATGGATTGAAGATTTGATTTTTTTCCATTATATTTTCAATCTTTTTCACATGGTTTTTGTATCAGTTATGATCAATTCAATCCAATTCTTCCTAATCAGCATGTGCACGAAATATTGACCTTGAAATGTGTACAAAAAGATTTGTTTGGTTCATTTAGATATTTTTTCACATATTTAATTGATTTAATTGAATTAATATAAATAAAAATTCAAATAAATAAATAAAAAATGAGAAAATGCTTCCCTTTGGGCCAAGTGGTCGTGCATAGGCTTGGAATGATGAATCATGGAAGAAAAATAGGCCCATTAGCAATTTTAGACCATTTGAATCAAAGTTGACTTTTCAAAATATCCAAAGATTTCCCAACTTCCACAAGGCATAACTTGCTCAATTTTTAAGATTTTCACATGTTCTTGGACATTTTGGAAAGGTCTTTGAGTCCTATAACCAATGCCTTTGGTCCCATGTCATTTTGATTTACCAATCTCAAGTTATGGCCTTTGACTTAAAGTCCCTTTTTGTTGACTTTTGAAAATGACCTATAATGTTGAAATTGATAACTTTTTGTGAGAGCATTTCTTGGACTTGAAATATGAAGATGAGTTGTAGGGAATGTCTTTCTCTTCAAAATGAGCTTTGGATGGAATTTTTCTGATAATCCATGTGAAAGTTATGCCCTGGTCAATTTCAGTTGACTTTTTCAGCTGTCCAAATATAGCAACTTTTGCATCTTTGATGATTTCTGAGCCAAATTTTGAGAATCATGATCAAGCATTGATCAAATGATGTTTGTGGCTTAAAAATGATATGTTGACCAAAAATTTGAACTTTTGACTGTCAAATGACCATTTTGCCCCTACAGTTGACTGTAGTGCAATTTAGGGTTTTGACTGTGCAATTTTGAACTGAATGCTTTGAAACTTGATATGAGGATGCTTGACCATATTTGTAGGCATATGAGACTTGATTGGACCTTTGAAAACTTCAATCTCTTGATCAGAACACAAACCCTAGTTTTGACTGTATAGGAGGTCTTTGCACTGTGTAACCCTTGGGGACTTTTGCAGCTTGGCTTGGCAATTTCTTGGAGACTATGGGAGGGCAAATTTTGGGGTACAACACATATTTATTTCATTGATCATGGTTCTGGCCATCTCTTGTAATGTTCCATTCTTACTTTCTACAACTCCATTTTGCTGGGGAGTTATAGGACAAGGAAAATTATGAACAATACCATTTTCTTTAAAATATTTTTCAAAATAATGATTTTCAAATTCACCACCATGATCACTTTTAACTTTTGTGATTTTAAAATCTTTTTCATTTTGCACTTGAGTACAGAAGTCAATGAATACATAATGTGACTCATCCTTGTGTTTTAAAAACTTTACCCATGTCCATCTGCTGAAGTCATCAACGATGACCAATCCATACTTCTTGCCTCTGATTGATGCAGTTTTAACTGGCCCAAACAGATCAATATGAAGTAACTCTAATGGCTTAGAGGAAGAGACAACATTCTTAGATTTAAAGGAAGGTTTTGAAAATTTTCCTTTTTGACATGCTTCGCACAGAGCTTCTGAGTTGTACTTCAGATTGGGAAGTCCTCTGACTAAATTTAATTTATTTAGTTGAGAGATTTTTCTAAGACTGACATGTCCCAATCTTCTGTGCCATACCCATTGCTCATTGCTAACAGACAAAAGACATTTTACGTTTTGAGATTTAAGATCTGATAAATCAATTTTGTAAATGTTGTTCTTTCTCTTGCCAGAAAAGAGGATTGATCCATCCTTTTGACTTACAGCTTTACAGGAGTTTTGATTGAAGATAATGTCATAGCCATTGTCACTTAATTGACTTATGGACAATAGATTATGAGCTAATCCTTTTACTAATAAAACATTTGAGATGGAAGGAAGGTTACTGTTTCCTATGGTTCCAGAACCAATAATCTTCCCTTTCTGATTACCTCCAAACTTCACATCTCCTCCAGCTTTAAGTTTTAGGCTTTGGAACATAGACCTTTTTCCTGTCATGTGTCGTGAGCACCCAGATTCCAGGTACCATGACTGGTGTTTCAATTGAGCTGTTAAGGACATCTGCAACAAATATTATTTTATCCTTAGGTACCCATATCTTTTTGGGTCCTTTTGGGTTAGCATAAGAGTTTCCAGAATGTGATGTATATTTTATATCTTGTGAGTGTCCAAACTTGAATTGCTTATTCAGAGGTTTGTAAGTGAAGGTCATTTTAGCAACAGGTTTTGGAATGTATGTCTCCTTCCCTTTGGGAGGTTCATATTCAATTCCTCTTATGTTTTTCCCACTAACTCCATAGATCATTGAAGCCATTTTGCTTCTGTCTATGCCTTTAGCAAGAAAAGATTGAAAGCTATAGTCATATTCTTTCAGAATATCTTTTGAACTAGACACAGACTCAGAACTAAAATTCTTTTGAACAATTTGAATTTCCTTTTTAAGTTTAAAATTGTTTTCTAAAAGTTCAGATTTTTCTGTTTTAAGTTTCTCAAAATCAGATGCAAGACTCTTATTGAGTTTCTTGTATTTGATTTTGAGCTTACTATAGTTTTCCATAAGTTCTGATAAACTATCAGCAAGTTCTTCTCTAGAAAATTCAGAAAATACCTCTCTTTGTTCTGACTCACAGTCTGAGTCATCTTTTGTGATAGCCATCAGAGCTAAGTTGGCATTTTCATCTTCAGAACCAGATTCATCTTCAGAAGAATCTGAGTCATCCCAGGTTTCCATCATTCCTTTCTTCTTTCCAAATCTCTTCTTTGGTTTTTCCTTTTGAAGCTTTGGACAATCATTTTGAAGTGACCAGGTTCTTTGCATTCATAACAGATGATCTCTCTTCTGTTTAACTTTTTGTGTCTAGAAGATTCTGGTTTATGTTCTGACTTCTTGAAGTTCCTGGACTTCTTTTGTTTGTGCTTCCACAGATGATTGATCCTTTTGGAGAGCAAAGATAGTTCGTCTTCTTTCGAAGCTGATTCTTCAGAGTTTTCTTCTTCAGCCTGAAAAGCGTTAGTATCAAATTTCTTAATTGATTTAAGGGATAGAGACTTACCTTTCTTCTGAGGCTCATGCTCATCCAGTTCAATCTCATGACTTCTGAGAGCGCTGATGAGTTCCTCCAGAGACACATTGTTCAGATCTTTTGACACCTTGAAGGCAGTGACCATTGGTGCCCATCTTTTGGGTAAGCTTCTGATGATCTTTTTCACATGATCTGCTTTGGTATATCCTTTGTTCAAAACTCTCAGACCAGCGATCAGAGTTTGAAACCTAGAGAACATTGCTTCTATAGACTCACTCTCTTCAACTTTGAAGGCTTCATACTTCTGAACTAAAGCCAGAGCTTTAGACTCCTTAACTTGAGCGTTTCCTTCATGAGTCATTTTGAGAGACTCAAACATATCATGCGCTGTATCTCTATTAGTGATTTTTTCATATTCTACTTTAGAGATAGCATTTAAAAAAATATTTCTAGCTCTGTGATGATTTTTAAAATCAACTTTTTGTTGTCTATCCATATTTTTTCTATCCACTTTGTTTCCTTCTGAATCTGTAGGATGTTTGTAACCATCCAAGACTATATCCCAAAGATCACTATCATGACCTAGAAATAAACTTTCTAGTCTATCTTTCCAGTACTCAAAATCTTCTCCATCAAACATTGGAGGTTTGTTGTAACTATTATTATTTTGTTCAACGGTCATTGTGTTTTATTATGGATCTTTTCCTGACACGGTTAAGTGCTATGTGTGATACGGTGGGAGAACTGACTAGGGTTTGCGTTCGTATTCGCACTTGTGCGGTTGAGCAAGAGTCGCCACCGACTTTTTATTTTATCCTAAAGGAAAGGTTAAAAAAGCACAGCAAAAACCTTTTGAGATATTTCGTGGGTTCGGGGGGTAGATTATGAAAAGGGAAGGTATTAGCACCCTTTTCATCCATGGTTATCCATGGGCTCTTAGTTACTTGGTTTTTAGATCACTTGCCTTGATTTTTGATTGCTTGAAAATGGTGTATGTGTGAGTGTTTTTGAAAATGTTTTGGAAGAAGATGCCTTGTCTTAGGCTAACCTTGTAACAATTCTTTACTCGAATATTTTACAAAGGCGTGTATCTTTTCGAAAAGATGTTTCAAAATGTTTTGAGAGTTTGTTTTAAAGTGTGGTGGATTGTGGTTTTTTGAAAAGAAGGCAAGTGTTTTTTTGCAAGTCGATCTTCAAGTAACTAAGAGTTTTGTCTACCCTATTGTACTCAAAGGTTTTTTGTTATGTTTTAACCCCTTTTTAACAATTTTGTTCCACCATTGAATTTGGTGGGCAATCTTGCGTTTAGGAAGTTTATTCGGGACGGGCGCGGGTCATCGTACGGACCACGAATGCAATGATGCCAAGTGTCTTTGGCAATTTGTTTTGAAGGGGCTATGATCATTCCATTTAGGCAACATTTTGAGGGACTTATGATCATTTTGATTTTGTTTTTCCAAAGATTCTCGACGTGCAAGCATGGTCCATTTTGGGAAGGCGACATGTGGGATTACCCTAGAGGGTGCAAGTGTGATTGTGTATTGATTTCATGTATTTGTCTTGTATTAGGTTATCTAGCGTTTGATTTTATGTACATGCAAACCCTAGGTCTAATCATGGTATAATTGAAAGCGGTAAATTGCAAAAATGTAAAAGCTACGCTATTACAAAATAGTATCCGGGAGTGGGGGTACAAGTGTATGAATGGGGATGAGACTTATAGTATCCAATAAGTTACAACCAAATCGAATTTGCGATCAAATGTAAATAACGAATGGCAATGTATAAGATAAACAAGTGTGTATAGGATCAATGTGAATGTATTGTTTTGTGTACGTGTATATGTGCATGTGATTATTTACAAGTGCGACAAGGTGGAATTAATGTGTATTAGGGTATTGTTGACCTAAATATGTGTTTAATGAATCTTTGATTTGTATATTTTTAATATGTACAAAAGAAATGTTTTAATTGAATGTTTTAAGTCCTAATTAAATTATATATAAAAAGGTATCTTCATTTATTATGTAAAAATATTTAAAAGAGAGGAAATGTTACAAGTTTGAAAATTGTCGTTTTGTATTTGATATAAGAAATGTATCTTTGTGACTTTTGTGAGAATATTTGAATAAAAAGAAAAGTATTTTCAATTTTAATTATATGATGTAGAAAAATATATCTTTATTATTATATACAAAAAGTATTTTAATTAAATGTCAAGAATTGAATTATGTATATTAAAAAAGAAATGTATTTTTTCATTTGTTATGTACAACAATATTTTAATTAAAAAGAAAGGGAAAAAAGGTTTTCAATTTTAATTACATGGTATAATAAAAAAAGGTTCTATTTGTACAAAATAATTTAATTAAAATGTATTAGAGTTATGTATATATAGAAATGTGTTTTTAAGTATTTTTGTATTAAAGTATTATTGCCATACTTTGTATTTTTATTTAACTATGTTTGTATAAAAATAATATTATTAGTGTAATAATAGGATGCAATTAGTATTTAAAAAAATGGTTAATAAGGTGTTAGAAGATGTTTTGAAAAGAATGGGCTTGGTCATTCAGAATGGGCAAGGCCCACGTTTGGGGTTCAGTAACGTTTTAGGGTTTAGAACTTTTTGTTTCAATTGGGAACATGCTCTAGGGTTTGTACAGTGGCGCGTTCGTTCACATGTTCGTCTTTCTCCAATCGTTCGCTCTTTGCCCATGGATTCAGAAATCTGAGCTTCTCGCCTTAGCCACCATCGTTACCACCTCTTCTCCTCTCTTCACGTTTGTCCAAGCGACGGTAAATCAAAGTAACGAAATGTCTTAAACTGGTTGGATGTTTTAGATTTACATGTCATGATTTTATATTCTGATTTTTGTGTTCCTTTTGTTTGTTTAACGAGGTGGTAAAAAAATGAGGAGGGAATATTCTACCTTGAGGGGAAGACAATGGAGGAGAAGAGGACGAGGAAGCGCTGAGGCGGCTTAATGGTGAAGAGACTTGCTTGAACGATGCTTGGTATTTCTGTATCTTTTCTCAGGCTTTATGATATTGCTTCTTTTCTTCTTTGCCTTTGCTTTTACTGTTGTCCCTGAGTACTTTCTTTCTTCCTTTCTCGTCGTCTTGAATTGTCGCTTTGAGATGCCTGTATTGTTCTGCTTGCTTATGTTGCTTATGTTGATTGCCCAATGATGTGTGCTTACTGAGGGCTCGAGGGTTTTGATTTGGAATGCTTCTTTTCCTCTTCTCTCACAGTTGCCTAGAGCTTTTGTATGCTTCTGAACGATTTGCCTTTGGAATGTTTCTTTCTTCTTCTCTTATTGCCTTGAGCTTTTCTTTGAATGGCCATCTGAGATTGATGCCTTTGGAATGTTTTATTTATTGCCCAATGATGTGTTCTTACTGAGGGCCTGGTGTTTGGGTTTGGAAATAGTGTTTTTGCTTAGGCAGTTCTCAGGCAGGTTTGAGGTCTTTGGCATATTTTATGCTTCAGGTTTAGGCAGGTATGCTTTGAGGCTTCAGGCTTCATGTTGGTATGGCTTTGTTAGGCTTCTTTAACAGATATGATGCTGGTTTATTATGCTTCAGGTTTTTAGGCCTAGCAGGTTAACTCAGGTTTTTTGACTTAACAGGTTAAAGGGCTTAGCAGGTTTGGTTGTTATGCTTTTAGCCAGGTTTTTGTTTGACAGTAGGGTGAGTTTGGCCTGGTTTGAATTTGCTTCAGCAGGTTATGTTGGTATGGTTGTTCAGGTTTGAGGTTATGAACGATGTAGGCAAGGCTTCAGCAGGTTATGCTTGCAGTAGGTTTATGCTGATGCTTTGGTTGATTGTTGATGGCCTTAGCAGGGTTGAGCCAATGTAGGTTATGTGCTTGACAGTAGGCAGGTTTTTGGTGTTTTACATATGCAGGTTATGTGTTTGGAGGATTTTGGCTTCTGCAGGTTGAATGCTTAGCAGTTTTTCTATATCTTTCCTTTTGTGTTGGTTTCCTCCCCTTTTACTGTGTTTTGCTCTTGTGTGTTATATCTTTTCTATCTATGCCTGCCTAAAGCCTAAAAACCTGCATCTTTTCTCTCTCTCAGTACAGTTGCATTATAATATTATGCTTTTTGTACTTTTAGTTCTGAAAGGGCCATGGGGAAATGATGAAAAGTGTAGCTTGCTTGCATAAAAGATTTCCTTCTGCATTCTTTATCTCTTCTTTGACAGCTTTTGTACTTGTATCTTCTTTGATATCTTTACCAAATCCTCTTCTTGACAGCTGAGTAGACTCTTTGGTATTTTGACAGTAAATTGCACTTTTTGGCCTTTGATATCTTTGTGCAGTAATTTGTCCCTTTTGGATTTTGACAGAAAGTTGCACTTTGGATTTTTTCAGTTTGGTTGAACTTGAACTATGCAGTTTGACATTTTGAATTTATGCATTTGACATTTTGCATTCATGATTAAATGAATAAAATTCTTCCCTCTTTGTGAACCGGGAGAAATCTCGTGATTTGCAGAGAGGGTTAACTGATCTCAGTCAGTGGCCCTTAATGATGAATTTCTCCTGTCGTTTATTATTTTATCTGCTTTTTGACTTTTCTCTTTTCTTTTGCAGGTGAAAAATGGAGCACCGGAGCGAAGTGAAGAATGAAGAATTAGGGACTTAGAAAATATTTAGAAAAAATAGGATAGTTTTTATTTTCAATTTAATTATTGTAAACTATTATTATTTTAAATACTTCGTAAATAAATACTTGTATCCAAATAATAATTGTAACAAATATTAAATATGAAATAAAAATTCTATTGATTCATTTAATTCTTTTCAATTCCTTTTCAATTATTTACTTATTATTCATGGTTCCTTAAATTAAAATAAATGAAAATTAAATTCCAGATATTTAATTCTTAGGACCATAAATAATCAACTAAACATTGATTCTTCGTTGATCAAAATAAATGAACTTGACGTCTCCATCATCCAAAGCAACGCACAGTCAAACGCAATAACTGATCAGACGCAATCCTTTCTTACTGATTTCTTACCAAGCACTGTAAATCCAAACTGCATATTTCTTTTGACTGGCTCAAACAAACCAACGTGAATTCAAACCAACTGCCTCTTTTACTGATTGAATCAAAACAATGCGAATTCAACCCGAATCTTGGAATAACTTGCAAAGTGCTGTGGAATTTTAATCTTTCTGAGAATACGCCCATAAAACCTTAATTCCTGATTAAATGCCAAAGAACGTTCACCTGATCACAATTGAGCCAGAATCAACCAAAACCCTAAGCCAATTATTTGAAGCAATCCAGAGTCCTAAAAATCAATAAAACCCTAATTGTGTCCTGACTGACGAGAAAAGTCTGTTTGACCGATTCTTGAGCCAGTTTGAAAAATCAGGAAACGCCTGAAGCTGAGATTTCTGGTGGTAAGATGTGAGGGCAAATTTTGGGGTACAACACTATGCTTAGAGTCAAGCTCTGATACCAATTGAAGGAGTAAGAAAACACTTAGAAGGAGGGGTTGAATAAATGACTCTTTTTCGTTTCAAAACAAAGCTCAAACAATAATGAAATAACACAGTTATTTTTATCCTGGTTCATTTGAACTCAAACTACTCCAGTCCACCCGCCAAGGTGACTTCGCCTTTCTCAACAAGGACTTAATCCACTATAATCAACTAATTACAATCACACAACAACTGTTGTGACTAACAATGCACAAGTAAACTTACAAGTGACTAACACCATTAAGACTTAAATCTAGTCCTAGTCTGCTTGAGAAATCTGACCAAACTTGGTCTCTCAAGGAACAAATACAGGAGTTTAATCTTTACAGATAATGAAATAGAGTTTTCTTCTAATCAAGCTATATCACAAGTGTGATTTTTCACTTAGAATATAATACACAAATTGTATGAACAATGAGTTTGTGAGCTTTTGGATTTTTCACGTAGTTTCTTGTTTGGACATTGTTGTTGGCTTGAAATAAATGTCCTTCTACTTATAGTAGAAACAATAAGACCGTTGCTGCCTTCAGAGAAGATGGAGAGCATTAAATGCTTTGCATGTATCCTTGCAATATTCCATTTTCCAAGAAACTAGTTGTAGGCCCTTGAGTGCTTTCAGCCATCTTTGCATTAATGAGCAAACATCAGAATGTAAGAACGTGTTTCCTTTGCTTTGACAAGACAAGTTGGTTTAAACGTTGTTTCAGAATTTTCTTCCAATGTCTTTTAGTCGGAACATGCTTCATTCAGTTTCTGAGCAGAGCGTTGCTTGCTAAGAACTTTGAACAGCGCTTGCTTTCAAGTTATCTTCTGAATCAAGGAGTCTGCTAGAAGTTAGAAGATATTTTTAACAAGTAAAGGTTCTCACCAGAGTTAGCATATGCGTTTGAATAAAAAGGTTCTTTTATCAAAGAACTTCTTCATAATCTTTGCTTAGTACTTTAGAATGTTTTCTGTCAGAACATTAACTAAGACATTCAAAAAACATTCATTAGAGCACAAATTATCTTAAATATAATTTAGTTATCATCAAAACTCTTGAGATAGGTCAGAACTAATCTTGTTCTTTCAGATTGAACAGGGGAAGCTGTTGTACCCCAAAATTTGACCTCTCATTTCACTCAACACATGCCCATTGAGGTCCTTAACTTGCTCAAGGATGCCCAGGAGTTGACCAGACAAACTCTCTCCTAAGGCAATGTACCTCAAACTAGAGTTTCCATTTTTATCAATATGTGTGAACTACAAAGGCCTCAAATGCTTTCCATGGTCCCAATATGTTCTCAAGATCATCCATGTCAAGTTTCATGCCTTGCACAAGAAGTTTGCTCAGTCAATTGCTCATATGCCTAAAAATCAATTGTATTAGGTCAAAAGTCAATTGTGGCCCACATACAGTCAAACTTAAAGATTTTTGGTCAACATCAACATTTTGAAGAGATATCCATCATTTGATCAAGGGTTGATCATGATTCCCCAAGTAATTCCCCAAATTCATCAAAACCCAAAAGTTGCTAAATGAGGGTTTCTCAGGAAAAGTCAACCAAACTTTGACCAAGCATAACTTCTTCATACTTTATTAGAAATTTTCCATCCAAGGCTCATTTTGAATAGTATGCAATTACCTACAACTCATCTTCATCCCACAATTTCAAAATATGCACTCATCAAAAGATATGAATTTCTACATTATAGGTCCTTTTGAAAAGTCAACAAAAACACCTTTTGGGTCAAAGATTCTTATATAAACATGGAAGGCCCAATTGAGATGAAAACAAAAGGGTTGTTTAGGGCACATACTAAGATTTCTAAAAATTCCAAGAACACCTCTCTAGGGTTAAAATTGGAGGAGATATGCCTTGTCAAAGTTGACCAATTTTGCAAAATTGCCAAAAGTCAAATGTGCTCAAAAATACATTTTTTTGTCAAATGGGCCTAACTTTTTATGCTTGCATCTTGCTTGTGACATAGTCCACGACCCAAATCAGCATCCACACATTTTTTGCTTTATTTATTTATTTTGATTTTTTATTATTTAAAAATTAAATTAAATCAAATAAATTGCAAAAAATATAAAAAAGATTGGTATTGATCTGATTTTTTGTAGGAATCAAATCCAATTAGGCTGGCATAGCATATCAAATCGTGCAAGGGATGATTAAAGCAAAAATTGGCATGATTATGCTTGTTTTGGAAAGATATGATACAAGAGAAAAATCAAATCAAATCTCCATGATTATCAAAGATACAAACTGTTTTTGTTGCCCTAATTCGTTCCACTAAATATACTGAACATAACCAAGCCAAAAAATAAGGATTGCAGTCGTGAGAAAGGAAGAACAAAACTCAAAAATTGGCAAGAAAGTGGTGATTCGTTTTCTAACCTAGAGATTAGTTCAAGCCACTCCAAAGCTCATAATCGATTCCTGGACCTTCCCAGAAACTAACACGATCAATTGCAAGCCTCCACAAGCCCAGAAACACGACTTACAGACCCACGGTTTGCACATACCGTCTTGAACTTGATTTTACAATTTACGCATGATTAATCACTTTTAAGCATAGCATTGTATTTGTATCATCATTTGGGATGTTTTGGTTTAATTAATTTTGTGTTTTGATGCATATATTGATGATCACCATTGTTAGGGTTTGCCTTGCCATTTTAGGGTTTTTCCATACAAGTTAAATTTTCCCAAGAAAAGGGTACCATGATGCTCGTGGCATCAAGACGAGTTGACCCATATACTTGGAATTAATTTATCATGCTTGATGTTGATTTTTGAAACTTGCAGTGCTATAGCCATAGAGTTTGGCCGTAGGTAAAAGTCCCTAACCTAAAGCGACGGATCTGTGGGGAAGACGATGGCGTGTCCCATCCTGATTGGGCAATTCAAATTTCGCGCGTTTTTCAGTTACCCACTTTTGTTTTATATATTATATATTGTTGTTATTACATTAACAATTAAGCATTGCAGTCCGGTTGGTTAAGCGCGCGTATGTGTGAGTGGGAGGACCTGGGTTCGATCCTAGGTCCCAACGTTTTCTTTATTTTCTTAATATTTAACAACAAGTTCTATACTCCACGCTTCCAAGCGCTCACCATACACTCGAATCATCCTACCACTGGATCATCACCATCACCAATCCAGTGCCTCATGATGTGTCCCTATGGTACATCTCCAAGCTTGAACAACACTGAATCAGGCGCAAGGAGTGCGCTGAGCAAAGAATGGGCCTAACAAATTCAGTACTACACCCCTTGAATTGCTCAACAACACAGACCCAATTCTTTTTCTTTTCTCTTTAATTATTTTTATTATTTACTAATTATTTTCTTTTTACAAATAACATAAAAATCATTTTTTATCATTAAATAAAAAAACACAAGAAAACATAAAAATCATTTTTTTTTCATAAAAAATATTTTATTTCCTTAATTAATTAGATTAATTTAATTTAGGGCAATTTAATTCCTTTTTTCATAATTTAAATTAATTAGAAATTAGGGTTAATTTGTACATAGTTTAATCTAATTTTTCTCAAAAAATAACCTAAATCTTTTTTCAACTAGATCTTTTAGAGTTTCCTAATTTATTCTCGCATTTAATTCGCCGCACGCATTTTTTGATTTCCTTTTTTATTATTATTGTAACTGCTCTGAGTTTGTAATAGTAATTAGGGTTTCAATTTCACATCTTTATTTTCGGTCAAAATAATTATGTATCTGCAAAAGCCCTGTAATAGCTAGGACTTTAACTTACTCGCTTTTAATTTCCGCAAACTATAAACTGCTTAGATGAATGTTAATAGGATTGTATGGAAAGACAAACTGAAAATTAAAACGGTAGAAAACCCTAAATGTGCAAAGATAATTAACTGAAAAATTCACTCGCACATGCTCACTCCTAGGGTTTACTCCACTCGGTTGCCTTCGGTAAACGGTCATGAAGTATAGGGTTTGTTAGTGGTTGTCCTCTAGCCCCGAAAGATCTAAAATGACCCATTCGGATGTTCCCTCGGAAAAAGATCTTTAAGGCTTTAGGATGATTACTAACATTTCCTAACATTGCTTTTGTGATCGTATTTGTCCCTTCGAATGTCCCTAAAAAACTCCAACGACGGTGCTACCTATTCCTTAATAATGGGATAACATTGTCTAAAAGGAAAACGAACAGACCTTTTTTCGAGTAGGTAGATTAGTTCTTAATTACTTGCTCAAACAAACAAAAACTTTTTCACACCAACACTTTTCAAACAAAATTTTCAAAAAACAACTTCGTAACACTCTTGAGGACAGAAACAAGGGTTAACACGAAGTAAAACAAAAATTTTCAAAACAAAGCACACAAGCAGTTTTCAAAATGACCAAGTACCTAAGAGCCCGTGGAAAACCACGGATAGAATGGGTGCTAACACCTTCTCTTTCTATAATCTACCCCCCATACTCAGAAACATCTCGAAAAAGGTTTTTTATGTTCTTTTTTCTTTTCCTGATTGGATAAAATAAAAGTCAGTGGCGACTCTTGCTTACCACGACATTTTGCGAACAAAAAATGCAAACCAGTATTAACAGTCGGTTTTGCCACCGTATCACACTTATTTTTCATTTTTCATTAATCATGTGTTAAGAACTAACTTATATATGTGATAGAACAATGTTAGAAGTGAAAAAACAACAGTATGAGTCGATGCATATCTTTATGTGTCGACACATATATGGTACAAAATAGGTTATGAGTCAATACAAAATACGAATAAGTCGATGCAAAACAGAAATGTCTCGATACAAACCATTATGTGTCGACTCATACTGAGTTGGTTTTGATTTCCAGAGAAAGAAAATGAGTACGAGTCAATATAAAACACACATGAGTCGATACAAAATAGGTTATGAGTCGATACAAAACATTATGTGTCTACTCATACTGAGTTGGTTTTGACTTCCAGGGGCAAGAAATGATATGTATCGATGCATAAGTGTATGCATCAATGCATAAAATTTCTGTATCTATGCGTAAGTACATGTGTCAATACATAAATTTTAAATAAAAAACAATTTTCCTTTTTTTATTTATCTTTACATTCTTGTATATTATTTGTTCGTTCAATATGGTTGTAATAGTAAAATTAGGTTTTATTTGATTTTACCTCCCCATTTGTAAATTTGTACCCCCATCCCCAAATGATGTAATAGTGTAGGATTTTAATTTCCACAATTTATCACTTTTAATATAATTGTTAGTAATTAGGGTGTGTGTGGAAAGATAAAATCAATATTAGAGAACCCTAATCTCAAAGACAAAAATGCATGCAATCAAACACTTTTCACACGCGCACCTCTAGGGTAACCTCTCCTGTTGCCTACAAATAAATAGTCTTGTCCCTTAAATGTGGGACGCTTTAGCAAAAACCCTTGATAAAAAAAGATCATAGTCCCTCGATGACCCTTCAACGTTGCCTTCGATAAAATGATCTTAGTCCCTTACGAGAATTGCTAAAGCGTCTCATAGGTTGCCTTCTATGACTATACGACGACCCACATCTGTCCCTTCATATCTAATGATAGAGCTTATTATCAATCAATGGTAAGATAGTGTGATCGGTGGATTTAGAACTGACTGTTTTTAACTGGTTTCGCAAAATGTCGCGGAAGCAAGAGTCGCCACCGTCTTTTATTTTCTCCAACATGGGAAGGACAAAAGCACAGCAAAATTCCTTATGAGAATGTTTCTCGGTTCGGGAGGTAGATTTATAGAAAGGGAAGGTGTTAGCACCCTTTCTATCCATGGTTATCCATGGGCTCTTAGGTACTTGCTCTTATGTTTTCAAAAATGTTTGCTTTTTAAAATGTGAGTGGGTTTGAAAAAAGTTTCTTTGAAAGATTTCTGAATAACTCTTGTATCTGTCCTCAAGAGTGTTTGAAAAATTTGTTTTGAAAGCTTTTGAAAGTGTAAGGTGTGATAAGTTTTTTTTGGTTTGTTTTTGAAAAGAGCAAGTACCCATGAGTCATCTACCTACCCTAAGGAATTAAGCTGTGTAAGTGTCCTTTAGATAGTGTTATCCCACCATTGAGAGGTAGGTAGCACCATCGTTGGAGTTGTTCGGGTCAATTCGAGTTTAGGGACAGTGTGGTCACCGAAGCAACAGTAGGACACCTTAGAAGCTACCCTTATGTCCTTGATCCTTTTTTAATCAGAGGCAACCGTTTCGAGGCAACTGTTTTGAGGCAACTGTTTCGAGGCAACTGGATCATGGACATAAGGACCGCTAAAACGTCCTATACTTGACGACCACGTTTTGAAGGCAACGAGTGAGGCGTACCCTAGAAGTGGTGTGTGTATTGTGTGTTGTATTCAGTTAATGTTTGTCTTTGTAATTAGTGAGCTACGGGTTGTTTTTATTTACATACATTCTTTCATGCAAGCTAACAGTTAAGGGGTGCGGAAAGTAAATTGCGGAAACGTAAATCCTACGCTATTACAAGGCGCGGGTCTATACATCGCCAAAAATTACAAAGACCCATTTTTTAGTAAATGAGTACGAAAATTAAATAAAGCGATAAACCTATTTAACTATTACATTCTTGAAGGCAATTACATAATAATCAAATAAAGTAAATGCGCGCGAACAAATTAATCGGGAATGTCTAAGGGTGTTGACCCTTTTTAAGAAAAGAAATTGAATTTTTGGTCTTTTTTATAATTAAAGTGAAATTAAAATTAACTAATGGCTAATTAATTAATTTAATTAAAAGAAAATATTTTTTGTTTTTTTATGTTTTTTTATGGAATAAAATAAAAATAAAAAGAAACAAAGTTAAAGATTAACCTAAATCTAAGTTATTTTAGTTATTAAAAAAAAGAGTTAAAATAGCCTAATTAAAAAACTAATTCAATTGTTGTTTATTTACCAAAATAAAGTAATAATAATAATAATAATAATGTTAATTCTATTTTTTGGTTTTTTATGAAAATATGTTAATTAAGTTAATTGTTAATAATAAAAATAATTAAAAGGTTAGCAATTAAAAATAACAAAAAAAAAAAGGAAGTAACAACCAAAGGGGGTGTGGGCCAAATAGGAAGTTTATTGAAGCAATCCAAGCCCACTGAAATCTAAGCCACGTTTGACTTTCATGATTGCCTGCAGCACCCTGACTCCAGACCATGGTGTTCCTTGTGCTTGGCCGTTAGATCTGTGCTGGTGAACACTTGGAGCGTTGGGATATGAGGTTTATGGTGTTCCTCTTTTGAGAATCTGCACATGAAAGCAATTGAAAAAATAATATGGAAATTATAGGGGACCTAGGAAGAACTTACAGCGCGATATGATGGATTTTTGATCTCACACTTTTTTTAACACTTTTTGGATTTTGCTCTGGCCGTTTGTGTAATGTTCTAGCTTGGGAATGAGGATTGCAAGGCTTGTATATATAGTAATGAGTGAGAATCAATCAAAATAAAGGACCTTTAAGCCTTGCAATTATGTTTTGATTTTGCCATGAACACCATTTAAACAACTTTCCATTCTTGTGAAAATTAGAATTTTTGTGCCCATAATAGGCCTTGCACGAATTTGGAAGGTATTTCAAGGTGTATCAAAGCTATTCAACACAAAATATATCCCTCCATTAATTTCTTTGATTTTTATTTGAATTTTAAAGATTTGAAATGAATTAAATCAAATAAAATTAAATAAAAATGAAAAAATTAATTTTAAATCTTGAAATAAATTGTGGGACACGTGGGAGGCATGGCCAAGCTGAAACAAGTGGAAAAAGTGGGGCCCTTTTGTCAAAAATGAAGTTTCAAGGATAATTGACTTTGGCAATTTCACAAAAATTTCCCAACTTCTCCAATGGATATCTTGCTCAATTTTGAAGCTATGAACATGTTCTTGGACATTTTGGAAAGTTCTTGAAGTCCCCTAACCAATGTCTTTGGTCCCATGTCATTTTGATTTACCAATCTCAAGTTATGGTCTTTGACTTAAAGTCCCTTTTTGTTGACTTTTGAAAATGACCTATAATGTTGAAATTGATAACTTTTTGTGAGAGCATTTCTTAAACTTGGAATGTGAATATGAGTTGTAGGAAATGTCTTCCCCTTCAAGATGAGCATTGGATGGGATTTTTCTGATAAACCATGAAGAAGTTATGCCTTGGTCAATTTGCAGTTGACTTTTCAGCTGTTCAAAAATAGAAACTTTTGCATCTTGAGACTTTTTGAGCCATGCTTGTGGAATCATGATCAAGAATTGATCAAATGATGATTGTGGCTTCAAAATAAGATGTTGACCAAAATTTTTGACTTTTGACTGCCAAATGACCATTTTGCCCCTGCAGTTGACTGTGGAGCAATTAGGGTTTTTGACTGTGCAACTTGACCTTGTGAGCCTTGAAACTTGACATATAGGTGCTTGACAATGTATATGAGCATATGGGACTTGATTGGGCCCTTGAAAACCTCAACTTCCTTGCAAGCACCAAAACCCTAGTTTGACTGGCTTAGGAGGATGGTTGACTGTGTAGCCCTTGAGTAGACTTTGAACCATTTGAGGTGATGCTTGTCAAAAAACTTTGAAGAATATGGGAGGGAAAATTTTGGGGTACAACAGTTGCCCCTGTTCAATCTTCTTAGACCTGAGGATGTAGATTGGCTTGTGTGCCTTTCGTGATCCGAGGGTGGAAGATGATTGAACACTAGAGTGCCCAGAAATTTGCACTCACATAGTAGAGTATCAGTAGTGTGATGTCGGGAATGGGCTTACAGATGCCATTTGGAGAGATGATGGATAGGTGAATCTGAATAAGAAATAGAATAGCTTGTGTCTGGAGCATATCTAGTCTGTGTCTAATTGCTGACGTCTGAATAAATGGTAGAATGACCGCCGTGTCTAGGGTATATCCATACTGCATGAGTAACAGAATGTCATCCGAATTTGGATCGTGTCTGGACTGAACCATAGAAGAGCATCCGGGATGGAGCATCTCTAAGTTGTCTTTTAGAAGTTTGAATCTGAATAAGCAATAGAACAACGTCCGGATCTGGAGCATCTCTAGGCTATATCTGAAAGGGAATCTGGAATAAGTATCAGAACGTTGCCATGACTGGGTCATATCTGAACTATCTCTAGAAGGAGTCTTAAATAAGCAGAGGAACATCATCTATATCTAGAGCATTTCCAAGCTATCTCTGAAAGGAAATCTGGAATAAGTATCAGAACGTCGCCATGCCTGGGTCACATCTGAACTATATCTAGAAGGAGTCTTGAATAAGCAAAAGAACAACATCCATATCTGGAGCATTTCCAAGCTATCTCTGAAAGGAAATCTGGAATAAGTATCAGAATGTCGCCATGCATGGGTCACATCTGAACTATATCTAGAAGGAGTCTTGAATAAGCAAAAGAACAACATCCATATCTGGAGCATTTCCAAGCTATCTCTGAAAGGAAATCTGGAATAAGTATCAGAATGTCGCCATGCCTGGGTCACATCTGAACTATATCTAGAAGGAATCTTGAATAAGAAAAAGAACAACATCCATATCTTGAGCATTTCCAAGCTATCTCTGAAAGGAAATCTGGAATAAGTATCAGAACGTCACCATGCCTGGGTCACATCTGAACTATATCTAGAAGGAATCTTGAATAAGTAAAATAACAGCATCCGTATCTGGAGCATTTCCAAGCTATCTCTGAAAGGAAATCTGGAATAAGTATCAGAACGTCGCCATGCCTGGGTCACATCTGAACTATATCTAGAAGGAATCTTGAATAAGCAAAAGAACAACATCCATATCTGGAGCATTTCCAAGCTATCTCTGAAAGGAAATCTGGAATAAGTATCAGAACATCGTCATGCCTGGGTCACATCTGAACTATATCTAGAAGGAATCTTGAATAAGCAAAAGAACATCATCCATATCTGGAGCATTTCCAAGCTATCTCTGAAAGGAAATATGGAATAAGTATCAGAACGTCGCCATGCCTGGGTCACATCTGAACTATATCTAGAAGGAATCTTGAATAAGTAAAAGAACAGCATCCGTATCTGGAGCATTTCCAAGCTATCTCTGAAAGGAAATCTGGAATAAGTATCAGAACGTCGCCATGCCTGGGTCACATCTGAACTATATCTAGAAGGAATCTCTGAATAAACAATAGAATAGCATCCGTGGTTGGAGCATCTCTAAGTTATCTCTGAAAAGAAGCCCTGAATAAGCAACAGAATAGCGTCCATCTGGAGCATCTCTGAACTATTTCTGAACAAGTAACTCTGAATAAGCAACAGAATAGCGTCCATCTCTGGAGCATTTCTAAGCCATATCTGAAGAGAAAATCTGAATAAGCAAAAGAACAACATCCATATCTGGAGCATTTCCCAGCTATCTCTTTAATCTCTTTAATGTAGATATGCCCTGGCTAGATACAGGTATCGAATCCACAATCAATCGCTCACAGATATGCCCTGGCTAGATGCAGGTATCGAATCTGGAATTGCAACAGTTGATAGTAATCGTCTTTGGATTGACCTTTTTCCTGAAAAGGCAAAACACCAGTTGTATGCAATGTCATGATGCATGAACTGCATGATTTTAAGATGTTCTCAAAAATAAATGAGATTGTGTGATATGATGCGTATGTGCATGCATTGTGTATGTAAGCAAGATGTATGAAAGGTGATATGTTTATGAATGTATTTTCGTTTAGGAAAATAAATCCTTGACGAATGTCGGGAAGTTGAATCCTGGGCTGATGTTGAAGAACAGAGTTCTTCGTTTCCGCTGGGGATGATGGTTGCAAGAATAAACCGGTAGGAGAAGATGACTCCGTTGGGGAATAAACTTGTTGGAGAGATTACTCTGCGGGGAATTACTCTGCGGGGAAGAGATACTTCGCTGAGGTTTGATGATAACTCCGCTGGGGATACCGTTGATGAGCTTTGTTGGGGATTTGATGAACTCTGCTGGGGGATAGGAAGAACTTCTCCGAGGACGATCTTCCCGTGGTAATTGGCTGAGGATAACCCAGTTATAAGCTCTGGTGGGGAATAACCTTTGAATAAAGCCGGGGAGATGCGTTCGTGCTCTGCAGAGGATAAGCTTCCAGAATCTACTGGGGATAAGCTTCCAGAGTCTGCTGGGGAGATTGATTCAACTTTCCTGGGGAGACTTTTGGACTGTACTGAGGCATGGCCCCACTGGATGTCTGTATTCCGCCAGGGAACAATCTTATATTAAGATTGTCGGGGATGCTTGCTTAGGAATATCTGCATACTCCGCTGGGGAATATTGAGATCTTCTGCGGATATCCAACTTCCATAAGGCTGACTGTAGGCTAACTCTGCTTGGGGAGAGTATTGCTGATTTGCTGGAGATATAGTGCCTTGTTAGGGCTGACGGGAGACCAACTCTGCTTGGGGAGAGTATTGTTGAACCTTGTCTTACTCCCGAGGAGTGGAGGTATCTTGGTCAAATTCTTCAACTGGATCTAACTTGTACCTGGAGGAAAGCAGCTGTACAGTTTGGGCAACTCTTATTGCCCCAGCTTCTGTGGGAGAAGGTACCTGTAGAGGTGCTGGAGGACTGCCGATTTGACAAATCTTCTTCTGTTAGGCAAGTGACAAGATGCCGGGACATAGTCGTACACTTTAATCCCTAACTTTTGCCTGGACCGCCCTTTCGGGTTTTCAGTCCACCGGGATACCCATTTTTGCCCAAGCCGCCTTTTCAGGTTTTCGACTTGCCGGGTGTACAGATTTCTTCATTTCATCCCTTATTTTTGCCCGAACCCTTTTGGTTCGCCGGGAAGCCCTTATTTTTGCCTAGGTGTGTCAACCTAGCGGGTCTTTGATTATGCGCAATATTTTTTCGACTATGCCTGCGCTCTCAGGAAGTAGGGAGGTGCCCCTGTCAGTAGTGTTGTGTTGCCATACTACCAAAAGATGTTTGATCAGGCAAGATTCGTTGCTGGAGTTCATGTCCAATGCCCCAAGTGACTCAGGCGGAGATTTGCCCCTGGCTATTTGGCATTTTGAGAGATTCCTTGAATCTTGACTTGACTGCCCCAGATGATGGACAATGATTATGCTGTGCCCCTTGGTTGGGAGTGCTTTTGTTCATTAGATATTTTTCGTGCGAATTTCTCTGCTGTTCGAACAAATAGTCATATGCAAACAATGTTATTTTAAGAATGCAAAGCTTATGTCTGTCTTGAAGTTTTTTTTTGAAAAATGCAATTTTCATAAAAACAAGTGAAATTTTTTGTAAACTGTGATGTTAACTCGTTATTTTACCGCAAGCCTTAAGGAGTCAGGATACCTTTGTAACAATATGCTTTCGAATTAACCCATGCTTCAGCTAGGACTTTTTAGGGTTATAACGTGGCCTAGTTCACGGTTTAAGAAACAAAGGATAAAGGCTCAAATTTATCTGTACCCACCCGCTCTTCGTGATGTTCTTCAAACCTAAGC
Organism: Vicia faba; assembly: GCA_948472305.1. NCBI lineage: Eukaryota > Viridiplantae > Streptophyta > Magnoliopsida > Fabales > Fabaceae > Vicia > Vicia faba. Next base: position 472,825,053 of record OX451739.1, read on the forward strand.
TCAGCTGATCGTGCGTTAGACCTTGTTTGAGTCTTTGCTTTGATATATCAGTGATGGTTCGGATGTTGACATTTTATTTTGAATAGGCAGTCATTCCTTTTTTGGTTGAGGGTTTGTAGGACCTCTTTCTTTTTTAATTTAGTTATCCCTGTTTTTTGCCTGAACTGTTTCTTTTGTGATTACAGTCAGCGGGATGCCCCAGTTTTGTAAGTCTCCTTCATAGGTTTTGACTTAACGGGCGCTTATTTTGAGGGATAATGACTGCCTGTCTTTATGATTATTTGGAGCCATCACTGTCTTTTATTTCAGAAGGACTTCTTTTGATGCCATTCGTTGTGCACCTGGATCAACTGAGAAGATTACCCTGCCCCAGGTGAAACAACAAGCTGAAAATCATTAAAACAATGAAGTCGCCATCGAACGTCTTTTATCCCACATGTAGGGAAAGGTAAACATCGAGAAAACCTGAGAAGGGAGAAGTCACGGTCTTGCGACCGAGAGATCGGGTAAGGGAGTCTGTTACGCGAGGGGAAGGTATTAGCACCCCACACGCCCGTAGTACTCTACGGTATCCACTCTTGTTATCTATCTTATGGGTGTGTTTAATCTATGCTTATTGTTTACTATACTACTGGAGGAATGCATGCAAAAGAAAGGGGAAAAGAATGTAGGGAAAATAAAATTGTGCTCGCCTGGGCCCTACCCCAATGCCTACGTATCCTTTTTGAGGAATCAGAGCTACCGTAGTTCGGCTCATATGTTTTGTTTGTTTTATGTTTTTTATGGACGAAGTTAATCCCGCCTTCTGCCGCAGCTCGACCTTTGGAGGCTTATGCGTTGGCACAGAAGTAAATTAATCGTGTCCTTACCTGAAAAGGTTTTTTTAAGAAAGTGCTCGAGCGCACAAAAGATTTGAGTTGGTTTGCATTTTGTTATAGATGTTTTTTGTGGACGAAGTTAATCCCGCCTTCTGCCGCAGCTCGACCTTTGGAGACTTTATGCGTTGGCACAGAAGTAAATTAATCGTGTCCTTATCTGAAAAGGTTTTTCTAATGAAAGGTGCTCGAGCGCACAAAAGATTTGAACTTGTTTTGTATTTTTGTTGTAGATGATTTTTCATTGTAGATGATGACTGATTGACCTCAAGAGAGAGATATTAGCCATTTTTCTACTTAGCCATGAAAGGAGTTTTTGAGAATTGAACCACACCTATGCTTGAGATGAAGAACAATAAGATCGAGAAGAGACCCGCTTATCATTCCCCGTACTAAGCAAAAGCATGATTTTTATCGATAGTTTTAAAGTATTTTGAATTTTGAAAGAAAAAGAAGTTTTTGTTTTGGGTGCGTATGTTCAAAGAGAAAGAAAAGTCAAAAGGGAATTAGCCTATTTCTAAACCTGACGTTATTATGCGTTAGACCTAAAGTTAGAATGAATGGAGTTCTACCTAATGTTAGCATGCATATGGATTGCGATAAAGTACGAAAATGAAGAATAAGATAGATTTGCGACAATACCGAACGGAGAAGGTCCGTTGCCTCTTCAAGATTGTGCAAGCGGTAAGAAAATTCTATCAAAGTTCCCTTGGGCAAGTGATTGAAGAATTCACCCCGAGTGTTCCACATTGCAAGAGTTATGTCGACGCTACAAAAAGTCTTGACTAGAAAATGACAATAAAATGATTATCGAATATGAAAAATAAAATAGAAAAATTCTAATCGAAATTCTAAAAAGAAATTCTATTCTAAAATATTCTATTATAAAATATTCTATTATTTTTATTGTCAATTGAGAGGAAAATTAAACTAGAAGAAAAACTAAAATAATAAAAAAAAAGAATTAGAAGAGTCAGGGGGTACAAGCTAGAATTCAGGGTGGTGCAAGTAAGGGCGCTAGGCCCAATTCATGAATAAAATCCAATAGAAATCTTTATTGCAGATAATGGCTTCAGGCTAAAAACACGAACGGGCCTAATGCCATGCAGTTTCAGTCCATGGCCTCATTCAGCATTTTAATTTAATTTAGTCATAGTTATTATTAGTTTATAATTATATTTATCTGAATTAAAAGAATTAAAACATATAAAAAAGAAAGTAAAAAAAAAACAAAAAAAGGGGACTGAATTGAAATAAAAAAGGAGGGAGAATTTAGGGTTGAAAGAAAAATGTATCCTTCTCTCCTTCACGAACGGAACAGTTCCGCCGGTATCCTCATCACTTCGCTTCCGTTTCTTCATCCATCAACGGTGCCCGATCCTTGCGTTGCTCCGTCTCTTCTTCGCCTTCATCAACGGTGCCCGATCCTTGCGTTGCTCCGTCTCTTCTTCGCCTTCATCAACAGCGTTCTCATCTCTCTTCTTGCAACGGTGATCTCCTCCTTCGATCTCTCCATCTCAAAGCTTCGCCTTATTGCTACGATTTCGTCCAACCTCGATCTCCTCCGTTAGACGCCAACTCACATTTCCATCTCACTCTCCTCCGTGTTGTAGCCATTGTGATGCTGTGAGGTTTGTTGATGATGATGGAGGTTGATGAGAGATGCCACCGATTTGGCGAAGGAGCTGATTGTTGCTATTACGAATTTCCTTGGTATGCCGTTGAGGTGGTCCGCTCTCGCCGGTAATCCACCTTCCGGTAAGGATCTCTTTTCTTCTCCTCATTCTTCTTTTATTTCGATTGCGCTTATGTGTTCTCTGTGTTATTATTGTTGCATGTTGAAGTTGTTCTGGATGCAGATTGATGAACCGATGCAAGAAGGTTACAATAGCGGTTGTAGATGCAGAGAATATTGATGATACGTGTTGAAGAACGAGAAAATGAGTGAAGCTATAAGAAGAAGATGCGATTGTTGCAGGTTGATGAAACTGTTAAGAGTAGAAGATGATTGAAGGTGTGGATTGTTGAAGATGATTGCAAAATATGCAGAGGAGTTCAGAGAGAGATATGATATTTTTTGGTGAGTTTGTGAATTCTGAATCACGGATCTGCAGAGAGAAGATTGAGAAGTTTCTTTTTTGATATTTTTGTGGTGATTCTTCTAACCGATGAAGAATGATTGTAAAGGTGAGTTTTTTTCGTGAAAGTGAATCGCGAATCTCTACTTTTGTGATTCTTCTTGAATGTTGAAGAATGATGACGAATGAAGGTGCATAGAAGGCTCATAGATGTGAGAGAGTTTTATGTGTTGGTGATTCTCCAGATTGAAGAATGAGATGATTTGAGAGGTAATAATTTCCCTTTTTTTCTGTGTCGAATTCCTATCTATTTTGTCCACCTTTTTGCATATGTTGTGTACTCTATTTATATATATGCTGAAAGTTTGTTAGAGTTGGTTATTGATCAAAGGTGATGGTGAAAGTTGGTTAGAAGTTGGTTAAGTGGTTAGGAGGTAGTTAGTTATTCTGTTTTTTATTATTAGAGATTATGTTAGTTGGTTAGAATTTGGTTAAGAGGTGGGAAAAAAAAAAGGAAAGTTACTGTGTTATAAAATTTATGTGCAGGGCTGCCTTTATTTTTTTTGGGTTACGAAATTGGTTTTGACAATTGGAAGTGTAGTGTATGCGGTTCAAGCTTATGACAGTTTATCCAATATTTTGCAGGTTTGGTTCATATCAAGATGACGTGAAGTTGGAACAAAGGCGCATAACGCGAAGTTTTGGAAGCTTGAAGTTTGAAACATGGAGAATGATTGAAAATTAGGATAGGTTTTGGTAAAAATGTATAGATGTTATGTATAATTGTAATGGAATTTGGACTTGTATGTATTTGAATAATTGTAATGGAATTTGGACTTGTATGTATTTGAATACGCATTGGAATGTATGTTGACTTTATTTCCACATAATGAAATGGCCTTTGTATGAATTCAAATAAATGGTATGAAATCCAAAATATTTGCAAGGCAACCAAAAGAGACATGAATCTTGAATGAATCCAAGAGAGGATATTTGGACAATATTTTGATGGTTGGATGAATTTGATACATGCTTTTTCATACTTGTGGTTTGAATCCCAAGAAAAGCCACGCAAATATTCAAGAACTTTGATTTTCTCCAAATCCTCTTCAATTATTAATGAATGAATTCTAATCAAACTACAGCTTCAGTGAACCCCTAATTCAATTCAATTCCTCAGTATAAACCAAACTTGTGTGTCAAGCAATAAACATTTGAAATAACGACACCTTGATCACAATCAACATCTTGTACCATGTCCCGATTATATGAGCACTAGAACAACGACGTCTTGGACCCCTTCTCAATAGATGATAATGACTATCCCCTGAGGGATTCTTTGCAGATGAATATGAAAGATGAGACATGCTAATACCTTGATATGGAATGAACCTCAGGTAGAATGCTGACAAGCTCAAATATGAAAATGTATAAACCCTGATTTTTAGCTTCGTCTCATAAAACCTTGCAACTTGACATTGGGAGGAAAAGAATAGCATCGTAGCTTGATGATGATAAGGTCCATGAAATGAAAACCTAGCTTCAAACAGATTATTAATGGAGAAATCAACCGAAACAAGCTTGTGCGAAGATGGGAGCCTTAAAGCCATACACCAACCCTTATTCCTCGAAATCCATGATCTTATGCCAATTTATTGATTAATGATGCATGATGTGTTAGATGACCTAATGTGAGAAAAATGCAAAAATGCGTAAGCCAGATAGGAAGTAAAAGGGTAGGACAAATTTGGGGTATTACAGCTGCCCCTATTTAATCGTCTTAAACCTGAAAGTACGATTGGCGCGTGCCTTTCGGAAGTTCAAGGTGGAAGATGATTAAATACCAATGCCAAAAATTTGTCCTGAGAGAGGGAGTAAGTGTTTTCTTTATTTATTTATTTTGTGATCTGTCGGGGAAAAGAAATTTGTTTTTTAATGAAGAGACAGAGACTGAACTTGTAACGTGGCTTGATGCCAATACAAGACAAATGGTTGGTATGAAAAGACAGCGGACGAGGTCTACGGGCGACCTACGATCCGAGGGTGACACATGAGAGTGATTTGACAGAGAACCTAGCCAAAGGGCGATCTCAGGTTCGACGAAGGTATATCGAAAGAACCTAGCCAAGAGGCGATCTCAGGTTCGAAGAAGATTTGAAGGAAGAACCTAGCCAAGAGGCGATCTCAGGTTCGACGAAGGTTTGAGGGAAGAACCTAACCAAGAGGCGATCTCAGGTTCGACGGTGATTTGAAGGAAGAACCTAGCCAAGAGGCGATCTCAGGTTCGACGATGATTTGAAGGAAGAACCTAGCCAAGAGGCAATCTCAGGTTCGACAAAGATTTGAAGGAAGAACCTAGCCAAGAGGCGATCTCAGGTTCGACGATGATTTGAAGGAAGAACCTAGCCAAGAGGCGATCTCAGGTTCGAAGAAGGGAACATGGGTTATGACATGATGATTGTTTAGATAAGCGACACGGACGAGCATCAGGAAGTTTAAACACGGACGAGTGTTTGAATCAATAAGGACGAGTATTGAAAGAATATACGGACGAGTATCCAAGGTTAAACACGGACGAGTGTTTGATCCAATACGGACGAGTATTGAAAGAAGATACAGGCGGGTATCAAAAGGTTAAACACGGACGAGTGTTTGATTCAATATGGACGAGTATTGAAAGAAGATACGGACGAGTATCAAAAGTATAAACACGGACGAGTGTTTGAATCAATACGGACGAGTATTGGAAGAAGATACGGACGAGTATCAAAAAGTTAAACACGGACGAGTGTTTGAATCAATACGGACGAGTATTGGAAGAAGATACGGACGAGTATCAAAAAGTTAAACACTGACGAGTGTTTGAATCAATACGGACGAGTATTGAAAGAAGATACGGACGAGTATCAAAAAGTTAAACACGAACGAGTGTTTGAACAACTGACCCGGGTGGGTGTTTAGGAAACTTGACACATACGAGTGCTTAGGAATGGACACGGACGGGTGTTTAGGGAACCGACACAGACGAGTGTTTAGGGAACTGACTACCAGACAAGAACTGGGTTTAGAATGACAAAGTGTATTGATTTTGTTTGGCATTGAAAAGGTGAAGGTCACCGACTGGGGACTTCGGGAATGATATCCTTTTGTAGGGATGTATTGTTGTCCTTGAATAATTCAGGTCTTTCGTGTAAGGTACCTGGTCTGGCTTATGCTTTGTATGCATGTTTGAATTTCTTTTGACGCAAAGATCCACTCTGATGGATCAGCTACGCGCTTTTGAGGATGCAATGTTATGTAATGATAACTATATGCAATGCGAAGAAATAAACTTCATGGGGGTAAGAGAAGGTTTGCTGAGAACCATTACTCATCACTGGGGATGTTAGTATATATCGACGCTGGAAGTCTGCAGTACCAAAGATTGATGGGGGTACCGATAAAAATTTGCAATGGGGAGCCCATGATACCGGAGATTGTTGATGACTCTGTTGGAGATTGAATTGCTGACGAAACGAGTCTTCAAGTACGATGCTGGATTCTGAATCATACCGTTGGGAAGAGATAACCGTGCCAGACTTCCAAACATCCTGAACTGTTGGGGGAGTGATAGAAGTGAATATGCCGAAGAAAGGATATTGAACACCGTGTGGATCCCTTTGAATACATGTCCCAAGTTTACGTACACTGGGGAATTATCTCTTGACTCACTTGGGGATAAGAGATGAGCGTGGACACCTATGAGTGCCCCGGTTGAAATTTGTGAATACCCCGGTTTAGCTTTGCGAATGCCCCGGTTTGGTTCTGCGGATGCTCCGATTTGGTTCTGCGAATGCCCCGGTTTAGCCTTACTGGGGATGCTCTGGATTAACTCCACTGAGGATGCCCTTGCGCGTGCCGAGTCAAAAGACGATTCTGAACTTTCTAAATGCACTTGGGGAATCAGATTTGAAATTATCTGTAGTAGATGAAGGCAGCTTTGTGCGCTGGTCAAGTCAGGTTGATTGTCATGATGCTTTTAGCTTGATCGTAGTATTGTACAACATAATTGACTCGAGCAACTAAGTACGAATGAGGAATGCCCCTGTCTGGAGGGTCTCTGAGAAGATCTATGTTGAATAGGATGCCAGAATATTCGTGCCATAATACGATATGAGGTGGCCTGCCCCAATGTCTTGAGTCACGAAATAAACTGCTCTTGATTACAACTTTCTTGGAGAGATTTGTCGAATATTGACGTAACTGCCCCAGGTTGAATGAATTCTGAATAGATCTCTTGACGTGATAGCCCCTGATTGATGGCAACTTGAAGAGATTTATCGACGTGATAGGCTCTGATTGACAGTTTGAAAAGATTAAGCGACGTGATAACCTCTGATTGATAACTTTGAGGGAATGCCCCAGATTTGGATGAGCTTGGAGAGATCGATTCTCGACTTGATTGCCCCATGTTGTACCCCAAAATTTGCCCTCCCATATTCTTCAAGAATTGCAAAGACAAGCTTCAAAATCTCCCCAAGGGTTGCACAGTCAAGGGTCTCCTAAATAGTCAAAATTAGGGTTTTTGTTCTGATCAAGAAAATGAAGTTTCCAAGGGTCCAATCAAGTCCCACATGCCTACAAATATGGTCAAGCATCCTCATACCAAGTTTCAAGACTTTCAGCACAAAATTGCACAGTCAAAAACCCTAATTGCACTACAACCAACTGTAGGGGCAAAATGGTCATTTGACAGTCAAAAGTTCAAATTTTTGGTCAACATCTCATTTTTAAGCCACAAACATCATTTGATCAATGCTTGATCATGATTCTCAAAGTTTGGCTCAAAAATCATCAAGATGCAAAAGTTTCCTTATTTGGACAATTGAAAAAGTCAACTGTAAATTGAACAGGGCATAACTTTCACATGGATTATCAGAAAAATTCCATCCAAAGCTCATTTTGAAGAGAAAGACATTTCCAACAACTCCTCTTCATACTTCAAGTCCAAGAAATGCTCTCACAAAAAGTTATCAATTTCAACATTATAGGTCATTTTCAAAAGTCAACAAAAAGGGACTTTAATTCAAAGACCATAACTTGAGATTGGTACATCAAAATGACATGGGACCAAAGTCATTGGTTAGAGGACTCAAAGACCTTTCCAAAATGTCCAAGAACATGAGCAAAGCTTAAAAATTGAGCAAGTTATGCCTTGTGGAAGTTGGGAAATTTTTGGATATTTTGAAAAGTCAACATTGATTCAAATGACCTAAAATTGCTAATGGGCCTCTTTTTCTTCCACAATTCATCATCCAAGACATGCACACGACCATTTGGCCCAAAGGGAAGTTTTTATTATTTTTATTTATTTATTTGAATTTTTTATTACAATTAATTCATTTAAACTAAATAAAATATGAAAAAAATACTAAACTAATGAAATCAAATCTTTTTGTGCAGAAAATACTCTCATTGGACACTCAAGATTCGTGCATAATCATTTTTGGAAGGTTTTGTCATGATTTGATATCAATTTGCATTAAAAGATTAGAAAATATCATGGCTTAAAAATCAAATATTACATTCATCAATTCATGGATTTTGGACCAATTTTATTTGACCTAATCATTCCATACATAAGCCTGATCAAAACCCTCGTGCTGATGGACTCTAAGCTGCGCAGAAAAAGCACATGAACACTTGAAATTTCTCTTGAAAACTCAAAAACTGAAAACCATATTCTAGTGCTTTTCAAGGTGAAACAACGCTTCTATCACATTCCTGGGACATCAAGCAACGTACCTGGATCAAGAACACAGTCCCTAACCCTTTGAATCATTGTACAGAAGCCAAGCTTTTCTCATTTTTTTTCATAATCGTATTTCAAGATTTAGACATTTTCATTGCATATTTTTAATGGATTCATACTAATTGATATGTCCTGAAGCTAACCATCTACTTTAATTGTGTTTTTACGTGCTATGTGCAATTCTACCATTGATGCAGATTAGGGTTCTTAGAGGTCCAAATTGGGAGTTTCGAAATATGGTAAAATTAAGACACCTAAATACCACCATTAGGATTAGCAGGTTTGGACGAGGAGAATGACACCCTCGCGCTCAATTTATGAGCATCCCTGGGCTAATCGCTATTTTTTAATAGGGTGCCTATGGGAAAGTTTGTAAAACCGTTGCTAATGATGTTTTGTTTCAGAAAAATAAAGGCCAAGCGAAGGAGATGATGAAGTGGCAAAACATGATAGGGCCATTTGAAATTTCGCGCTGGAATTCAACTGACCATTGTTTGTATTTTATATTGTTTATCTTTTATTATATATACAAAGCGCGTTAAGTGGTCCAGTGGCAAGCAGGTGTAGTGGTGACCTTCAGGACCTGGGTTCGACCCCAGGTCCCTCACCCTTTCCATGTTATTTTTCCCTTAATATTCCTATGCAGTATTTCCCTTGAAGACCATCATGCATCCCTTGATCCAGATTGCCACGCGCCCACAGAGATTGATCCAGTGGCTCTGATCAGAGGAGCACCATAAGCCTGAGTCAATGCACCCACACGTGTCCTGGAAAAGTCCACAAGGCCAAGGATAAATGGGCCTGAATCACTACAAAAAAACCTCCCAATTTGGGGGCAGACCCCCCCTAGGTTTGCCATTTTTTTTTACATTCTTTCTTTTGCATTATTTCTATTTTCTTTTAATTATTGTCTTTTGATTAATTTATTATTTTCATAAAAACACAAAAACAATAAAAAATCAGAAAAAGAGAAAAAAATAATAAATATTTTTTATATTTTTGTAAATAAATTACATTAATCAATTTTAGTTATTAAATTAGGTTTAATTGTAATATTTTCATTCATAAAAATCTAAAATTGGTAGAATTAGGGTTTAATTAATTTTTATCCCTTTTTATTTTCTTTCATAATAATTAAATATTAAATATTTATTTTTGTAATTAAATTGCATGTAAATTAATTAGGGTTAATTTTAGGTTAAACTTTAACATATTTTCATAATAAAATAAAAATTGTAGAATTAGGTTTAATTGCATTTAATTCTTTTTCCCATTTAAATCTTAAAATACCAAAAACTAATTTCTTTTTAATTTTATTAATTTAATAGTGATTTAATTTAATTCCATTAAAAAGGGCCCAACGCCCTCGTTTTTAATTCTTATTCAATTCGCATATTTATTTCTTTTCGTTTAATATTTATGTATCTCTCCCAAGGCCTTGTAAATTAATTTCTTGCACTTTACTTTCCTTTACTTCTTTATTTTCCTGTCAAATCGGGTTCTGGAAATTTTGGCGATGTGGACCCGTGCCTTTTGTAATAGCTTTAGAATTTTTACTTCTCGCAATTTTTAACTGTTAATCAAGGCATGCAAGAATGAATGACAATAAATAAAAACAAACGCTAGATCACTCATAACATGATAAGACAAAAATATCTGAAAACGACACACAAATCACACACCACCCCTAGGGTACGCCTCACTGTTGCCTTGCCTCGAAAGGTGATCGTCGAGTAGAGGATGTCTTAGTAAGTCTTCATGATCCGGGAACCTGGCATGAGGGTAGCTTCTAAGGTGTCTTCCTATTTCTCTGGTGATCACCATGTCCCGAACCTCGAATTGACCCGAACACCTCCAACGGTGGTGCTACCTACCTCTCAATGGTGGGATGACACTACTTTAAGGACATTTACACAGACGAATTCCTTAGGGTAGGTAGGTTCTCGTAGATACTTGCTCTAATTTCAAAACAAATTCAAAAATACTTTTCACACCAACACATTTTCAAAAAGCTTTCGAAAGCAATTTTTCAAACACTCTTAAGGACCGATACAAGAGTCGAACTGGAATTTTCAAAGAAACTTTTTAAAACCCACATTGAAAAGCAAACAAACCATTTTTGAAAACACAATGAGCAAGTATCTAAGAGCCCATGGATAACCATGGATAGAAAGGGTGCTAACACCTTCCCTTTCTATAACCTACTTCCCGAACCGAGAGCAATCTCTTTAAGGAATTTTTCTGTGCTTTTGTCCTTTCCATTTGGAGAAAATAAAAGACGGTGGCGACTCTTGCTTCCGCGACATTTCGCGAACCAGCGTTAAACAGTCAGTTCCAGATCCACCGATCACACCCCAGATTGGCAGTTTCAAGGGAATGCCCCAGATTGATGGAATCTGCTAGCTTTATCCCTGAATTGTACTCAGACTGTGAAGTACTAAGATGATTTCTCTTGACAGAATCTCTGGTTTAACATGCCTCTGGATTAGTCATTTCTCTTTTAGCAGCTGACTCTTGCTTCAACAGGGTATTCAAGCCTCTCTTCTCTGACAAGATTGAGCTCTTTACCGGTTGTTCATTGTGTAAACTTACTTGATGTCAATCAGTTGTTTTGTATGCAGAAGAATGTTTATTATGAGAATGATAATTCTAATGCAACACATATGTAAGTCTTGAAGTTTGAAAAAGCTTTGAATGAAATGACGTCGCAACTCCGTTGTGAACGAGTCACTAGCTAGAGAGAAAATTTTTTTTTATGAAAGATAATGCAAGCATATGATGCCAAAACCGATATTGAGACGTACCTCTTAGGAGTCAGTTAAACGTTATCTCGTTGTAGCATGCTTTCGAATCGACCCTTGCTTCAGTTAGGACTTTGAAAGGGTTGTAACGTGGCTTGGTTCACGGTTTTTAGAAAAAGGATTTAAGGCTCAAAATTATTTGGTGCCCACCCATTCTCCATGATGTTCTCCATTCCTACGTTCAGTTGACCCGATACAAGCGTTCATCTCTCAGGAAGAGTTTGCAATAATTGAGGAACCACTGTGGTTTCTTGGACACGATAGTCACTAACTTCTGATTTTGGTGTCTGATCAGACGACGTTGTTCTTTGATGAAGATTTTCATTGGTAATCCTTTTCTTGCCTTTTAGGTCTTTCAATTTCTTTCTTGCTTTCCCTAATTTTTGCCTGGACAAATTCTTTTGAATTTTGATTTGGAAGTCCAGCGGGATGCCCCAATTTTTGCCTAAGCGACTTGTTTTCAAGTTTCGACTTGGCGGGGATATTTGTTTCTTTCTTATCCGTATTTTTTCATTTTGAACAAGTCGTTGATCTTTGCGTTGTTTTTGATTTGTTGGAAGTGATCGTGACTGCCTGAGTCTTTAGTATCGTCATTTGTTGACCTCCTGATGTGCGAGAGATACCCATTGGGATATTGTTAATTGATGCACGTTGTTGATAGATGAAGGTGAACCATTGTGGTTTTGACTTTTCTCAATCTTTTGATGGATAACCATTGTCGTATCCTTGGATGCATACTCTTGATGAGTTCTAAATGCTTTGATCAGATTAGCTGAACACTACCCGCCCCAGGGTTGAAATGAGGGTTTTTCTGAATAGAAAAAAAAACTCCTACTTCGAAGGCTCAGAGGGGTTGACGAGGGTTTATCTCCCTTATATCTCCGGTGTTTGGGGATTGAAACAAGGCCTGTACATCGTCAGCAGGGTCTTACTCAAAAGCATACCAACCAGAGATTTTGCGTTTTCAGATTATTGTCACCCTTCTTTGAATCTTTACCTAAGCATAAGACTAGGAAATTTGGCATCAATATGCAAGTAAAACATTTAAAGAGTGATAATAAATGGATGAGTAAAAATGAAAGGAACACTTCAAGACGAGCATACTTATTGCATTAAGATTTTCGTTCAAAAATAGACAAGTTTCTATATACAAGCAATGTTTAAACAAACAAGCAAGAATGCAAATGAAAATGCGGTAAAGAAGCCAATGATTGCCACTGTTGAGGAGACTTGACTCCGTATGGACTTGCTGATTCTGACAAATTTCTGTAGCCTTGATGCTCGAGTGTGCGAGAGAATTCCCTTTCAGGTCTGATGTGAACACAATAGTTTCTGGATTGAGCCTGTCTTGGACATTGTCTTTGGATGACATACCATCTTCAATCGATTGGCCAGCTGCCCCAGTATAGTATGCATATAAGGTTCTTTCAGGAGAACGAATGAATGATTTACCAAGCGAATCGGTACAAATTTCCTGTTTGAAGAAATTTATGACTACGGGCCAAAGTATACCACATGGAGTCATTCCATAGCTGGTCCCTGAACACGTGCGGTGAGAAACCAAGTTGAGCCTTTGAAGAGAACCCCAGGTCTGAATAAGAATCCCCAATCTCCGGGTACCTGTCATGAATGCATGAATATGCATGGGGTGTATGAATGAATGCCATGTCATGTTTTGTCATTTCCAAGGAATTTGCGTGCTTTGATTTTGTTTTTGCGCAAGTAAGGGATGGAAGAATTTTGGCACAAGACTTGCAAATATGATTCCTTGAAAATAACAGAACATGTATGTTAAGCATGCAGTTAGCCATGTTATGTATGCAAAGGCATGAGATCACAGAGGATCATGGTTCCATCATTCCTGAATAAGATTGCTGCACTGCTCTGAATCGTGTGAGTATCATCAGATCAGAGGTCCGACATAACTTCTGCATATATAAGAACCAAGTACCCTGTGGATCTCCCATTGTCCGGGGTCAAGGCTTCTGGAACATTGGATACTGTTGAGAATTTCTGAACATGCTGGGAATACCAAGATTGAAGGATTGAATGAACCTCCAGGTAAACAAGTCAGGATCTCAGAAAATAAATCTGAGAACCATACGGTCACCACAAGATATAGCATTTGCATCAAGTCGGAACAGAAATCCAGAATATTGCCATTAGAATCAGTAGTCATTGTCTGAGCATAGTCGCCACTTGTACCTGAATAACCATCTGAACACAGTCACCATCTGTACCTGTGACAAAAATTCCCTTCCCACTCACGGGTGAAAACTAGGTCAGGGTAAGATAATGGTAACTCGAAAATCATGGGTTCTCCTGAAAGTGCTATGGGCTTTCCCACAGACGTGGGTGCCGATAGTAATTCATTTGAACCTCATCCGAGCGTGGTATATGACATGAATGCACTAATCGGACCATGTCCTATAGCCGTCATGCCCCCACTCTATTCCTAGGTGTCCTAGTGCACTCTGGCCTGGGTACTGGGCCTTTTACCTCGATAGTGACATCCCCACCCAACATAGAGAACAGAGTCCAGCATAATAGATAACAGATATGGAAAGCCATAAAATGCAATGCAAACATGTACAAATGAGTAAACTGAAAGCATAAAAATAAACACCCAAAGAAAAAGAGACAAGAGCTAGGAGCGACTCCGGGATGGACCAGCATTTGGTCGACCTAGTCCCCAGTGAAGTCGCCAGCTGAAACAACCGGCTGAAAATCATTAAAACAATGAGGTCGCCATCGAACGTCTTTTATCCCACATGTAGGGAAAGATAAACATCGAGAAAACCTGAGAAGGGAGAAGTCACGGTTTTGCGACCGAGAGATCGGGTAAGGGAGTCTGTTACGCGAGGGGAAGGTATTAGCACCCCACACGCCCGTAGTACTCTACGGTATCCACTCTTGTTATCTATCTTATGGGTGTGTTTAATCTATGCTTATTGTTTACTATACTACTGGAGGAATGCATGCAAAAGAAAGGGGAAAAGAATGTAGGGAAAATAAAATTGTGCTCGCCTGGGCCCTACCCCAATGCCTACGTATCCTTTTTGAGGAATCAGAGCTACCGTAGTTCGGCTCATATGTTTTGTTTATTTTGTGTTTTTTATGGACGAAGTTAATCCCGCCTTCTGCCGCAGCTCGACCTTTGGAGGCTTATGCGTTGGCACAGAAGTAAATTAATCGTGTCCTTACCTGAAAAGGTTTTTTTAAGAAAGTGCTCGAGCGCACAAAAGATTTGAGTTGGTTTGCATTTTGTTATAGATGTTTTTTGTGGACGAAGTTAATCCCGCCTTCTGCCGCAGCTCGACCTTTGGAGACTTTATGCGTTGGCACAGAAGTAAATTAATCGTGTCCTTATCTGAAAAGGTTTTTCTAATGAAAGGTGCTCGAGCGCACAAAAGATTTGAACTTGTTTTGTATTTTTGTTGTAGATGATTTTTCGTTGTAGATGATGACTGATTGACCTCAAGAGAGAGATATTAGCCATTTTTCTACTTAGCCATGAAAGGAGTTTTTGAGAATTGAACCACACCTATGCTTGAGATGAAGAACAATAAGATCGAGAAGAGACCCGCTTATCATTCCCCGTACTAAGCAAAAGCATGATTCTCATCGATAGTTTTAAAGTATTTTGAATTTTGAAAGAAAAAGAAGTTTTTGTTTTGGGTGCGTATGTTCAAAGAGAAAGAAAAGTCAAAAGGGAATTAGCCTATTTCTAAACCTGACGTTATTATGCGTTAGACCTAAAGTTAGAATGAATGGAGTTCTACCTAATGTTAGCATGCATATGGATTGCGATAAAGTACGAAAATGAAGAATAAGATAGATTTGCGGCAATACCGAACGGAGAAGGTCCGTTGCCTCTTCAAGATTGTGCAAGCGGTAAGAAAATTCTATCAAAGTTCCCTTGGGCAAGTGATTGAAGAATTCACCCCGAGTGTTCCACATTGCAAGAGTTATGTCGACGCTACAAAAAGTCTTGACTAGAAAATGACAATAAAATGATTATCGAATATGAAAAATAAAATAGAAAAATTCTAATCGAAATTCTAAAAAGAAATTCTATTCTAAAATATTCTATTATAAAATATTCTATTATTTTTATTGTCAATTGAGAGGAAAATTAAACTAGAAGAAAAACTAAAATAATAAAAAAGAAGAATTAGAAGAGTCAGGGGGTACAAGCTAGAATTCAGGGTGGTGCAAGTAAGGGCGCTAGGCCCAATTCATGAATAAAATCCAATAGAAATCTTTATTGCAGATAATGGCTTCAGGCTAAAAACACGAACGGGCCTAATGCCATGCAGTTTCAGTCCATGGCCTCATTCAGCATTTTAATTTAATTTAGTCATAGTTATTATTAGTTTATAATTATATTTATCTGAATTAAAAGAATTAAAACATATAAAAAAGAAAGTAAAAAAAAAACAAAAAAAGGGGACTGAATTGAAATGAAAAAGGAGGGAGAATTTAGGGTTGAAAGAAAAATGTATCCTTCTCTCCTTCACGAACGGAACAGCGCCGCCGGTATCCTCATCACTTCGCTTCCGTTTCTTCATCCATCAACGGTGCCCGATCCTTGCGTTGCTCCGTCTCTTCTTCGCCTTCATCAACGGTGCCCGATCCTTGCGTTGCTCCGTCTCTTCTTCGCCTTCATCAACAGCGTTCTCATCTCTCTTCTTGCAACGATGATCTCCTCCTTTGATCTCTCCATTTCAAAGCTTCGCCTTATTGCTACGATTTCGTCCAACCTCGATCTCCTCTGTTAGACGCCAACTCACATTTCCATCTCACTCTCCTCCGTGTTGTAGCCATTGTGATGCTGTGAGGTTTGTTGATGATGATGGAGGTTGATGAGAGATGCCACCGATTTGGCGAAGGAGCTGATTGTTGCTATTACGAATTTCCTTGGTATGCCGTTGAGGTGGTCCGCTCTCGCCGGTAATCCACCTTCCGGTAAGGATCTGTTTTCTTCTCCTCATTCTTCTTTTATTTCGATTACGCTTATGTGTTCTCTGTGTTATTATTGCTGCATGTTGAAGTTGTTCTGGATGCAGATTGATGAACCGATGCAAGAAGGTTACAATAGCGGTTGTAGATGCAGAGAATATTGATGATACGTGTTGAATAACGAGAAAATGAGTGAAGCTATAAGAAGAAGATGCGATTGTTGCAGGTTGATGAAACTGTTAAGAGTAGAAGATGATTGAAGGTGTGGATTGTTGAAGATGATTACAAAATATGCAGAGGAGTTCAGAGAGAGTTATGATATTTTTTGGTGAGTTTGTGAATTCTGAATCACGGATCTGCAGAGAGAAGATTGAGAAGTTTCTTTTTTGATATTTTTGTGGTGATTCTTCTAACCGATGAAGAATGATTGTAAAGGTGAGTTTTTTTCGTGAAAGTGAATCGCGAATCTCTACTTTTGTGATTCTTCTTGAATGTTGAAGAATGATGACGAATGAAGGTGCATAGAAGGCTCATAGATGTGAGAGAGTTTTATGTGTTGGTGATTCTCCAGATTGAAGAATGAGATAATTTGAGAGGTAATAATTTCCCTTTTTTTCTGTGTCGAATTCCTATCTATTCTGTCCACCTTTTTGCATATGCTGTGTACTCTATTTATATATATGCTGAAAGTTTGTTAGAGTTGGTTATTGATCAAAGGTGATGGTGAAAGTTGGTTAGAAGTTGGTTAAGTGGTTAGGAGGTAGTTAGTTATTCTGTTTTTTATTGTTAGAGATTATGTTAGTTGGTTAGAATTTGGTTAAGAGGTGGGAAAAAATAAGGAAAGTTACTATGTTATAAAATTTATGTGCAGGGCTGCCTTTATTTTTTTTTGGGTTACGGAATTGGTTTTGACAATTGGAAGTGTAGTGTATGCGGTTCAAGCTTATGACAGTTTATCCAATATTTTGCAGGTTTGGTTCATATCAAGATGACGTGAAGTTGGAACAAAGGCGCATAACGCGAAGTTTTGGAAGCTTGAAGTTTGAAACATGGAGAATGATTGAAAATTAGGATAGGTTTTGGTAAAAATGTATAGATGTTATGTATAATTGTAATGGAATTTGGACTTGTATGTATTTGAATAATTGTAATGGAATTTGGACTTGTATGTATTTGAATACGCATTGGAATGTATGTTGACTTTATTTCCACATAATGAAATGGCCTTTGTATGAATTCAAATAAATGGTATGAAATCCAAAATATTTGCAAGGCAACCAAAAGAGACATGAATCTTGAATGAATCCAAGAGAGGATATTTGGATAATATTTTGATGGTTGGATTAATTTGATACATGCTTTTTCATACTTGTGGTTTGAATCCCAAGAAAAGCCACGCAAATATTCAAGAACTTTGATTTTCTCCAAATCCACTTCAATTATTAAAGAATGAATTCTAATCAAACTACAGCTTCAGTGAACCCCTAATTCAATTCAATTCCTCAGTATAAACCAAACTTGTGTGTCAAGCAATAAACATTTGAAGTAACGACACCTTGATCACAATCAACATCTTGTACCATGTCCCGATTATATGAGTACTAGAACAACGACGTCTTGGACCCCTTCTCAATAGATGATAATGACTATCCCCTGAGGGATTCTTTGCAGATGAATATGAAAGATGAGACATGCGAATACCTTGATATGGAATGAACCTCAGGTAGAATGCTGACGAGCTCGAATATGAAAATGTATAAACCCTGATTTTTAGCTTCGTCTCATAAAACCTTGCAACTTGACATTGGGAGGAAAAGAATAGCATCGTAGCTTGATGATGATAAGGTCTATGAAATGAAAACCTAGCTTCAAACAGATTATTAATGGAGAAATCAACCGAAACAAGCTTGTGCGAAGATGGGAGCCTTAAAGCCATACACCAACCCTTATTCCTCGAAATCCATGATCTTATGCCAATTTATTGATTAATGATGCATGATGTGTTAGATGACCTAATGTGAGAAAAATGCAAAAATGCGTAAGCCAGATAGGAAGTAAAAGGGTAGGACAAATTTGGGGTATTACACTAGGTTATGATTAAGGGTTTTAATTTTCGAAAAAACTCCAACTTCCTTGGCTCAAAGGGGTTGACGAGGGATTATCTTCCTTATAACTCCAGTGTTTAGGAATTGAAACAGTGCATGTACCTCATCAGCGAGGTCTGTTCAAAAGTATACTGTAAGGATCGTGGTATCGTTCTCGTCATCCTCTCTCAAGAGGCTTAGAATTTTCAACCCAGGGTTGATTATCATAAAAATATGAAAACAGTTTGCATATAGAGAATGCGAATATATTGATTCAAAACAGACATATGCGATGCATTGATAAAGTAATAAAGTTTGTTATGACAATAATTGTTTGAACAATCAAAAGAAAATTACAACTTGAAAAATCTAATGAACAAAAGTCTTCTAATTTGAACTAGTCACTTCAAGTGATGAATCTTGCAGGGATAGTAGAAGAACTCAGCCTGGCCATCTTGGGTGAATTCCACTGCTCCTTCATCAATCAGATCCTGGATCTTATTCTTCAGAGACCAGCAGTCGTTTGTGGCATGCCCCGGGCTGTCCGAATGATAAGCGCAGTGGGCGTTGGGGTTATACCTTGAAGGTGTCTTGTTGGGGTTCTTAGGAGGGTCCCTTAGAGTTACCAAATTCAACCTCAACAGATGTTATAAAGCTTGAGACAGTGACGTGTTGAGCTTGGTGAATTGCCTCCTAGGCTTGTCTGGCATGCTTTGATCAACCTGTTGCTCTGGGCAGGGTTGAGGTTGGACCTGTGAAGTGGTAGCAATTTGGAGAGGTCTATTCTTCTCCATACCAGACTCTTGTCCTCTTGGAAGCTGATCAATGACTTGGTCACTGACTTGGACTGGTTGCTTCATGTTGTATCTGTCTTGATGAAGCTGACTGATCATGGTCCTCAACTCTTCTTGCTCCCGAGCTAAGCCTTGGATGAGAGCCATTTTCCCCAGCATCTGGGTTCTCATTGTATCTACCTCAGCTTGCAGACGTTCCAGCCGTTCGTCCTTATCATCTTCGGGACTTTTCTTGGCCAAATTCCCCATGAGGAGTGTCCTCAACTCTTCCTGCCCCTTGGATAGTGTGATCGGTGGATCTGGAACTGACTGTTTTAAAGCTGGTTCGCGAAATGTCGCAGAAGCAAGAGTCGCCACCGTCTTTTATTTTCTCCAAATGGAAAGGACAAAAGCACAGAAAAATTCCTTAAAGAGATTGCTCTCGGTTCGGGAGGTAGGTTATAGAAAGGGAAGGTGTTAGCACCCTTTCTATCCATGGTTATCCATGGGCTCTTAGATACTTGCTCAATGTGTTTTCAAAAATGTTTGCTTGCTTTTCAATTGTGGGTTTTAAAAAGTTTCTTTGAAAAATTTCAGTTCGACTCATACGTCAGAGTGTTTGAAAAATTGTTTTGAAAGCTTTTGAAAATGTGTTGGTGTGAAAAGTCTTTGAATTTTTGTTTTGAAGAGAGCAAGTATCCATGAGTCGTCTACCTAAGGAATTCGTCTGTGTAAATGTCCTTTAAAGTAGTGCCATCCCACCATTGAGAGGTAGGTAGCACCACCGTTGGAGGTGTTCGGGTCAATTCGAGTTTTAGGGGCACGGTGATCACCGGAGCAATGGGAAGACACCTTAGAAGCTACCCTCATGCCAGGTTCCCGGATCATGAGGACTTGCTAAGACGTCCTCTACTCGACGATCACCTTTCGAAAGGCAACAGTGAGGCGTACCCTAGGGGTGGTGTGTGCGGTCCGTGTGTCATGTTTCAATTATTTTGTCTTGTCATGTTTGTTGTGATCTACGCTTGATTTTAGTTTTAGGGCCATTCATTCTTGCATGTATTTAACAGTTATAAAGTTTGCGAAAAAAAATAAATCTAAACTATTACAAATGGCGCGGGTCCACATCGCCAAAATAAACCGAACCCGATTTGACTGAAAGTAAAAGAGCAATAAAATAAAAGTGCGAGAAATAAAGTAAAAATTATTACAAGGCTTTGGGGCATATACATAATTATTTAAACGATATAAAATAAATGCGCGAAATAAAGAAATTAAAAAAACAAAACTAGGGCGTTGGACCCTTTTGCAAAAGTATTTAAAGTTAATGAATTAATTAATTAGAACTAATGAAGAATTAAAATTAAGGAAAAAGGAATGTTTTTTGTATTTTTGTATTTTTTTAAGATTTAAAAGAAAAAGGAAAAGAATTAATTAAAACAAAAAAAATTGGTTGTAAACCCTAATTCTAATGTTTTTTAAGTTATTAAGAAAAGATTTAATTTTTTAACCTAATTTAAGTTTAAGTTATTTATATACATTTAATTATAGAATAGAATAAATTAATAATTATATTATGATAAAAAAGAAAAATTTAAGAGGAATGAACATTGTTAATTAACCTAATTCTATGTTTTTGTTTTGATTTTTATTAAAAAGGAATTAAAGTTGAAAACCTAATTAAAACTAAATATTTACATGTTATTATTTATACAAAAAAAACAATATTTGAAATAAAATAATTATTAAATTTTGACTTTTCTGATTTTTGTGATGTTTTTGTATTTTTGTAAAAAATAATTATTGAATTAAAACAACAAAACAAAAATAATAATTAAAAGATATAAGAAAAATAAATTAAATGGGCAAACCAGGGTGGGGTGTAGCCCAATTCAGGAGGTATAGGCCTAGCATTTCTGGCCCAATGGCTTGAAACCCGTTTGACTTTTCCAATCTTGTGTGATGCTTTGACTGGGGTTTATTGTGTTCCTTGATCCTACGCCTTTGATCTGAATGGGATGGACGCGTGGATGGTGGGATGATGAAGGAGTATGGTGCGTCTTAAGATCATGCCTGCATGGGAATTGTACATGAAAAACAATATTGAAATAGCGTGAGACCTGGGGTTCGAACCCAGGTCTTGGATATTGCCAAGGGAGGTGCCTGCCAGCTGAGCTGTTTGGATTAATTGATATAGTAATAATACACAATTAACAAAAAGAAAGAATCAGCGCGTTAGTAATTAAAAGCGCGAAATTTAAAATCAACGAATCAGTGAGGGACAACACATCATCTTCCTCACTTTTTCTGAAACACAAGCCTATGGGAACGGTTTTGCACGCGTTGCTGTATACCACCTACAAGAAAATAGCGATTAGATGCTGGGTGTATATAAATTGTTCGCGAATGCATGAATCTCTTCGTCTTGGTGAGCTGGTTTGAATGATCATATTCTCATGGGCTAATTTTTCCTTATCACGAAAGCCCCAATTTGGAAAACTGGTAACCCTAATATCTAACAATGGTAAAAACGCATATATGGCACAAAAACATAATTGAATGTGTTGGTTAGCTTAGAAACATCATTATGAGCGTGAATCAATAAAGAAAAATACAAAAAGGTGCTTGAATGATGCTATGCGATTTCAAGAATTTTGCTTCACAGTTTGACTTATGGATACCAATTCAGGGCGTTTTGGTTGATGTTAGTGGTTGAGAATCGTTCAATGGTGTCTCAGGATGCTATTAGAAAAAGAATTAAGGCTTAAAACTCTCCCCAACCTTGATTTCAGATTTGACTTATATGGCTAATTTTTCAAATTGTCCATAAGCTTTTGAGCGCAGCCTTTGGTATATTGTGGTTAGGGTTTGACTTAGTGCTTATGCTGGAAGGGAATTGGCTTGCTAACTGACCTAGATTCATGCTCATGAGAGAACTAGTCCTAGGTTTTTTTCATTAACAAATTTTCCTTCTTTTAAGCCAAGACCAAGACTTAATGTGCAATTTAACCCTAGCCTGAGTTTTTGAGTTGGCCCATGATATATGGAAGTTGTCCAAATTCACATGACACTATTCCATTGGTTTTTGAATTTTATTTGAATTTTCAAAGATTTAAAATGAATTAAATTATCAAAAATTAAATAAAATAGAAAAATCAATATTTGGTCTTGAAATTAATCATGGGACACGTGTGTGGCATGACAAGGATGAATCAAGTGGAAGAAAGTGGGCCCTTTTGTCAAAAATTGGAGTTTCAAGGATAGTTGACTTTTGCCATTTCACAAAAATTTCCCAACTTCTACAAGGCATAACTTGCTCAATTTTTAAGCTTTTCACATGTTCTTGGACATTTTGGAAAGGTCTTTGAGTCCTCTAACCAATGCCTTTGGTCCCATGTCATTTTGATTTACCAATCTCAAGTTATGGTCTTTGACTTAAAGTCCCTTTTTGTTGACTTTTGAAAATGACCTATAATGTTGAAATTGATAACTTTTTGTGAGAGCATTTCTTGGACTTGAAGTATGAAGATGAGTTGTAGGAAATGTCTTTCTCTTCAAAATGAGCTTTGGATGGAATTTTTCTGATAATCCATGTGAAAGTTATGCCCTGGTCAATTTCAGTTGACTTTTTCAGCTGTCCAAATATAGTAACTTTTGCATCTTTGATGATCTCTGAGCCAAATTTTGAGAATCATGATCAAGCATTGATCAAATGATGTTTGTGGCTTCAAAATGATATATTGACCAAAAATTTGAACTTTTGACTGTCAAATGACCATTTTGCCCCCTACAGTTGACTGTAGTGCAATTTAGGGTTTTGACTGTGCAATTTTGAGCTGAATGCCTTGAAACTTGATATGAGGATGCTTGACCATGTTTGTAAGCATGTGAGACTTGATTGAGCCTTTGAACACTTCCTTTCTTTGGTCAGAACACAAACCCTAGTTTTGACTGTATAGGAGACAGTTGCACTGCACAACCCTTGGGGAATTTTGTAGCTTGGCTTGGCAATTTCTTGAGGAATATGGGAGGGCAAATTTTGGGGTATAACAGTTGCCCCTGTTCAATCTTCTTAGACCTGAGGATGCAGATTGGCTGACGTGCCTTTCGTAATCCGAGGGTAAAAGATGATTGGACACTAGAGTGCCCGGAAATTTGCGCTCACATGTTAGCAATGATGGTGGAATGGGCTTATAGATGCCATCTGGATGTTTGATTGCGTAGGGATTCTTTGGCGAGAACCTGCATACCTGCAAAACAGAAAATGAGTACCTTAGCATGAATGGTAAGAGAGCCTTGGGCGACTTTAACTTCAACAACGCTTGTTGAGAAAAATCTTGGGTGTCTTCTACTGGGATAAGAATCAGGGAGATCTTAGGGTCGATCTGACTGAACCAGAGAGGCCTTTGACTGGGTAAGAATCAGGAAAATCTTAGGGTCGATTTAACCGAACCGGTCTAGGTCTTGAAATGTCTTCAACTGGATAAGCATCAGGGAGATCTTAGGGTCGATCTGACTGAACCAAGAGAAGGCCTTTGACTGGATAAGCATCAGGAAAATCTTAGGATGATTTAACTGAACCGGTCTAGGTCTTGAAATGTCTTCAACTGGATAAGCATCAGGAAGATCTTAGGGTCGATCTGACTGAACCAAGAGAAGGCCTTTGACTGGATAAGCATCAGGAAAATCTTAGGATGATTTAACTGAACCGGTCTAGGTCTTGAAATGTCTTCAACTGGATAAGCATCAGGAAAATCTTGGGACGATTTAACTGAACCAGAGAAGGCCTTTGACTGGATAAGCATCAGGAAAATCTTGGGACGATTTAACTGAACCGGTCTAGGTCTTGAAATGTCTTCAACTAGATAAGCATCAGGAAAATCTTGGGACGATTTAACTGAACCAGAGAAGGCCTTTGACTGGATAAGCATCAGGAAAATCTTGGGACGATTTAACTGAACTGGTCTAGGTCTTGAAATGTCTTCAACTAGATAAGCATCAGGAAAATCTTGGGACGATTTAACTGAACCAGAGAAGGCCTTTGACTGGATAAGCATCAGGAAAATCTTGGGACGATTTAACTGAACCGGTCTAGGTCTTGAAATGTAGCTTGAGAACTTAACTGGATCTTTCCTGAAAGGTAAAAGTCAGTCATATGCAATGCATGATATGGATCAAGCAATGATGTTCTCAACATAAATGAGATTTGTATGATGCAGTGCGTTATGCGTGCTATAATGATGTATGTGATGTTTTATGTATGTTTTTGTCTAGGAAAGTAAATCCTTGACGGGTGCCGGGAAGTCGTATCCTGGGCTGATGTCGAAGAATAGATATTGCTTCCGCTGGGGATGATAACTGCAAGGATACCGGTAGGAGAAGATGACTCCGTTGCGGAATAAACTTGGCGAATGGAAGATTCTGCGGGGAGAAAAGATACTCTAGCGATCATGCTGGGAAGCAATACTCTGTGGGGATAGAGATGCTTTGCTGAGTGTTGATAGCAGTAATTTGCTGAGGATGTCTTTGTTGTTGGAAGTGTTAATGGACTTCGCTGGGGTGAGAAGACTTCGTCGAGGACGCTCTTTCTGTGGCTTTTGGCTGGGGATAACCCAGTTATATCCTGTTGAGGAAATAACTCTTTAAATCAAGCCAGACGACGCGTTCGTGTTCTGTGAAGGATAAGCTTCCAGAATTTACTGGGGATAAGCTTACTGCTTGGGGAGATGAATTCCATCTTTCCTGGGGAACTTGGATGGGACTCTCCTGGGGAAGTGATTCCTTTGAACGTTGATGTATGCCGCCGGGGAACAATCTTTAGACCAAGACTGCCGGGGATGCTTGTTAAGAATATATGCTGCTGGGGAATATTGAGATCTACTAGAGGATACCCAATTTCCTTGAGACTTGTTAACTTTGTTTGGGGAAGAATGCACTGACTTGCTGTCCTCTGGGGAATTTAAGATGTCTGGTTAGGTTCTTTAGCTGAACCTACCTTGGTACCTTGGAGGATAGAACAATTAAACTGCTCAGACAACTCTTTATTGCCCCTGTTTCTAGTGTCACCTGCAATTAATTCTTTGTTTCGTATGCAAATATTTATGAGCTAGCAAATTATTGTCAATGCATATATCACAAATTGAACCTTGGACGTTCTTCACAAAACAAAACAGGAAAAAGAAAAACAGTTGGCACGTTTAACTGAAAAGTATATTTGTATTGATTTTGAATAGCCTGAAAATAGGCACTTTGTGTACAAGAGGCTGACATCCTAGTAAGAGAAATGTCGCCGAGCAAAACAGTTTATACAAGTTTTGTACAAAAGAAAATAAAACAGCTGTGTGAAAGATGAATGATCCACTGAGTTTCAACTCTGCTATTGCCTTTATACTCTGCGCGTCTCATCACTTGATGACCTTAGTTGAAAGTGAAGCTGACTGATCGATGCCGTCTTGATGTAGATACCGGATTCTGGATGCAAAGTGATCCAATGAGACATAGTATTACGCTTTTATCCCTAACTTTTGCCTGGACTGCCCCTTTCGGGTTTTCAGTCCACCGGGATACCCATTTTTGCCCAAGCCGCCTTTTCAGGTTTTCGGCTTGCCGGGTGTACAGATTTTTCATTTTCATCCTTTCATTTTGCCCGAACCCTTTTGGTTCGACGGGAAGCCCTAATTTTTGCCTAGGCATGCCAGCCTAGCGGGTCATTGTTTCATGCGTAGTATTTTTTAACTATGTCTGCATTGGCGGGGTGAGGAAGGTCGTCACCATCCATGTTGGTTAATATCATTGCTCCTCCTGAGAACACACGCTTAACCACAAATGGCCCTTCGTACGTAGGGGTCCATTTGCCCCTTGGATCACTCTGAGGAAGGATGATTCGCTTGATCACCAGATCCCCGACTTGATATTCCTGTGGTCTGACCTTTTTGTTAAATGCCCTGATCATTCGTTTCTGATACGTCTGACCATGACAGATAGCAGCAAGTCTCTTTTCGTCAATAAGGTTGAGCTGATCAAGTCGTGTCTGGATCCAATCATCTTCATTCAGATTTGCATCCTTCATTATCCGGAGAGAAGGAATTTGTACTTCGATCGGCAAGACTGCCTCCATGCCATAAACCAGAGAGAAAGGAGTTGCCCCGGTTGACGTCCTAGCTGAGGTACGGTACCCATGCAGAGCGAACGGTAACATCTCGTGCCAATCTTTATACGTTACTGTCATCTTCTGTACGATCTTCTTGATGTTTTTATTAGCTGCTTCTACAGCCCCATTCATCTTCGGTCTGTAAGGAGAAGAATTGTGGTGCTGTATCTTGAACTGTTCGCAGAGCTCAGCGATCATCTTATTGTTCAGATTGGTACCGTTATCCGTAATAATCCGCTCAGGGACACCGTACCGACAGATCAGGTTGTGCCGAATGAACCGTGCCACAACAGTCTTGGTTACCGTAGCATAGGATGCTGCCTCAACCCACTTCGTAAAATAATCAATTGCCACTAGGATGAAGCGATGTCCATTAGATGCCGTAGGTTTTATCTCGCCGATCATGTCTATGCCCCACATTGCAAACGGCCAAGGCGCAGTCAGAACATTCAGGGGAACCGGAGGAACATGCACCTTGTCTGCGTAGATCTGGCATTTATGGCATGTCCTAGAATGTTGGTAACAATCAGCTTCCATGGTGGACCAGTAATACCCTGCCCGTAGGATCTTCTTTGCCATGGTATGTCCACTGGAGTGTGTACCAAAGGTCCCTTCATGTAGCTCCTCCATGATTCTTTCTGCTTCAGTCTTATCCACACAACGCAGTAAGGTTGAATCATGGTTTCGCTTGTACAAGATGTTGTTGCTTAGGAAGAACTTGGCTGCAAACCTCCTCAGGAATTTCTTATCATTGACAGATGCTCCTTCAGGGTATTCCTGAGCTTCTAGGTATCTCTTCACTTCGTGGTACCAAGGCTTCTCAGTCACCAATTCGGTTTCGAGATCACAACAGTATGCCGGTTCGTCCAGTTTCCAGATGATGATCCGGGGAGCTTCATTATCCCATTTAACCTTGAACATTGAAGACATTGTAGCTAACGCGTCCGCCAGCTGATTCTCTTCTCTTGGAAAGTGCTCAAATGTTATCTATGTGAAGTGGGGGATCAGGGCCAACACGCATTCTCTGTAAGGAATCAAGTTTGGATGTTTCGTATCCCACTCTCCTTTGATCTGATTGATCACGAGAGCGGAATCTCCGAAGACACTCAGAAATTTGATCCTTAGGTCGATCGCAGCTTGAAGACCCATAATACACGCTTCATACTCCGCCATGTTGTTGGTACAGTTGAAACACAGCCGGGCGGTGAGTGGAGTATGAGTACCTTGTGGAGATACAATTATGGCGCCGATACCATTTCCCAAAGCATTGGAGGCTCCGTCAAAGTGCATAGACCATCGGGATCCTGGTTCAGGTCCTTCATCCGGTCCAGGTATTTCACAGTCAGTTACTATCATAATGCTTTCATCTGGAAACTCGAAGTTCATTGATTGGTAGTCATCCACAGCTTGATGTGCTAAGTGGTCTGCCAATACACTTCCCTTGATGGCTTTTTGGGTCGTGTACTGAATGTCGTATTCCGTCAAGATCATCTGCCATCTTGCAATTCTCCCAGACAGAGCAGGCTTTTCGAATATGTATTTTATAGGGTCCATTTTTGAGATCAACAAGGTAGTGTGAGTCAGCATGTACTGTCTCAGCCGGCGAGCAGCCCATACCAAAGCGCAGCAAGTTTTCTCAAGCAGTGAGTATCGGGTCTCACAGTCGGTAAACTTTTTGCTAAGGTAATAAATGGCATGCTCTTTTCGGCCAGACTCGTCATGCTGCCCCAGCACACACCCCATTGCATTATCAAGCACTGTCAGGTAAAGTATCAAAGGTCTCCCTTAAACTGGTGGCATAAGGATGGGTGGTTCTTGGAGATATTCTTTGATTCTGTCAAAAGCAGCCTGACAT
Source organism: Vicia faba (assembly GCA_948472305.1). NCBI lineage: Eukaryota > Viridiplantae > Streptophyta > Magnoliopsida > Fabales > Fabaceae > Vicia > Vicia faba. Next base: position 472,853,422 of record OX451739.1, read on the forward strand.
TCATCATTCCAACGTACTACCTGATCTTTCTTCAGCAGCTTGAAGATTGGTTCACAGGTAGCAGTTAAGTGTGAGATGAACCGAGCAATGTAATTCAGACGTCCTAGAAAGCCTCTGACTTCCTTCTCTGTCTTGGGAACTGGCATCTCTTGAATGGCTTTGACCTTAGCTGGGTCCACTTGAATGCCTTTATCACTGACCACGAAGCCTAGCAACTTCCCAGATCTTACCCCGAAGGTGCACTTGTTAGGGTTCAATCTTAGTTTGTACAGTTTCAACCGGTCAAACAATTTCTGCAGATGATCAAGGTGTTCTTCCTCAGTCTGGGACCTAGCGATCATGTCGTCAACATAAACTTCTATCTCATGATGGATCATGTCATGAAATAAAGCAACCATGGCACGTTGGTAGGTTGCCCCAGCATTCTTTAGTCCAAAAGGCATGACTTTGTAGCAGAAGGTGCCCCACTGAGTAACAAATGTAGTCTTTTCCATGTCTTCCGGAGCCATCTTGATCTGATTGTAGCCTGAAAAACCGTCCATGAAAGAGAACACTTTATGCTGAGCTGTATTATCAACAAGGACATCAATGTGGGGTAGAGGGAAGTCATCCTTGGGGCTGGCCCTGTTCAGATCCCTGTAATCGACACACATCCTGACCTTGCCGTCCTTCTTAGGTACCGGCACCACATTAGCAACCCATTGAGGGTAAGAAGTCACTGCAAGAAAACCGGCATCAAACTGCTTCATAACCTCGGCTTTAATCTTCTCAGACATCTCTGGACGCATACGGCGGACCTTTTGCTTAACCGGAGGGCAATCTTCTTTAGTTGGTAAGTGATGGACCACAATGTCGGTATCCAATCCGGGCATATCTTCGTAGGACCAGGCAAAGATTTCTTTATAGTCATGCAGCATCTGAGTCAACCGTTGCTTCACGCTGAGTTCTAGGTTGGCACCAATCTTCACCTCTTTCTTGTCTTCTTCAGTACCCAAGTTTATTATTTCCACTGGTTCTTCATGGGGTTGAATTTCCCTCTCTTCCTGTTGTAACAATCTTGCAAGTTCACCAGGCACTTCGCAATCATCTTCACCTTCGTCTTCGGCTAAGTTGATCGGATTTTCGAAGTCATAACTGGCAGTAGCAGAGTCATTACCAGTGAGATCCAGAGTGGATTGAAACCTGTATGAGTGAGTGTGTGTGTAAATACAGCTGTTTTGCAATATGTAAAGAAAGGAAAGAAAAGGAGCGCAAAATTTGAATTGTGAAAAACGTCCAATGCTTTTATTCATGATATATGATAGTGACAAACAAAAGCCCTCATAAATAAAACCACGGTGCCCCGGGTAAGACACCGGGCCATATAGTTTCAAATTATTGTTTATTACAAATCAAAAGCAAAGAAAATCATTACTGAGGAACAAAAGTTATGGGTGTAAAATCTTTAGCAGTCCAATTGGTCAATCCACCGTCGGCCGTCGGGTAGATCCAGCTATCGAACTCTGACTCTTCTATTTCATCTTCCTCTCCAATAGCATTCACTTCTGAGTGGGTGATGAGCACAGGAGGTCTTCCAATTCTCGCCTTGCGCACCGCTTTCTGAGCTTCTGTGGTGAAACCCAGCCCAAACTTGTTAGTCTTAGGAGTAAGATCAGGGAGCTTGCCCCAGTTTGCACATTCACCTTTTTCGATCACAGCCCGGGCGTCCTTTAAGGAGGCCATCTTCATAGGAGAAACCTCTTCATCTGCTTCTGCTGCTGCCAGGGTTTGTGGCACTTCCTCAAAATGTTGAAAGGGGGTTTCAATGAACTCCCCATCCATTTCCACGTATCTGAAGAAGTTGAGGTGGCTGACCATGTACTCCTCTTCCCCTTGCACTGTTACGATCTTCCCCCTGACCGGGTACTTGAGCTTCTGATGTAATGTGGAGGTCACAGCTCCAGCCTTGTGGATCCACGGGCGACCCAGCAAACAAGAATAGGACGGATGGATGTCCATCACATAGAATTTTGAATCAAATACCTGTGACCCAACCCTGATTGGGATGTCCACCTCACCATGTACCATTCTTTTGGACCCGTCAAAGGCCCGGACAACAATGTGAGTTGGTTTGAGCTCTAAACCCTCACAATCCAGCCTATCCAGAGCCTTCTTGGGCAGCACGTTTAATGAAGAACCTGTGTCAACCAGCACATGAGCAAGAGTAGTGCCCCTGCATTCAATGGAGACATGCAGGGCATCATTATGGTTCTTCCCCTTTGCTGTTAGATCGGCATCAGAGAAACCCAGGCCATTATCAGCGGTTAAGTTGGCCACACAGTCGGTGAACTGGTCAGCAGACGTCTCTTGGGGTACGTGGGCTGTCTTTAAGAAAGCAATCAGAGCCTTTGCATGGGCCTCTGAACACAGTAGCAGTGACAACATGGAGATTTTAGAGGGGGTGTGCCCCAGCTATTCCACAACGTTGAAATCACTTTTCTTTATTATCTTGAGGATTTCTTCCATTTCCTGCTTGGAAGCCTCAACAATGGTCTTTGGTGCCTCCGTCCTGGCAGGCACATCAGCAGCAATTCCCTTGCCCCGAGTATCAGATGACTCAGTAGCAGGGGTGGATACTTGGTCAGGGGGAGAAACAGGCTCTCTGGCAGGTGTGAAGATCAAAGGCCTATGAATTGCCGGAGGAGCAATGTCTGGCGAGAACAGTCTTCCACTACGAGTGACCTTAGCAGGCCCGGTGATGTTGGAGACACCAGTATCAATGTTGCACTCTTGTTTCACACCCAGAATATAAACATCCGCCCCATAGTGCCATGGGACAGCCTTATCAGATTTGTAGGGTATAGGCCCCGGAACAGTAATGGTGATGGGAGCACTCTTGTGAACTGACAAAATTTGTATAGGCTTCTTTGAAGGAGCCTTGGAATGGTTGTTGAAGATGGTAACGATCGACACTTCTTCAACAGGAGCAGCAGGAACAGCAGTCTTTCTGAACAAAATCTCTCTACTATCTATCAGGTTTTGGATGCCTGACTTCAACAGAGAACAACCAGCAGGGGAAGCAACACATAGAGGGCAACTTTCGCTACATCCCGGAAATAAACCGGCTAGCAACAGATTCCTCTTGACCATCAGCAACGGAGTAGCAACATCATCCACCGAAGCTACATACAAATCCTCCTCAACAGCATTCACTCCATGTTGGGGCATGGGAGCAGTTACAACATTCGGCCTCTCGGGCGCCTCAAACTGTATTTCCTTTGCATCAATGAGGTCTTGAACCTTATTCTTTAGGGCCCAACAGTCATCTGTGTTATGCCCCGGGCTATCAGAGTGATAAGCACAACGAGCATTTGGATTGAACTTGGGGGATGCAGTATTGGGAAACTTTGGAGCCTCCCTGACAGTCACTAAATTGGTGGATAGCAACTGTGGCAGGATCTGTGATAAGGTCATGCTTAACCGGGTATACTCTCTCCGGGGTCTTTCAAACTTTTGAGGATTAGTTGGCCGAGGAGCGGCAGCAGGTTTGGCAATCATTACCGCACTGACAGATTGGCGGTGTTCAGGTCGCTCTGTTCTCCGGGAGCTATATACAGCACTAGCCTCCTTTTTGAAGGGTTTCTTCTCAGTACTGGAGGAGGCAACTTTCTGTATCTTCCCCGATTTTATACCGGCCTCGATCCTTTCACCAGTCAGGATCAGATCAGTAAACCCAGCAGAGGAATTACCAATGAGATGATTGAAAAATGGACCAGATAGGGTCCCCAAGAACATATCTACCAGCTCCCGATCCGTCAATGGTGGCTGCACCCTGCCAGCCAGGTCTCTCCATTTCTGGGCGTACTCCTTAAAACCTTCACCCGACCCTAGCGACATACCCTGGAGCTGGGTACGCGTAGGAGCGAGGTCGGCATTATACTGATACTGCTTGTAAAAAGCAGTGGCCAGATCCTCCCAGTTACGAATGCTGATTCCATCCAGCTGATAGAACCAATCGAGGTGAGTCCCTGAAAGACTCTCCTGGAAGAAGTGGATCCAAAGGTTCTTGTCTGCTGTGTAAGGCTGGATCTTCCTTACATAAGAACGGAGGTGCATCTTGGGACAGGAAGCCCCATCATACTTCACGAAGGCAGGTGTTTTGAACTTGTGGGGGATCACCACCCCAGTAGATAACCCCAAGTCTCCGAAATCCAATCCAGGCACCCGCTGAACTTCCATAGACTTTAATCTGTCTTCCAGCTGTTTGTACCGGTCTTCAGCAGGAGGGTACTGTTCGTCGTTGAAGTCTGTTTCAGTATCAGAGCCCACAGGAGTAGGGACCTCCCTTTCTTGGTGACTACCTTCCGTCACAGATGGAGGAGTCCTTTCAGCTTCAACCAAAGTGTTCCCGAGTCTGCGCCCAGTGTTAAATAGCACAGTCCTCCTCTTCTTCTTAGTCTTCTTCAGAAGCATGGTCTTTAACTCTTGTTGACCCTGAGCCAAGCCCTTGATCAGCTCCTGAAATTGGGCGTTCTGCGCCTGAAATTGGACGTTCTGCGCCTGAAGAGCCTTGATAGATGCCTCGGTTGATGATTCAGGATTCATGATGCTGAAATAAACAGCGAAGAACAGTAAACCACCTGAAAAAAAGAGTACCTATGATGCACATGATGAATGATATGTGTTTATGCGATGCATTCAAGAGTTCGAAAATTCAAATTTGTTGTAGACCAAAAGGAACACACGTTATTATTAAGAAAATCATTGTTTAATACATCAAAGCCTCATGGGAAAAAGTACAAAAAGATCAAATCAATCCCAAAATATGTTGCGCATCTTCTTTGGAGCTATGTAAGTGTTGAGGTTCCTTTCCTCGTGCAACAGGCGGGTGAGCTCCAAGACCTTCCTTTCACTGGCATGCAAACTAGTCTCAAGAGAATTCCGCTCTTCCTTAAGCTGGATCCAGCTCTTCTGCATCTCTTCCCAGGATGTGGGCATATCAGGGTGCTGAATAACATGAGACACCTCTCCTTCCAAGGCAGGCTCTTTGATTACTGGAAGCATGTGAGGATAAGGCATTACTAATTTCTGAGAGCGGGCTCGTACCCACTTGAGGTAAGGCTCCAAAGGGATGGAGTTCCTGTGCCCCAGTGTCTTGCTGTCTATCCTACTAGGCATCCTCCAGGCTCTGATAAATCTCTGACGAAGTCCGTGAGTATCGTTGTCGAAGTCAAAAACTATGTCAGGTATCAACATGTCATGAGGACCATCCCTCCGAGCATAACCAAATTGTCTCCAAGCCAGGCATGGACTATAAGTAATACCCCCTCTGATTCCAAGTAAAGGAACATTGGGATACTCCCCGCAACGATCAATGATAGTGACATCTTCTCTGGACCTAGGGCACCAATGTATATCTGCATGTGTAAGAGTCATCAACCGTTGTGACCATCTCAAACCCCGCTCGTTCTTCAGGACTGATTGTGGAAGGTGCGAAATAAACCACTTTCCCAGGAGAGGAGTGCAACACATAAGGACACCTCTTTTTCTCATGGTTCGAGTGTAACATGAGTGAAGGAGGTCCCCCAGCAACGTAGGTATAGGATTCCTGGACATAAAGATCTGGACAGCACTGATATCAATGAGCTGATCTGGGTTAGGGAACAACACCAAACCATAAACAAGGAGGGCCACAACCTCTTCAAAAGCTTGCAAGTCAAGGGAGTTCCAACATTCATAGGCCTTTTCAAACAGAAACCTGGCTAAGAACCCTTTAATACCACTTCTGACTTCCCAATGTCCCTTGAGGTCAGATGACTGTAGGTGCAAGGCTTTAGCAATCTCTTCAAGCTTAGGTTCTTTTTCTGTACCGTTGAAGGGTAGCTGATCAAGGATAGGGATCTTCAGGAGTCGGGAGAACTCCTCCAATGTGGGTACCAACTGATAGTCCAAGAAGGTGAAACAGTGATGCAGAGGGTCAAAGAATTGGAACAGGACCTTTATCATATCTTCCTCAATGTTGGTGTTGACCAAGCTGATGAGGCTTCCATGCCTTTCACTGAATGAAGAGTTCTCGGGAATCCTGGATATAAGCTCCTTAAGCTGAGGAGGGATCCTCACAAGACTGATTTGAATTGTCTTTCTACGAACAGTTTCCATGTCCTACAAAACAAGAACAAAGATGAAAATTCGAACCCCTGAAATGGTTAGTTAATGCATATGATGCTGGATGATGTCATGATGCTATGATTAAGCACACCACAGATATTTACACAGACAAACATGTAAGGCACACAAGGCACACAAGACAGGCCCTTAAGGATTAAGGCCAGCATGGGGTCTGGGTAGTACCCTCTTGAAGTTGGTGGGTTCAACCTGTCCTAATCAAAGTAACCGGGTTCTAAGGTTCCCAATATCACGGGATTGCTTTCATTGTTCATCGTTTCGATTTAGCCACTGAACTGGCGACCGAAATATTCCAGGAAAGCAACCCTCAATTGAGTGTAGTATCGAGTATCAACCAACCTCGGACTGCACCAAAGTCAGTTATCTCACTACCCTAACGAGGCCAAGATAGTTCAATTAAGGTTCCTAAGGTCTGTTGATGCTTCACGACACCACGCGGAGGCCCCGTACTCTCCTTGACTGAACTCAAGGGTTACCGGTACACACCAAAGTGCCACATCAACGTAGCAGACTGTTTCAACCATGTCGGTATACCCCGCACAGTTCCCTCACAGTCTTGTTGCTACTTTCTAAGAAGGTATCCCCCAGATCCGGGTTTAGGATCTATAGAACTCCCAAGACAGTCCCACAATAATAAAGCAAGCAAGTCAATACAATTGAAAACACAATGATCTTAGTCCTAAGGTACACCTCACTTTAAGTTTTTTCCCCAGCAGAGTCGCCAGTTCTGTGATCGGTGGATCTGGAACTGACTGTTTTAAAGCTGGTTCGCGAAATGTCGCAGAAGCAAGAGTCGCCACCGTCTTTTATTTTCTCCAAATGGAAAGGACAAAAGCACAGAAAAATTCCTTAAAGAGATTGCTCTTGGTTCGGGAGGTAGGTTATAGAAAGGGAAGGTGTTAGCACCCTTTCTATCCATGGTTATCCATGGGCTCTTAGATACTTGCTCAATGTGTTTTCAAAAATGTTTGCTTGCTTTTCAATTGTGGGTTTTAAAAAGTTTCTTTGAAAAATTTCAGTTCGACTCATACGTCAGAGTGTTTGAAAAATTGTTTTGAAAGCTTTTGAAAATGTGTTGGTGTGAAAAGTCTTTGAATTTTTGTTTTGAAGAGAGCAAGTATCCATGAGTCGTCTACCTAAGGAATTCGTCTGTGTAAATGTCCTTTAAAGTAGTGCCATCCCACCATTGAGAGGTAGGTAGCACCACCGTTGGAGGTGTTCGGGTCAATTCGAGTTTTAGGGGCACGGTGATCACCGGAGCAATGGGAAGACACCTTAGAAGCTACCCTCATGCCAGGTTCCCGGATCATGAGGACTTGCTAAGACGTCCTCTACTCGACGATCACCTTTCGAAAGGCAACAGTGAGGCGTACCCTAGGGGTGGTGTGTGCGGTCCGTGTGTCATGTTTCAATTATTTTGTCTTGTCATGTTTGTTGTGATCTACGCTTGATTTTAGTTTTAGGGCCATTCATTCTTGCATGTATTTAACAGTTATAAAGTTTGCGGAAAAAAATAAATCTAAACTATTACAAATGGCGCGGGTCCACATCGCCAAAATAAACCGAACCCGATTTGACTGAAAGTAAAAGAGCAATAAAATAAAAGTGCGAGAAATAAAGTAAAAATTATTACAAGGCTTTGGGGCATATACATAATTATTTAAACGATATAAAATAAATGCGCGAAATAAAGAAATTAAAAAAACAAAACTAGGGCGTTGGACCCTTTTGCAAAAGTATTTAAAGTTAATGAATTAATTAATTAGAACTAATGAAGAATTAAAATTAAGGAAAAAGGAATGTTTTTTGTATTTTTGTATTTTTTTAAGATTTAAAAGAAAAAGGAAAAGAATTAATTAAAACAAAAAAAATTGGTTGTAAACCCTAATTCTAATGTTTTTTAAGTTATTAAGAAAAGATTTAATTTTTTAACCTAATTTAAGTTTAAGTTATTTATATACATTTAATTATAGAATAGAATAAATTAATAATTATATTATGATAAAAAAGAAAAATTTAAGAGGAATGAACATTGTTAATTAACCTAATTCTATGTTTTTGTTTTGATTTTTATTAAAAAGGAATTAAAGTTGAAAACCTAATTAAAACTAAATATTTACATGTTATTATTTATACAAAAAAAACAATATTTGAAATAAAATAATTATTAAATTTTGACTTTTCTGATTTTTGTGATGTTTTTGTATTTTTGTAAAAAATAATTATTGAATTAAAACAACAAAACAAAAATAATAATTAAAAGATATAAGAAAAATAAATTAAATGGGCAAACCAGGGTGGGGTGTAGCCCAATTCAGGAGGTATAGGCCTAGCATTTCTGGCCCAATGGCTTGAAACCCGTTTGACTTTTCCAATCTTGTGTGATGCTTTGACTGGGGTTTATTGTGTTCCTTGATCCTACGCCTTTGATCTGAATGGGATGGACGCGTGGATGGTGGGATGATGAAGGAGTATGGTGCGTCTTAAGATCATGCCTGCATGGGAATTGTACATGAAAAACAATATTGAAATAGCGTGAGACCTGGGGTTCGAACCCAGGTCTTGGATATTGCCAAGGGAGGTGCCTGCCAGCTGAGCTGTTTGGATTAATTGATATAGTAATAATACACAATTAACAAAAAGAAAGAATCAGCGCGTTAGTAATTAAAAGCGCGAAATTTAAAATCAACGAATCAGTGAGGGACAACACATCATCTTCCTCACTTTTTCTGAAACACAAGCCTATGGGAACGGTTTTGCACGCGTTGCTGTATACCACCTACAAGAAAATAGCGATTAGATGCTGGGTGTATATAAATTGTTCGCGAATGCATGAATCTCTTCGTCTTGGTGAGCTGGTTTGAATGATCATATTCTCATGGGCTAATTTTTCCTTATCACGAAAGCCCCAATTTGGAAAACTGGTAACCCTAATATCTAACAATGGTAAAAACGCATATATGGCACAAAAACATAATTGAATGTGTTGGTTAGCTTAGAAACATCATTATGAGCGTGAATCAATAAAGAAAAATACAAAAAGGTGCTTGAATGATGCTATGCGATTTCAAGAATTTTGCTTCACAGTTTGACTTATGGATACCAATTCAGGGCGTTTTGGTTGATGTTAGTGGTTGAGAATCGTTCAATGGTGTCTCAGGATGCTATTAGAAAAAGAATTAAGGCTTAAAACTCTCCCCAACCTTGATTTCAGATTTGACTTATATGGCTAATTTTTCAAATTGTCCATAAGCTTTTGAGCGCAGCCTTTGGTATATTGTGGTTAGGGTTTGACTTAGTGCTTATGCTGGAAGGGAATTGGCTTGCTAACTGACCTAGATTCATGCTCATGAGAGAACTAGTCCTAGGTTTTTTTCATTAACAAATTTTCCTTCTTTTAAGCCAAGACCAAGACTTAATGTGCAATTTAACCCTAGCCTGAGTTTTTGAGTTGGCCCATGATATATGGAAGTTGTCCAAATTCACATGACACTATTCCATTGGTTTTTGAATTTTATTTGAATTTTCAAAGATTTAAAATGAATTAAATTATCAAAAATTAAATAAAATAGAAAAATCAATATTTGGTCTTGAAATTAATCATGGGACACGTGTGTGGCATGACAAGGATGAATCAAGTGGAAGAAAGTGGGCCCTTTTGTCAAAAATTGGAGTTTCAAGGATAGTTGACTTTTGCCATTTCACAAAAATTTCCCAACTTCTACAAGGCATAACTTGCTCAATTTTTAAGCTTTTCACATGTTCTTGGACATTTTGGAAAGGTCTTTGAGTCCTCTAACCAATGCCTTTGGTCCCATGTCATTTTGATTTACCAATCTCAAGTTATGGTCTTTGACTTAAAGTCCCTTTTTGTTGACTTTTGAAAATGACCTATAATGTTGAAATTGATAACTTTTTGTGAGAGCATTTCTTGGACTTGAAGTATGAAGATGAGTTGTAGGAAATGTCTTTCTCTTCAAAATGAGCTTTGGATGGAATTTTTCTGATAATCCATGTGAAAGTTATGCCCTGGTCAATTTCAGTTGACTTTTTCAGCTGTCCAAATATAGTAACTTTTGCATCTTTGATGATCTCTGAGCCAAATTTTGAGAATCATGATCAAGCATTGATCAAATGATGTTTGTGGCTTCAAAATGATATATTGACCAAAAATTTGAACTTTTGACTGTCAAATGACCATTTTGCCCCCTACAGTTGACTGTAGTGCAATTTAGGGTTTTGACTGTGCAATTTTGAGCTGAATGCCTTGAAACTTGATATGAGGATGCTTGACCATGTTTGTAAGCATGTGAGACTTGATTGAGCCTTTGAACACTTCCTTTCTTTGGTCAGAACACAAACCCTAGTTTTGACTGTATAGGAGACAGTTGCACTGCACAACCCTTGGGGAATTTTGTAGCTTGGCTTGGCAATTTCTTGAGGAATATGGGAGGGCAAATTTTGGGGTATAATAGATAGGCTTAGGAAGATCTCCCTGAACTGAGTCTCTTGAGCATGAAGACCCTGGTTATCTTGTTGGGAAGCCATTGCTGAAATAAACAGCGGAGAAGGTAAGTGACCTGTATAAAGGGTACCTGTAATGCAATGATATGTATGATATGCATGCAATGTTTTCAAGGACCTTGCGGGGTAAACAAGAAAATTGTTAGAATCTGGTAGCTTGATGAGGGAACTTCATGTTGTTGAGAGTCCTTCTTCAAGAGTCAAGGCTCACCATATCGAGTGAGTCATAGCCCCTGACTCGAGTTATCAACCTTGGCTTAGAGGAAAATAAATCCCCTTTGCCCCCTTGCTAGAAATTTTTGATTCATCATGACCTGCATCACAAACCCTTGAGATCCTTGAAATGGATTAGTCCTTATGTAGGATGTATGCGATGGTACGATGGTATGATGTTATGCTATGCATGGAGTGATGTAAGTAGGCCCTGTAATGAGTCCAGATTGAGGACTGTAAACAAACCCCGCAAGAAACTCATGTGTCAGATAACAAGTATGCAAGTAGTTCAAGTATGAAGGCACACAAGTCACACAAAAGAGCCCTTAGATCTTAGGCCAGCATGAAGCTTAGGTACTACCCTCATTCAATTTCATTGGTTAAGACCTGTCCTATCAAAAGTAACCGGGTTCTAGAGGATCTCAATATCATCGACTACCCTCAATCGGTTATAACTCCAGCGTCGCAATCTTTTCTTGCAGCCAGAACCATCGTGAGAGTTTAGCCTCAATGAGTGTAGCATACTGCTACTGTTCTATGGCCAAGTTGGGTCAATTTAGGGTTCTAAGGTCGGTTGATGCTTAATGACTCCTCAGAAGACTCATATTCTCCTCGTTGCAACACAAGGGATATCGGTACAGACCAAGGTGCCACACCAATGTAGCCACTGCTTCACCCGTGTCAGTCTACGCCAGACAGGTCCCTCACAGCTTATGCTACCTAAAAGGGTATCCCCAGATCCGGGTTAGGATCTATGAAACTCCGATGCAAAGCCCACAAATATAAAGCAATCAAATCAAAGCAATTGAAAACATAAGTATGATCTAATCCTAAGGTACACCTCACTTTTATAGTCCCCAGCAGAGTCGCCAGTTCTGTGATCGGTGGATTTAGAACTGACTGTTTTTAGCTGGTTTCGCAAAATGTTGCGGAAGCAAGAGTCACCACCGTCTTTTATTTTCTCCAACATGGGAAGGACAAAAGCACAACAAAATTCCTTATGAGAATGTTTCTCGGTTCGGGAGGTAGATTTATAGAAAGGGAAGGTGTTAGCACCCTTTCTATCCATGGTTATCCATGGGCTCTTAGGTACTTGCTCTTATGTTTTCAAAAATGTTTGCTTTTTAAAATGTGAGTGGGTTTTAAAAAAGTTTCTTTGAAAGATTTCTGAATAACTCTTGTATCTATCCTCAAGAGTGTTTGAAAAATTTGTTTTGAAAGCTTTTGAAAGTGTAAGGTGTGATAAGTTTTTTTTTGGTTTGTTTTTGAAAAGAGCAAGTACCCATGAGTCATCTACCTACCCTAAGGAATTAAGCTGTGTAAGTGTCCTTTAGATAGTGTTATCCCACCATTGAGAGGTAGGTAGCACCATCGTTGGAGTTGTTCGGGTCAATTCGAGTTTAGGGACAATGTGGTCACCGAAGCAACAGTAGGACACCTTAGAAGCTACCCTTATGTCCTTGATCCTTTTTTAATCCGAGGCAACCGTTTCGAGGCAATGTTTCGAGGCAACTGTTTCGAGGCAACTGGATCATGGACATAAGGACCGCTAAAACGTCCTATACTTGACGACCACGTTTCGAAGGCAACGAGTGAGGCGTACCCTAGAAGTGGTGTGTGTATTGTGTGTTGTATTCAGTTAATGTTTGTCTTTGTAATTAGTGAGCTACGGGTTATTTTTATTTACATACATTCTTTCATGCAAGTTAACAGTTAAGGGGTGCGGAAAGTAAATTGCGGAAACGTAAATCCTACGCTATTACAAGGCGCGGGTCTATACATCGCCAAAAATTACAAAGACCCGTTTTTTAGTAAATGAGTACGGAAATTAAATAAAGCGATAAACCTATTTAACTATTACATTCTTGAAGGCAATTACATAATAATCAAATAAAGTAAATGCGCGCGAATAAATTAATCGGGAATGTCTAAGGGTGTTGACCCTTTTTAAGAAAAGAAATTGAATTTTTGGTCTTTTTTATAATTAAAGTGAAATTAAAATTTACTAATGGCTAATTAATTAATTTAATTAAAAGAAAATATTTTATGTTTTTTTATGTTTTTTTATGGAATAAAATAAAAATAAAAAGAAACAAAGTTAAAGATTAACCTAAATCTAAGTTATTTTAGTTATTAAAAAAAAGAGTTAAAATAGCCTAATTAAAAAACTAATTCAATTGTTGTTTATTTACCAAAATAAAATAATAATAATAATAATAATGTTAATTCTATTTTTTGGTTTTTTTATGAAAATATGTTAATTAAGTTAATTGTTAATAATAAAAATAATTAAAAGGTTAGCAATTAAAAATAACAAAATAAAAAAAAAGGAAGTAACAACCAAAGGGGGTGTGGGCCAAATAGGAAGTTTATTGAAGCAATCCAAGCCCACTGAAATCTAAGCCACGTTTGACTTTCATGATTGCCTACAGCACCCTGACTCCAGACCATGGTGTTCCTTGTGCTTGGCCCTTAGATCTGTGTTGGTGAACACTTGGAGCGCTGGGATATGAGGTTTATGGTGTTCCTCTTTTGAGAATCTGCACATGAAAGCAATTGAAAAAATAATATGGAAATTATAGGGGACCTAGGAAGAACTTACAGCGCGATATGATGGATTTTTGATCTCACACTTTTTTTAACACTTTTTGGATTTTGCTCTGGCCGTTTGTGTAATGTTCTAGCTTGGGAATGAGGCTTGCAAGGCTTGTATATATAGTAATGATTGTGAATCAATCAAAATAAAGGACCTTTAAGCCTTGCAATTATGTTTTGATTTTCCCATGAACACCATTTAAACAACTTTCCATTCTTGTGAAAATTTGAATTTTTGTGCCCATAATAGGCCTTGCACGAATTTGGAAGGTATTTCAAGGTGTATCAAAGCTATTCAACACAAAATATATCCCTCCATTAATTTCTTTGATTTTTATTTGAATTTTAAAGATTTAAAATGAATTAAATCAAATAAAATTAAATAAAAATGAAAAAATTAATTTTAAATCTTGAAATAAATTGTGGGACACGTGGGAGGCATGGCCAAGCTGAAACAAGTGGAAAAAGTGGGCCCCTTTTGTCAAAAATGAAGTTTCAAGGATAATTGACTTTGGCCATTTCACAAAAATTTCCCAACTTCTCCAATGCATATCTTGCTCAATTTTGAAGCTATGAACACGTTCTTGGACATTTTGGAAAGGTCTTGAAGTCCCCTAACCAATGTCTTTGGTCCCATGTCATTTTGATTTACCAATCTCAAGTTATGGTCTTTGACTTAAAGTCCCTTTTTGTTGACTTTTGAAAATGACCTATAATGTTGAAATTGATAACTTTTTGTGAGAGCATTTCTTGGACTTGGAATGTGAGGATGAGTTGTAAGAAATGTCTTCCCCTTCAAGATGAGCATTGGATGGGATTTTTCTGATAAACCATGAAGAAGTTATGCCTTGGTCAATTTGCAGTTGACTTTTCAGCTGTTCAAAAATAGAAACTTTTGCATCTTGAGACTTTTTGAGCCATGCTTGTGGAATCATGATCAAGAATTGATCAAATGATGATTGTGGCTTCAAAATAAGATGTTGACCAAAAATTTTGACTTTTGACTGCCAAATGACCATTTTGCCCCTGCAGTTGACTGTGGAGCAATTCGGGTTTTTGACTGTGCAACTTGACCTTGTGAGCCTTGAAACTTGACATGTAGGTGCTTGACAATGTATATGAGCATATGGTACTTGATTGGGCCCTTGAAAACCTCAACTTCCTTGCAAGCACCAAAACCCTAGTTTGACTGGCTTAGGAGGATGGTTGACTGTGTAGCCCTTGAGTAGACTTTGAACCATTTGAGGTGATGCTTGTCAAAAAACTTTGAAGAATATGGAAGGGAAAATTTTGGGGTACAACAGATAGCAATATCTAAAGGAGGAGGAAAAGAACTAAGACTTTTTGAGTAGGTAGAATGTTCATAGTTGCTTACTCACAAACATTTCAAACAAAACATTTTTTAAACACACCAACGCTTTTAATGAAATATTTTCAAAAGTCAAATGTTTTGTATACATTCTTATAGAGACAAGAATCATTACAAAGTTCGCCTAAACTAAGTCACTTTTCAAAAATACTTTCAACAACAATCACAAACACATTTTAAACGAAGCATTTTCAAAGTGAGTTAGCAACGAAGATCCCGTAGATAACTATGGATGAAAAGAGTGCTAACACCTTCCCTTTTCATAACCTACCCCCTGAACTCAATAAAATATCTCAAAAGGTATTTCCTGTTCTTTTCACCCTTTCTTTTATTGGATAAAAGAAAAGTCTGTGGCGACTCTTACTATCTGTAACAATTGCGATAAAACGCAAAACACCAAGTCAGTTATCCCACTGTATTACAGGTCGGTAACATAGAAAAATTGTTTTGCTTGAGAAGCCACGATGAATGGTTCGGTCATAAAAGATGCCTTGCCAAGGTCGACCCGGGTGAATTCTAAGTTATCAATGTATACACCATTACTATTATTGGGAACTGTGATCGGTGGATCTGGAACTGACTGTTTAACGTTGGTTCGCGAAAATGTCGCGGAAGCAAGAGTCGCCACCGTCTTTTATTTTCTCCAAATGGAAAGGACAAAAGCACAGAAAAATTCCTTAAAGAGATTGCTCTCGGTTCGGGAGGTATATTATCGAAAGGGAAGGTGTTAGCACCCTTTCTATCCATGGTTATCCATGGGCTCTTAGATACTTGCTCAATGTGTTTTCAAAATTGTTTGTTTGCTTTTCAATGTGGGTTAACAAAGTTTCTTTGAAAAATTTCAGTTCGACTCGTACGTCAGAGTGTTTGAAAAATTTGCTTTGAAAGCTTTTGAAAAGTGTTGGTGTGAAAAGTCTTTGAATTTTTGTTTTGAAGAGAGCAAGTATCCATGAGTCGTCTACCTACCCTAAGGAATTCGTCTGTGTAAATGTCCTTTAAAGTAGTGCCATCCCATCATTGAGAGGTAGGTAGCACCACCGTTGGAGGTGTTCGGGTCAATTCGAGTTTGTAGGGACATGGTGATCTCCAGAGCAACGGGAAGACACCTTAGAAGCTACCCTCATGCCAGGTTCCCGGATCATGAGGACTTACTAAGACATCCTCTACTCGACGATCACCTTTCGAGGGCAAGGCAACAGTGAGGCGTACCCTAGGGGTGGTGTGTGACTTGTGTGTCGTTTTCAGATATTTTGTCTTGTTCATGGTATAGGTGATCTACGCTTGATTTTATTTTAAGTCCATACATTCTTTCATGCTTTTGTTAACAGTTAAAAGTTGCGGGAAAAGTAAATCTAACGCTATTACAAATGGCGCGGGTCCACATCGCCAAAATTAAACCGGACCCGATTTGACGGAAAGTAAATAAAGCAAAAGAAATAAAAGTGCGAGAAGTTTAAGTTACAATGCTTCGGGAGAGATACATAATGAATTAAGCGAAATAAAACAAATGTGCGAATAAAATAAATTACGAACGAGGGCGTTGGACCCTTTTGCAAAATATTATTAATAAGGAATTAAAATTAAGAATTAAAAGAAAATGTTTTTTAGTATTTTTGTGTTTTTTGAGATTTAATAAAAAAAGAATTAATTAAAAACCAAAATGAAATGTTAAACCTAGTTCTAATTATTTTTAAGTTTATTAAGAAAGTATTAAAATTTAACCTAAATGCAACCCTAATTAGTTTACAAGTTTAATTATGAAAATAAATAAATCACTAATATTATGGCAAAAGAAAAGGAAAATTAAAAGGAATAAAAAGTTATTAAACCTAATGCTATATTTTTGGATTTTTTTTATGGAAAAAAGAACTAATATTGCAAACCCTAATTTAAATTGAATTTATTTACATGCTAATTTATGTATAAGGAAATAATTAAAATAAAAATTATTTATCACATTTTTGTCTTTTCTGATTTTTTTTTATGATGTTTTTTATATTTGTGAAAAAAAATAATTAATTAAATTAAAACAAATCAGGAAAATAAAATAGCAATTAAAAATAAAATAAAATAAATAAAAAGAATTGCAAACCAGGGGGGGTGGAAGTCCCAATTTGGAGGTCTGAGCCCAGCAATCTAGCCCAATTGATTTTGGCCTTATTGACTTTTTTGAATCACATATGGTGCATTGACTCAAGCCTACAGCGTTCATCAATCTTCAGCCCTTGATTTGGATTCTCTTGGATGCGTGTATGCTTGGATGATGATGGAACATGGTATGCCTTAACACTAGCGCTGCATGGGAATTTACATTGAAAAAGAATATTGGAAATTATACAGACCTGGGACTCGAACCCAGGTCTTTAACGTGCCAGCACAACCACCTTGCCACTGAAGCGCTTCATGCATTGTTAACATTACATAAGCAACAATTATTATAAAAAGAACAAACACATTAGTAATCTAAACGCGCGAAATTTTAAACAAAGCCTATCACTGCGTGACACGGCTTCATCTTCTCCATTAGCCCTGTAAAATAAAGAACAAATGCAACGGTTTTTTGGACGTTCCCTTAGGCCTGCTACCAAGAAATAGCGATTAGGCCTATGTAACTCATAAATTCATCGCGACTATGGTAACCTCTTCGTCCAGGTCTGTTGATTGCAATGGTGGTACTGGGGATGTCCAATTTTTCCTCTATTAAGAATCCCTAATTTGAAGCTCAGGAAACCCTAACATTCAATCATGGTATAATCGTATATAGCGCACAAAAAAGCAATTGGATATGTTGGTTAGCATCAAAACATTATAATGAACATGAATCCATAGATAAATTTCACAAATAAGGCCTAGATCATGATGTACGAATGGTAATTTTTCTCTGTACAGTTTGAGATTGTTTTACCAATTCTTGAAGCTTGAGTTGATGTTAGGGATTGGAATATATTCAGGAGACCACAAGGAAGCTTTTGGAATCAATATTAGGACTTGAATCCACCTAGAACACTGATTTCAGTTTTGAGTTTTTTGGACAATTTTTCAAGTTGGCAATGGTGTCTCCTGCGCAGCATTCAATGTGTTGTGATTAGGGTTGGACTCAGTACTTATGAGGGAAGGGAATTAGGTCATTAGTTGGCCTTGATCCATGCCCATGAGAGAACTAGTCCTAGGTTTTTCACCATTAACCAACTTTCCCTTTTTTAAGCAAAACCAAGACTTGGTGTACAACCTAACCCTAGCATGAGTTTGTGAGCTGGCACATGATATATGGAAGCTATTCAAATTCAAATGACACTATTCCATTGATTTTTAAATTTTATTTGAATTATTAAAGATTTAAAATGAATTAAATTAATAAAAATTAAATAAAATAGAAAAATAAATGTTTGGTCTTGAAATTAATCATGGGACACGTGTGTGGAATGACAAGGCTGAATCAAGTGGAAGAAAGTGGGCCCTTTTGTCAAAAATTGAAGTTTCAAGGATAGTTGACTTTTGCCATTTCACAAAAATTTCCCAACTTCTACAAGGCATAACTTGCTCAATTTTTAAGCTTTTCTCATGTTCTTGGACATTTTGGAAAGGTCTTTGAGTCCTTTAACCAATGCCTTTGGTCCCATGTCATTTTTATTTTCCAATCTCAAGTTATGGCCTTTGACTTAAAGTCCCTTTTTGTTGACTTTTGAAAATGACCTATAATGTTGAAATTGATAACTTTTTGTGAGAGCATTTCTTGGACTTGAAGTATGAAGATGAGTTGTAGGAAATGTCTTTCTCTTAAAAATGAGCTTTGGATGGAATTTTTCTGATAATCCATGTGAAAGTTATGCCCTGGTCAATTTCAGTTGACTTTTTCAGCTGTCCAAATAAGGAAACTTTTGCATCTTGATGATTTTCTGAGCCAAATTTTGAGAATCATGATCAAGCATTGATCAAATGATGTTTGTGGATTCAAAATGATATGTTGACCAAAAATTTGAACTTTTGACTGTCAAATGACCATTTTGCCCCTACAGTTGACTGTAGTGCAATTTAGGGTTTTGACTGTGCAATTTTGAGCTGAATGCCTTGAAATTTGATATGAGGATGCTTGACCATGTTTGTAAGCATATGAGACTTGATTGAGCTTTTGAACACTTCCTTTTCTTGATCAGACTCAAACCCTAGTTTTGACTGTATAGGAGACAGTTGGACTGTGCAACCCTTGGGGGAGTTTTGTGACTTGGCTTGGCAATTTCTTGAAGAATATGGGAGGGCAAATTTTGGGGTACAACAGGAACCCACTTGTATTTAAATCAAGCCACTTTAAAAATAACATAATGAATCTCCCAAATATCATCAATGACACCATAAATATGGTAGTTGCCAATATAAGATTCTTATCTTTCGAACCATAGAAATACATTGATTCGGCTTCAACCATAACCCCGCTATTTTCCATTGTACTACGACCATCTTTTGATTTTGTATAAAAGGTATCATGACCAATGTCGTATGCAGTCCAAGTAATGACATAAAATTTGGATCATATTGAAACCATTTAAGTATCTCAGATGCACTACGATCATTCGATACACTTTTATTAAGGCAATCTATGAATCTCTTGTTATGCTCTATCAACAAAAACTTGTCACTCATTCGGAGATATTTTTTCCTCAAATGTCTTATGTGAGTATCTATGAAAGGTTGAAATTCATTTATATTATTAAATATATAGAAATGTGCTTGAATAACTACATCCCGAGCCATTTACTTAACATTTAGACCTTGAATACCTCTTTTGTCTGTGTGATCGGCGTGACGAGACTTTGAAATGCCTATAGAATCTGCTTTCGACAAATAGTTTGTATAAAACTCAACAACTTCAGTGATGCACCTTTCAACAATAGAAACTTATGTTCGGTGATGATTCTTCGTATATCCTTTAAATATATTCATATATCGCTATATTGGATACATCCACCTTAAATAAACTGGACCACAAAATCTGATTTCTCTGACAAGATGAACAAGTAAGTGAACCATAATGTCAAAAAATGATGGAGGAAAATACATCTTCAATTGACACAAGATTATGGCAACCTCATATTATAATTCATCTAATTTTTTGAAATCAAGAACTTTATTACATATGGCATTGAAGAATAAGCATAATCTCATTATAGTTACTCTCACATTATTCACTAGGATCCCGCAGATAGCCACTAGTAGAAGTTGTTGCATCAATACATGATAATCATGAGATTTTAAACTAATTAAATTGAGATCTTTCATTGATACAAGTTTCTTGATGTTCGGTGAGTAACTTTGAGGAACTTTAATACCTTGTAAACACTCGAAGAAAATTTTCTTTTCCTTTTTAGATAGAGTGTGACATGCTGGAGGAAAATAAGTTCTTTTTCCTTTCTCTATTGGAGCCAACTGTTTTTTTATACCCGTCGCCTCCATATCAAGACGGGAAGTCTTACTATCTTTAGTATTTCCTGTAATATTTATAAGTGTTCCAATCAAACTATCACACACATTTTTCTCCACATGCATCACATCAAGACAATGTCTAACATAAAGACTTGACAAATATGGAAGATCAAAGAAGATGGACCTCTTTTTTTAGATATTTTTTACAACTGCCTCTTTTTATTTTTCTCTTTTCTCGAATACAATATTAATATCTTCTTGTCGTTGATAAACTTCATCACCGGTTAAAGGTTCAGAAGCCTCATCAAACTCTTGCTCTCCATTAAAAGCCTTCTGCAAACTACGATAAGGATGACTGGGTTTTAGAAATTTTCGATGCCAAAGGTAAACGGTATTTTTTCCAAACTCAAGTTGGTGATAACAAGTATTATCTTCACAAATAGGACACACTTTATGGACTTTGACATTATATCCAGCCAAGTTATCATAAGCAGGAAAGTTGTTGATTGTGAAAAATAACATTGCATGCATCTTAAACTTTCCCCCAGAATATGCATCATCAACCTCAACGCCTTCATCCCACAAGAGTCATAAAGCATCAATTAATGGACTTAGATAAACATATATGTCATTACCAGGTTGTCGTGGTCCAGAAATCATCATACTTAACAGTACATACTTGCGCTTCATGCACAACCAAGGAGATATGTTGTAAATAGTGAGAAGAATAGGCCACAAAGAATGATTAATGCTCAGATTACCAAAGTTGTTCATTTCATCGGTGGCAAGCCCAAGCCTAAGGTTTCTTGGCTCAACTCTAAAATCTGAAAACAAAGAATCAATTTTCTTCCATTGCAACAAATCAGCTACATGATGAATGTTTCCATCACGAGTCATTTCATCTGCATGCCATCTAAGATTCTTTGCGTCATTCGAAATATCAAAAAGTATTTTAAATCATGAAATTATTGGCAAGTACCATAACAATTTAGCAGGAGGATGCTTCCTACTAACATTGTCATTGTCATTGTCATCACCATTGTTGGCCTTCATCTTGTAACGCGACACACTATATTTCAGACATTGACATAAGTTTTCATACTTTTCGTGTATAATATGAAATCATTAGGGAAATCATGTATTATTATATACTCCAGGCCCATTGGATACAATATATTCTTGGCCTCATAGTAACGACCCGAAAGTTTGTTATCTTCTGGTAACATTTGCTTTAGCAATTCAATTAATTTCGTGAAACTTTTATCCAAACACTCATTTTTTGCCTTCAGATTAAACAACTTTAACACACTGACAATCGTGTAAAATTTGTAGATCCCTTATATAAAGGGGTGTCTTTATCACTACATAAGGTATCATCAATATGAGCATTTTTAAAAGAAGATTCCTCAATATCACGGAACATGTCGTCCAGTTGATCCTCCATATATTCATCTTCATCTACTCTTTGACTTTGTGACGCCCGACTTTCCTCTTTATCCACCTCACCATGACACGTCCATATTATATAATTTGATATATACCGTCACAACAAAGGTGCTGGAACATTTCTTCCTTTGTACCCTTATCGATATTTACGCAAACAACACATGGACAATAAAAGATATCATTATTGTCGAGAAGATGTTTATCAGCATATTCAAGGAATTCAAGAACTCATTTATCATAAATGGACCTAATCTATCGATTTTCATCCAACTACGATCCATAACAACTTTTGAAATTTATACACATATAATAATGTGAATGACACACTAAAATCTAAACCTAAAGCATATGAAAAATGTACTTTCATATTGACTTGAGCATATATACAACATAAACAAAGAAAAAAAGAATGAAGATGTTGAAGAGTACCGTACTTCGAAGTTGAAGAATCTTATGCACGTAAGAAATGAAGATGTTAAAGAGTACCGTACTTCGAAGCTGAAGAATCAAATGAACGAATAGGGTGAAGATTTGAGCATATACAACATAAACCAAGAAAACTGAGAGTGAAGATGTTGAAGAGTATCGTATTGAGAAGCTGAAGAAACAAATGAACAAAGAGGGTGAAGATTTGAGCTCCAAATGAATAGATACGAAAAGGATAAAGATTATGCTACCTCTGTTGTCTATGGCTCGCTTGTTCACCTTTGATCGATTCAATTAAGTTAACTATGCATTAATTAATTCAATTATGCAAATTAACAATATTTTTAATTTAATTAACAATATTTTAGAAATTATACATTGATCTTCCTTAATCAATGTACTATTAATGTATTTTATTTTCCTGTAATTATACATTGATCTTCCTTAATCATTGTAAAATAACATACTAAAATAAAAATTAATAAAATATAAATAATTTAAAAAATGATATGACTTTATTTTAATCAAAAATAAAATTTTATTTCTATCATTATAATATAATAAAAGAATATGATTTTATTAAATGATAATCATGAGGGGGAAAAATGATGATTGGTAAAATTTATGTACGTAGAACAATAGATTGAAAAGATTTTATATGCATTGCAATAAAGTGAAACAAATTTAAATTAAAAATATTACCTTCTATTTTAAAAAGTTTGACTTCAATTAATGGACAACTTTATAAATTATAGTTCGTATAAATATATAATATTTAATAATAAAATTAAATATATTTTTAATCTTTGAAATATATATAATTGTTAAATAAAAATTGAAGAATTCTTCAATTATAATAATACTGAAATAAAACAAAATATTTTTAAATTAGTTTTATATTTTAAAATTTTAAAAATTAATTTATAATAAATTAAAAGTAAGTATTTATACAAATGTTTTTTAAACTTGAAAATATTCTTATAAATGAAAATAAATTAAACGGGAATAAGTTTCAATTATTTTTATAAACGAAAATATATAAGTTACATTTTTTACGGACTAAGACTATTTAATTTGTATATATTTTATATACAATATTTTATAATTATCATTGTATTATATTTATTCACTCTTTAAAATGATATTGCATGACCTGTACGAACGACCAGGTAGATGACTACTTAATTATTTCATTTATTTTTTCTACTAAAATATATATTTTCGACGGGACGGGACTATTTAATTTATATATGTTTTTTAATCATCACTATACTATATTTTTTTACTATTTATGATGATATTATGTGACCCGTGCAAATGCACGGGTAGATGATTACTTAATTATTTCATTTATTTTTTCTATAATATATGTTTTTCGATGGATCAAAACTACTTAATTTATATATCTTTTATAAATATTTCTTAACTATCACTATACTATATTTATTTACTATTTATAAAGACATTGTGCAATCCGTGCGAATGTACATGTTGATGACAACTTAATTATTTTTTTTATTTTTCTACTAAAATATACATTTCAGAGGTGCCGAGACTACTTAATTTATATATATTTTATATACATTTTTTAACCATCACTATATTATATTTATTTACTATTTATAACAATATTGTGTGACTCGTGCAAACGCACGGGTCTCTTTGTATTCTAACACATTTAGATCATGGTATGCAATTGAAATGTGGCACACCAAATCAATATTTATTTTGGTCATTGAGTATTGGACAAAAACTTTATACCATATATCAGTACAGACGTGGGAGGATCCAAGGGGATATAGGGTATTACAAAGAATATCTTAAATGTATATAAATTTGTCCACATAATATAAGCTTTGAAGTCTTATACAAGAGGTCACACGATTAAAACATGTAGTAGGCGGGTTTTGCACATTCTGTAATTTTCTTATTACACTTCAATTTTTTAATTTTTTACCTTCAAATCTTTTAACCTTTTTTTCTTATTGCACTACTTCTATGTTTAACAAAACAAAAGAAAAAATTTCCCCCAACCCATCCGACAGCCACACAACACTGTCAAGTCGTTGCGTCTCTCTAACTCCAGCCAAACAAATTACAACGCCATCCAACTTCTAGGTTCATCCTTATTAACTTCCAGTTTCTGAGTTATAATATAAATTGTAAATTATAATCGTAATTGTGATTTGAATTGTAAAATCATTTAGATTGTGATTGTGATTGTAAAATATTGCTTGCTTTTAATTTCTGAGTTGATGAATTGTGTTGCTTGTTTGAGTCTTTGTTATTCATTTGAAGCATTTGACATTAAATAACTTGTGAGATTGGGACAATTGTATACAAATAATTTTGAGGATCTTACATATAAGGAATTGTCTAGTGAGTTGGAGACTTATATTGAAAGTGTCAAGATGGACCGTCACTTTTCTAATTTGACTGGCATCTCGAAACTTTGTAGGAATCTTGTTCGAACAAAGAAGCATAAGAAATTTAAGTTTATGTGCAAACTTGTCAAACTAGCTTTGTCCTTACCGGTGGCCACTGCAAGTGTTGAGCGAGTATTCTCATAGATGAAATATGTTAAAAATGAGCTGAGAAGTAAAATGGCTAATCCATGACTAAATGAGTGCTTAATGACATTTGTGGAGAAAGAGATGTTTAACACAATCAATGATATGGATATCATCAAGCGTTTTCAAGAAATGAACAAGAGAATAACGCATTTACGATTAAACTAGAACGTTTTTTATTTTTAAGTTGTAATTAAAATATTAATACATTTTTATTAAATAATATTATCATATTTCTTGACATTAATTTTTTAAATACTTTTTATATATTTTACTTTCATTATAGAGATATCCGAAATTTTTTTCCTAACACTACCCCTTAATTCAAATGTTATTTTATTATCCCTTTTAATTAACTTTATATGTGTGTAAAGACCATATATCAATATAATTTTATATTAACAACTACTTCAAATTAATAAATTAAATAAATATCTTAAGATAAATACTACTTCAAAAATTATTTTCTTTTTCATTAGTATACATGATAATATATATATTTTAAACCAATTAATAAATTTATATTTTATATTTTTTAATATATTGTTAACTTTGTTCGACCCGTGCGAACGTACGGGTTTCTTATTAATCTTTTGTTAAAAATTTAAAATTTTAATTCTCTAAGTTCTTTTATTATTAAATTTTACTTTGTATTTTTTAAGTGTATTTTTTTATAAATATTAAAAAGTCAATTTTAATATTTTTTAAATAATAATTATCATTTACTAGTATTTTCTATTCAGTACTTTAAGAAAAATGCAATTGATAATTTGAATTTTGAAAATGATAGTTAACAGAAATATTTTTTTAAAAATGGTACTTTAAAAAGGAATAAAGTAGTAGTTTTTTTAAATAAAAACTCACATTTCATTTCAAGTGATTGTTTTTAATAACATATTGTTGACTTTTTTAAAAATATTTCCAATTTAACTTTTATTGATTTATAATTAACTTTCAATTAAATTATTAATTAATGATATTTTAAAATCTTAGAGAATATATATATATATATATATATATATATATATATATATATATATATATATATATATATATATATATATATATATATATATATATATATATATATATATATATATATATATATATATATATATATATATATATATATATATATATATATATATATATATATATATATATATATATATATATATATATATATATATATATATATATATATATATATATATATATATATATATATATAATTATTGAAACATACATTGAATTTTTTATTAAAAAACTGTTAATAAATATTTCAAAGAGTTAGAGAGCATTGAGATGGGAGAAGAATTGATTGATTTGAACTAATTGAACTAAAAGTATTTTTTGCTGCAGATATAAGGATGAAATAAGTAATAAAATTGATCGTTAAAATAATAGAAAGCATTGCAATCAAAAATTTAAGGAGTACTATGACACACAAAACTAAAATCCAAAAAAAAAATATTTTTGTCTAAAAATTTTAAAAAGATAAATAAAGAGCCCACACATTATTTCATGTATATCAATATGTTTCTTGATGAATTGTCAACACCATTTTGAATTTTTGAGAAGTCTTAAATAATTTGATAATTTTTTCTTGCAAGGTATTCATTTTGGAAACGGATTCTCTGACTTTATAGTGGGAATGTCAGGGTAACTTTGATCCAACAACATTCGTCTTATTAATTGTGTGTATCAAGATCTAACATGTGTCATATTATTTATATTATTTTTTAAATAATAAAGTTTAAATGGTTGTGAATGATTAAAACAAAAGGAGCATTGGTAAGTCTTTTGTTCAACACCAAATTAGCCCCTTTGACCTGTGCACCGCCATCGACTCACTGTATGTTGTCAACCTTCACTCCGCCATTAACATATGAATTATTGCTTCTCTCTCTAACTTTTGTTGAACATGTTCCTTCAAAAAATAATGAAATTGGAAAATATGACATATGAAGAATGGAGACCTAAAAGTATAGTGTGATGCCAAATTGACTAACATTTAGATGGATCCTGGTATTTTCAGAGAGAAAAAAGGTCTTTAGTAAAATCAAGATGATGGAAGAAAAACTAAGAATTAGCTTGTAATGTCAAGAAGAGAACCTGGGAAAAACTCTCAAGAATTAAAAAATGTAAGCTCTGAAATCGTCGGTGGAAAGATGTTATCGCGACTGTGATGAATAGAGGTGAGTATTAAAATAAAAAAAACGGGTCTTTAGTTTATGAACACTATCAAAAATTGCAAACAAAAAAAAACCAGCTTGCGTGAGACAAAGAATCTCGTTGTTCAGAGTTTAAGTAGATAAAAATCGGCGTAACAACGATTCCATGGAAGATTGAAGATGAAAGGACGGATATAACCTTCTTTTATTTTTCATTTTTATAACTAATTTTTAAAGAAAAAGAGGTGAATAATAGCATGTGGCATGACTTGGTACGCTTGATTAATTGGATGGGTGAAATTAATTGAAAGGTACCCAGACTTTCCCGCTATAAAGTTAGAGAATCCCAATCCACCATTTTCCTTCACATTAAACTTGTTCAAAAGTATCATGCTAAATCCATTACATAGTTGTGTTAACATTTGTCATCTCAAACTTAGACTTAGACTTATCTGGACACACACACAAGCACGCGCGCACACACACACACACACACACACACACACACACAAGCACGCGCACACACACACACACACACACACACACAAGCACGCGCGCACACACACACACACACACACACACACACACACACACACACACACACACACACACACACACACACACACACACACACACACACACACACACACACACACACACACACACACACACACACACACACACACACACACACACACACACACACACACACACACACACACACACACACACACACACACACACACACACACACACACACACACACACACACACACACACACACACACACACACACACACACACACACACACACACACACACACACACACACACACACACACACACACACACACACACACACACACACACACACACACACACACACACACACACACACACACACACACACACACACACACACACACACACACACACACACACACACACACACACACACACACACACACACACACACACACACACACACACACACACACACACACACACACACACACACACACACACACACACACACACACACACACACACACACACACACACACACACACACACACACACACACACACACACACACACACACACACACACACACACACACACACACACACACACACACACACACACACACACACACACACACACACACACACACACACACACACACACACACACACACACACACACACACACACACACACACACACACACACACACACACACACACACACACACACACACACACACACACACACACACACACACACACACACACACACACACACACACACACACACACACACACACACACACACACACACACACACACACACACACACACACACACACACACACACACACACACACACACACACACACACACACACACACACACACACACACACACACATATATATATATATATAACTTAGTTTCTTCATCATTGTCTTCATTGATATCATTTTGAGTAAGGAAGCATGAGATTTCAGTGGAAAAGCTTGGAGAAATTAAATGTCACTCCCAAAATTAAACATGTCATCCCCAATTTTTTTAATTCAAATTTTGCCTCTAATGAGATACAAAGAAATTTCTTGACAAAATTTCCAGTAGAAGGGTTGAAATTTTCGATACATATGAAATTTCCGGTACAACCCTACCAAATTTTAGATAAGAGTAAATTTTTGGTGGTTCATTTGAAATTTCTGGTAAACTTGAAATTTCAAATTTACGTGTCAGTATCGAAAATTTGAATTATACTTAAATTTCCGGTAGGCTTTATTTTCAGGTTTTTTCAACAGTTGAGATTTTGCCGACATATTTGGAGGGTCCTGATTGCACCAACACATTTGTGTGCTCTAGAATGCATCACCATTTGTATAAATAGGAGTTTCAGGTGATAGGGTAAGACATATCAAAAAATGTCTCTTCCTGAGCATTTGATTCCTGTGGAAGTGTATTATAATGGATATTGAGCAATTTCGAGATATGATTTTGATTTGTGAAGAGACTTCTTCTTGTGTTAAGCTTGGTATGTTGAATCTTACTAGTGGCATTCTTGATGAGATTCGAGAAGGTCAGAAATCTGATTTGGTTTTGGTGGATAAGTTGACGTTGATCAACCAAGGTCGAGGTGGCGATTTTCGGATTTATGAGAATGGTATCATGAGATGTCGTGATAGTGTTTGTGTTTCAAATATAGCTGATTTGAAGAAGAGGATTCTTGAGGAAGGGAATTGTAGTGGATTGAGTATTCATCCTGTAGCTACTAAGATGTATCAAGATTTGAGGAAAATTTTTTGGTGGTCAGGTATGAAGAAAGAGATTGCTGAATTTGTGTATTCTTGTTTGATTTGTCAGAAGTCAAAGATTGAACATCATAAACCATCTGGTTTGATGCAACAATTATCTATTCTTGAGTGGAAATGAGATAGTATTTTTATGGATTTTGTGTCTGGGTTACCGAGGACAAATAGTAATTGTGATGATGTTTGGGTTGTTGTGGATAGATTGACGAAATCTGCTCACTTTATTCCGATTAGAATGGATTATCTGATGGAGAGGTTTGCTAAGTTGTACATTGAGAAAATTGTCAATTTGCATGGCATTCCGTTGAATATTGTATCAGATAGAGATCAGAGGTTTACTTCGAGATTTTGGGAAGGTTTGCAAATTGCTTTGGGTACAAAGTTGCGTTTGAGTTCGCCGTATCATCTGCAAATAGATGGTAATACTGAGAAGATGATTCAGTCACTTGAGGATCTTTTGAGAGCTTGTGTGTTAGAACAAGGAGGTACTTGGGATAGTTAATTGACTTAGATTGAGTTTACTTATAACAACAGTTTCCATTCAAGTATCGGAATGACACCGTTTAAGGCTTTGTATGGAAGAAGGTGTATGACGCCTTTATGTTGGTATGAGTCGGGAGAAAGTGTTGTGGTTGGATATGAGATAGTTCAATAGACTACGATAAGATTAAGATTATTCAAGAGAAGATGAAGGTTTCTCATAGTCGTCAGAAGAATTATCATGATAAAAGGAGAAAATCACTTCAGTTTGAGAAAGATGATCATGTGTTTCTTAGAGTGACTCTTGTAACAGGTGTTGGTCGAGCATTGAAGTCGTGTAAGTTGACGCCGCATTTTATTTAGATTTCATAGAGAGTAGGTGAAGTGGCATATATGATTGCTTTGCCACTGTCGCTTGCTAATATCCATGATGTATTTCATATGTTTCAGTTGAGGAGATACATTACAGATTCTCCTCATGTGGTCCAATTAAATAATGTGCAAGTGAGAGATAACTTGACTATGAAATTATCGCCTATGTAGATAGATGATCGAGAGGTGAAACAACTTTGTGGTAAAGAGATTGCCTTGGTGAAGGTAGCTTGGGGAGGATCGGAAGGTGGAAACGTGACTTGGGGCAACATTTCTCAGTCTTTCAATCTCCTTCCACAAAAGTTCCCTCTGCTCAAGCTGGTTAAATGCATACATCATAGTTGCGGCAATTTGCATGGAATTGTCTAGCTGATATACCTCCATGTGAATGTATTGTGCATATGTTTTCACCATTTTAACTAGAACAATATCATATCTCCATAAGATCCAAATCCTACCGTTTTCATGATGCGAGTAGTTGTCTGCAAAACTCCATGCAGAACCAATTTTTTTCCTAATGCGGTCTGCATTATTTTTTTTAATCCTTATTTCCAATAAAGACTAGTGCATTGAATTTAGAGAGACAAAAGTCAATCTCTCGATGTCGTGCTTCTTTGTTTATGCCCCTTACATTCCATGTAACTATCATGGGACGTCGTGGATCTTCTCTATAGGACGGTCCCTAATCCTAAGAGGTGAAAAACTATTTTGGAATCTCTTATTAGTTGTATTTTTCAGAACAGTAGGAGCTTTGCCTCTATAGCTTTTTGCCGGTGATATAATTGTCCATGGTACTTCACTTAGACCTTCATTTATATTAAATGTGTTATCTACGGGCTCAACAATTTTCTCAATGGTGGCTATATTATTCATTGTTTCCTCTACTTCCTTCATTACTGGTTTCCACACTTTGTCCACATGTTTCTTGGCCTATTTTTGTGCAACATAATCATGTCTTATTTTTAGACATGTATGAAAGTTTTTTGATCTCCATTCGTATTCTATTTTTGGTTCCAAACTTCTGCCATTGTGGTCTCTAATACATATGCTATCTCTTGGTTTTTGAGTGACATCAACTTCTACTAAGACTCTTGCATATGATACTCGTAATTTTTTTGTCGTACATTCATCAGTGGTAATAGGTTTGCCTATGGTGCTAGTAATTTTGGATAAACTGCTTTCGCCCCATAAGTGGAGTGGCAAATCTGGCTAAGTAACCCACAAGGGTAGGATTCTAAGGAGATCCTCTTTAATCTCGAAATCAGGTGCCTAATATCTTATGAAGACACATTTACCATAAATGAAATAAGGACCAAATTTCATAACCTTCTCTTTATCTTTATCATTCCTAAACCGAACAATGAAATATCTCGAGTCATTGTGATATACTTCTGGTAATCCTACAAAATTCCATGCTTTTTCCATGAATTTTTGATTGCGTGCATTGAGAGATCCTCACCTAGGGCAAACATAATGATCGCATTTTCCGAGTATACTAGTTCATTGGCAACACCAGTTTCATCAATAATAACTTCCATCTCTCCACTCACAAGGGTTGGTGCGATAAATTTTACCGTCATTCCAAATTTTGATCTCTGTTATCCTTGATAATATCAACCCAATGGTTTTTCATGTCTGTATGGTTTGGTGAGCCATCCTTCGTTTCTACAATTTCATTCTGAGTCGGTGTTTCTGTTGCGACTTCTTTCGAGCAGTTGTTCTCTTTTTCACGTATCTTGCTCGCATTCGTTGGTGTTGAGTCTGTCGTCTTCTGGTGTGCCACCGCCATCCTTTTTGACCGGCCGACACCCCATTTAGGTAAGGTCATCAAAACCTTAGCAGAGAGAGCCAATATAACATATCTTTAATATAAATAAATATATATGTCCGGCTAACGTTTACTGACGTGGCGACCATTTTTTTCTTTTTTCATTTTTCTTAATAATCATTTATTCCACATAAGTTTCTTTTCGGTTGTTTTTTGATTTTGGTCTCTAAATCTTAAAATTATAAAAAGGCTTAATTGTAACTTTGATCCTCTTATTTTGTTATTATTTTGATTTTGATCTCCTCATTTTAAAAATCACGATTTTAGTTCATTTTTAAAGTTTTGTGTTGGATTTTAGTCCCTTTTCAATTTGAAACTTATTTTTAATGATGTGACCCTCTATTTGCTGATGTGTCAATGCCAAATTATTTTAAATGATATTAATTCCTTATCAATTCCCATGTGTTATAATATTAATAAATATTTCATTCATATTAAATGTATTCCATTAATATTAATAATATACAAAAATAACTTAAATATTTCATTATCAACAATCAATTTCTTCTCATCTTTAAACCCTTCACTTCTCCACCATCAACCTGAAGCACAACTATTGATACAGAGATTACTTCTTCTCTCCACTTATTCCAATAACATCAACCAAACCCTCACTACCATTTGCCATTTCAATTTTCTCAATCACTATCTTCACCCTCTCATCTTCACAAACCAAACTCCTCAAAGTCTCACTGTACCAACACCTGAACCACCTCCTCCATTGTAGCCGGAAAAGACATCAAAAGGGTTTTGAGAGATGGGTTTGTTTTATCATTCTCAAATTTCCGACAGTGAAATGTAACACAAACGAACGCCTCAAATCCTTTTAAATCCTTCTCAAACTCTCTCCGATTTTTTCATTCTTTCTAAATCCTTCTAAAAAAAACTCTCTTATTTTCAAAAAACCCTCTCCAATTTTTCTAGATTTTGTTCATACATTTCTAGGTTAGGATGGAACTATTGTTTTGTTCTATTGTTATTTATAACCATTTTTGAGAACTATGAGATTTTTTTAATGTTAGATTTTTGGGTATAATACTACTGTG
This sequence comes from Vicia faba, assembly GCA_948472305.1. NCBI lineage: Eukaryota > Viridiplantae > Streptophyta > Magnoliopsida > Fabales > Fabaceae > Vicia > Vicia faba. Next base: position 472,886,372 of record OX451739.1, read on the forward strand.
ATTGTTTTGAGATAAAATTTTTTTAACGAATGGTTTATAAGTTTAATACTACTGTGATTGTTTTGAGATCTGAGTGTTGTAAACTCTAAACACAACTTAATTCACAGAAAATAATATGAATAATAATTGCGTATAATTTGAAACAAACAGTTGGCTTATATAAGCCTTACAATAAGAACAAATAGGAAACAAACTGCCCACGTTTTACTAATTCTAATAACGTGGTAAATAGCTAAATAAATGTTGTGACTCCACCTACATGTCCTAAATACTAGGATTTATTAAATGACTTCACTTTGACAACTTCTACTGTAACTTAACAAGCCCAACAAATTCCTCCCTTAAACTGATTGTAGTAATGCTTTCAGTTTACTCGGGGTACCACACATACACCCATAGACTCACGCATCTTCAAGAACACATCTAGCTTCAGTGGTTTTGTCATAATGTCAGCAACTTGTTCTTGTGTGACATAGTGCTTCAGCTCTACAACTCCATCTCTGGTCAAATCACGCAAGAAATGAAACCTTACATCAATATGTTTGCTGTGTCCATGCATGATTGGATTCTTGGATAGCTTAATGGTAGAACTGTTGTCACATAACACAGTGGTACACTTGCCTTGAGAATGACCAAGCTTTTCCAATACTCTCCTCATCCATACCCCTTGACAAGCACAAGAGGCAGCTGCTACAAACTCTGCTTCAGTAGTGGACAAAGTAACGACAGGTTGTTTTTTCGAGGACCAAGACACATCTCCTTCACTGAGTAGAAACACATAACCGAAAGTGCTTTTTCTGTCATCTACATATCTTGCATAGTCACTATCTGTATATGCTATCAACTCTCCATTACCCTTCTTTCTATAAAAAACTCCCAAGTCCACAGTACCTTTCAAATATCTTAACACCCTTTTCGCAGCTTGCAAATGCAACTCAGTTGGACTGGCCATGAATCTGCTAATGAGACACACGACATACATCAAGTCTGGCCTTGTTGCAGTGAGATACATAAGACTTCCGACCAATTGTTTGTACATGGTAGCATTCACCTTGGCTCATTCTTCATTCTTCATTAGTCTAACACCAGGAACGATGGGATTCTTCACACTATTACTCTTTTTCATCCTAAACCTCTCCAAAACTTCTTTTGCATACTTTCTTTGACTGATATAAATGCCTTCAGAATTTTGTAGAACCTCCACACCGAGAAAATATTTCATATTTCCCAAATCTTTCATATCAAATTCAAGTTTCATAGAATCCTTGAACTTAAGAAACATATTCTCATCATTACCAGTAAAAATCAGATCATCAACATATAGACTAATGATCAGAATTTTACCTCCATCTTCTGTTTTTATGAATAAGGTGTGTTCATAGTTGCACCTCTCAAATTCTCAAATCCTTCTTTGACAAAGTATGCTTCAATCCAGTTGTACCATGCACGAGGGGCTTGTTTAAGGCCATACAATGCCTTCTTCAATTTTTACACCTTATACTCTTCACCTTTCTTCTCATAACCCTGTGGTTGCTCAACAAATACTTCTTCATTTAGCTCTCCATGCAAGAAAGCGCTTTTGACGTTAAGCTGATACACACTCCAACCATTTCGATCATCTAAAGCAATTACCATTCGAATCATATCCCACCTAGCCACAGGCGCAAACACCTCAGTATAATTTATGCCATGCTGTTGTGCATGCCCTTTCGCCACCAACCGAGCCTTACACTTGTCAACCTCGCCATTTTCGTTGAGTTTGGTTTTGAAAACCCATTTTACTCCAATCTTCTTCATCCCTTTAGGAAAATTTATTAGCTCCCAGGTCTCATTTCTTTCAATTGCCTCTATTTCCAAGTCCATGGCAACTCTCCACTTGGAACTCTGAACAGCTTCTTCAAAGGTAGTTGGATCTGCAGTTGAGGTAAACAAAACAAAATTGTTATGCTCAGTTTCTTCTTCTGAAAATTCTTTCCCACTCTCGTAATCTTCCATCCAGAAAGGTGCTATTCTGTTCCTCCCTTTCGGTGAGCTTTCTCCAGATGTTGGATAATTCTCCCCAGGTGACTCTCTTGAAGACAAGCTAGCCTCTCCTCCTTCATCTTCTGCTGCCACTTCCTTTCCAGATTCTTCTTCACTTTGATAATGTTCACTTTCTTCTTTATCACTATCTCCCCACTCAAGGACATCAAGTCTTGCTTCTTCAGTACTTCTCCCCCAATTCCAGCACTCATTTTCTTAAAAAACCACATCTTTGCTTACAACTATCTTCTTGGACACTGGATCATAAATTCTATATGCTTTAGACTCTTCACTCATCCCTAGCAACACACACTGAAAACTCTTATCATCCAACTTCTTTCTTTTACTGTCTGGCACATGAACATGGCCAATGCATCCAAAAACCCGAAAATAATCAACATTGGGTTTTACACCACTCCAAGCCTCTTCAGGAGTCATATCTTTTACTGCCAATGTAGGACTTCTGTTAAGAACATGTGCTGTCCAATTTACTGCTTCTTGCCAGAGATTCTTTGGAACTTGTTTCTCTGATAACATACTTCTAACCATGTTCATGATTGTCCTATTCTTGCGCTCAGCTACTCCATTTTGTTGGGGAGTGTAGGCTGCAGTGAGCTGCCTTCTAATACCATTAGCTTTGCAAAAGGAATTGAACTCGTGAGATGTGAACTCTCCGCCCCTATCTGTGTGTAGACAACAAATAAAAGCCCCTATCTCTTTCTCAACAAGGTTTTTATAATTCTTGAAGATAGTAAATGCTTCAGATTTTTCAGTAAGAAAATATATCCACACCTTACGACTGTAATCATCAATAAAGCTTATGAAATAACTCTTCTTACTATTGGAAATAGGTTTGATGGGTCCGCATATGTCAGCATGTACCAACTGCAATCTTTGTGATGCTCGCCATAAACTCCTCTTTGGAATTGCACCCCTGTGTTGCTTTCCCACCGTGCAATCAATGCATATTTTGGATGGTGCCTTCAACTGTGGTAACCCTCTCACCATTTGCCTATATTGCAATGTTCTCATACCCTTGAAACTTAGATGCCCATATCTGTAGTGCCAAAGGTGATTATTATCTTCAAGAATTGTTTGAAAGCAAGTGGGAGCTCTTGGAAGAATTTTTGCAAGTATCTTGAACATCCTGTTTGCAGACATTGCTATTTGCATAATAAGCCCTTTCTTGGGATGATAGACTCTACATATACCATGTTGTATCAAAATAGATACACCTCTTTCTTGCAATTGTCCAACACTTAATAAGTTATTTTTCAACTCAGGTATATAGAACACATCAGTGATTACCTGAGTAACTCCAGCAATTTGCATCCTTATATTACCCTTTCCCAACACAGCCATCTTGGAATTATTCCCGAGCTTCACCGATTATCGAAATTCCTCATCAAGATCCAAGAACCACTGCTTATTTACACACATATGATTGCTACATCCTGAGTCAAGGAACCAAACATCTTCTCTCCTTGATTGATTGAGTTCGACATATGACATCAACAACATTTCTTCTTTCTCCTCAAGCTCGGCATAATTCGCTTCCTTCTCCCATCTAGGACACTCATATTGAAAGTTCCCTAATTGATGACACTTATAACACTCAATTATAGCCTTGTTGAATGCTTGTCTACCTCTTCCTCTGCCTCTTCCTCGAAAAACTCCACGAGCTCGGCCGCCTCCTCTTCCACTAGCTTTATCACCGTAGGCCACTTTTAATGCTTGCTCATCTTCTCTATGCCCGTTCATCCTTTGCTCATGTACCAGCAAACTACTCTGTAACTCATCAATAGTTAAGGTGTATAGGTTATTAGACTCCTCAACTGAACATACAACATAGTCGAACCTTGAGGTCATTGATCTCAGGATCTTTTCAATGATTACCACTTGCTGCATGTTTTCACCATGAATTTTCATCTTGTTTGCTATGGTGAGTGTTTGAGCGAAGTACGCATCAACACTCTCACCCTCTTTCATATGTAGAATCTCAAACTCTTTTCGAAGAGCTTGAAGTTGTGCTCTTTTGACTCTTGTGGAACCCTGGTACTTCTGCTTTATAGAGTCCAAAATGTGCTTGGTAGTGTCTCTGTTGAGGATCGTCTCCATAATGGTTCGATCAATGGCTTGGAACAGATAATTCTTGACCTTCAAATCTTTCAGCTTCTGATCTGCAATTGATTTTTGTTGTGCTGCAGTAAGCTCCACTCCTTCTATTGCAGCAGGGACACCAGTCTCCACCAAACTCCAATACTCCTTTGAACAAAGAAATTTTTCCATAAGCATGGACCAATGATCATAGTGACCATCAAACTTAGGAATTGCAGGTTGAGCGAAGTTATTTTCAGTTGCCATACTTTGAGTCTCTCTTCTGACTCTTCCTTCTCAAGAAACTGCGGTTTCTTTTCTCTCACAATCAGGCCCCGTGATGGGGCTCTGATACCAGATTGTTGTAAACTCTAAGCACAACTTAATTCACAGAAAATAATATGAATAATAATTGCGTATAATTTGAAACAAACAGTTGGCTTATATAAGCCTTACAATGAGAAAAAATAGGAAACAAACTGCCCACGTTTTACTAATTCTAATCACGTGGTAAATAGCTAAATAAATGTTGTGACTCCACCTACATGTCCTAAATACTAGGATTTATTAACTGACTGCACTTTGACAACTTCTACTGTAACTTAACAAGCCCAACACTGAGAATGTTTTGTTCTACTGTAATTTTTGGGTTTAATACATTTATGGGTTTATTTATAACTTAATATACCAAAAAGAAAACGTAGCACCACAAACGTAAATTCCACACACCAAATACTATTCTAGCCACTTTCAACATCAATAATTCCAAAGACAATTATGAAGATGCAAGCCATATAATTAGTTCACTAAGATTAATTACGATTTAGGAATTAGTGAGTTATGGAATGAGTTTTCGTTTAATGTCATTTTATTTTTTATATAATGGTATTAGATTAATATTTTTAGAATTTTACAAAAAAACATTAACATATATTAAATTAAAAAATGAATTAGATGACTTTTAAAATAACTTGGCATTGACATGTCAGAGCGTCACATCATTAAAAATAAGTCTCTGATTGAAGAGGAGACTAAAATCTAACACAAAACATTAAAAAAATATCAAAATCGTAATTTTTAAAATGGGGAATCAAATCCAAAAAAATGACAAAATAGGAGGACTAAAGTTGTAATTAAGTCATGTAAAAATTGAAAAAGTGGTCCCAAGAGGAGTTGAATGCATGACATTCACAATGACATACTCCTTTCTATCCATTAGGCCAACCTATCATCTCATTAACAACATTGCAATACAAATATATATTACATAAGTGCGTTATTACATAAGTGCGTCAATAATAAACTAAATTTATCTTTGTCTCATTCTCCATTTTACTCACCTTCAAACTCGTCCCCAACCTCTATTTTATCATGCACAACATCATTCATTTTCCTCACTTTCAAACTCATCTCCAACCTCTAAATTTATAATTTGTTCATATTTTTCAATAGTAGAAGTGTTTCTCTATTATTAGATTCATAAATTTATCAACCTTACTTTCTTACTGTAACGCCCGTAACTTAATTAATTATTTAATTAAATTATTTTTGGAATATTTGTGAAGATATGTTATAATTAATTGGATTTATTTTATTAAGAGGAGAAATAATATTAGAGATATAATATTATGTGGTAAAATAATATTAGAAGTGTAATATTATTTAATGTGGGCTTATTTTGAGAGAGTAGAAGTAATAAGGGAGTGTGTTGGTTTTAAGCCCAATAAGGAATAATAGAATAATAGGGTTATTTTGTTATTTGTTGTTGGAATAGAAGAAAGAAGCAGTAGAAAGAAATAAGGATTTGGAAGAGGACGTGCAAGCTGCTAGAGAAGTGGAAAACGGCAAGCACGAGGATTCAACCGGAAATTGTAGAGCGACCTTTAATCCAAGGTAAGGGTGGAGTTCTGACTCTATAATTGGGTTTATGATGATTGATATGTGGGGTTAGAGGTGGTTGTTGTTTTGTTCCTGAATTGAAATTATATGATTGTTTTGTGATGAGAATCGATGAATTTTTGGATGAATACTGATGTTTTGATGTTGTTTAATTGCTGTAGAATCATAAAGTAATTTATGGGTGATAAATTGTCACGATTAGATTAGGTTTAAGGCTTTATGTATGAATCTGTATTGATAACAGGGAAGAAGAAACGTAGAAATATTGCAGTACAGAAAACGCAGAATTTAGCAATTGATAATAGGCGCTACTATAGTAGGACTAATGAATTAAATTGGAGAATAGAAATTGGTTAATGCTGTCCTTGGTTAGATTGATAGCAGGCAAGGAATTATAACAATAGGACGAATAAAAAATAACAGTTCTGATGCTAGACGTAGGTTGTTAGAAGTTGCGTGGAAGTATTAGAAAATAGAAGTTCTGATATTAGGAGTTGTATCTGGTCAGAGGTTGAGTGGTCAGAAGATGTCATGATCAGAGTTTGAGTGGTCAAAAGATGTAATGATCAGAGGTTGGGTGGTCAGAAGATGGAATGATCAGAAGATGTAATGATCATAGGTTGGATGGTCAGAAGATGGGATGATCAGAAGTTGTATCTGGTCAGAGGTTGAGTGGTCAGAAGATGAGATGATCAGAAGTTGCATTTGATCAGAGGTTGCATCAGTCAGAAGTTATGTACTTAGAAATAACATTGGTTAGAGGTTGCATGGTCAGAAGTTGGATGACCTTTATGTTGTTTTGTGCAGAACAATGAAGTTAGATGCTTATAAGCTGTTGTTTGAACCATAACAGTAGGAAAGTGACAGTCTTGACTTTAGAGCTGTAAAATGACAGTGTGGTTTTACTGTGGATATTAAAATGCTGCTGAGTTATAATGAGAAGTTATTAATAAATAAATTATGTTTGATGATTTATAAACAAATGATGTTTGATAAGTTATTTTGATTATTTGAGATGTTTTGAGATGATAAATTGAGATGTTTTTGAGATGATAAATTGAGATGTTTTTGAGATGATAAATTGAGATGTTTTTTAAGATGATAAATAGAGATATTTTGAGATGATAAATTGAGATGTTTTTGAGATGTTATTTTGAGATGATTTGAGATGTTGTTAACTTGGGTGTTATCATTATATTCATGGTTGAGTCGCATACATTGCATTTTTGAGATGGAGCTTATGCTCGTTGAGATGACCTGGATTGACAAATTTTGAGATGAAGGCTATGCCTTGTTTATGCCTCTATTAATTGGCAAATTTTTGAGATGGGAGTTCTGCTCCAATGATACCACATGCATTTGCATATTATTGAGTCGCATTATATGATTTCATAAAGAAGTGTATTTTGATGTTGATGAATGTATATTATTGCTGAGATTGTTGTTGATTATGAGACGAGAAGTGGTGATGCAGTTGATCTAATTAATATATTAATTATCATGCGCTTTATTATATTGTTAGATATCTCACCCCTTCTGTTTGAATGTTGCCCTTATGTTGGTAATGTGCAGGTAATTGAGAGTGAAGGCTGTATACCTTCAATGGTTCGAGTTGGTGTCATTGCTCTGATATGTAACACTCGGGGGGATGAACGCTTGCTGTGTTGACTGTTGTTTTTCAGTTGTTGAACTTTAAATTAATGATTATTGAATATGAGATATTTCATAGTTGCTGTTTTGTTTAAAGATGTTATTGAAGAATTCCGCTGCGTAGATGTTGAATTATTTGATTAAAGATGTTATGTTGATGGTTCACCCTATGTTTTAAAAAGTGTTATATATCCACGATGAATGCAATGAATTTTGTTAGAAGAATTTGTGACGTCCCGATTCATTTGTATGATTGAAATTTTATAACTCTGATTTATTCTGCATAATTGCTTGGGATAAAATTGGGGTGTTACACTTACTAGTTAAATACTTCAATATTGTCAAGAGTTTTGGAGTTGCACTGTTGATTCAAAATCTTTTATGTAATACTCCATAATTAGGGACTAAACAAAAAAAAAAGAAAAAGATATATGGACTAAAACCAAATACACGCCATCTTACATAAACGAAAAGACTATTTAAGCCAAAAAAATTAGATTTGTATTCATATTTTCATTCCCAAAATTGATGTTGAATTTTTTATTTATTAATTAACGATTAAATAGTTTATATAATATTAATAATTGAAATATTAAATACTTTATTAAATACTATTAATTTATGAAATGTTTTTTATTTTAACTATTTTATTAAAAAGTAATAAAATATTAATATCATTAATTAATAGACTAATTATAAAATAAACTAATTAATAAATTATTTCATTAATTAATAAACTAATTAATAAATTATTTCATTAATTAATAAACTATTTTTGAAAGTAATTATTTAATTTAAATTATCTAGTGATATGAAAAGATAAAATTATTTAATAAATTATTTTGGTAATATTAAAATATTTATGTAATATATAAAGAGCCAAGACAGTGATGTGCACAATGATCCTTCATAGTGAGAGTATGTTGAGGGCTCGTATGAGAGTCAAACTACGAAGATATCATGCATAAAACTAATTGGAAGTCATTCGTCAAGTATGTTGGCCTGTTGGCTGGAAGTTAATCATCCACCTCATCTTTGAGAGATATTTACTTGTGTTAATTTTTTGATTTCCTACATGTATACATTGATGACATTGTTGATGTTGGCGATGATGAAAATTGTGGTTTTCATGTTATTGCAACTCTACTTGGATGAAGCGAAGAATTATGGTCTTTGATTCTGACGCAGTTAAATTCTCAAGTTCATCGACACCCTCAATTACATTCTAAATTATTCTATGACACATTCTCTATAGTTAGGAATGCGTTGCGAGTATCTACCATGGATGTGCATGATATAGATAAATGGATGACGATTCCTGACATGAGTTACCCTATTGCTTGTAGATACAATGTCATATTTGTCTCTCTGTCCAAGAGACTTAACATCACATTTCTCCATTGTCGTAGCTCCACCCATATATACGAGTATGCATAAACTCATTTTTGTTGATTTTATCAACAACAATCATTGAGTTCAGTAAAGTTGAAACCTGGTTATCTATTGCCTCTTATCACAGACCATTGGAGATAGAACTGTACCGAAGATATAAAATCATGAAAAACAACATATGTTGAACGCATTAGGCATCGAGAAGACGAACTTACTAATTTTTTGTTCAAATTAAATTATTATCTTAGCCTTTTTATTAAAAAATATATCTAAATAGATAATTAGTTAATGTTTATCATAATATTTATATTATTATTAATAGTAAGAAAAAATATAACAATTAAAAATATATTGTTAAAAAAAAGTAATCAATGCTTTTAAAAGTGTGACATTAAAAGTATGTTCCCATTAAATTTTTTAAATAATCTATTTTATATAAAGACTATTAAACTGACATTCTATATATATAAATTGACCTATATTAATTAAATAAATATTTAAAAAATTTTAAGCTTAATTTTTTTATGGATAATGTTAATATGTGTCTTAAAGACACATGTTAAGAGCTAAATACAAAAATTGTAAATTATTTTAATTAAAAGTTAATAATTAATATTTTAAATTATCTTTTGTGATATAAATTTTTTATTTTTAGATTTTTTAACATGTACTTCTAAGACACATTAATATTATCTTTTTTATTAAATATACCAATCCAAATCATAAATAAGTTAGGGTTGCCTTTGTAGATCGGCATGATCCTATAATGACAATCAATCATGTGACTTTATAAATGATTATAATAATATAAAATATTTTTATGAATCAAATTATTTTTTGATCAATTATAAAACTTATAAAAAACAAAATGGCACTAATAAAAAATGAACTACAATACAGATTTACTAAACAGTCCTTAGCCGCTGGGGCTAGGCTAGTATAGCGAGTTTCATTTCAAGTCTTCTAGTAGCGCTCTGCAGTGTCGTAATATAAAAGGATTCGAGCGAGTGTGATTCATATTCAGACAGTGACACTACAGTGAATGTGATTGATCAATCAACGAAACGAAGAAGAAGAAAATGGAGGTGGAGTTAGAGCCTCGCGTGAAGCCTCTTCAATTCAAGGTCAAAGCCATGTCCAGAGAATCTCCCTCGCAGAAGGCTCTCAACGTTCTCGACTCCGACCTCCGTTCTCACTGGTCCACCGCCACCAACACCAAGGAGTGGATTCTACTCGAACTCAATGTTCGTTCCTTCTTTCCTCTCTCTCATTTTCGTCCTCGCTCGTTTTTTGAAATTGCTTAGGTTTTTGAGTGTTCGTGCTGAAATTTTAGTAAACGATTTTTGTAAAATCAACTTTAATTGAGTTTCTGAAAGTGTAATATTAGGTTTTTGCTAGTGTTGATTGAGTGATGAAGTTGAGAACGATGAATTTACTGTGATATTTAATTATTTATGATATCAAGCCGAAACTAACCGAGAGTATTTCATTGAATATTATTTATTTTGCAAGTGTTGATAGAGTGGTGAAGTTGAGAAGGATGAATTTGCTGTGGTAAATATGATAATCTGATATCATGCTGAAATATGATAATCAAATTTAAACTGATTGAGAGAGTATTCTCAAAGGATTTTATGGAGTATATCGTTTTCATTTTAATTATAGTTATTTTACTAGTGTCTTTGAGCGGTGAAGTTGAGATATCATGCCGAAATTTGACAATCGGATTGTAATAAACTGAGAGCATTCTGAATGGATTTTCTGGAATATGTCATTTTTACTTGAATTATGATTATTTTGCCAGTGTTGATAAAGTGGTGAAGTTGTGAAGGATGAATTTACTTTGATATTCTATCATGCTGAGTTATATTTTAATGAACTGAGATGAGCTATATGATTTTTGCAATTGCCAACAACATAGTGGGGGTGAAGTTGAAAAGAGTTTATCATACCATGCCGAATTTATATGATTAATTAAATACTTGTTTATGTTGTTTTTGTGAACTTGAATTGTATTTTTGTTGTTTTCTTTGTTGTAGGAGCCTTGCTTGTTGTCGCATATACGGGTTTACAACAAGTCTGTGCTCGAGTGGGAAATTGCAGTGGGTTTGCGGTACAAGGTTAGTGGCTGACAGTTTGTTAAATTAATTACCACCTCTGTAGCACCGACACCTCTAAAAAAAGGCGTATCTATGTCGGTGTCCGAAAAGACAATGACACTTGTGATTAAGTTTACGTTTAATTTATCTATTTTTATTCGTGTCAACATATCAGTGTCGATATCGTGGTTTTAGTATCCGTGTTCATAGATTACCACTGCCAATTGATGCTATACTTCTCACGTGTAGTTTATAGATCAATAGAACTCATGTTAATAGTCTCAATCAACTATCAAATATTTTTGGCACCATCTTTGGCTTCCTGTCAATGCTTTAGAAAAGGGGTGGGTTCTTTTTGGACTGATTGTTGTTGAGTGAATGTTGTTATGTATAATCAGATGATGCAATGTAAGATGTACCTGACAGAATGGTACGGTTCCACTGTCAATATGTAACTCCTAGTACACAAATTTTATAAAATTGAATTTTTTTGACGTGTCAACTTGTTTTGATCCTCTATTTTGCATCTCACCTTCTAAAAACAAAAATGGCGGTCTCGGCTGGTGACGGTTGATGGAATAAATGATAATGTCTATAATCAGTTTTTTGATTTTTGTGTTTTGGTTGAAACTTAGGTATGTTCAATCTGATAAGAACTTAAGAAGTTTGATCATTGTCTTTTATTTTGGGTTTTTGTATACTTGTAGTATAGGTTCCTGTTGTTTTACTAACTCATGATATTGTCAAAAGGATGCATGTTTTTTGAATTCTTTCTCGGAAGACAGGTCATTTAAATTTTTCTAACGTTATTAAGTTATGCTTATCAAATAAATATTAGCAAATAATTGATTGTGAAAAATAATTACACTTGATGTGCTTGCCATTTTCTTATCTACGCAGTGTTCAGTAATTTCTCTTCAGTTTTTAATAAAGTTGCATTATTAATGTCAAATTACTTTTTTTTTTTGTTTGTTGCAAATGATGCCATGTTGATTATTTTTCTTCCTCTTCTATTAGATATGACTTGTTTATGCTTTTAATTATGCCTTTTCCAAGTTGGATAATATTGTGGTACATGCTTTACTGGTTCTTATTTGCTTTCTAGCCAGAGACATTTCAAAAGGTTCGCCCACGATGTGAAGCGCCCAGACGTGACATGACCTACCCTACAAATTACACTCCATGTCAATATGTGAGAATATCTTGTTTGCGAGGAAATCCCATTGCTATTTTCTTTGTTCAGGTATAGTATTATTTCTTTGCCATATTTACTCTTCATCATTTGTTATTGTTCTGAAGTTAAATTCTACTAGAGAAGTTATTAAGAAAGATATCGAGATTAATGATTTGGATAGAAGCATGGTCCTGGATAAAAAATTATGGCGAAAATTGATCCATGTAGCCGACTCCACTTAGCGGGATAAGGCTTAGTTGTTGTATTTACTTTAGGTTATATGTTAAGTAAGATAGTAAGACACTAATGATTTTGAAAGCATCAAGCATTCAAGCTTCTTGTTCAGAGCTTAAATGATGTCATGTAAATTTAAAGAATTATGCGAGTTCCAGACTCAATGGATTTTTGCAATGCAATTGGTAGGATTTTTTTTTGCTTCCTTTAGAATTAATTCTACCCACTTCAGAATTGATTTTATCAACCATCATTTTGTTACCCAAGTCTTTTAATAAATATAGCATTCTTTGATTACCTCCCAGATATGGTTTCCTTATATTTCATGATTTCTTTCCATTTAAAGTCAGTATAATAAGTCTAGTTTTTTTTTTTGAACAGAAAAAGGAATATCTCTAAATCTTATCAAAAGATCCTCCCTGAATCTAATGTGGGACCACTTTCCTAACTTCTGTGAATTCTGTCATGTAAACATATTCTTAAAAAGTGGATTTTCTGAGGCTTGAGTGAGATAGGGTGATGATCGGATTGTAACTCCACCACTCTGGTGTTTACCATTAAAATATCCAAACAAAGTAGAGTTTTGTAAACACCAAGTTCCATCGACCAAAACCTACTTTTTCTGGGTCTGGATTGAACTTCCTAGCTTGCTAAGTTGATTTGCCCTCCTTTTCCCGTCCATACATGGCCATCGGCAGTTTCTTGTTTTCAAGTAAGGAAAGTGTTATTGTGGGTAAATGACTCTTATCTTTGCCAAGTCCATTCTTTTTCCTTTCAAGTGGCATATTGATAGAAACTGGCACTGAACAAAAATAATTTGGAGAATAGGGATACTTTATTGATGATAATTCTGGTAGACAATCAAAGGACCAGAATATTATGCTTACAATAGTTATTGGTTCTCTCCCTCCCAAGTGTCTAATACTCACAACTTCAAGATGATCAGAACACAGTTTTGTTTTCCCTTTTATTCTGCCTAGGTTTTGTAACTATTCCTACTATTAATTGTTACTCTAATAATAATAATAATAACTGCTGCCTTTAGAGATCTGTAACTGCTACAGATGCCATTAACATGACTGCTCATCTGCTTGTGCTGCTATTACTTGTCAGCATTTATCCTCCTTTATTGGTGCCCCTTTCTCTTATAAGTATTCTTTATGAGGGGTCTAACAATACTCCCCCCTAAAAGAGACACCTTGTCCTCAAGGTGAAATGAAGGAAATTGCTCTTTGATGACTTCCACAAATTCCCACGTAGCTTCAAATTCGGGTAGGTCCTGCCATTGAATAAGCACTTCAGCTGAGCCATTAGCATTATTCCGGACAGCCCTTACCGTCGCAGGTGATACTTGGAGTTCTAAATCCTCGGAAAGCATTGGCGGAAGAGGTTGTTGATTGCTTGTTGGAGCCAGGGCTTTCTTTAATAAGGAAACATGAAAAACTGGATGAATCTTGCTCTCTGGTGGTAAATCCAATTCAAATGCCACCGGTCCTATTTGTTTGATTATTTGATAAGGCCCATAGAACCTCAGACTTAGTTTCTCATTCCTCTTCTTAGTAAGAGACTTCAATCTGTAAGGTTGTAGTTTAAGATAAACCCAATCACCGGTAGAGAGAGTTATTGATCTTCTGGACTGATCTGCATAAGTTTTCATCTGAATTTGGGCTTTCACTAGATTAGACTTGAGCTCATGTAACATTTGATCCCTCTCTCGCGTCAACACATTCACTTCTTCCACAACTGAAGGAATGGTAGAGCCTTTGAGTAAATGGGGAGGGTCTCGGCCATAGAGAGCTTTGAAAGGAGTCAATTTCAAGGAGCTATTATAGTTGGTGTTGAACCAATATTCAGTCCGCCCTAACCACTTTGTCCACTGCTTCGGTTGAGTCCCTGTGAGACACCTCAGATAGGTTTCCAAACACCGGTTTACTACTTTGGTTTGACCATCAGTTTGAGCAGCTATCACAACGACCATCAATTCTCTCTCGTACACTAACTTGGATTGTGCTCTATCCGATAAAGTTTGACTATGAAAAGCCACTGGTTGACCTTCTTGCAATAAAACAACTCCTAATCCTTTGTTAGAAGCATCTGTTTCTATGGTGAAGACTTTGGAGAAGTCTGGAACTGTTAGTATGGGTAATTCAGCCGACCAATTTCTTCAGCTGCTCAAAAGCGATATGGGCTTCGTTGTTCCAACGAAAACAATCTTTTTTCAACAATTGGGTCAGCGGTCTTGCTATCTTGCCATAATTCTTCACAAACCTTCTATAATAACCCGTGAGTCCTAAAAATCCTCTTAGTGCTTTGAGATCTTTAGGAATGGGCCACTCCATCTTAACAATTAGTTTTTTTGGATCAGCTGCTATTCCTTCCCCTGAAATGATGTGACCTAAATACTCTAATTGAGTTTGGCCAAAAGTGCACTTTTTTAGATTCGCAAATAGTTGGCGCTCCTTCAGATTCGCAAATAGAACAGCTTGCAAATGCTTATGATGTTCCTCATTAGATTTGCTGTAGATCAAGATATCATTAAAGAAAACCAAAACAAATCTTCTTAAATATGGTTTCAACATTTCATTCATTAACGATTGAAATGTGGAAAGGTGCGTTAGTAAGTCCAAACGGCATAAAAACAAACTCATAATGATCCTCATGAGTTCTAAAGGCTGTCTTTGGAATATCATCTTCCTTCATCCTTATTTGATGATAACCTTCTCTTAAATCCAATTTAGAAAAAATATTTGCTCCCCCTAACTCATCGAGTAGTTCATCAATAATGGGAATAGGGAATATATCAGGCACAATAATCTTATTTAGGGTTCTGTAATCTACACAAAAACGCCATCCTCCGTCTTTTTTTTTAAAACCAGAATAATAGGACTAGAGTAAGGACTTACACTAGGCCTAATGACACCAGATTTTAACATATCATCTACTAACCTCTGAATCTCATTTTTTTGATAACGAGGATACCTGTAAGGTCTGATATTGGGAATATTCGCTCCTTCCTTAAGTACAATAGTATGATCTTGTCTCCTCGACGGTGGCAGCCCCTTTGGTTCTTGGGACACCTCTTCAAATTCGCTTATAACTCCTTCCAGCCAGCTAGGCGGTGAGATTGCTGAATCTGTTCCAACCTTTAACATCTGGTATTCTAAGAGAAAAACTTGCCCTTCATCACGCATGGCCTTTAAAACAGACCTGAATGATGCTGCTGCCCTCGATGATTCAGACTCTCCTTTCAACACATGATATCGATTACCACATGGAATTTTGATAGTTAAATCCTTGACATTTGCTTTTATTTCTCCCTAACTGGATAGCCATTCCATTCCCAAAACCACATCCACTCCACCTAATTCAAAGATGAAGAAATCCCGCTGAATGTCCAACTCTTGCATGCTGAGTTTCAGTTGGGGACACGCTCCCTTACAAGAGATTTTTCTCCCATCTCCCACTTCTACATAGTAAGAGGGTGTTTCTCCTACTGCCCATTTCTCTTCTTTAACAAGCACAAAAGAAATAAAATTATTAGAGGCTCCACAATCAATCAATACCACTACTTGCTTGTCGCCAATTCTTCTCCGGAGTTTGATAGACTTCTTGATATTAAGACCAGAGATGCTATACATAGACAATTGCAAGGTTTTCACTTCTTTTGTTGGTTCTTCCTCCTCTACTTCTTCATCTTCTTCTGATTCAGCTCCAATACCTTCGTTCACCACGATCACCCTTAATTGTTTATTTGCACAGATGTGCCCTGGTCCAAACTTTTCATCACACCTATAGCATAACCCTTTCTTGTACTAGTCTTGCAATTTTGCATCTGTTAACCTCTTAAAACTTCTGCCTTTAGATGAAAGATTTGTTCTAGAGTCACTTGTAGTGCTACCAATTGATGAAGCAGCCTGGTTGTGACTCCTAGAATTCGGTGCCCATGTCACAGTTTTTGTGCTATTATAGGTCCTGAACCCATATTTACTCCCAGAACTTGTTCCACCATTACTCTTGTTCAGCAAATTATTTTTTTCATCTACCCTCTTAGCATAGTCCATTAATACAATGTCTCTACTGGATGCAATTTCAATTCTGCTCTAATAATTTCTTTAAGTCCATTCAAAAAAATTCCTTTCAAATAGGATGGCTCTGCGCATTTTAGCGGGCTAGCATACAATTCAAATTGTTCTTGGTATTCCTCCACAGTCCCAGTTTGTTTGAGACTCGACAATAATTCAAATGGACTTTGAATCATTGCTGGTTGGAACCTTCTTAGTATGGCAGTCCTAAAATCTTCCCAAGTAGGATTTTGCGTTGAGAATTTTCACCATTGATACCATGCCAGTGCCTTGCCTTCCATAGCCACCATCACAGCTTGTAATTTCTCTTCCTCACTCATCTTCTTTAAGTCAAAGTAACGCTCCACCTTGTTCAACCAACCATAGGCGTCAGTGCCTTCAAAAACAGGTATCTCCAATTTCCTCCATCGTTCTTCGCGTTTTCGAGGATGAATAGTGTGTACAGAAGCGTCGTCATCACTGTCGTTCGGACTCCCCAGTGTTGTTCGCAGTGTGCGACGCATCAAGGCGGTTAATCTGCTACTTGCTTAGTTTCAGCTCTTTCCTTGCAATCATCTTCAAGGATTCTCTCCACATTTTCCTGCATGGCTAACAACCCTTCAAATCCACGTTCGAGAATTTCCACTCTGGCTTCCATTTCCCCTCGTGTAGATACCATAAAGCAGTTCCGGAAGGAAACTGTTCTGATACCAGTTGATAGAAACTGACACTGAACAAAAATAATTTGGAGAATAGGGATACTTTATTGATGATAATTCTGGTAGACAACCAAAGGACTAGAATATTATGCTTACAATAGTTATAGAAAATAGTGCAGAATATTAGGACTCACCCACACCAAAATTCGAGAGCTTGGTTCTCTCCCTCCCAAGTGTCTAACACTCACAACTTCAGGATGATCAGAACACAATTCTGTTTCCCCTTTTATTCTGTCTAGGTTATGTAACTGTTCCTACTATTAATTGTTAATCTAATAATAATAATAACTGCTGCCTTTATAGATATGTAACTGCTACAGATGCCATTGACATGACTGCTTATCTGCCTGTGCTGCTATTACTTGTCAGCATTTATCCTCCTTTATTGGTTCCCCTTCCTCTTATAAGTATTCTTTATGTGGGGTCTAACACATATATGTTGCACTTTCTCTGTGCACATGAGTATCTTCTCTGAATGAAATTTCTATTACTTTTTTACATAAAAATTCAGCTTCATACTTTCATAACTTGATAAAAAGAATATAGTTGGGCTGAAGGAGACTCTACTCTATATATGGAAAAGTGCCATCACATTTGAAGCAAATCAATGCAAAGCTGTACTTTAAATTCCTCTGATTATTCAAAATTGATGCACACCTAAAATTCCACGATCATTTTATTGAAAATGCTTCATACTATATCCTGCTTCACAACTAGAAACATTGTAGTCGATAAACTTCTCATGAAATACATATTGACAACATTTTGAACTGTTTGCTACTCCAAAGCACTTGAAATGATTCTTCTGTTGCTCTGATCTTGGACAGCTCGCGTTGTTTAGTTTTATATGACTTCTGTTTCTCTGTCTTTGTTTTAGTTCTCTTTATCTAATTCAAGTATTCCTTATCCTCCATTTTTTAGTTTTCTCTTTCTATTTCTAATGCAATTTCTTTTATATAAAAATAGTGTTCCACATGTTGTCATCTGTCATTTCAAAGATTGTTTTTACTATCTTCTCTTGCAGCTAATAGGAGTTTCTGTGGCTGGTCTTGAAGCTGAGTTTCAACCAGTTGTTAATTACTTGCTACCCCACATTCTATCTCATAAACAGGATCCTCATGATATGCATCTCCAGGTTGATTGCATTTAGCTGTCTTCAACGTGCTTATAATGTAATTTATTTTTGTTATTATTATTTGGGTTTCCTTTCTGATATTTCATTTGTAGTTGCTGCAAGACATGACAAACCGGTTACTAGTATTTCTTCCACAGCTTGAGGTAAACATGGGAACAATTTAGTTTAGTTAATTTATTCATAATTATACCTTCTTTCCAATATTTTTTATTCCATTCAGCATTTTATGTAAAACTGCAGACAGACCTTGCAAGCTTTCCAGATAATCAAGAATCTAACCTACGATTTCTTGCCATGCTAGCGGGTCCTTTTTATCCTATTCTTCATGTGGCGAATGGAAGGTTTGTTTGCTTTTTATATCCTCTTTATATTCAATTATTTGTCACTGGTGGGAAGTTTTATTTGGTTTGGATTTGTTTTGTTAATAATAATTGCTGATATTGGTTTGCTATTCTTGACTAATGACATGTATGTTCATTACTTTTAGCAATGAAATATTCCGTTAAACACAAACATGATGAGTATAGGTGTTGATTCATGTTATCTTTGTTTTTTTATGTTTTAAATGAGATTTCGGGTCATTGTTTAGATGTGGAAATGGTGATATTTGGATAGTTTCTCATCAAAAATGTTTCTAAAATTCATGTAATATTTATTCATCATTATTCTAAAATTATATTGTCAATAGTGGTCTGGGGCAGCGTGATTGTGGTGGGTGGATGCAGACAGTGCATGGCCTCCCCCCCAATGTGGCGGTGCAAACCAGACTAGAGGTGCATTTGTTGCTGCCGCCATTGCATCCCTAAATTGTGTTTAGTTTTGTGCTTGGAACTCGGCAACAAGAACAGACCACTGAAGTTTAGGGGAAACCTCTAAAAGTGGCCTTAGTTGTAATGCTTTAATTGATAATTTGGCTTATACTGTAGCCCAATGGTATCAATTATCCATGCAGTTGTCCCTGACTAGCAAGATATTGCTTGGTGTTGTGGAAAATAACTATGTCGTACATGGTTCTGGAACATAATTGATGTTTTTCAGCAAAGACTGTGTAAACTCAATGTATCTGTAAACTCTAACAATATGTATGGGTAGTAGATTTCTATAAGAGAAAAATAAGGAAGAGATAGATAACAGAGAAATAGAGAGAATTTTTATGGATGGGACCTAGACCTAGCAAAAAAATCTCTTAAAAATAGGCAGGATGTGAAGAGAAAGTGTGGGCATTTTCCGTTTTTCTAACGTTGCCATTCTCTGTACTGCACTTCGTCTTTTGTTTCCCCTTTCCTGCATCTACTTACTGCAGTACTGCATTTGCTTTTGCATTGCACCATGAACTGCGTGACACTGAGGTGCAATTAGATTGCCATAAATGATGAGTAATAAAGAACTGGTAACTAGAGGTGCATAAAGAGAGACATGGAGAGTAACTAGAGGTAATATATGTCTAGCTTATCTGTTGAAAGTTGTAATTTCTTAATTGTAGACGGTAAACGTGGAAACCTGTTTGAACAGCATAAGTTATTGACTACCTGTATTCAAATTCCTGTCACAAAGAATAAACTTGTTATTTGTTATTTTTAGTCGTTTCTTTTTACTCATTCAAATAAGTGAAGAAAAGTTTTAATAAGTTTTTATTTTCTATTTATATTCATTAAAACAACTTAGAGTTTATCTTCTATTTCCCTTCTCTTTTATTTATTTCTTTCATATTACTCTCTTCTGTGTTTCTTTTGGCATCCATAGAAACAAAAGCTCCTGAAGTACAAATCCAATTAGTGTGTATGTGTTCGCGCGCACATTGGTCATTTTCCTATTCCTATTTGCTTTAGTACATACTATTTGTGTATTTACAGGACAACTTCAAAGCATGCGGGCAATATCACCGACTCTGAAGTCTACAAAAGTAGTCAACTGTCACCGGCACTAACTGTTTCCTCTAACTTTGAGGTGAGCTTCTACAACCTTCTATTTTTGCTGATATACTATTGCATGTGTCTCCTTGTTCACATTTATTGAATTAGGAGAGATTAAGAGACATTTAAGTTAAACCGTGTGTTTTGAAAGCACTACGGAGACTTTATTATATATATAGAGATTACAACTAATTACACTATATAATCGATGTGGAACTATCCTACATACGATATTCTTAACATTATATATTTACAAATATCAACACTCCCCCTCAAGCTGGAGCGCATACAAGTCAAATGCACCAAACTTGTCACATATATAATTAGTTATGGGGCTTCGCAGAGATTTTGTGAACACATCTGCCAATTGATCATTAGAATTGACAAAGTTTGTGACGATGTCGCCAGATTCAATCTTCTCCCTGACAAAGTGACAATCTATCTCATTATGTTTGGTCCTCTCATGGAAGACTGAATTTGAAGCAATGTGCAATGCAACTTGATTATCACATACAAGTGTCGTTGGTCTTGCTTCTTCAATTTTAAGTTCTTTGAGCAACTATTTTAACCAAATGAGTTCACATATTGCCATTGCCATGGTTCTATACTCTGCCTCGGCGCTTGATCTTGCAACTACATTTTGTTTCTTACTTTTCCAGGATATAAGGTTTCCTCCAACAAATACACAATACCCAGAGGTGGATCGTCTATTAATTGTTGACCCTGCCCAATCAGCATTACAGTATCCAACTATTTGAGTATGTCCTTTATCTTCATACACTAAACCTTTTCCTGGAGCACATTTAATGTATCTTAGAATCTGGATAACAACATCCATGTGTTCCTGACAAGGGGTATTTAAGAACTGACTTACCACACTGACTGCAAAAGAAATGTCTGAACGAGTGACTGTGAGATAATTCAACTTTTCAACCAATCTCCTATACCTTCTCGAGTCTGATAGAGGTTCCCCCTGATTGGGTAGTAGTTTGACACTTGGATCCATATGAGTATCAACTGGTTTAGCGTTCAACAAACCTGTTTCTTCCAAAATATCCATAGCATACTTCCGCTGAGAAATCACCAAACCATCTTTATATTAGACTACCTCAATACAAGAAATACCGAAGTTTACCAAGATCTTTTGTCTGAAATTGATTCGAAAGATGTTTCAACTGGAGTATTCCCGACTCATCACTACCAGTTATGACAATATCATCTTCATACACAATAAGATAAATACACCCTTGGACTGAGTGACGATAAAATACAGAATGATCAGCTTCACTATGGACCATACCAAATTGTGCTACAGTGTCGAATCTGTCAAACCAAGCTCTCAGAGATTGCTTAAGACAATAAAGAGACATGTGTAGCCTACAAACCATATTCGACGATTCTCCCTGAGCAACAAATTCAGGTGGTTGCTCCATATATACTTCCTCTTCAAGATCAACATGTAAAAATGCATTTTTAATGTCAAGTTGATAAGGAGGCCAATGTCGAATGGCTGCAATGGCTAGAAGAAGTCTAACAGATGCCATCTTAGCTACAGGCGAGAAGGTATCACTATAATCCAACCTAAAAATCTGAGTGTATTCCTTGGCTACCAAACGAGTTTTAAAACGATCAATCTTACCATCTGGACCAACCTTCACTGTATAAAGCCAACGACAACCTACTAAAGATTTTCCACCAGTGGGTAGAGGAACCAGTTCCCAGGTACCACTGCTTTCAAGAGCACACATTTCATCAATCATTGCTTGCCTCCACTCAGGGTGAGATAATGCTTCACCTGGAGATTTAGGAATAGAAACAGAAGACAAAGATGACAAACAAGTATACTGCAAAGGGGAAAGATGATGATAACATAAATCAATATAATGCGGAGAAGGATTTTGTGTTTGACGTATACCTTTGCGAAGGCCAATCTGAAGATCATACTCAGGTTGTAGGATCGAATTCGGTGATGTCGATAGCGTCGAAGGAGAGTCTGCAATGACCTCAGGGACAAGTACGACCTCAGGGACATGTACAACCTCAGGGACAGGTATGACAAACGTTGGTTTTCGACGCTGATATGTTTAAAGTGGGCGAGAAGTGGGGGATCAACCGTAGGGGTTTCTCGTGGGACAAATTCCCTAGAATGACGGGGATAATGGAAAATGAGACTTCCGGAAGAGGTGTGAGAGTACTTTCTTGAAGGGGTTCCGGAGTGACTTGGGTGGACGCAAAATATGGCACAAACTCGAAGAAGGTAACATCGGCCGATATCAGGTATCGTTGCAGAGTGTGTGAGTAGCAACGATAACCCTTTTGAGATCGATGATAATCAAGAAAGACACACTTTAGTGATCGAGCTAATAGTTTATCAAGATCAGGGGAGAGATTATGCACAAAACATGTAGACCCGAAGACTCGAGGAGGAATTGGGTGAAGAGGAGAGTTTGGAAACAGGATTGAATGAGAAATTTTATTATTAAGGACAGATGAGGGCATGCGATTTATGAGATAACACGCCGTGAGCACAACATTCCTCCAAAATCTGAGAGGGACATTACCATGGAGAAGTAGAGTCCGTGTGGTTTCTACAAAATATCGGTTTTTGCGTTCGGCTATCTCGTTTTGTTGAGGTGTATCAGGGCAAGATGTTTGGTGCAAAATACCATTGGATGACATAAAAGTTTGAAATTGTTGAGATAAATATTCACGTGCATTGTCATTTCTTAAGGTACGAATGAACAACCAAATTAGGTTCTTATTTCTCGATGAAATTGTTCAAAAATAGAAAACAATTCAGATCTATTTTTCATAAAAAATAGCCACGTGCAACATGAAAAATCATCAATAAATGTTACAAAATACCTAGACTCAAAAGTAGACATGGTATGCAATGGACTCCAAACATCGGAGTGAACTAAAGCAAAAGGAGACGCAACCCGTTTATTGTCTCGATCGGGAAAGTGACTACGAGTATGTTTTCCTAATTGACAAGACTCACACTGTAAAGTGGATAATTTAGATAAACTAGGTACCAATTTTTGTAGTTTGAGAAGACTTGGATGACCTAACTGTGCATGTATAATGAGTGAAGAATCTGTGGTGGAGCATGTGGTAGATGACGTAGAGAAGTAGTAGAGGCTTGAGACTCACATCCGACGCTAATCGTCTGTCCCGAACTTTGATCCTGTAGAATAACATCACTGTTAGTAAAAGTGATAAAACCATTAAGGGAACGAGTTAAACGACTTATTGACAGTAGCTTAAATGAGCAATTAGGTACATATAGGACAGAAGTAACACAAAGATGGTAGAAATTGAATAGTACCGATCCCTTGGGATCGGGTTTGAGAACCATTTGCGGCAGTTATGCTCGGATAGAAATCAAAGGTAGAAAAGAAAGAGAAAAGATTTTTATTACCGGTAACATGATCAGACGCACCTGAGTCGAGGACCCATGGACCAAGAGGAGATGATTGAGAGACGCAAACAGATGAATTACCAGTGTGTGCAATCGAAACTGTGGAATAAGAGGTCTGGTTAGTCTGACACCACCTGAGAAAATTCTCGTAGCTTGGCGTAGGGTTTTGAAGAGAAGGTGAAGTCTGCATAGTGTCTGGGTTATCAATTTGAGTTGCATTTACTTGCCGTGGAGGTTTGCCATGCAACTTCCAGCAACAATCGATAGTATGTCCAAGCCGGTTACAATAGTCACACTTAGGACGAGATCTGGAGTTGGATGATCCTCATCGAAGGCGATTCTGATTGTTGTTAAGAGATGCAAGAGCAGCAGTGTCACCTGGTGTTGGAATAACAATAGATGGAGGAGAAATCGGGCCAAACACGTGAGGTGTAGCCAAGCGCAACAATTATTCACTAACTGTATCATAGTTAGGGACAATAGTACCTGATAAAATCTGGTTACAAACGGATTCGAGTTTTGATGGTAGTCCTTTAAGTGCCATGACCATGAAATCTTTACTCTGTTGTTCGGCATGAGCTATTGCATCTTTTGCGTAAGGCATGAGGGTTGCGTAACTTGCTTTCAAGGCATCAAGCTTACTCAGATAAACTTGCACATTCATATTTTTCAACTTCAGTGTGTTGAGTTTGTGGATGACACTATATAGAAAATGAACGTCGTTGGAAAAGACTTTCTTGGCCTTTTGCCGCACCTCATAACAAGTGGAGAATGCTTGGTATTGCACTTGGAGGTTAGGTGCTATGGAAAATCACAACACAGTACACAAAGAGGCATCAATTTTCTTCAATTTAGTGAGTTTGACGGCTGCAACGTCACTCAATTGGGTGGTTAGATGCTCTTCATATCCTTGTGTGAAACCACATCTCGACAACACGAGCCCATATGTTATAGTTGGCTGATCCGGTTAGTTTTTCACATGGGATAAGCGAAACTTTAGTAAACGAGACAAAATTAACATCTCCCATGGCTTAAAACACAACTAGGATTGTTTGAACAAGAGTACGACTTTCTGTGAGTCGAAAACGAAAACCAAGGGCGGATCTGGAACCGGAGGAGGAAGGCGTTTTTCCGCGAACAGTGGTGGCGGCGACGCGGTGAACAGTAGCCCCCCAAATTTTTTTTTCCATGGACAGTGCGGAGGCGGAGGTCGCTGGAAAATTTAAAAAAAAAAGTGAGGCAAACCGGAATGATGACACGGTTTGCAGAAGAAAATTTTTCACCGGAAGACAGTGGGTCAACTGGGTAAAGCACGGCGAAGAATTGCCTCTTAGAAGGCTCTAGATACCATATTGAATTAGGAGAGACTAAGAGAGATTTAGGTTAAACCGTGTGTTTTGAAAGCATTACGGAGATTTTATTATATATAGAGAGATTACAACTAATTAAACGATATAATCGTGTGAGACTATTCTACATACAAATTTCTTAACATTATATATTTACAAATATCAACAACATTGAATACCAAAATGCATTTATAGTACACATTAGTCTTGCTGTTTTGATTTCTGAATTCCATCGGTGTTTTTTGTACTTCTATTCATGTTTATCAAACTGAGGTTCATATCGTGAATTGGGGAAACTATTTTCCATATCGTGAATCAAATCCTATGAATAGTAAGATACATACTAAATAAGTGACCTAGCTAAATTATAAGCTGATATATATGATTCATGAACCTAAAAGTAATTCAAGATTCATGTCATAAATCAAGTGACAAAGGAAAAGTGGTTGGCTATACAAAGTTGATAAAAAGTGGTTGACTACCCTCAGTTTAAATAGAGATTCATTATAATTGATCGACATTCATCATATTGAATCAGGATTCAAGATTTGTTTCAAGTCCAAAATAAGTACACACTAGGGATATGTATAGGTTGGGATTAGTTTTATATAAAATCAAGATACCACTCACATGTATCATAAGATACTAATAACTGTGCTTCTATTTGCTTTCTAATACTTGACTTTTTCTGAATGTATTGTTTAGTGTTTGTCTTTCTGCCTGTATAGCTCACCTCCTCCTTCAATTTTTTTAAACACAGCCAAGGAGATCACGAAGTGCATCATCTTTCAATTTGTCTGCATATCGTTCCATGGTTTTAAGGCCAGATGCAATTTTTATGCTGCTGAGAAAGGCTTACAAAGATTGTGATCTGGGCTCTGTCTGTAGAATGGTATTTATCACTCTCTTAATTATCTGTATATTTAAACTCAATGTTGTTTTAAACTTTAACCTACTGGGGAAATGTCTATCTTTGTCTTTTTGTATCTGACTATCTGTGCTTAATCTGTTCTTATGTGTTGTATGTTTCCTTTATTCCAGGCATCTAGAATCATGCAGAAACTCATTGATCCCGAGCAAAATGTATCATACCCTCAAAATGAACTTACTGACCCTTTGGAGGAGAAATCAAAATTGGAACTTACTAGTCCTTGCACTTTAGTTGATTACTCAAACCTGTTTGGTGAGGAGTTTAGAATGCCAGATGAGCATTGGGATTGCAGCTATCTTAATGTTTTAGATATTGGGGCCGTGGAAGAAGGGATCTTACATGTTCTTTATTCTTGTGCAGCTCAGGTTCATGCCTATTAAATGTTATATAATTCCCTTGTGGCAATTTTAATGTCAATATTTGCAGCCTTTTATGTACATTGTTTAACACTCTGCAGTTTGCAGCCTGTTCTTTGCAGCAAGATGGCTGAGAGAATTTCAGAATTTTGGGCTGCTCTGCCGCTTGTACAAGCTTTGCTGCCAGGTTGAGTGAGTTTTACGATTAAATTGCTCTTGGGTTCAGCAACAGGGTCACAACTTAATGAAGCCACTTTGCACATCATTATGAAATACAATTTTTTTTTGTAATTGAGTTGTCCATCCTATCTCCTTAAGAAAATGATAGTGTTTGCAAATCACTCGTCTATTCCAAAATAACTAGCGTTTTAACATACAAAAATGTTCTAAATTAAGTGTCGTTTTACTTTTTCAATGTGGTTGGTTATTAATACTTTTCTTCCAACTCTACCCCTAAATTAATATTGTTTTCTCTACTTTCAAGTCATTATATCCCTCTATACATTGATGTCCTACTTTCAAGTCATTATATCTCTACATTTATGACGATGACTAACAACCAATAGTTAATAAAGATTATTTTGTAAAATTGCAATATTCTTTAGTTTATTTATAACTTTTCTTAATATGTGTGGAAAAAACATAGGACGACAATTATTTTGAAACTGAGGGAGTAATAAGAAGCATTGATTTTAGTGCTGTATGTTTATCATCATGCATGGGAATGTCATGTTAGTGTAACTTGATCTTGAAAAATGGAGGAGAGAAGGTAAGGGGCTTTTCTTTTCATGTTGTTTTGGGAGAGGAAAGGGTGGGTGGCGAGGCCGAGGTGTTGGAGGTTTAGAAATTTTGCACTGCATTTAAAATATCGATGTGAGTGAAATTCGAATGGAGCTAGTAGTGAAAAGGCAAGTGCGATGAATATTTGTTATCTTCAAAACACCAAGTGAAAAGACAAGGCTATCCATTAATATTAGGGCAACATCAAGTTTCTATTATTTGGCATTATGATATAGAAGATCTCCTTAGTGAAAGTAAGGGATTTGTGCTTGTTGGAATTTTCGCCTTCATTGCGGTCTGTCCCTAGTCGCCTTAATTGCGGCATTTGGCTTGCCTTTATTGCAGCCTCCAACACCTTCATTGTGTTAGGTATGAAAGGGTGGAGATATGGTCTGGGTTGTGTTTATAAGTGGGGGCAGGGCAATCCTCACCTTACAAACCGATTTTGTAAGGATGAGTTAAGCCCAACCCAAATTCCGAGAGTGCTCATTCTTAATTTAGTTTTTTATATGAAAATTATACTTTCCTATATTTGTTGTGTGAACATTGAGTTTCATTTGTTTTACATTTAGACGTTGAGAATCACATGTGAGAGTGAGAGATTTTTGCTCATTTGAGTTAAGTGTTCTAAAAATGGAATTATGATTGGGGGTTGTCAGTTCCACTTATTTGTATCTTGTTCAAACAATGTAGTTCTTAATCAGAGAATTTGATTATTTTCCTATAAATTTTTATTTTACATGAAGGAACAAGTATCTAGTTAGATCTATACTTTTCTTATCTGTAAAATTGTATCGCTGCCATTATTTCGAATATCAAAACCACATTATTTGATGTTTGGTTTTTGCTTTCTTGGATTTTTTATAGCTTTACGCCCATTGTTGAGCAATTCTTTTGATGTTGTGGACAACTCTTTTTCTCAGTGGAATCAACCTATTGTACAACAGGCTTTATCTCAGGTTATATTTGAAAAGCTTTCTTAGACCCACCTAACTAGATGTTTCTAATGTGGTTCCTTTTGGTGTATTAAAACATGATTTTCCTGCTTATGTTTCATGTGTGTAGATTGTTGTTACAGCAACATCAGCTACTCATTGCTCTCTTCTTCATGCTTGTGCTGGTTATCTATCTTCGTATTCACCATCTCACGTTAGTCAACCAGCTATTTCTCAACTTTAAATGGGAAAGTCAACTTATTTATTTTATGTTACATTATGCTTGTTTTGTAATCCACATAACTGTATCACATCTTATGTCAACTGTATGATGCTATTCTGAGCTTTTGATGCAGAATTTTTTTAGAGGTTGGAATAATTTCTATAAATAAACAAAGAACATCATTATGATAATAGATATAATGCACAATCCTTTAATGCACTTGTTTGCAAAATACCCCAATGCTGTCAATCGCGGATTGCAGAAAATAGCGATTTGTTCGAATTCCTCTATGCTACATTGCTATAGCCGCAATTTGACCAAGTCTCGTATTTAGTGTATTGTGGGACAATAGCGATCTGTTCAAATTCAACTATGCTATATTGCTATAACACTGTTCCTTCCCTCACAGCATTACATAGACGATTTGCTGTACACCTCATTGGAACCATACACCTAATCTTATCCCAAATCAGAACAATGTAACACTACGAGGCACAGCTTTTGAACAAACAACACCAATACTACATACTAGATGAAAGAACCTTATTGGCCAGGTGCTGTGATTTTGTATGATTTAGATATTCGAATAGAATATGTATAGAAAAACTCTAGAAGAGTCATGAGATCTATTTGCTTTATCTGAATTAGAAGACACATAAATGGAGAAAATGAGACCTGAAACCATCACACTGAATTTCATGTTCTGCATAAAATAGTTTATCTTGGGTTTGTAGCTGATTTGGTCATAAATTTTGTTGTAGGCTAGGGCTGCTTGTGTGCTGATTGATCTATGCTCTGGTGTACTAGCACCATGGATTACTCAAGTGATTGCAAAGGTATGCTAGAACTTGATTCCACATATTTTAAGATATTTTATTGATGCTTCAGCCCTGATAGTTTTTTCTATTATTACGTTTTTATCAAGATCACTACCATTATCATCCCCATCATAATACTTGCATGTTTTATTTGGTGCTTACTCAAAATAAGTTTCTCGTTCTTACTCCCTCCATCTCATAATAAGTGTCTCATTTGCACTTTTTCTATGTCTCAAATTAAATGTCTCTTTAGAATACCAATAAAATACTTATTTTTTTCCATTACTATACCCCTATTTATTAGCTTTCACGTTTTTCAACTACTCTACTAACTAAAATAAGGGTGTTTTAGTAAATGATATTAATTTTATCATTAAAATCAACACATGTAATCATTTTCTTAAGAACCGCGCAAAACTCAAATGAGACACTTATTATGTGACTGAGGGAGTATATATTTTCTATTGATTTTTCGTTATGAAATACGTTGTTGATTATTCAGCCTCATGGTGAATGTGAGGCGTGCTAGTGATCATTGGACCAATTTTGGTAACTTCTTTAATGGTTTTGTAAGAAGAAGGGTAACTTATGATGGCGACATGAAATCTAAGATTCTATATGGTTTTGGTAGAACTGTAGAATTCCAATGCTCATTTTGTTAGGATGGCTTCTTTTTGGCTTAGTGTCTGGTAATGAATAAGATTTTGTATGTTGGGTTTCTATTTTGGGTTTGAAGCATACATGTTTTATTTGCTCCGTTGGTATTTTCACTTTTCTTTATTTTGTTTTATTTTTGAGGATCCATACTTTGCTCCTTTATCTACTTATGGTTTTACGTAAAGATCTTTTATATCAAAATTGGTGCAGTAAGCAGATTGCCATGAATGAACTTATGTCTATCATTAATTATTATTCAAACATTGTCTGCTTCGTCATCTGTGGGCTTAATTTGAATAGGTTGATCTTGCTCTGGAGCTTTTGGAGGATCTTTTTGGTATAATCCAGGTTCTTTTATTTCTCTTGCTCATATTTTGTGTTGGACAAGGGCGAAAAGAGAGAAATGGTAAAATCCATGTGTTTTTTCTTGACAAAATGAAATCCATGTATTAAGCTCCTTGATACTATT
This sequence comes from Vicia faba, assembly GCA_948472305.1. Taxonomy (NCBI): domain Eukaryota; kingdom Viridiplantae; phylum Streptophyta; class Magnoliopsida; order Fabales; family Fabaceae; genus Vicia; species Vicia faba. The sequence goes on from OX451739.1 coordinate 472,916,706, forward strand.
CACATGCTTCTTAACACTCCCACTCAGTGAGTGGTGATGTCTCTAGATAAAATTTTCTCTAATGAAATGACAAGTTATCCCTGCATTTAAGGCATGACCAATGTAGCTTGACAACTTTTTGAATTAATGTTCGTGATTACTTGCCACTTTATGACAAGGGCATTAGAATAAATTGTGTAGGAAGCATAAGAATATCACAATTTTTCTTGTTACTATATTTACATGATTGTTGTTAACTTGTATACAATAAATTTAGACACTATTTGTTTACATACTTTCCGACATCATGCATTTGATGAATATTACTCTTTATTTATGCTCTTCATGTTCGAACACATTGCTCACGTGTATTGATAATATGTAATTTTCAGGCATTGATCTTTGTTTACTGCACACTTCCCTTGCGTTGTGTCTTTGTTGAATGATTTGTTTATCTAAAATTTTCCTAGTTGCTGATTATTCTTAGTACTTCCATGTCTATCAGGATGCTCACAATTCACTCATTCGTGCTCGCGCTGCCTTGAAGTATATTGTGCTAGCTCTTTCTGGGCACGTGGACGACATATTGGGAAAATATAAGGTATTCATTTACTCCATACGAGAGTAATAACTACTGCTTTTTCTCTTCCATTTTTGTTCTCCTTGTATAATATTGATTTGTTCCCTAAATGGTGTCTAATCAATGCAAAATTTAACCTATAGTAGATGGGGTCTCAGGAATTGATTTGTTATACTTTTAGTTGAGAGCAAATGAATGGTATATATCTTTCTCAACCTATACATAAAAGCACTTTGGGCCTGCGATGTGGACAGGGAATAGGCCCGTAGTACCTTTGCTTGAAATTGAACTTTTTTATTAAAAAAACGGGGGAACAAGGATCTAACTAACTACCGCATTGTAATAGAGACTATGATACCATGTCACCAAACTATTATTCGAAAAGCTCACGCTGTTGCATGAAAGTACATAAATGTTCTTATATTTAAATTTTTTAATCCCTTAAATAGCCCCTCACGCAAGAACCCATTGGTTTTGAAGTGTTGATAATGCAAGGTTTTTTTCTTCCCTGTTTTGAAACTTGCCATGGCAATGATTTCTTTTGTATTGTGGCCTTTACCAGTCATGTTGACCATAAGTCAAATGGTTTCAGGGATTGGACTTCATTTGCCTGTATTGGTTCCATTTTTGTGCTTGTGGTAGTAATTTTTATATAAATGCTTGTGGCAGCATTTCGACGACTAGTGGCGGACCTCAATGAAGGCTGAATTTCCAACACACCCCTTCACGCTCAGGTCTCAACGAGCCTGAAGCGTGGACAATGTGGGAACCCCAGCAACAAATATAGGATAGACTCGGATACCATCTTAGAATGTTTGGGTTAGCACTAACTCAATCATACAAAACTGACTTGTAAGGCGAAGATTGCCCCCACTTATAAACATTACACATGCCATATCTCTGAGAAATGTGGAATAAATCCATCTCTTCAAACCCAACACAATGTAGGTGTTGGAGACTGCAATAAAGGCAAACCCATTGCTGCAATTAGGCGTCTAGGGGTGGACCTCAATGAAGGCGAAATTTCCAACAATAATCAAATAAAAAAGAACATCAAATCTCATTATATTAACATTTTGTATTTAGCTATATTTAAAAAAGAAATACATATATTTAGTGCAAAATATTTAGATATATACTAGTATAGTAATAATTTCATATGCCATCATGACATGTCAAAATTAACATGAACGTTGTACTTGCATATAACATTAATCTTGATAAGTCTTGATGGCATATGAAATGATTATAGATTAATATCAAAATTTATATAGATGATCTATATAATAATAACTTTCAATTCAATAGTTGATTTTGAAAAATATTATATGATGTAATGTTATTGAATAAGTGTAACTCTTGGTGTCACTTTGTTCTTAATAGTGAATCTTCTAAACAATTATGTCTTATGTCTCTTAAACAGAAGAGTACTGCTTCGACTAGAGAACCTCCTGTAAGGGGTCTCAATCCTACTTGAGCGCATCTGATGTGTTGGTAGTTATATTCTTTTGCTCACGTTTTCTCATATTTTTTGGAGAGAGTAGATGAATTTCTTCTGTCAACAGATTTTAGTTTAAAAATCTTTGTTCCTCAGTTCTAACCACATAGTCGGTTTAGTGGAAGAAACATCCACCTGGTTTGTGTAACTCCTTTGGGATTGTATCCCAATTATCTAATTCTTGATTAGTGCCTTCTGAAATATTTTTTTATTTAAAGTCTTTGTTTGAAAACAGTTTGAGATTGGTGTTCAGTGAGTGATGGAGAAGAAGTTTGAGATGACTTAAATGAAAGACGGGAGGAGGAAAAGAACAAAGCGTGACTACACATACACATATATAGAACAATAGTTCAAACAGAGGCCATTTCACTGCCCCATTTTTAAGGTCGTTCCGTGCTGCTATACGAGATATTGACAACTACGGCTGTATTTCATAGATAATTAAGGAGATTTGTTATCCCATTCTACTAACTACTATGCACTTTGATTCTGCAGAGGGCCTTTCAAGTAGTTTTTCTTAGAATAAATTAAGTTGTGTAAGGAGTTTATATACATCTTATTGGTAACAGTTGTTGTCTTTTTATATTTCATTATGTTCATGTTGTATCCTTCCTTATCAATATGCAGAAGATCAAATGATTCAGCTCTTCATTTGTTAAGATGGCACCTTTAATTTTTCCAAAAAAACAAAGAAGTGAATCAAAATAATATTCTTTCTTTTTAATGTGCCTTTACAGGAAGTTAAACACAGAATCCTCTTTCTTGTGGAGATGCTGGAGCCTTTTCTTGATCCTGCTATTGCTGTATCAAAAAGCAAAATAGCTTTTGGGGATCTATCATCTTCATTTCTCGAAAAGCAGGAGCACAATTGCATGATTGCTCTAAATATCATCCATGCTGCAGTACAAAAGCCAGCTGTTCTTCCTTCTTTGGAATCAGAATGGAGACATGGGTCTGTGGCTCCTAGGTAATGCATGGTGTCACGTATCTGAGCTACATTATTTGTTTTTTGGGATCGATATGCAGTTTTTCTTTCATTTATATATGCAATGACATACTAAGTATATGTTGCTGATCTTTCACTTTCTAACTGGACCAAGAATGAATCATATTATAGTTAAATTTTCGATGCTAAAACAGTGCATTTGGATTCTTATTTGATTATTATAGTTGAAGTTAAATGGAGACTTAAGACTAGTATTACACGTTTATTATCCATTCATCTGGTAAAACATGACAATTTGTCAGAACCTAGTTAGATTTCTTTTGTTGTTTTACACCTTATACTTTTTTTTTGTAGTGTGCTTCTCTCGATACTGGAACCACACATGTTACTGCCACCTGACGTTGACCTTTGCAAATCTGTTTTAAGACCAACTGAAAATGAAGCTGCATCTGTTTCACTTCTTTCTTCTGGGGTTAATGGAGGAGGTACTTTTTCCAAGATCAATAGTCAAGATGAGTCTGATGGAAAAACGGAGGTACCAGAAACAGCAGGAAGATCTGATTTTGTTGAAGACCGTAATCTACTTTTTGCTCCACCAGAACTGCAGGGTATTTCATTGAGAAGCAATTCTAATGTTCCTAACCATAATAGCTCTGTTTCTAGCGATGCGGATGTGAGATTGGAATCCAAACATGTGGTGGATAAATCTTCCACCCATCGTTTTCTATCCAATGTTCTCATAGATTCCGGCCTTGGTTTTGAATACTTCAACCTGCAGGCAGATTATTTTCAACTTTTAAACTATCATGATTGTGAGCTACGTGCTTCTGAGTTTAGGCGCTTGGCTTTAGATTTGCATTCTCAGAAAGAAATCACTGTTGAAACTCATGATGCTGCTATTGATGCTTTTCTGTTGGCAGCAGAATGCCATGTAAATCCTTATTTTATGTTTTCTATTGGAGCCTCTTCAAAATTTCCAGACCTTTTGAACGTAAAGGAAGGTAAAACCGAGCAGTCTCATGCTAATGTAGATGCAAAAGGGGCTTTTGAAAAAAATAAACCTAACTTAGAAACAATAGCGCATATAGAGAGAAAAAGAGATAAAGTTGTCTTTCATATTCTGCTTGAGGCTGCAGAGTTAGATAGGAAGTATCATTTAAGAGTATCTGATGGTGAAAGTGGTTCTTATTATGCCGAGGGTTTTGATGAACAGGTTATCAAGATGTCTTCTCACGATGAGCAACATGCAGATGCTTTAACCTTAGTTCGACAAAACCAAGCTCTACTCTGTAACTTTTTGATCAAACGTTTGCAGAAAGACCAAATTTCAATGCATGAAATTCTTCTGCAAAGCCTTGTGTATTTTTTGCACACTGGCACTAAACTATTTTGCCCTCCAGAAAGTGTGATTGATATCATTCTAAAATATGCTGAAGAATTGAACAAGTTGCTGGCATCTTTTCATCATGAGCCAAAGGAAGGTAATTTGCATTTGGCAGAAGAAAGAGCACGTGGGGTAGAGCGACGTTGGTTACTGTTACAACAATTGGTTATTGCTTCAAGCAATGGAGGCGAAGAGGAAAATTTTGGAACTAGCATTCAAAGCGGTTACCTCTGTGGAAATTTAGTTCCCCCTTCAGCTTGGATGCAGAGAATTTCTCATTTTTCTTGTTCTGTGTACCCTTTGGTTCGATTTCTAGGGTGGATGGCAGTATCTCGTAATGCCAAAGGATATATGAAAGATCAAATTTTCCTTGCATCTGATCTGTCTCAGCTGACATATTTACTTTCCATTTTTGCTGATGATCTTGCCGTTGTTGATAATGTGATCAATAAAAAGTATGAAGAGGTTAAGATTGAAGATTCACAGTTTGAACATAGTTCCTCAGCCAAGAAAGAGTTTGAGCGAGGCAGCCAATATCATGAAGAACAATCTTTTTCTGCAGTCTACCCTGAACTCTGGAAGTTCTTTCCAAATATGAAAGGGAAGTTTAAATCTTTTGGAGAAGCCATTTTAGAGGCTGTTGGTTTGCAGCTAAGATCTGTATCTTCCACTCTTGTGCCTGATGTCTTGTGTTGGCTTTCCGAGCTGTGTTCATGGCCATTTTCTTTCACTTCTCCTATTGGTAATGGTAATTTGAAAGGTTATAATGCGAAGAATGCCAGAACAATCATCCTTTATATACTCGAAGCTATTATAGTTGAGCACATGGAAGCTGTGGTTCCCGAGACACCTATGTTAGTGCATGTGCTTGTGTCACTTTCAAGTTCTTCATACTGTGATGTGCCATTTCTTGACGCTGTGTTACGTTTGTTGAAACCAATTATTTCTTATTCTTTGTCAAAGGTCTCTCATGATGAAAGGTTATTAGAAGTTGATTCCTGTCTGAACTTCGAGGAATTATGCTTTAGTGTTCTATTAAGTAAAATCAAACAGAAAGATAAAGAATACAATGTAGCACTGGGTATTTTTATTTTGGCTTCAATTTTCCCTGACTTATCTTGTCAATTTAGAAGGGACTTTTTGCAGTCTTTATTAAGTTTGGTGAACTTTGCTGATTCAGAGCCAACAGCTTCTTTCTATGATTATCTCAGTGCATTTCAATGTGTTATGGATAATTGCAGATTACTATTAGTGAATTCATTAACATCATTTGGTGTTATTCCTCTTCAGTTGCCCCCTTTTCCTCGTGTGAATGTTGGTGGGCTTTCTGATGATAACATACCAAATCCATGGTTTCTTAGTGATATATGTCACCATTCATTTGAGAATGATATCCATAATGTAGAACATAACAATAACAATTCTGCTGCTGCTGATGATCATTGTCATTGTCCTTCTAAAGAATTAGAAGGGTTTTCTAAAGACGTAGAGTTTCTCATATCTGAACTTACTCCAGCTATTGAACACTGTTGGAATCTTCATCGTCAGATAAGCAGAAAACTGACAATATCATCAGCAGAGTGTTTTGTCTTCTCAAAATGTTTGACATCGCTTTCTCCAAGATTTCAGAAGTTTGAAGATGATGATCAAGTTTCTTCACCGGCTATATCATCTGACCAGTTTTCTCTTCCTTGGAGAATTGGTGTTCAAGGCCTCTCTGAATTGATCACTGTCCTCCAAGAAAGCAGTTGCTGGGAAGTTTCTTCTTTGATGCTTGATTGTCTACTCGGAATACCGTATAGCTTTTCCCTGGATAATGTGGTAGGCATTATATGTTCTTCCATAAAGAAAGTTTCCTGCAATGCACCTAAAATCTCTTGGCGTTTGCGGAGCGATAAATGGCTGTCTTATTTGACTGCCAGAGGCATCTATAACAGCCGAGAAAGCGAGGTTCCTCTCACAGATCTATTTTGTACATTCCTAGGACATGCAGAACCTGAACAACGCATTATAGCAGTTAAACATTTGGGAAGACTTCTTGGTCAGTGTATGAATGGTGAAAGAGCACCGATAAATTCTAGAATTTGCACCGACTTAGTTCCAAATAAGTTAGTTTTATCTGTTCCTGATTATGTTCTATCTCAGTTGGTTTCAAATACTTGGGATGAGGTTGTTGTGCTGGCATCATCTGATACATCATTACAAATAAGGATTCATGCAATGATTCTTCTTTCAAATTATATACCATTTGCTGAGCGACATCATTTACAATCTCTTCTTATAGCCGCTGATAGCATTTGTTGTTTGCGTAGTGCACAGCCATCACACGATGGTTCTATCCGTCAACTTTCATTGGCAGTTATTGCTTATGCCTGTCTTTGTTCACCACCCGAAGATATTTCCTTGATTCCTCAAACTGTATGGGAAAATGTTGAAACTTTAGCGTCAACAAAATGTGGTATACATCTTCATCCTCGTCATATCTGTATGAAATGGTTATATTATAACTTTGGATTGAGCTCTGCATGCTTTTAACTTTAAAATTTGGTTTCTATTTTTTTTTTTCTAGATGGAAATCTTGGAGACCTTGAAAAGAGGACTTGTCAAGTTCTATGTAGATTGAGAGACGGAGATGTGGACAAAGAGGTATCTTCTACAATGAAACTGGCCACTTTTACCAATTAAGATAAACCATATATTAGTGTTTTTTGCTTGTTCTTATTCCATAACAAATTCCTAAATTATGCTTGTGTAAGGCCCTTAAAGAAGTACTTTCTTCGAATTCTTCAAAGCAGTATGATCCAGATTTTGCTATCACGCGTGAATCGGTGCTCCAGGTAATATACTTAAAACTATCACATCATCTTTTCAGATTTGTGGAAATCCAAATTTTGTATGTGTTGGAGTCTGATATAAAAAATATTTGTAAGAGGAGAGGAAGAAATTAATGTGGGCAATAGGCAGTTATTTATTTTATTAGCGGTTACTGATTTAATTGATATGCACCGACAATGTTAAGATGTTTTATATTGTCAAGTAACCACAACAGTTAGATTTAAAAAAATGTTTAATCACCTTAAAAGTAATCCATATGAATGGTTGTTGTTGAAATACGAGAGACTAAGAGACATTTGAATAAACTGTGTGTTTGAATAGCACAACGGAAGATGTATTATATAGGAGAAAATACAAATCCTAGTATTAATTACATAGATATTCCATCCTATTCTAAAATACACTAAAGAATATTCTAAGGAATATTTTAGAGAATATTCTTTTTATATACATATAATATATAATTATCAACACTCCCCCTCAAGTTTGAGCATATAAGTTAAATGTACCAAACTTGTTACATATATATATATAATTGATTCTGGGGCTTCGAAGGAATTTTGTAAACACATCTGTCAATTGATCATTCAAGTTGACAAAACGCGTGGCAATGTCGCCTGACTCGATCTTCTCTCTGATAAAGTGACAGTCTATCTCAATATGTTTCGTCTTCTCATGGAAGACCGGATTTGAAGTAATGCGCAATGCAACTTGATTATCACAAATAAGTGTCATTGGTCTTGCTTCTTCAATTAGAAGTTCCTTGAGCAACACCAAATAAGTTCACACGTTGCCATTGCCATGGTCCTATACTCTGTCTCGGTTCTTGATCTTGCAACTACATTATGTTTCTTGCTTTTCCAGGATATAAGGTTTCCTCCAACAAGTACACAATACCCTGAGGTGGATCGTCTAATGGGTGACCCTGCCCAATCAACATCGGACTATCCAACTATCTGAGTATGTCCTTTGTCTTCATACACAAGATCTTTTCCTGGAGCACACTTGATGTATTTTAGAATCCGGACAACAACATCCATGTGTTTCTGGCAAGAAGAATTTAAGAATTGACTTACCACACTAATTGCAAAAGAAATGTTCGGGCGAGTGACTGAGATAATTCAACTTTCCAACCAATCTCCTATACCTTTCAGGGTTAAATAGAAGCTCCCCTTGATTGGATAGCAGTTTGACACTTGGATTCATAGGAGTATCAGTTGGTTTAGCATTCAACAACCATGTTTCTTCCAAAATATCCATATCATATTTCCGTTGAGAAATCACCAAACCATCTCTAGATTGGGCCACCTCAATTCCCAAGAAGTAGCGGAGTTTACCAAGATCTTTTGTCTGAAATTGATTCGAGAGATGTTGTTTCAACTGAAGTATCCCCTGTTGATCACTGCCAGCTATGACAATATCATCATCATCATATACAATAAGATAGATACATCCTTGGGCAGGGTGACGATAAAACACAAAATGGTCAACTTCACTACGGATCATATTAAACTGTTGTACTATAGTGTTGAATCTCCCAAATCAAGCTCTCGGAGATTGCTTAAGACCATAAAGAGACTTGTGTAGCTTGCAAATCATATTTGAGGACTTCCCCTGAGCAACAAACCCAGGTGGTTGTTCCATATATACTTTCTCTTCAAGATCACCATGTAAAAAGCATTTTTGATGTCAAGTTGATGAAGAGGCCAAGTCGAATGAATGCAATGGCTAGAAGAAGTCTAACAGATGCTATCTTGACTACAGGCGAGAAGGCATCACTATAATCTAATCCAAAAATCTGAGTGTATCCTTTGGCCACCAAGCGAGCTTTAAACTGATCGATCTTACCATTTGGTTCAACCTTCATCGTATAAAGCCAACGACAACCTACTACAGATTTCCTAGAAGGTAGAGGTACCAGTTCCCAGGTACCACTGCTTTGAAGAGCACACATTTCATCTATCGTTGCTTGCCTCCACCCGGGGTGAGATAATGCTTCACCTGGAGTATTAGGAATAGAAACAGAAGACAAACAAGTATACTGCAAAGGGGAAAGATGATGATAACATAAATCAATATAATGTAGAGAAGGATTGCATGTTTGACGTATACCTTTTCGAAGGGAAATCGGAAGATCGGAGGACAAGTACTGCCTCAGGGATGGGTATGGCAGACGTGGGTTGGCGACACTGATATGTTTGAAATAGGCGAGAAGTGGGGGGGTAAACCGTAGGGTTTTCTACTGGGCCAGGTTCCTTAGAATGATAGTGGATACTGGGAAATGAGACTTCCGGAAGAGGTGTGAGAGTACTTTCCTGAAGGGGTTCCGAAATTACTTGGCTGGACTCGAAATATGTAACAGACTCGAAGAAGGTAGCATCGGCCGATACGAGGTATCGTTGTAGAGTATGTGAGTAGCAACGATAATCCTTTTGGGATCGATGATAATCAAGAAAGACACACTTTAGTGATCGAGCTGATAGTTTATCAAGACCAGTGGAGAGATTGTGTACAAAACACGTAGATCCAAAGACTCGAGGAGGAATTTGGTGAAGAGGATAGTTTGGAAACAAGATTGAATGAGGAATTTTATTATTAAGGACAGATGAAGGCATGCGATTTATGAGGTAACATGCCGTGAGCACAACATCCCCCCAAAATCGAAGAGAAACATTACTATGGGGAAGTAAGGTCTAAGTGGTTTCTACGAGATGCCGGTTTTTGCGTTCGGCTATCCCGTTTTGTTGAGGTGTATGAGGGCAAGATGTTTGGTGGAGAATACCATTACTGAACATAAAAGTTTGAAATTGTTGGGATAAGTATTCACGAGCATTATCACTTCTTAAAGTACGAATATAGACACACCAAATTGAGTTTTTATTTCTTTATAAAATTTTAAAAAAATAGAAAATAATTCTGATCTATTTTTCATTAAAAATAACCACGTGCAACGTGAAAAATCATCAATAAAGGTGACAAAATACCTAGATTCAAGAGTAGAAACAATACGTGAGGGACCTCAAACATCGGAGTGAACTAAAGCAAAAGGGGACGAAGCTCGTTTATTGACTCAATTGAAAAATTGACTAAGAGTGTGTTTCCCTAACTGACAGGACTCACAATGTAAATTAGATACCTTCGATAAACTTGGCACCAACTTCTGTAGTTTTGAAAGACTCGGATGACCTAATTCAGCATGGATAGTGAGTGGATAATCTTTGGCTGAGCATGTCTGAGATGACACTAAGAGGTAATAAAGGGCTTGAGACTCGCATCCGACGCCAATCGCCCGTTCCGTACTCCGGTCCTGCAGGGTGACATTACTATAGTGAAGGTGACAATACAATCAAGAGAACGAGTTAAACGACTGACTGCAAGTAAATTAAATGGACAATTAGGTACATAGAGAGCAAAAGTAACAAAGAGAGAATGTATAATTTGAATAGTACCAATTCCTTCTGATTGGATTTGAGAACCAGAAGTAGAGAGGGAAGAGAAAAGATTTTTATTACCGATAACATGATCAGACGCACCAGAATCAAGGACCCAAGAGAAGATAATTTACCAGTATGGGCAACCGAAGTAGTAAAATTTGAGTTATGATAATACTCATACCACCTGAGAAAAATCATCGTAGTTTGGCGTAAAGTTCGGAGGAGTAGCCATGAGAATCTGAAGAGAAAATATCACACAAATCAGGTGAACAAGACTATGTTCGGACTCGATCACAATTTTCCATGAGTGAAAATTAAAATCTGAGACCGGATCTGGAACAGTTGCACGACGGCGATTGAGGCAATGGAAAAATCGCCAGTATCGGAGGAGGTGCTTATGCCGGTAAGATTAGTTTGCCAGAAGGTCGCCAAAAAACAGTAGCAACGGTGGCGGACAATGGCGGCAGTGTGGTGGTGACCGGAAAATTTCGAAAACTGATGGCGAAATGAGTCACGGCAGTGTATAGAAGGCAAATCGGAGTTACGACACAGTTTGCCAAAAATTTCTCACTGGAAGACAGTTAGTCAACTGGGTAAAGCACGGCGAAAGATTGTCTCTTAGTAGGCTCTGGATACTATGTTGACATACGAGAGACTAAGAGATATTTGAATAAACCGTGTGTTTGAATAGCACAACGGAAGATGCATTATATAGGAGAAAATACAAATCCTAATATTAATTACATAGATATTCTTTCCTATTCTAGAATACACTAAGAAATATTCTAGAAAATATTATATATATATCAACCGTTGTGATGAACTGCCACTATAAAATATTTTACATTGGTAGTAGTACATAGCAGTTAAATTCTTTTTATAATTGATAGTTAGTAGTAGTTATGTGTGGTGTGAATAAAATAAGGAAACCGAAGGTAACCTTGAAAATATTTGAGTGGTTAGTTGGAAAGGGGAAGACCCAAGGCTCTTGAAATTCTTCTTATCTGCGTAACATTTTGATGTAACAGTGTGTTTGTAGGTATGAGCTACCCAACCCGAATTCTGAGAATCTTTGTGCCCTGCTTAGGAATGTAGACACTCAAGTGAATAGACACTCTTCTTTTGTTTGGTTTATTATGATATGTTTTTGTCTATTTGTATTTGCAGCTCTTTTGCTTTCTAAAGTTCAAGAAAAATGATATCATTTTTCTTTCTTCTTTACTTTAATTATGAGTTTCACACTCTATCAATTGCCAATATTTGTTGAAAATTCAATTATGTGTAAGCTTCTTATTGTGAACGTGTCCATTGTCATGAACAAGATCGACGTGTACTTCAATTCAGCATTTTAGTCGAAGAATGATGACAGTAATGAAAGACTTATAAACCACTTGTTCATAGAGATCATACACCATGTCATGAGCCAACTATTCAAAAAGCTTAGGTGAAGAAGCATGAGTGATTTAGCATTACATCTCTAACAATGTCTGGGTTGGGATCAGTTTCTTTCGACTTTGTTTTGAGGCTTTGTTAGAAATTCTTCTGTACAGGTTTCTTTTCAGACATGTTCAAACAACAAATCTAGTTCTACAACTATAGCTACAATCTTATGACTTTTCTCTACTTTGTAGTTGTGATAAGCTAACTATCCCAGAAGATTAGAGTGTTGTGTTAAAACATATTAAATATTCACAAAATAAATGTTTTATGATATCTAACGTGTCTCTTCCTGCTTGAACCTTTTGTGTTTGAAATGTGCACAAAGCACAGGCCAAACCTGTTTAAGATACCAGGTCTGCCAAAAGCATATGCTGATAGCTGATGCTTAAGTTACCAGGTCTGTCAAAAGCATATACTGATAGCTGAAGGGTCGTGAATGCTTTTGTAGTTAACAGTGACAGTCTTATCTTTATCTTGTTACAATAACATAACAGCTTCAAAAACTTAAATCAGAACCTTCCTCTTCCAATTTATGAATACTTAATTTGGTCTGTTTCATATATGACCATCCCGTAAACATTACTGGCTTTCCCTTGTCACACATTTAACTTGGTAATGGTGACATTTTATTTCATCCTTTTTAACATAATTTATTTGCAATAGGTTCTTGGCAACTTGACAGCGGTTCACTCATACTTTGATGTATTCTCAACAAAAATTAACGAAGATGATATGGTATGAGAGGTCACTAACCCTAATAATGCATTATTTTTAAATCTAATCAGATTTTTTACATATATTTGAATATTTTGTAGGAGCTAGAGGAGGCTAAGTTGGAACTAGACATCATACAGAAGGAACATGCATTACCCGAACAAATGGAGGATTCCAAAGACTGGAATCAAATTCCAAGTCTACCCTGTAAGTTCTTTCTGCTCTATATAAAATGAAGTTTTTTGCAACTAAGGCAAAAGTTTTCGTAGCTATTTTGGGGTCGTGTGGAAACATTTTACAATTCCTTACTTGCTGAGTACCCTCTTCCACTTTAACTATTTCACAGCCAGCGGAAAGGATGTTTCAAGGCTTCAGCAGATCAGAGAATGCATTCATACCATGTAAGTGATTATAAATTATATTTTTTCCTCTTGGAAAAGAATGCTAATTGTTTCCTTCATACACTTACTGCATTTGTATGTCCGTAGGTATGAAATGAAGTGTTTGAAAACTTGTTGCTAAAGTATTTGAAATTTTGTTTTACTTGTATGTTATCAGAGAAAAGTCCAAACTTAAAGAAGATATCCTAGCCCGTAGGCAAAAGAAACTACTTATGAGACATGACCGTCAAAAATATTTGGAAGAAGCAGCTTTACGGGAAGCAGAAATTCTGCAAGAACTTGATAGGTATTGGCTCCTTACTGAGGATTTTCTGCCCGTTTCAAGTTTTATTTATTTTTTGTATTGACCAACTGAGCATTGTCCAATAAATAATTAGAGAGAGAGTGGCTGAAATGGAGAAAGAGATGGAAAGACAAAAGTTATTAGAAATAGAGCGTGCTAAAACAAGGGAACTGCGTCACAATCTGGATATGGAGAAAGAGAAACAAGCACAGGTAATCACACATAAAACAGGAGTTTGTTCTCAATTGTGTTATAATTCTTTTGATTTCAAAAACTTAATTAAACTACTAATTTAGTTTTAGGTGTTGCACTACTAGTACAAGCCTGGCTCATTGAGACTTGCTAAACTTGTGTTCAAATGCTAGTATGCTACCAGTCAAACCGAATGCAGTTCCATGCATAATTGAACCAAGGAGTTCTTGGTAAAAATTTATGGCAATTGATCATTGGAAGTTATGAAACACATCCACAATTTCTAAGCTTGAATATCTGCTTTTTAAATTGCTTCAGAGAGTTGATTATAAATTTATAATCAGTAATAACAAACAATCTCCTCCAGTGAAAGATTTCTAAATCACTCAAGGAATTCCTTAGCATGATCAAATATATAAAACATGATTAACAATTTTCTAACTACAGGAATCTAGGGAAATAATTATTAACTGCAAATGTAAGTCCCTAAAGTGGATGTTTTTCGGAATAGAAGATACTCTCCAAAATTTTTAATAGAGAATAGAATGATCAACTTAAAAATGAGTGCTGTCATTGCTTGACCAATAATACTGAAGAAGTAAAACAAAGCTAGATGATACTACTTTAAGCCACGGAGAGGATAATCTGTGTCAATATCTCAGCAGCACACAAAAATGGGCACCTGATGAGCAATAAATTGTGTGGGTTGCTCTATATATAAACTCCCACATATCAAAATGAGAGAGGGATTTGTTGATGTCAAGTTAATGAAGAGACCAGTGACAGGTAGCAATCACATCCAACAATTTGTGCCATTGTATGATAGATTTATCGGTTCAATCTTTCATTGTGGAATGTGGAGTTGGTCCAGCAATCATTACAATCAACTTGGTGGTCTTTAAAGAGGGTGTGACATTCTTGCAGTGACCCTTTTTGACATATGCCATACTCTCTGGCCTCTTCTACTTCCACAAGGTTTCTTTGTAATATATATTTATTTCTATCTTCTTTCAACAAAGAGCGTTGCTGAAGGAAAAAAATGCAGTATCTTTAAGTTGAAATGTAGTTATATTTTTTTAACCTAAAAAACTTTAAAAAAAATTTTTCTTTCTTTTTTCTGCTTTGCGGCTTTTGAAATAACACCTCTACATTTATATGCAGAGGGAACTTCAGCGTGAAATAGAGCAAGCAGAATCAGGAATTCGGCCTTCTCGGCGTGACTTTCCTTCCTCCACTCACAACAGGTAAGCTGTTAATTAGTTCCCTCAATGAATCTTCAAAGAAAAGTTATCCTTTCCCTGAATGTTCTGGTTGCATTTTTTGTTGTTGCAATTCTCTTGAGAAGGATAAATGTTATTTCGTCCTCTTCTTTATCTTTGATTTACGCTGTACTGTGGGTTTCTCATCTTGTAGTCGACCTAGGGATAGATTTCGGGAAAGAGACAATGGAAGATCTGGTAATGAAGGGAGCACTAGAGCTGGCACTGGAAGCTTACAGCCTGAAATTCCTTCCACCAATTCATCAATGGCAACCTCACAAACTATAGTTCTTTCTGGCTCGCGGACATTTTCAGGCCAGATGCCCACTATCTTACAGTCGCGTGACCGACAGGATGACAGTGGCAGCATATACGAAGAGAATATTGATGGAAGCAAGGACTCCGGGGATACCGGCAGCTTTGGAGATCCCGAATTAGCATCAGCATTTGATGGCCCATCTGGTGGATATGGGTCTCAAAGACATAGCTCAAGGGGAAGTAAGTCAAGGCAGCTTGGTGAACGTAGAGACAGAGAGAACAGACGTGAAGGGAAGTGGGAAAGAAAACACTGATAGCTAGTGAAGGCCACTCTTTTACACTTCGACTATTGTGGTTATCACATGTATATATATACATGTATACAAGCATCAAGAATTGTAGCTCTATTGCCGGAGAAAAGCTTTTGGATAAAAGCTTGGAAAATTCTTTGCAAAACTATGGAGAACTTGTCTCTTTGGGTCTGCTACTTGTTGAACAGTGTTGTAACTTTTTTATGGATGGTTAGACTATATGCTAGGAAACTGTTAACAATATTGTGGATGATTGTCCAATAGATGATTCACATGGCTGCATAAAGGGATGAAACGAGCCTTTCAACTATAGTAACTACAATGATATTGCTTAATCATATCTTTCCCTTTGTAATCATATGATTTGATCTTGAGACGGCTTGATTGATAGGCATATGACATGTTATCATATATCTATTATTGTTTCATCGTTAAAATTTTATAACTGTCATTTTATCTTATTCAATTCATCAATTTTTTTAATAATATAATAATCAAGATTATACAGAAATAGCAGATAAATGGGCAACAAGCTGCGCTGCTATTCTTTTTTGGATGACAAAATTAATCCTTTAAAAAACTACATTCATGTTTTTAGGTTGATAGATTATTGCTATGCATGAATCTTTGCATTCTATGTAAAAGTTTCACCACTTTTGGTATTAGAAAATCAAAAATATCAAAGGCAAACAATATAAAAACATGTTGATCGTCGGATTTCACACATAATAAGAAAAGTGTAAAAAAGTAAGAGAAAATAATGTTTTTACTATAATATCTCTAATCATGTATTGAAAATGATAAAAATTTAATTGAGTAGAGGGTAGAATTGAAAAAACTGTATTAGAAATTGAAATAAACTATTTATTTTGGGATACTATTTTATTTTAAATAGGTCATTCATTATGAGAAAGAGAGAGTAAATTATAATCAGTAAAATATTTTACGAACAAGCAAAAGTTTCAAGAAACACGCATTGTCCATTATTCCAATCATGGAGTAGTCTAGCAAGGCTTATGGAATGTTACATGCCACAGTATGTCAGAACCCGTATCAAAACTTAACAACGGTCTTACACCAAAGTTAGTTAAAAGATTCTATCATTCTATTGTCAAATTAAAAGATTAAGATTCAATCACGTCAATACTTGTTTTCTTCTAATGTATGAAACAAAGAATAACGAGAATAACTAAATAACTTTTATGCAATAAAAATATAAAAGATATAAACACAAAGAAAATGTCATCTAATTCGATCAAATTGATCTATTTTAGAAGAGAGTGATTCTCCGATTCATTATATTTTAAAATTATTATAAGAGATTACAAGATTAATTACAAGAAAATAATCTTCAAAGTTTTCAAGAACAAATTTTACTTTTTACCCCATTTAATCCAATCTCTTTAATTCTCAATATATGAATTACACAAATCTATAGTGTTTAAAGTCTTTCCCAAACTCTTTTTATAATTTCAAAGACTATCAACCTCAACGAATAAAATCATAGGAATTTCTACTCTTACTTCTCACAATGATTTCTACACCTTATGCAACTCTTGCATACAACAAGTAAAATTGTCAAATGGGCTGGTCCGGCCTAGTCTGCTCCGGTCAGGTGGGTCAAATTGTTTAAATGGACTGGTCCGGTCCGATCAGATTACTTAGTGGGTTATAGAAAATGAGCCCGACTCATTTTTCAAAGGTCCGTGCAGCCCGATGGACCAACCCGACCCGTATTTTAATATTATAATTTTAATTTTATAAAAAGGGATGTAATGGATAAAAGCTACATAACATAAGTAGAGAGTCATCATAAACTTAGTTAAGTGATGTTTAAAACATTCATCAAATCAACATCCATATAAAAGTACATAGTAATTTAATATTATTACCAATACTTATCAAATTTTCTCTTCATCTCACATATATTTTCTTGATCACATCATCTTGAAAATATATCTTCATCCTCTTTAACTTTTATTTATCCCTTGAAGACACACTTATGCAATCATATTTTATCTCAATCTTTTTCCCTCAAAATTCACTAAAAATCTTTTTTTAATAGGCCAGTCCAAAGTCCGCTTGGCCCGACTCGACCCATGAAAACATAGGCTCGATGAGCTGAGTCAAAAAGATAGGATCGTGTTTTTAAAGGTATTTTGCGGCCCAGTCTGCACTAAATTATTGGACTTATGGACCGACCCCATTTTGATAGCTCTAATAACAAGTAAGAGTAATGTTTTAAAAACCAGACCGAACCACTCATTCGGACTGGCCGAACCGAGAATCGAAGGGTCATCGGTTTGTGAATACAATTTCGTCATTAGATGTTTTGAATGATGTCAAAAATGGAAAAAACTAACACTTCTGTACATTAGACGATATCTCTATGTCTTGTGGCACTCCTCTGTATTAGAGGTCTTAGGAATCATTAAAAAGCATTTCGAAATTGATCCAACTCATTAAAAACATGTTTTTGCATAAATTTTTATTACATGTGTCAACACATACGATTTTCAAATCGACACATTCAACTCAGTTTTGAAGTCTGTAGCCTCTGGAAGGCTCAGGTCTACACATACATTGCATAGGTCAACATATACTGAAGTATTTCTGAAATTGCAGAAATTCTTATTTTATGTGTCGACACATACGATTTTCAGGTCGACACACTTACTATTGTTTTAAATCATGTAGCCCCTGACTTGTTTCAGTCGACACATACCTTCTTTCATGTTGACACATACATCTTAAACTTGACATATGTGTCGACACATACGAGTTATAGGTCGACACATACTGATTGTTTTGGTCAATTTTTAAAATCTTTTTCATTCCAAATATGTCTTTTTTGCCCTAAATTTTTAAAACTATAAATACATCATTCATGCATCATTCATAACTTGATGATACCATAAAATTAGTCTATATTTTCTCTTCATCTTTAACCTCCAATCTATGCATAAACACTGACACTCTATTGTAACGATGTACTGTTGGGGTGCTATATAGATGGGGTTTGATAACGTCTGATTAGGTTCTTGTGTAGCCGAAGATATTGGGTTGAGATTTATAGGGGTCTTCATCCGTAAAAATTGCGGGTCTGTCCTCCAAGATTATTAGTTGATTTGGGGATTTTCGTGCAAGAGGTAATTGCGGCCAAGTGAAGTCCTTTGGAGATA
Source organism: Vicia faba (assembly GCA_948472305.1). Classification (NCBI taxonomy): domain Eukaryota; kingdom Viridiplantae; phylum Streptophyta; class Magnoliopsida; order Fabales; family Fabaceae; genus Vicia; species Vicia faba. The sequence continues at coordinate 472,935,402 of OX451739.1, forward strand.
AAGAATGCAAGAGATCTTTTAGAGATAAAGAACGCAAAGGAAGTAGCCAGAGAACGACACATTACAATTGAAGTCTTGCGTAAAGTTTTAGAGATAAAGTACACAAAGGAGTAGCAAGATCCAGATAACCAATTGACAACTATTGTGTCTTGGTATTTCTCAAGATTAAAAGAAGAGAATGGGTTGAATCAATAACAAGCATTAGGGTTTGTGGAGTTTCTCTTGAACACTTCTCTTGTATCAACTTTTTGCATAGTAAGAATTATCCTAATTCCGTTGGAATTAGGCGGAAGACGTACCCACATGCGTGGACGAAAGTGGAGAACTGTGAAGACAAATTCTCGTGTCTCTTTTATTATCGCTTTTACTTGCTTTGATATTCATCAATTTATTTGTCTAATAGCATTGCGTTATCATTTGAATTATAAGAAATTTTCCAGATTGTTTTTCATTTTAAATCAAGTGTTGATATTTCTTATAATCTTGATTATAAGTGCTTTTGTGTATCAACACAACTTAAGGGAAAATTCTGAAAATTCAATTACACATCAAGTGTTCGACAAATTGATTTTGTTTGTTCTTTTTAAATATTGGCATTGGAAATAGAATCTCTAGCAACTTGTTACAAATGATTGATAATGTGTTACTTGATATAAGTTCTATTAATTGAGTTTAGTATATTCATTCCATTTGCAATTTATTGTATAGTTTTATATCCAAGTTTCCAATAATTGTTCGTATAGACGACCTTTTGAAAAAGCTTATGCATAAGCTCTTTGTTAAAATAACTTTTTCAAAATCAGAATTTTTCGGAGATTTTAAAAGAGGTATCTATTAACCCTCCACTAGATACATTGTCGTCGTCTAACACGGTCTGGTCTGACTGCTTGATCGGGTATGATATTGAACCGACGAGAACCTGTCAAAAACAGGTAAAAAATCAGTGGACTAGTGGTTTTGAAAAATCGGCGGTTCAAATGCATATTTTTTTCTCAGAAAAACGATGTCGTTTTCATAATTAAAAAAATTAAAATATAATTAGATTTTATTCAAGACTTATTTGGATTAACTTTACCTTGCTTGCAATTAGACACGATTCAAAATTTGTTTAAATTTGTATTTTGTATTATTTTGTTGTGAGTGGTGATTATATTTAGAATTTGAATTTAAAAAATGAACATGTGAAATTAAGATATTTTAAAATTTGAAATTTTGTAGGTGTTGTGATGTTTTTTAGAGACTGAGTCATCTGATTCGACTGATTTAATAGATATATAATTTTGTTATAGAGATCGATTTATTCAATCGAGTTATCTAGTTTAGTCATGCGGTTCGACCAGTGATCTAGTGGTTTGACCAATAAATCAGTAACTGAGTACCTTCATCGGTTTGATGACCGATCCAATTTTTAAAACATTGAGTAAGAGAGAATCATATTTATAATTTTCGAAATTCTAAAAATCAAAATTCCACCAAAAACACAATCCATCACCGGACAGATCTGAGAAACGAACTGACCTGGTCTGATAGTTGTGAACTTCCCAACTGTTGGCTAGAAGTTGGAAGTATTAAAACCTACTTTTTCTCTTTTTCTCACATGAGGTTTAAGACATATTACAACATATATCAATCCTCTTGATATCTACTGACCAATACTTTCTCTTAAAATTATTGTTGGACATAATACAATTTTACAAAACAAGATTGTGTAAAGTGAAGATTGTTTTAAGTAATATATTGTTTTAAAAACGATATATAATTTCCAAGTGATATATATATATATATATATATATATATATATATATATATATATATATATATATATATATATATATATATATATATATATATATATATATATATATATAATTGGTGATTCAATAGTTAACCTATAAGGGGATTTTTCTCTAAATCCCATGGGATGCTTCTCTATCACAGTGAAAAGTCATAATTGTTTCAAGAATTCGGAGATGCAACTTTAAATGCACTTTTTTATTTATTTTTTAGCACAAACTGGTGTGCCACTCATATATATTTTTTTAAATTTAGTTCAGAGATACATCTCTGTATCAACGTTAGGATGCGTCAGTTGATGCGTCTCCGTAATGATCCTTAATTCAAAATTATTGTGAATCTTGTTGTTAATTACGACAAAATTCAATATCAATTTGTGAGACACAACATTAGCAACCAAAATTAATGATCTACAGCAAAAATAATCCATATACAAATAATATAACATAATAAGGCAAGAAAAAGACGAAGGTTTGTTTATCCAGTTCAATCAAACGATCTACTCTGGAGGAGAGAACAACTCTATAATTCACTATACTTAGAAAGTTGTTATAAGAGAACAACTCTGAAAGCGCTCAAGAATTAACATATTTTCTATCCAAGTGTTTCTCAACCTCTTCAACCTTCAATATATGAATAATTCAAATCCAAGGTGTAAACAAGTTCTTCCCAATTTCCAATAACCTTAGATAACTCCAAAGGTTTTCAAAACCATTGTCTTTCTAAAGTTTTCCTAGAGAATAGCTAAGACCCTATGTTATTCCTTTAAAACCTTATTCTTCCTTGTTGTTGTAAGCTCTAAGATTATCACACTATCATAACATAAGAGATACATATTTATAATAGCCAAAATCCAACAAATCCATAACAAATCTCAAAATATATCTCCTTAATTATTAGAATAAAAGATATTATTATAATCTTATAATATCTCTCAAATATTATAAATATCTTATAATATCTCTTAGACTATTATAAATGTATATCTTATAATACCTTTTAGAATATTATAAATATATATCTTATAATATCTTTTAGAATATTATAAATATCTTGTAATATCTTTTTATATTAATTTATATGATCTCCAAATCAATATAAGATATTCTAACATTAATGAATGGATCAATGAACTGAATCGACTGAACTCGATACCCGTAAATCTCTTGGACCAGATTACTTTTCAGCTTTCTGATTTTTGACAATCTCGAAATATGTTTTATTTCTCTTAATCAACAAAAGTTTTATGGCATATTCCAACAATATTCATGTTGACTTTAAACCGTGTTGATACCAATTTAACCATCAACAATATTGTTGCTCTCTACCAGACTGGAACTTTAATCAATAACCTTGTCAAATTCAAATAACCCTTGAATCTTGATCTCTCCACTTACATCCACCTGTTACCAATTACACTTTTCTGTCTAGGTAATAACAAGCATTCAAGTATGATTTTTCTACCCCCATTGACTCCACCTGTTTTCAAATGCCTCCCTGAAAGTTTTTCTTCTTTTACTTTGCAGTCCTTCAGCCACATTAAAAATATAATATCCAAGGCTAGCATAATCGTCCCCTTGAGATGCTACAATAACCCTCCGTATCTTATCATGAGTCAAATGATAATCAAAGATCTCTGTAACTGTTCCCTCACTACTGCTAGCATCCATAGTAGGAAACTCCACCTCAAACTGAGTTTTCTCCGTTATAGTTCTTACCAGGTTTCTCTCTTGATTTTCACTATTCTCCCTCTGAAGAAATTATCTACCAACCAAGTAAGTTGTTTTAACCTTAACTCTTCCCCAAAAACTCAATAACAACCTAGTGGTAACATGCATTTTTCAAGGCATTCATAATGCCTTAAACCCAAATTTCATAGTTCTTCCTTGTCATGAAAGTTTTCACTAGTTAACTATGAATTAATAACAACATTTAAACCTTCTAAAATATATAGACCACATATTTCAGAACCTTAAGCAATAATCAATTCATCACACAAAATCTTCAACACTCCATGTTCAACTATAGTACAATATCCTAGATCATCAAACATACTTATAGATAACAAAATTCGCTTGAGTTTTGGAGATACCTTACATTGTGAATAAGAAGTTTATGATCATTAAACATTTTAAGTCTGAACGTACCAATACCATGAACCTTGCAAGCCTTATTATCACTAAGGCGAACTACTCCACCTTGCACCATCTTCAAAGTTTCAAAGTATTCTATTCTTGGACACATGTGATAAGAGCAATCTAAGTCAATGACCGAACTATCTTCAGTTTCCAAAATCGATACTACTAGTGCATCGACATCCTTATAACTTTCCTAACCAAAGGCAACTGTAGCTTGAACATTATCTTCATTGACCTTTCTCTCATGATAATCCCTTTTAAAGTGGCCGATTTTCTAACAATTACAATATTTTACCTTTGACTTGTCATAACTCTTTGATTTGGACATTCCTTTACACTCACATCCTTCTCTTGACACATTTAAGCCATCACCACTATCTTCAATATTCAAACCTTTCAACTTTGAAAATTCTTTGGATTTCACCGTCGTCTGGACTTCATCCAAAGTAATAGTACCTTCCTTACCATAAAGAAGGGCATCCTTAAAGTGCTCAAAGGATCTGGGTAATGAACTCAACAGTAGTAAATCTTTGTCCTCATCATCAATCTTCACTTCAATATTCTCAAGATCATCAATAATCTTGTGAAATTCTATAAGTTGCTCAACCTTGCACAATATTTAAAGTTTCACAATATTCTATTCTTGGACACATGTGATAAGAGCAACCTGAGTCAATGACCCAACTATCTTCAGTTTCCAAAATCGATACTACTAGTGCATCGACATCATCGTAACTTTCCTCACCAAAGGAAATTGTAGCTTGAACATAATATTCATTGACCTTTCTCTCAGGATAATCCCTTTTAAAGTGGCCGATTTTCTAAAAATTAAAACATTTTACCTTTGACTTGTCAAAACTCTTTGATTTTGACATTCCTTTACACTCACCTCCTCCTCTTAACACATTTAAGCCTTCACAACTATCTTCAATCTTCAAATATTTCAACTTTGAAAATTCTTTGGATTTCACCGCCGTCTGGACTTCATCCAAAGTAATAGTACCTTCCTTACCATAAAGAAGGGCATCCTTAAAGTGCTCAAAGGATCTGGGTAATAAACTCAACAGTAGTAAAGCCTTTTCCCCATCATTAATCTTCACTTAAATATTCTCAAGATCATCAATAATCTTGTGAAATTCTATAAGCTGCTCAACTATGGATTTATGCTCCACCATTCGCAATGAATAGAGTTGTTGTTTTAGACACAACCTGTGAGCCAAAGACTTAGTCATATACAATGATTCAAGTTTTTCCTACATAACAACCACAATTTTCTCCTTAGAGAACTCTCTTAGAACTTTATCCCCGATGCACAAGATAATGGCACTTCAAGCTTTATCCACCATCTTGGTTTTCTGTACCTGTGTAAGACCTCCAGGCATCAATGCTTTACTCTTCAAAGCATCAATACACTTCTCTTGAATTAAAATTGCTTGCATCTTAATTTTCTACAACCCAAAGTTGTTGTTTCTGGAAAATTTCTCGATCTCCCATCTGTCTATGGTGCTCAATACCTCTTTGCTCCATGCTAGCCGCACCACTTTTTGTGAATCTTGTTGTTAGTTATGACAAAATTCAATATCAATTTACGAGTTAAATAATAATAGCAACCGAAATAAACGGTCTAAACAATAATAATCCGTACACGGATAATATAACAGAATAAGGCGAGAAAAAGACGAAGGTTTGCTTACTCAATTCAATCAAACGATCTACTCTGAGGGAGAGACAACTCTCCAATTCACTATACTCATAAAGTTGTTAGAATATATTACAAATGAGTTACAAGACAATAGAATTCGCCTTCAGGTTCCCAAGAACAACCCTTAAGGCGCCCAAGAATCACCCTATTTTCTAGACAAGTGTTTCTCAACCTCTTCAACCTTCAGTATATGAATAACTCAAACCCAAGGTGTAAAACAGTTCTTCCCAATTTCCAATAATCTTAGATAACTCCAAATATTTCCAAAACCCTTGCCTTTATAAGATTTCCCTTGAGAATAACCAAAATCCTATGTTATGTCTTTAAACCCTTATTTCCCCTTGTTGTTGTAAGCTCTAAGCTTGTCACACTATAATAACAAAAGAGATACATATTATAATAGCCAAAATCCAACAAATCGACAACAAATATCAAAACATATCTCCTTAATTATTAGAACAAAATATATTACTATTATAATCTTATAATATCTCTCAAATATTATAAATATCTTATAATATCTCTTAGACTATTATAAATATATATCTTATAATATCTTTTAGAATATTATAAATATATATCTTATAATATATTTTAGAATATTATAAATATATTATATTATATTTTTATATTAATTTATTTACTCTCCAAATTAATATAAAATATTCTAACATTAATGAATGGATCAATGAACCAAATTGATCGAATTCGATACCCGTAAATCTCTCGGACCAGATTACTTTTCGGCTTTCTGATTTTTGGCAATCTCGAAACATGTTTTATTTCTCTTCATCAACAAAGGTTTTAAGGTATATTTCAACAAAAATTTAGTGAGTTTTACAGAGATTCATCTACATATGTGTTTAATTCATATGCCAACACCATACCCTTTCTTCTTACTTCTCTATTTGCTTCAAACTCACTAAAACCCATTTAATCCAGTGAGCAAGTTTTTCAAAGTCCATTTTTAAGGGTTCAAAACTACTACTACTTCACTACATTAAATCCTAGGTCATTCCACTCAACCCATTCAAGATTTTCATCAACAACTCTTATTCGATAAGTTTCTCATTTCATTACTTTTTTTAGATTTGCTGAATGTATTAGGCAAAATAGGTTATTTAAGATGCATTATATAGTAGTTACATTCAAAATAGGTAGCTATAGTATAGACATGCATTCCCATTTGGTTGGAGTTTGGATCAATGGGGTTTATGCCATTTCTTCAACTCATAAGTTTATCTAGAGATGCATCTCTAGATTTTGTCTGAACTGGTTTATGAAGATTTATATCTAAATTTACCCTGACTGCATTTTGATGTGATTTTTTGGTTTTAGTAGAAGTACAATGGCTGAAAACAACCAGGACAGATTGAGGCTTTCTGTGTGTTCCAACGAGCGCCTGTACGGTTTAGGCTATCTAACTAGGATATTTTGGAGCTAGATAGGACTACACCAAGGACGTGTTTCTGGTTTATCAACGTATTATAGATATGGCGAGATCGAGCATAGAGATTATACTTTTTTAGAAAGGCACTGCCCAATCGTCCCTTGTTGAAGATATTATTTCCAAAGAACGAAATGCCTTGCTTGCAGTAAGGTGGAGGAGAAACCAGGAGGTTACACATACCCAATAGTTTATGTTTGTTTGTATTAATTTTTGTATTCTTGGAACAAATTTTGTATGGTCGATACATTTAGAATTTAAGTTAATGTATGTATAGTATGTTTGAATCTATTTCTGACACTCTTAAATGGTTTTATAATAAAAGTTGGCCTAAAATGACCTAAAATATAAGTTGGATTAAAAAAATATCAAAGTTAGGACAATGTTGTTGTCTAGAATGCATCGGGAGGATTTCAGAGATGCATCTATGAAATATCCTCTGTCATATGCAATAAACACACTTCCAATAGCTTAAAATGAATTCAGGGGGTTTTACATAAATGCATCTACGGATTTACCTCAAAAAATTTACGGATAAACATCTCCAGACCAAAATTTTCCAAATATGAAGTGTATGGTTGAATTGCAAGGGTTGTTGTGATTTTTGGTGCGCTCAGAGATGTATCTCTAGACACCAATAAGGGCATTTTTGGGTTTTCATAGGTATGAGGCACACCCTATGAGGTGTAAAATAGTCCATCAAATTCTAGATAAGTTCTAATATTATCTTAAAATTGTGATTCGACCTAACAGATTTCTACAAAATAGTTTGTATGGTGAAGATTGCACTCATAAACATGTTTTATTTGGGAATTACTTTTCCCAACTTAGGGGAATAACGTCTAGAAATTCATCTCTTAATGCACCCTTTTTACACACTTATCAGCATAAATTAGTGAGCCGCCCTTATTTTATCAAAATTTAATTCGAAGATGCATTTCCGTATCAACATTAGAGTGAGCCTGTAGATGCATCTCCGTAACAACCTTTAATTCAAGATTCAATGGGTTTTAGGAAGATGCATATCCAGAATATGCTATGTTAGGTCAAACCAGAAACAATTGCAGAATGTTGGAAAAACAAAAAAAAACATCAAAAATACTTAACACTACATAGAAATTCGTTAACATAAATTTTAAATTACATTTCATTATAAATGGGTAGTTTGGGACATTGCGACATCTTTAGAATATCTTTGGTCGGTCTTGCATCTGTCACATCCAATTCAATCAAACCCTTTGATGAGTAACAATAAAATGTACTCTACATAACCTTTAATTCTTCATCCGTCTTCATTTCAAGCTTGGTGGACCTTATCTTCCCTTCGTCTTCAATTGAGGGTGAATTATACTCTAGTTTGAGAACTCTTTGATTTTCTAGATATCGCAGGAGAGTCTCCCGTTTGGATTTCAGATCGATGAGAGTTATATCCTCAGAGATCCTTAATATAAGTGGGTAATTTACGCAATTGAAACACACAAATGATATATGGGGATGTGTATTCATTCTAGTTTGTTGTGTTTTTGTAAAGGACATGGGATGAGACACCTCATATTTATACAAGTTTTAGATCACTTTGGACCTTAAAAATAATATCCTTTCATCAGGGCATATTTTAGATATGCATATTCATACACACCCTATTTTTTACAAAATATGGATTTTTACGGAGATGCACAAGTGTAAAATCCTCTGTTTAGTTGTATTTTATAATTAAAATGAGGTGTGTCCAAATATGCATATCTGAATTCACCTCACATCACATTATTCATACATAACCAGTATATATGCTGGGCAAAAAATATGAAATAGAAAAAGTCTCTTAAAATTACCCCTAAATTCTATAACATTAAAGTAGAATAGACATTATGCATGTCTTAAATTGTGTCGAGATTACATTATTGATAATATTACATACAATAAATGAGTTATATTGTTAGATAAAAACTAAAATGTTTCAAAACATGTGTCATTATCTAAATCTATATCTATTGGCGGTTTCTTCTTTCACCTTCCTCATTTGATTCTTTTTCAATGCCGCTCAACTTGGTGAACTCTACCATCCTTTCCAGAAAGTGATCCAACCAAATTTCAACATCTTTTGTTAAATGCGTCGTCTTCTCTAATGATGTATTTGTTGTAGAACATCCTAGTTTCAAATAAACTTGAACAAAATGTTATGTTTTTGAAATTCACCCAATACACATGATTCTCCCAGATGGATTTTGAGGTGGTCTACTCTAAAATGGAAAAAAAATATATTTGAGAAACCATATCTTATTAGATTAATACACACCCTATCATAAGCACTTGTTATAAAATATCTCATTTCATGAAAGCACATACATTTTTCAAATGGTTTCAAACCAATAATACAAGGAACAAAAGTATTAGGAATTGCATCATAATTTTCTTTTTTCTTGTATAACGATGTGTATGATTTCCTATGTGTTGTACCCCAAAATTTTCCCTCCCATATTCTTCAAGATTTGGCAAGATCAAGCTTCAAATCTCTCAAGGGTTGCACAGTTCAAACACCCTCCTAACACAATCAAAATTAGGGTTTTGGTTCTTGCAAAGAAATTGAGGTTTTCAAGGGTCCAATCAAGTCCCATATGCCTATATACATTGTCAAACACCCATATGTCAAGTTTCAAGACTCACAGCATCAAGTTGCACAGTCAAAAAACCTAATTGCTCCACAGTCAACTGTAGGGGCAAAATGGTCATTTGGCAGTCAAAAGTCAAATTTTTTGGTCAACATCTTATTTTGAAGCCACAATATTCATTTTATCAAGTCTTGATCATGATTTCACAAGCATGGCTCAAAAAGTCTCAAGATGCAAAAGTTGCTATTTTTGGACAGTTGAAAAGTCAACTGCAACATGGCCAAGGCATAACTTTTTCATGGTTCATCATAAAAATCCCATCCAATGCTCATTTTGAAGGGTATGACATTTCCTACAACTCATCTTCACATTCCAAGTCCAAGAAATGCTCTCACAAAAAGTTATCAATTTCAACATTATAGGTCATTTTCAAAAGTCAACAAAAAGGCACTTTAAGTCAAAGACCATAACTTGAGATTGGTAAATCCAAATGATATGGGACCAAAGGCATTGGTTAGAGGACTTCAAGACCTTTCCAAAATGTCCAAGAACATGTTCATAGATTCAAAATTGAGCAAGATATGCATTGATGAAGTTGGGAAATTTTTGTGAACTTTCAAAAGTCAACTTTGCCTAAAACACTTCATTTTTGCTAATGGGCCTCAAGTTCCTTCTTGAATCTTTACCCAAGGCTTATGCACGACCCATTAAGATTAATTGGAATTATTTTCTTATTTTTATTAATTATTTGGATTTTTAATTGATTATTAATCTATTTAATTAATTTAATTATGGGAAAATATCAAAACATGGTTGTCAAATCTTTTCATGAAGCAAATACACTCCACAAATGCTGAAGATCTCATGTATCACTCAAGGGGACAAGATCTCCCAATTTGGAAAGGTTTATCATTCAAAAAGATTAGAAATTATATGATTGAAAATCAAAGATTGAAAACATTATTTCATGGACTTTTGGGCCAAGGTTTTAACCTAATTCTCTTCCAATACATATGCTGAAGCCAACCCTATTCCAAAAAACGTGAAAGATGCCATAAAACACCATATGCAAATTTGGAAAAATCAAGAATAAACTCAAAACTGAAATCAGTGTTCCAGGCGAGTGCAAAGCCTATTCTTGATTCAAATACCTTGCTTGAGTCTCCAGCAACAGTTTGCAATCAAAAACGAGCACTAAAGCCACAAGAATCGTCAGAAACGGTTCAACCCTGTGTACATATTTTTTTGAATTTCATATCATGATTCATGCGCATTTAATACATGTTGTTGAGTGTTTTGTATTCACAGGACTCACATGAAGCTTTTGACATGGTTTAATTGCATTAAAACTCACAGAATCACAATTCACCATGAAAGGATTTTAGGGTTTTCGAGCTTTTAAATTAGGGCTTTATTATTGAGGAAAAATCAGGCCTTGAGACACATACAGTTAAACTCAGAAGCTCCATACGAGTTGAATGAGACCCTCGCGCTCAATTTATGTGATGCCTGCTGCTAATCGCTATTATTGACACTTTTGGTTTGTGGGGGTTTAAAACCCCCGCTATCTTGTTTATGTTTACAGGTGAAACGAAGAAGGAGAAGGCGTGGCAACGTGTGACTGGGTGATTCAAACTCAGCGCGCGTTATTTTTGGTTTCATGTCATAATGTTTGTTTTTTATATAATATTCATCATCCATTATGTTTACAAATGCGCATCATAGTTCAGATGGTTGGAGACGTGGCTGGCAAACACTGGGACCTGGGTTCGATTCCCAAGTCCCCCATATAATTGTTAATTTTTGTTCTAACGTGTTCCAATGCAGCAATCATCCAATGTTCTATCATGTACGCCCAGCAATAGCTTGCCATGTGTCTCTCAGCATCAATCCAGTGGCCAAGAGATGGAGTTCATGGTGTGTTCCAGTCAACAAACATGCACATGATTCCTGAAAGTCAAACGTGGCTTGGTCTTCTTGGGCCAAAATTTCTCAATTTTACCTCCACTTTGGGCCATCACACCCCCTTTGGGTTGCCTTTTTTAATTTTATTTTATTTTCTTTTAAATTCTTTTAATTGTTTTAATTATTATTATTAATTCATCACAAATTAATTTTTCCTAATAAAAATCAGAAAATCAAAATTGTAAATATATTTTAATTATTTATTAATTTCATCATTAACTTTTTTTTGTAAATAAATGCTAACAATTAACTTAGTTTAATTTAGGTTTTAAATTTTAATCTTTTTCTTAGTAAATAAAAATTGTATAGAATTAGGTTTTGACTTCTTTTAATCATTTTCTTAATTAATTATTGTTATCATTATTAATTATTATTATTTTTGTACATATAAATGTAAATTAATTAATTAGCTTAAATTAGGTTAACTTTAACATTTTCATTAATAATTAAAATAAACTTAGAACTAGGGTTTTCTTTTGACTTTTAATTTATTTTATTATCATTAAATACAAAAAACACAAAAAATATCTTTCTTGTAAATAATTAAATAATTAAATTAGCATTAGGTTTAATTTTAATTCAATTTCAAGCAAAAGACAAAAAGCTCATAATTTCTCAAAAGGGTTCAAAACCCTAAAGGACGTTCAGTTTAATTTCTGTTTGCGCGTTATTTTTCTTATTCTGATTATTATGTAACTGCTTCCAAGGATGTAATAGTAATTAGGTTTATTGCTTTTTTAACTTTCCGCATCTTTATCAAAAACGGGTCTTTGTTTTTTGGCGATTGTGATACGGTGGGAGAACTGACTATGGTTTTGCGTTCGTTTTCGCAAATGTTTCGGTTGAGCAAGAGTCGCCACCGACTTTTTATTTTATCCTAAGGAAAGGTTTAAAAAGCACAGCAAAAACCTTTGAGATTTTTCTTGGGTTCGGGGAGTAGATTATAGAAAGGGAAGGTATTAGCACCCTTTCTATCCATGGTTATCCATGGGCTCTTAGGTACTTGCTTAGATCAACTTGCCTTGGTTTTCAATTGTTTGAAATGGTGCTTGGTGTGTGGTTTTGAAAATGTTTTGAAAAGATGCCTTGTATAGGCTACCCTTGTAACAATTCTTTACTCGAATGTTTTACAAAAGGTATTTTGTCTTTTGAAAAGATGTTTCATGGTTTTTTGAAAGTTTGTTTTGAAAGTGTTTGTGAAGTATGGTTTGAAATTAGGCAAGTGTTTTCTTTGCAAATTGACAAGTACTTAAAAGTTATCTACCCTAAAGTTTTCTCAAAGATTTTTGTTATGTTTTAAACCTTTTGACAATTTTGTTCCACCATTGCATTTGGTGGACAATCTTGCATTAGGAGGTGAAAGGGACGGGCGTGGGTCATCGTTTAGACCATAATTGCAATAGTGTTAAATGTCTTTGGGCAATTTTTCTTTGAAAGGGATTTGATCATTTTAGGCAACTTTTTGAAAGCGTCATCGAGGGACTTATGATCATTTGATTGTTTATTTTACCCAAAGAAACCTAACATGCAATATGGCCCAATTATTTGAAGGCAACAAAGTGGAATACCCTAGGGGTGCAAGTGTGAGATGTGTTGTCCATTTTCATGCTTGTTTATCTTGAAATTAGGTCAAACTATTTTGTTCGTTTTATTCGCATACAAACCCTAATTCTAGCATGGCATGTTTAGAAAGCATTAAAGTGCGAAATTTAAATTCCTACACTATTACAACACAATAATATGGGGAGGGGGGTACAAATGTTCAAATGGGGGGATATTTAGACAAGAAATTAAACCTAGCTATTACATCATTTTCTTTGAATATTTACAATACAAATAATTGCATAATTAAATGGAAATGAAATAAATATGCAAAATGTAAAAAAGAATTTTTATGTGTATGAAAAAAAAGTATTATTTATGTAAAATAAAAAGAGAAATAAAAAGGTATTATTTTTTGGAGTATTTTCATATTTTAGGGCAAAACCCTGATTTTAATCAAAAGGGTATTAATTACTTAATATATATAATATTTACTATTTACATACAAAAAATAAAATAAAAATGAAGTATATTTGTAAAAAATGTATTTTTTAGTATTAAATGTTAATAAAATAAAAATATGTATATTTTTGGTATTTTATCCTAAGTGTATTAATATATATATATATATATCCTTATTATTTACTAAATACATATTATATATATAAAAATAATAATAATTAATATTTATGAAAAAGTATGTTTTATATAAAAATATTTCAAGAAGATAAAACAAAATAAAAATAAAAATAAAATGTGTTTACATTATTTTCTCTATTTATTCTAAATCATATGTTATTTATTTATTTGTATACAAATATCAATATAATCCAATAAATGTCAAAAAAATATAAAAATGATGCAAAAATGTTTTTTTATGCTTTTAATATGATAAGAAAAAATAAATGGGTCAGAATGAAAAAGAAAAAATCAAAAAATCATAAAAATACACAAAATGGGCTTGGGGGGTATGAAAATGGAAATAGGGTGTGAAAAGAAAAGACCACACAGGCCCAGCCCATGTGGCTTCTTCTTCAACCTTCAGACAAAAAACTGTCCAAAACGCGCGCCTGTTTCTTCCAGTTCAAACATCCTGATTCTTTGATCTTTTGCACAAACTTTCAACACAAAAAATGTTAAGCATGAAACCACGATTCCAAATATATAAAGAACATCTCCTAACTCTCAGAAATGAGAGAGAATTTTAACAATCCCAAATCTTGACCTAAGTTTTCTGCCATTTTCAAACCTTAAATTCTCACAGCTCAAGCAAAAGAAATGAAAAGTAAAAGCATGTACAGGTTCAGTGCCATGAGTAGAACATTGCTTATTCACAAACTTAGAGCTAATGATGCCTAATAAGAGAGATAGAAGTTCACCAAAATACCTGTTCAGTTGAATTTCTATCTGGCAATGGGGGAGCTTTCAGTGCAAGATAATGGTTGGTATAGCTTCCTTGAGGTGTGGTGATGCTGTTCCAATATTTACTTTTCCTTGAGACACCTTGAATTGAGCTGTAGAACTTCAACTGTAAAATGAAAAAGTAAAAATGGTGGAACTTGTTAGAGGAATTACAGGTCGTGTTTCAAGTCATGGTTAGCTTGCATAGATGCTAGGGAATGTGTGTGAACTGGTTTGGGCAAGAAAGCTTGAGAGAAATGAGAGATGGCACTCAAACTGTAGGCCTGGCCCTGTTCTTGCAGTTTGAAGGTGATTCTGGGATTGGGAGTGTATGAGGGTTGTTAGGGTTGTGTACTAGCTTGGTTGGGATGTCTTGGATGTGTTTCACAAGTTTGCTTAAGTGTTTGTAAGCTGATATGAGAGTTGTTCTCCAAAATGCCAAGTTACTTACACTTTAAGCAACAAATGCCCAAGTTGTGTTCTAGGTCAGTAGAGGCCCCCTAATGTGCTGCATAATCTCTCCTTGATCAGAGTGTTTTGCTCATAATCTTGTGCCAATTAGATTTCATTTGTACTTGTGGATTTGCATCATGACATAAAGTGAAACTTTTGCAAAAATGGATATAATGCTTTATCTATAAATGGATTAATCTTCTAGGCAATGCTTGAACACACAAAACATGGCTTTGGCACAAAGGTTTGGCATTAAATTTATGAGTGTAATTGAGGTAAAAGGCCTGTAATCAAGTGGCATGCTGAGTTTTGAAAATGCATAGTGTTATGAACATGTAACTTGGCCTAATCAAAAGTGAGTTTTTGCTATATTGTGAAATTCGATTCTCCCTAACCATGAGGTTGTTTGAGAAGTTCTTGGACATTTTAGAAAGCTTAGAATGTTTACTACAATCCATCTTTGAAATGCAAATTGAAATTCCAAGTGGAAGTGTATGGAAAATGGCCTTGAAGTTGGGTAGAAAACCTTGTCAAAATAGGTTAAAATTTCACTAAGTTAAGAATGGTTTAGTGCCCTTATTCAAAAATTTATAACTTGAGATACAAGCCTCATTTGGGAAAACTTTGTGAATCAAAGTTGTAGATTATGCAACAAGCTACAACTTTCATGTTTTGACTTTTGTTTGAATCCAAATGGATCTTTGTGATAAAGTGGGGCAAAGTTGGGAAAAAATTAGGGTTTTTCATAACTTAGAAAAATTCTATGTTATGAAAAATTCTAATTTCTAACCCTAATTTGCATTTTGTGATTTCTTGATGAACAAGTTTCATGATTTGGCATGTTTTGATGAAAAATGAATCTTGACTCTTGATTTTGACCAAAAAGTCAAAGTTTGACTTTTCAGTATACAGTCAAATTTGATCAATTGACTGGGAAATTCAACTGTCAATCTTGTGTACTTGGGATCTTTTGAGTTTGTTGAGCATGTCAAGATAATTACATTGGGTCCTTGAGTCCATATGTGAGCTTGGTTTGCCATTGGCTAGGTCAAACAGTCAAAAATTGCCTTTGTGCAGTCAAAACCCTACAAATGACCATTTTGCCCTTTTGGTGATCTGATCAAATTTCTTATGGAATTGTGATCCAAACTTGGTCAAATGGTTCATATGAGTTCATAATGTTGATGTGGGTCAATTTTCATGAGGTTTGACTGTCAATTGGCCACAATTGACTTTTTTCCCAATACAGTTGATTTATAGGTCAACTGTCCAATTGACTGGGCAAAACTTGGAATCAAAACTTGAAACTTGATGAGAATAAACTTGGGAGTCCAATATGAAGCATGAAAGTCATCTTAGGAATTTTAGGTCAAAACATCTTTGTGCAAACACAAACCCTAATTTGGGTCAACAGTGCAAGGAAAAGTCTTGAGCAGATGAAACCCTAACTGGATCTTGAGCTTCAAGGGCTTTGTGACGAGGAATCAGTGAGAAATGGGAGGGCAAATTTTGGGGTACAACAGCGATGTATAGACCCGCGCCTTGTAATAGCGTAGCTTTTACCTTTCTGTATTTTATTTTCTGCACTCCTAACTGCTAAATTGCATGAAAGAATGTATGATAATTAAAAACAACTCGTAGCTCACAATTACATGATCCAAGATAAATGTTAACCTGAAAACAACACACAATGCACATGCCACTTCTAGGGTACGCCTCACTTGTTGCCTCGAAAGTGGTCGTCAAGTATAGGGTGTTTTAGCGGTCGCCCTTATGTCTAAGATCCAGTTGCCTCGAAACGGTTGCCTCAGATTAAAAAGGATCTAGGACATTAGGGTTACTTCTAAGGTGTCCTACTATTGCTTCGGTGACCATACTGTCCCTCAATCGAATTGACCCGAACACCTCCAACGGTGGTGCTACCTACCTCTCAATAGTGGGATGGAACTACCTTAAGGACTCTTACACAGCCTAATTCCTTAGGGTAGGTGGATGACTCATGGGTACTTGCTCTCTTCAAAAAACAAACCAAACATCTTTTCACACTGACACTTTCAAAAGTTTTCAAAACAATTTTTTTCAAACACTCTTGAGGACAGATACAAGAGTCATTTAGAAATCTTTCAAAACGAAACTTTTTCAAACCCACTCACATTTGAAAAGCAAACACCTTTTGAAAACATAAGAGCAAGTACCTAAGAGCCCGTGGATAACCACGGATAGAAAGGGTGCTAACACCTTCCCTTTCTATAAATCTACCTCCCGAACCGAGAGACATTCTCAATAAGGAATTTTGCTGTGCTTTTGTCCTTTCCATGTTGGAGAACATAAAAGACGGTGACGACTCTTGCTTACCGCGACATACGCGATCCAGCTTTAAACAGTCAGTTCTATTTCCACCGATCTCACTATGCATCGTCAACTCTTGTATAAGATGATCACATACAAATTGACAATCCTCCTTTTCTTTACTCTGCGAACCTGAAACAACTCAAAAACCATAGTTATCGTCACCTTTAACACCTAAAATCCGTTTAATGTATTTGTGCATAAAAGGTGACATCTCATCAATATGGATGATTTTTGGTAAAAGTGGTGAAGGGATGCTTAGAGAATCTAGAAAATGTGAGTCAACATGTTTAAAGTATGAAGGAGAACGCCTCGTAGAGTTTTCACTAGGTGTCTGTTCGACCTTTTTAAGGGCACCCTTTGTTTTAACTGGCTCCAACGATGGTTTAAAATACATTATTTATAGATGGAGAATCTTCCTCAACTTCTCTTTGATGTGCAATTTTATGATGCCGTCAGCTTTAAAAAACCTCTCTTGGATTATTTCCCATTTGGTCATATTAGTTATACTTGATTCATAAACCTTCACTATACCATTGTCATCAAACGGAACCTCTTCTAGTGAGTGTAAACTTCATCCATACATATTGGTTTGTCAAACTTCATTTTCTTTGAAATTAAACAATCACATGGAAGACCGTATGTCTTCCTAAGTGTACAACCATACTTTGAGATATCTGAACCTATTTTATATGCTCGCTTGACATCGTGAAAAATAAAATTCAATCCCGACCAAGATATGTTGCCAACCAACTGTAAATAAAAGATGTTGTCTTTGAATCAGTGTTCTAACACAGTAATTCTCCAATCAAAAGATGTTTGTATATCATTGTGTTGGTTTTTCGATTCTTTGGTTTACAACGTCCCAATCTCGACAAAAATCACCTTTACTATTTCCCAACATGTTTTTCAGTGTTGCATATGCAGATTTAATTCTATTAGTTGTTTTATTGGCAAAGTGTCTTGCCTAATTGATCCAGGAACAAACAATTTTCTCCTTCACTTGGTCCAAAATAGTTCTCTCAACATATTTCAGAAAATTTGGATATCTTACACAAACGCTCATGAATTGTATTACAAATTCGACACCCATTATATTTTCCAACATCACACCAGGTTTGACCATTTTTCCATCTTCACCCTTGATTTGTTTGATTCCTACCGCATATTTTAGTCTACTTCTCATATTTTTGGTAATGTGATACTTAAAAATTAATGCATACAATGTAGGAAACAACTTTGCAACAGAATTCATCAGTGAGGTGTCATGATCGGTGACAATTACATTTGACATGTTTTCTTAGTCCTTCAACATAATCTTGCACATTTCCAAAGCCCATGTAACATTGTCCTTTTTTCAAATTCCAAAAATGAAAAATCGACTAAAAAAGTCATTTCTGTTGAAGTAACATCAACAATTTCCAAGAGTGGAAGCCTATACTTGTTTGTTTTGTATGTTGAATCAATTATGAGTATATTGGGAAATATGTTGAACAATTTGATGGGATCGTTATGAGTCCAAAATATATCTCTAACACTTATTTTATCCTTATAAACTATGTACCTAGAAACATAATCTTCTAAAAGCTTCAACAGTTGTTGCATTTCAGATCTTGGACCTCTTACCGCCTTGTTGTTTCGAGAACACACATTGTATAATTGTTTGATATTTGAAATATTTCGAGGTCTTTTCTGTTTCAAAGTTGCAAGTACGTTTTTTGGGGCCACCATGTTTAATGTCATGTCCAAAACAAGTTCCTTCTCCTCTGAAATAAGACAACATATAATTGGAGGACCGACTAGCTTGTCACTTAAGTCATGATTATATATACCATAAACTAAATTAAATTTTTATGTATCATTTGTCTACGATATCTGCGCAATTTAAATGAATACTCATATTTTCTCGATCTGGTGTCATCACAATTCAAATTCCCAATGGGTGGTTGGTACGTGCCAATTCTTTTGCATCTCATTGTTACAAATGTTTGTCTTTTATCAGAACCATTGTCTGACCTTTCGAGTACAACACTAAACCCTAATTTTCCAGCCTCCATGCAGACCCATTGTAGCATGTGTTGACGAAAAATAAACTCTTGCTTATTTGTAAATTATTCACAAACATCTACCTTGACAACAAAAGGTCTAGCACCCAGTTTAACATCATTCGATTTAACATCATCCTTCATTTTATCTGGTTTAACATCATCCTTCACTTCGTCTGATTTAATATTTATCCTCACACTAACTTTGGGAAACATATTTGGGTGCACCATATCTGATATCAACCATAACAGAAAAATAGATTAAAAACTCAAATTATTAGGAAAATTCAAAAATGGATCTCCGAAACAAATGAAACTTAGTCTGGAGATGCATATTCAGACTCAACATTCTTTTTTCAACTCAAAAAACGTGATTAATGCAAGGAATGAGGGATGGGATGGATGAACTTTACCTTAAATTTCAGATTCTATTGGTCCCTTTGATGTGATAAAATAGAATAATGATATTTTGGTGTTGAAAAGTTGATTGAGAATAAAATATATTTTTTAAGGGTTTTGAGAGCGAAATTGAGTTTGATAATGAGGAAGAACATGAAATATGGTGTTTTATTCATTTTTCCGCTTAACATTTTCAAATATGCATCTTCGAAAAAATCACTGAGTGGTTAAATAAACCAGCTCACCGAATAAAAATACCATAAATGAGTATATGAGGGTTTACAGAAATGCATTCCAAATAATACACGGAGATACAACTTTGGACTAGATTTTGACAAAAATCGAATGTGTGTCTGAATATCTAGAATTGTTGTGATTTTAGGTGCGTCCGAAATACATCTCTAAACAAAGTAAAGATATTTTAAAGTTTGAACTCATAAAATGGGATGAATATTCCTCTTTTATTTTCAATCCGTATTTTATTTTTGATCGTACCTGACCAGAATGGACCGTCATAGCTTACGTCGAGCAGAACTTGAGAGTGAGGTGGGGGGGGGGGGGAGAGGGTACCTGCAAGACACTCTGATGCCAAAGTGAGATTCAGAATGAGAAAGCAAGTAAGAGAGTGAGAAATATTCAATACCTGGCCCTCTCGAAAGAGAGGGTATTTATAGCCCCCATCGTTGGGCCAAGGTCTCCTCATTGGGATGGTCAAACAGGCCCAAAGTGGAGACTGCCAGGTCTTATGTGAGTAGTGGGGACCAGCACATGGTCCCCCACCTGGATGACTTCCTATGAAAGATCAGGAGGATATAGATGCGGTCTTTCTGGGGCCACGAAGACTCTGTGATATTCAGAGACGTTCATAGTTAGCTCTACAAGGAGGATGCTCGTGAGGTGCTTCTGCTCGTCGTGGATGCTCCCCGCCAGACGCGAGGTCGTGTGAGGGGATAAGTCTTAGTCACGAAGAGGATCAGAAGATGACCTCGAGGTCCTCCTGACCGGCGATGATCTTCCTAAGGCTAATTGGGTTTATCCCCATGTGATGAGGTTGCCTCCTTGCGAGGAGTGGAAGTTACTGCCTGACACAGTCAAGGGCAGAACTGGCCAGTATGCCTTGACCGACATGATTGGGTTGGGCCTCACATGGAGTTGGGCCAAGGGCAGGCCTAGTCAAGACAGGAGCCCCCCAAGTCGTTGCTCCCGATGAAGGATTTATGACTTAAGTCCAGCCTTTTCTTTTATGAGGTGTGTTACTCGATGAGGATCTTTGATTATGTTGATGGAGAAAGTCATTGATATATGGGTTTACTCAAGCAGCGTTCAAAATGGACTCGAGATAGGATCATTCTAGTCACGGGGAGGAGAAAGCCTGCGGGGTGTAGGCATGTGGTGTGACCTTTGGGATTATAATGATGGCCTAGGGAGTAGGGGTCAACATTAGATGAGGGCGTAGGTGTCTAGGAGAAAGGGGGTTGTTGAGCTGTCTGACGTGATGTTTCGCATTCCACGTCAGCTCTATATATAGCTCCCCAAGGCCCATTATTCACATTTATATTCTCGCTCTCTTCACTCTCTCTATTTCCAACACCGTGCCATTTTCTTCAACCGCTAACACCGCCGCAGAATCCTCCGCGTGTTCTTCGTCTACCCTCGTTATTCCTCATCCATTCTTGTCCAAGTAAGTATTTTTCGTGATACTCTTGTTTAGATTGGATTTGATGATGTTTAAGTTGTAGAATTTCACATCTGGGGGGTTTTGCTCGGGGTATACATGCGTACTTTTTGTGTTTGAGTCTGTGTTATTCATCTTTTCACCGATATTTAGGTGAATTTACCCCGTGGTCTCCATACTCCCCCACAAAATTCATGAATTTTGCACAAGAAATTGATGCAATCCCCGAAGAATTCATGATTTTGACCAGCAAATTTATATTTTGCTCGCCTTATTCATCATGTGCCCGGGGTGTTCATGAAAACAAGTGTTTGTCTTTATAACCGATGTGTGGTATTATAAGAATGGCATGATTTTCATGCCTTGATCGAGGGTCGTGTACTTCCCCTTTCTGCCCGAGTAAGTGTCCACTTGGTCTGGGTGCCACATAACCTTTTCACCTACATCATGGGGGGATGGATTGGATTTGCTGTCGAATTCACCAATTTCCTCTGCTTTACAGGTAAAATGGCTGACACTCTCGAATCTTCCATGCACATGGACGTCAAAGAGACCAACATAGCCGAGGAGGGTGTCAACTTGGTTGACACAGTTGATGATCCGACATTAGCTTGGGTTGGGGCAGAGCCTCGTGGAATAACCTCGATATACAGTTATAGTAGGAGGCAGGCTTACACTATCGTCGAGTATGGAGGCGATCAAGAAGGTTTCCAAAGGAACTTCAAGATTTTGCGACCGACGCCCACCACTCGTGTATGCCCGGAGTTCAAGGAAGACCGCTTCCCCATGTACAAGGTCGTATTCAAAGAGTTGGGGCTTCTCCTTCCCTTCAACAATCCAGGTGGGGGTGTTCAATCACTTGAACCTAGCACCCTCTCAGCTTCACCCCCAACGTCATTGCCTTCATTTGGGCATTTGAGATTACTTGTCGGTTCTTGAGGATCGGGGCGACCATTCCCTTGTTCTTCAGGGTTTTTCATCGACAATGGCAGTCCCAAGGTGGGAAACCCAGTTGGGTCTCTCTCAAACAGTCGAAGTGGCTGTTTAGGATGTACATGGACTCTGTCTGCAACTTCAAAGACAAATGGTATGTCGTGCAACCTTCTACTCAGGAAGCCGTGGGCACCGTGTTCGACCCAGCCTCCATTGTGGATGAAAATGGTGAACTGTGTTATGCTGCGGAGGGTAACCCGGAGGTTGGGCAAGTCTCAAAGTTTCCCATCCATTGGTATTCGGGCCACTACGATCATGGTCCCGGGCATTACCATACTCCTGCCAGCGGCATGAGCATTGAGGACGAAGAGGCTTATGGCGTCCTTAATCAGTTCTTCGATGGGTTCTTCCCCGCCAGGTGGGTCACGAGAGAAAGACATGACATCTTTGCTGAAGATGGTGAGTTGACGTTCAAGGCGCGCCCGATCAACACCAAGGCGCTCGTCGAGTGTCGTTCTTACGGGAAAGACGTGAATCTCTTAGGTTTCTGCTCGCTTGATTTTACTATATTTTTATTTCTTGACTTGACTTCTTTTGTTTTCTCGACGAGGCTGAACCGAGGATACTGTTTTTGTTTTTGCAGGTAATATGGCGGAGCTCCGTGAGATATTGTTGAAACTGACCCAAGAGAAAAAGAGCCATAAGAGGTTGGTGAAGTCGCACCAGGTTACACGCATGGGTTCAGTTTCCAAATCAGTCAAGGAGGGATCAAGTGGGTCGTCGGGCACCCGCGATGCTGAGCAGTATGCTACTGGGTTGAGCAAGAAAAGGAGTCACCCAGAAGGTGGGCTCACTGATGTGACTGAGGTAGGGGTGACTGCCCTATCCTTCAACCTACCGCCCTACTTCGTGGAGAAGGATTTCTTTGAGGGCTTTCCTCTAACCGTGTCCGACAATGAGTCCAACATTATCAGGAGACTCGATGAAGAGGGTAGAAGGAAGCATCTACCTTCCAGTATGGTCAGGCTGATGAAGGTGGCGGAAATGGCCATGGTACTTGCGGGTGAAGGGGCTGGTTCTTCTGGTCGGGTCAAAGAACTAGAGTTGGAGAAAGCGACTCTTCAGGAAAAGACACAAAAATTGATGACCGCCCTCGAACAAAGCAAGGAGATGTTTCAGGAGCAGGACGATACGCTTGCGGGGGAGAAAGAAAGAGCTGAAAAATCCCTCGAGGAAAAGGATTGTCTCCTGCTCGACAAAGAACTATGGGAGAGAAAAAGGGAACGTATGGAGAGGGAAGTTGCTGACCTGAAGGTTGCCATGATGCCCGTGGAAGGAAAACCTGAGGGGGTAACTGGTTTGCGCACTCGCACCGATTTCGTTGCTCGGATTCAAATCCTTGAGTCAGACTGCATCGATGCTTTGGCCGACGGCTTCAAGGCTGCCGTGACCCAGCTGTCTGTGTTGAAACCGAGGCTCAACACCGAAGGAACTGGGGTTCTGTCCCAGGTGATTGACGGTCGGGTGGTTCCTCATCCTGACTCTCCCGAGGTCGAAGTGGGCACTCCGAGGAGTGATTAGAATTTTTTAGGTAACTTATCTATTTGCAGTTGGGTCTGCGTGCCCGTGATTTTTTGTAACATTCAGATATCGTCGGCTCTAGCGGTCGATATTTATAAATGCTTTACTTTGCTTCAATACCTTTATGTTTTTTCTTATGCTTGCCTATTTTTTTCTCGTCGTTGTTTTTGACTTATTTATTCCATGAATATTTGTAAGTTCCATGTGTGGAGATTTATGCTCGACCTTTGTTGTGGTCGATGCAAGTTCGTTTTTTCCATGTGCGGAGATGTATGCTCGACTCTTATATTGTTCGGCACATGTTGGGATGTCTCGAGGAGGCGGAGTAGGGATCTGTGAAATAACTGTAAGATCGCAGTCGGGATCTTAAACCTGTGGCGTGAACTTCCCATTGCGAGCTGGGTGTTCTGCCATGTTGGGTACTTCGACAGCAAAGCTCGATTGAGGTGTCCTTATCGGGCTAAGATCTTGCTCGTGAAATGAACAAATCTCACCTTTTGCTGATGTTTAGAGGACATGTCCGTACCTAGACATGCCTACATGGTCGAGCGTGTTCCCTCATTGATTAGAGAGGATTGGTCGACTATTATTGCCCTTAGCGAGTGAAGGACTTAGCTATAGTATTGTTTTAGCTTCGCAGTATTCCAGGGCCGAGGTAGTGGTTCTCCATTTAATTGTTCGAGGTAATATGCTCCGGTGCCCGTAGCTCCTTGATCGGGACTTTATGAGTCTGTCGGGATACTAACTGCAAGTATACAGTTTAGTCGTTCTAGTTTTAAATGATTATCGAACCCACAGAGACTGAGGATCAATCACATACGATCTAATGCTACAGTTGTTTAACTAAGCGATGAATATTTGATTTTAGGGGGGGAACGGTTTAATTAAAAATAATAGTAATAGTTATACCAGTATGTGATAGTCGGACTTCAGGAATTCGGTGAATCGTTTGGCCTATAAAGTATTTCGGTAAAAACTAATTGTTTAAAAACCTGAGACATACACTCTCGTGTTCATGAAATAAGTTATGCTACTAAACCTAGTGGATGCACTTTAAATTTAATAACACTTTTTGAAAACAAATTGAGTTTAATTAATTTATTAAAACACTCTCGTGTATTTAAAAATTAATGTTTCGTTACCACTATCTGGGTTGAACCCCAGCTCTCGCATGCAGGTTCTTGCCTTAATTAATTTCCCACTCTCGTGGCAAAATCGTGTTAATTAACCTCTCACTCTCGTGACAATGGTAGTTAAATTAATCTTGGAAATTGGAAACCAGAAATTGTTTTATAAATAAATATTTTTGGCCAAGGTATCACTGAATTCTTTCGGTTCTTAAGAGTCACATACCGGTACGAATAATTTAGCCGGACATAATAGATTTAACAATAATGCAATTCAAAATATAATTCATAAAAATAATTGGCATAATACAAAAATGAATAAATATTAATTGCAATAAAAACCTGGAATTAACGTTGCTATGGTAATCTTGAAATGTTACAATATTCCTTGCAGCTTGATTGAAGTAAACAAATTGTGTTAATTCTTGAATGAAGAATTAACACCTAAAACTAAAGCTTGAAATAATACTGGAAGTAGGAATTACAGTATGTGGAAAAATGCTCTAAAACAAGGAAATAAAATAATTGCAAAAGTAATAAATTTGTTCTGGGAAAATTCCTTCGACCCTTGCAGCCTTGCACTATCACACATATATATAGGAGAGAAAATAGCAGTTGAAAATATCTTGAGAGGAGGCTTGAGTGGAGGAAAAATAGGGAGCATGGTTACTGAGTGGAGGGAAAATAGGAGAACAAGTCTGCCCTCACGTTGCCCACGTCTCCACCAATTCACAACGTTCATCTTCACGCACGTGACGGTCGTCACAGGTGGGTGACGGTTGTAACGTGCTAAAATAGCGCATTACGCTCGTCAGTGATGTGTGACGGGCGTTATTTCAAGTTGGGGGTCGTTATGCCCGTCACAAGGGTGTGACGACCGTCACTGCTCCAAAATCTCCAAACTTTGCAGTTTTAGTTCTTTTTCTCTTTGTTTATTGTCTAGCCTCCTTCATGTAGTCCTTTTCCATTGGTTTGAGTCGACAAATGTTATACCTGTAAAAAGACAAATAAACTTTGAATAATCGGGAGTTAGACGACTTAATGTATTAAAAAATCGGTAAAAAGCATAGTAATTATATGATACATTTTCTCGTTATCAAATTCCCCCATACTTAAACCTTTGCTTGTCCTCAAGCAAATAGTCATTCGAAAGGCCGAACAAGTTTGGTCAAGCGCATACGCATGACATACCTTGGATTTTTAAAGTAATTTCGGGAAATCCTCGTCGGTTCGGCCAATACTTGAGTGAAACACTAAAGATACGCTAATGCCACAAGCAATAAGCTTAGTCGTAGGCTTCCATTTCAAATGAGCTATCCAACACTTCCGTTATAATTTTGCCCAGAGTTCCTCGTATCTATTTCACCCGGTTTTGTTCTGGCGCAATCACATTAAGCCCTTTGTCTTAGCACACACGTAGTGGAGTAACCAGTTAGTGACTTTGATCCTTTTAGCACGGGGTCTGGTACATGAATGTGGCAACCCTACATATGTTATCCAAGTTGGAGGTTGTGGGGGATCGAGCCATAACGCGCCCTACCGAGTTCAGAACCAGATACCTCTGAACCAACCTACACTGGATTCCTTCGTTATTTTCTCAACTCTTATATGTGACCGTATATTTTGGTGCACAAAATTTCTTTTCTTTTAGCAGCGAAATAGGAAGGATATTTTAATGATAGGTATCAAACACTTATATTCATCGATTCTCCACGTGGTTTGTGTCAAGACGGTGTTGACTGCTAGTATAAACTACTAGGGGTTACTGTAGAACTAAAAACTCTAGATGTCAGTATAATGGTTATTGAAACGGATCGCATAAGTAGGAAGTCTACGGTGTCATAACCGTATCAATCTTGTTATTTCATTTTCGGCTTCCCTAACTGGGGGTTTCGATAAAATAGGTATGTCGGGCTAAGATAAAAATTTTGGTATGGCTGAATAAAGTGAAGAATTTAAATCGAGATATATCATAAAAATTACTAGTTTATAAAGTAAGGAAAGGTACCGCTCCCACACTAAATCCAACATTGTCCTCAATGTTGCGGTGTATAGGCGGGGAAGTACAATTACAAAAACAAACGGAAAGGAAATGAAACAGAAAAAAATAATAAACTACATAAAAATAAAGAAAAACTACTGGTGACCACGTCCTCTACTCCTGGTGCGAGAGCGTCTGGTAGGAGTGGCTTATGTGTCAGTGTCTTGGAAACCAAGGGTGCTGACGTCCAGCCTTAGGGCGTTAAGCTCTGACAGGGCCTCATCTAACCTCTCATTCATGTTGCGCTGCCCAGTCAAGATTTGAGCGTTTTGAGCGCACAGAGACTCAAATTGCTTGTGTTGCCTTCTTTCAAGTGTTGCGCTTATTTGGTTTTGCATATGGATGGCGCGGAGGATGTCTTCAAGATTAATAGGAGGAGGTGCAGATGATGATCCTGGAATGTCGTGGACGGGAAGAGCACTATCCAGCTCTTCTTACATTTCGTCTGCGGGGGCTGCAGGTTGGTCTTCATGAGTAGGTGCACGCTATGCGGGAGTTGCAGGATTGAATAACCAGTTTGCTCGGTTTCTTGGATCGATTCGGTCCCTGTAAGGCAAAATGATGTTCTGATAAACAGTGTTCCTGATCACAGGGTGGAATCTGCCATCCTCCCGCTCGTAAATGAGATGTGCGGCTTTGCAGTGATCCAAAGTCAGCAAATCCGGTGCCATAGAAGGCAAAGTCGCGAGAACAGTACCGTAGTTCAGACCTATAGCAAGTGAAGTGACCAGCCCTCCGAAATAAAATGGTTTTCCGCCTCTAGCACAAATAGAGTGGATGTGAGCGAGTAAGAACGGGGCGACGTTGATCTTTTGCCCTGTGAACGCGCAATACATAAAGAAGAGCTCCTTAGAGTTGAGCTTGTGGTTGTTGTCACGGGCGAAGATTGTGTTGCTGAGGATGCGGTGGAAATAGCGGATGGCCGGATTATGAATGTGGGTGACATTTAGGTGGTTGTAGGATCCAACACGGATATTCGTCAAATTGTGCCATAAGTTGAAGGCTTCCTCACCAAAATTATTCGGCACCCGGAGATGAACACCTTCGTCCGAACAAAAGCCTAAAAGTCGCGCGATGTCGGATTGAGGCAACTCGTGCTCAACGCCAAACATGCGGAATTTGGTCAGGCCTGACAGTTGGTTCGTGGCACCTGGCGGAGTGATGTAAACAAAGGAACTCAAAAACTCAAGAGTAAGAGTTTCATAAATCGGTCTTGGTTCGCGGCACAAGTTCCACAAATCCACACTTTGCAACAATTGGCGGACACTGTCAAGTAGTCCCAAACTCCTCAGGCAGTCGATATCAACGTACCGTGTAGGTTGGAGACCTCGGCGTTGAAATTTCTGAAATTTTGCCCGTTGGTTTTCTCCTTGTTCGCCGGTTCTGAAAGTGAGGGCGGGAGCTTGTGGGTTGTTGGCCATGGTGTAGGTAGAATTTGATTGCAAAAGGTTTGGAATATGAAATTGGGGTAGTGGGTGGATAGTATTTTAGTGTTGGAAGTTTAGAAGTTTGAAGAAAAATGGAGTGGAGTGGGTAGTTTTCATGTGATTTTGCAACAATGGAGGAAGGGGGTTAAGAAGGGAATGGTTGGAACGGTTCTGTAATAGCCGTTCTGATATGTTGTGCGCGTGACGGTCGTCACGAGGGTGTGACGGTCGTCACAAGGAAAAAATGCGTATTACGCTCGTCACGAGGGTGTGACGGTCGTAACGCGTTCAATGTCATTAATGAGAAGACCGTTACAAGATCGTTGGGGATGTTTATATATTTTTATATTATATTATTTTCTTAATAATAAAGTTTGAAATATTTTAAGTTTGAAATATTCTAATTAATTAAAGTTTTGAATATTACAGTTCTGTAATATTATTTACCAGCACATAATGAAATAATAATATTTGCGGGAAATATAAACAGTAAATTAAAAGAAATAAACAGTATGCTGAAAATAAAAAGGAATGAAGAATAAAATAAAATAAACTTGGTACTTGATAAATAATTGAATTAATCCATAAAAATTGTTTCGAAATAACTAAAAATAAAAATGATAAAATGTTAAAATGACTAGAATAAAATGCTAAAATAGCTAGAATCCCTCCCACACTAAAACTAAATAGTGTCCCCACTGTATGTACAAATGCGAGAGAAAAGAATAAGATAACAACGACAACTCTAGCCACGGGGAGTCGGGAACATATGCTGGTGCATGAAATCCAGCTGATCGGTCACCAAATCCATGAAAGCGATGAAATCCACCCGGAGAGATGTAAGCTCGCCCCGCATTTCAGTAATTTCTTCATGCAAAGAGTGCAGGGTAACAGTAGGTGAAGGCGGTGGTGGAATCTTTAGAGCCTGGGTGGCGGTCTCAGTAGAAGTTGCCTGCTGTTCCCATGGATCGGGAAACTCATGGTATCCCGGTGGTGGGGAAGGGTCTTCATCAGCATTAGAAGTGTTGGGTACTTCGTAAATGTCAACAATAGAAGGAGACAAAGGCGGTGTAGCAGGATGGTGGAGGTCAAAAAGCCAGTTAGCTCTATTATGCACACTAGTGATAGGGTTCGGGAGCTTAAACTGGTGGACAATCTCATGATTAATTAACAGCTCAAATTGATCTGGCCCAAGGTTCCTGATAAAGCTAGTGTTAAAGCAGAATTCAATGTTCATCGTCTTTATTCCATAATGCGGGGCTGATCCTAGAATAGGCCTGCGGAGTCCAATTGCATTTGATAGCATAGTGACTAAACCACCCAACAGGATTGGTGCATTTGGAGTCTGGATGATACGCTCCATGTTAGCTGGCATATAAGCGGCACCGTTTACCGGACGACTCTGGGATGCACAATACATAATGAAGAGCTCATCGCGGGACACAGATGTAACATTCTGTTGTTTACCAAAAAGGGTATGGGCGATGATCTTGTGAAAGTACCTGATGGTCAGGTTATGGATGCACTCAGAATACAGATCAGACGACTCTGGATGGTTATTGCCAGCGATGCTTCCCCAGAAAAAATCAAGATCAGAATCAAGCAAGAGGTCCTCCTGGGTCATAGTGATAACATCAGGTCCAAAAGGGAACCCTAGCAGGTGGCTAAACTCCCTGAGGTTATAAGTGTAGTCCATGTCAAACATCCTGAAAGTGATCAACCCACGGTTGAATCCTATCCCGTGATTTGGAATGAAGCTCAGGGTGCTCAGGAACTCAAGGGTCAGCTTCTTGTAAGTACAGTACCGTCTTCGGATAAGAGCAGTGTCCCAGCCAATCTGATGTAGCAAGTACATGACACTCTCACGAATGCCAAGAGTGGTCATAGCATGGTCATCAGTGTAGATTGTATGGCACATTTCTTGCTCAGCCAGATCCTCAAAGCGTCTTCTTTGGTGTCTGCTTCTCAAGGTGACATTCATGAAGTTTACACGTGCCATAGAGCTAAATATAAAAGCAAAAGAATTACCACCCTGAAAATATTTAATAAATGTTTGAAAAAAAACTAAGTTAGTATTTTCAGGTTAAGAATTTGCCGAAGTTAAATAAAAAAGAAAAAGAAAGTTTAAATGGAAAACAAAAATAGAAGAAAACAGAAAGGAGTAAAAGATGCAATCATGAAAATTTTAAAGATTAGGAAAAAGAAAAGAAAAATAAAAACATGTTAAAACAGTAAAAATAATTAAAATAAAACATGGGTTGCCTCCCACGAAGCGCCCTTTATTTTATGTCGACGGCTCGACAGATAATACCTATTCAGTTAGGTATCGGGGTAGGTGGCTCACTTAACTGAAGATAAGCCGAATAGTTGATATTTCCGACGTTAAAGTAGTGCTTTAGGCGCTGGCCATTGACTATGAATGGTTCGATAGAATTTCCTTTAATTTCTATCACACCACTTGGGAAAACTTTATTAATTTCGAATGGTCCGGACCATCTGGAACATAATTTTCCCGGGAAAAGTTTCAGTCTAGAATTGAATAGGAGTACGATGTCTCCTTCCTTAAATTATTTCCGCGAGATACGCTTATCGTGCCATTTTTTTGTTCTTTCCTTATAGATTCTAGCATTTTCATAAGCGTCTAAACGTAATTCTTCTAATTCATGGATATCTAATACTCGTTTCTCTCCAGCAATCTTGTAATTTAAGTTAAGGGTTTTTATGGCCCAATAAGCTTTATGTTTTAATTTTACTGGCAAATGACAAGATTTTCCATAAACTAATTTAAACGGTGTTGTTCCGATAGGGGTTTTAAAAGCTGTCTGATATGCCCAAGGAGCATCATTTAGCTTGGAGGACCAATCTTTCCTGGATGTGGCTACGGTTTTCTCAAGGATTTGTTTTATCTCCCTGTTTGACACTTCCACTTGTCCGCTCGTTTGAGGATGGTATGGTGTGGCTATGCGATGTTTAACGCCATATTTGGAAAGTAATTTTTCGAAAATTCTAGAGATAAAATGGGAACCACCATCACTGATTACTAGTCTTGGTACACCGAATCGTGGGAAGATAATGTGCTTGAATAGTTTAAGTACCACTCGTGTATCGTTTGTGGGTGCGGCGATGGCTTCAATCCATTTTGATACGTAGTCAACGGCTACCAAAATATACTTATTTCCAAAAGATGCGGGGAATGGTCCCATGAAATCAATTCCCCATACATCGAAAATTTCTACTTCAAGGATTCCTTTTTGCGGCATTTCGTTGCGTCTAGATATATTTCCTGTGCGTTGACATCTATCGCAGTTCATAATTGCTACGTGGACGTCTTTCCATAAGGTAGGCCAAAAGAAGCCAGCTTGAAGTATTTTTGCACAGGTTTTCGACGTACTAGCGTGTCCACCATAAGGGGCGGAATGGCAATGGGAAATGACGTCATCTATTTCATCGTTAGGAACGCTGCGACGGTAGATACCATCGGCGCCTATTTTAAAGAGCAATGGTTCATCCCAAAAGTAGTGTTTAAGATCATGGAAGAATTTCTTCCACTGTTGGTACGTTAAGTCAGGTGGTAAAACACCGACAACTAAATAGTTGACGAAATCAGCGTACCATGGTAATGTGGTGTTGGTACAAATGGCTTTTACTACCGCAGTTGTTAAAGGTTCATTGTGTTGATCTAAACTGTCGGTAGGAGCTATCTCTAGCTTATCAATAAGGCGTTCATAAGGGTAATCTTCGTTTATGGGAACACTCTCGGTTTGGATTCCATCTAATCTTGATAAATGGTCAGCTACCACGTTTTCAGTTCCTCTTTTGTCTTTTATTTCCAATTCAAACTCTTGTAGGAGTAGGATCCATCAGAGTAGTCGTGGTTTGACGTCTTTCTTACTTAGTAAGTATCGGATCGCGGCATGATCCGTGTAAATAATGATTTTGGCGCCTACTAAGTAGGAACGAAATTTATCCAATGCGAATACCACAACTAAGAGTTCCTTCTCCGTAGTGGCGTAATTCATTTGCGCGGGATCGAGTGTTCTGCTTGCATAGTAGATAGCGTGAAGCTTTTTATCTTTGCATTGTTCTAGGACTGCGCCTACAGCATAATCGCTCGCATCGCACATTATTTCAAATGGTAGGTTCCAATCGGGAGGTTGCATAATAGGTGTTGAGATTAAAGCTTCCTTGAGTGTCTCAAATGCGTTCAAGCATTTATCGTCGAAAATAAACTCAGCCTCTTTCATTAATAATTCAGTTAGTGGCTTGGTGATTTTAGAGAAATCTTTTATAAAACGTCGGTAAAAACCAGTGTGTCCTAGAAAACTTCTTATTTCTCTAACTGTTTTGGGTGGTTGAAGGTTTTTGATAATTTCGATTTTTGCTTTGTCGACTTCAATCCCTCTGTTTGATACAATGTGACCCAACACAATTCCTTGTCTTACCATGAAGTGACATTTTTCCCAGTTGAGCACTAGGTTGACATTGACACAACATTTCAGTACTAATTCAAGATTTGATAAACATCCGTCAAAACTTTCTCCACAGACAGAGAAATCGTCCATGAATACTTCCATAATTCCGTCTAAAAAGTCTGCGAAAATCGCCATCATGCATCGTTGGAAAGTTGTAGGTGCGTTACATAGTCCAAATGGCATTCTTCGATATGCAAAGGTACCATAGGGACATGTGAACGTGGTTTTCTCTTGATCGTCAGGATGAATGGGAATTTGGAAGAATCCTGAGTATCCGTCAAGATAGCAGAAATGGGAATGTTTGGCTAAGCGCTCGAGCATTTGATCAATGAATGGTAATGGGAAATGGTCCTTGCGCGTAGCTTTGTTTAGTTTTCTATAATCGATACACATTCTCCATCCTGTTTGGGTACGTTGTGCTACCAATTCGCCTTTTGTGTTCGTTATAACCGTAACGCCTCCTTTCTTAGAATTTTTTTTATTAATAACCAAGTATTAAAATAATATTTCGTAAATAACCGGGTTTCGGAAAAAATTACGCAAATAACCATGTTTGAGATGGCTCCACAAAGGAGGAGCCATCTCAATTGGCACATGCACCTCTTTTTTTAAGGGAGGCGCCATCTCACTTGGCGCCTAAGTGCTTAGGGCATGCCCTAAGCTAAGTGAGATGGCGCCTATGTACAAAATTAGGGCAAAATTTTTTTTTATTTATTTTCTTTCCTGCGCGTTGCCTATTAGACAGAGATCAACAAAATGGATTTTTTATTTAAAAAAAAATAATTACATTCAACTGTTTTACATTAAAAGAACAGTAAAAAAATGGATACAAAAAATACTGGGAAAAAAAAAGATACATCAGTGATCCCCAGGAACCCGGTAATGACCCCCAGTTCCGCATCCCCGTCCTCGCCTTTCTCTTGCTGGGTGCCGTCTCATTTCTTGCTGCGGCAAGGTCGATGGCCCAGCGAAGTCAATGCGATCCGAATCCATAAAATCAGTAAGATCTCCATATCTCGAAGATCCGCTCTGGTACAGTCGGTTACCCATACCCTCAAAGTTTGGTCGTGTTGGCGGTGGGTGGGGTTCCATGGTTGGTCGGTAGCATTGGTCGTCTGAGTATGGGGGGTAGAAAGGAAATGGATCTTGGGGTGTTTGGTATTGTGGATGTTGGGTTGTTTGGTGATATGGTGGTTGATGGTAGGTTTGGTCGGCTTGGTCATAATCTTCTGACATTCCCATATCAGGGCTAAGGCTGGATGTTGAGGGCGCCATATTGGGATATGTGGAAGACTGAAATTGTGTCTGGGGTATGTGGGTGTGCTGGTATTGGGGTTGGTATTATGGTTGGGTTTGAGGCATATCCGGGTATTGGTAGTTTGGCGGTGATTGTGGTTGGTAGTACGGCATTTGATTGTAGTTGTGTT
The DNA here is from genome assembly GCA_948472305.1 of Vicia faba. Classification (NCBI taxonomy): domain Eukaryota; kingdom Viridiplantae; phylum Streptophyta; class Magnoliopsida; order Fabales; family Fabaceae; genus Vicia; species Vicia faba. The sequence continues at coordinate 472,969,929 of OX451739.1, forward strand.
GTGGTGGGGAATATGGTTGTGTGTTTGTTGGTCTGTTTCTTCTTGGGGGTTGGTTTGAAGTTGATGGATTTTGGGTTTGTTGATGGGGAATCGAGGGTTGTGCCCATTGTGTGCGTGGGTCAACCAAGTACCTCGGACGAGACACGTGCATATCTGGGTTACTAACCGACCTGTACCACGACATATATTGATCAGTGTGTCGCATGTTACCTTGAGTAAGGAAAACCGGGGATTGCAAGATGTAGCGGTGACGCCTTTGCCACATTTTACACCATTCTGGAGCAAAGTCTTTCCAGTTGGTAAGACCCCACTGGGCGTCGACCCTTTTTAGATGCCAAGGGGACAAATCTGTTGGATCACTTGGTATCTCTTGATGCATTCCGAACTGCATCTTCACACGGTCGCTGTGGTGCATCTCCACAATGTTGAACCGAATGAGTGCAGTCTTTGCAGTCCAAGTTGCTGCATCCTCTGGGTTTGGAGAATGGCCCAAACCCAAATATGGTCTCCAGACGAACTGCGATAAAATTTAAATCAGGTAAGCACAAAAGTAATGTATAAATAATTAAAATGAACAAAAGTTAAAAGCTACGACGTACGTCATCTGGGCCTAAGTGATCCAACAGATTCCGGTAGAGTGCGACATTGAATCTGGGATTCTTGCCGTAATCCATACCCCTCACGCAGTACCTAAAGGAAATGAGAAACATGTTATTTTTAGCATATATTTTGGAAAGAGCAGAATAGTTATAAATGCTATAACTTAATGACTTACTTTGTTGCGTACGGGAAACCAAAAGTGTTGTTGTTGATGGGGTTTAAGGACTCCATCCTCCACCAACCCCAGGCTTGTAGTAAAAATGTGCACCCATAAAATGTACATTTTTCCTTGACTGCGTTTTTGCACAAGGAACTGTACAGGTGGGCTAATACTGCAGAACCCCAACTATATTTTCTAGTTTTTTCAAAATTTGTTAGTAAATGTAAGTACATGAAATTTACACTATTTCCCGTACTTTCGGGAAATAAAAATGTACCAAAAAGTATCATAATATACGTTCTGGCTTTTACTACTCGGTCATTCTCTGAGGAATTTTCATTTAATTCCATACTTGCATAATGCCGTTTCAGGTCAGTGAGTAGTATTCCCTGCCCTCTTGCTCCACCACCTTCTACCATGTCCCTACCCAACAGTTCTTCACACTGTGAGTTGGGTTGTTGAACCGACCCGTTCACCGCCTTACCGTCGATAGGGAGGCCCAGTAGCATGTACACATCTTCGAGAGTGATGGTACATTCACCTCTTGGTAGGTGAAATGTATGGGTCTCCGGTCTCCACCTCTCCAACATTGCAAGAATGAATTTTGAGTCAATGGTGCAGTTGGAGATCTTTATCACATGTCCAAAACCTGCATATTCCAGATAAGGGACGATAAATGGGTCGAGAGCCAGGTATTTGTGCGAACGGATTCTGAATCTTTGTGTATCCTGAGATCATAATTAAACAAGTGTAAGATTAATTAAGATGAACAACACGTTATTTGAAGTATGAAAAATTTATAACCAAAGAAGAGACTTACAAATGCAGCAATGTTTTCCCTTGTGCCTCTGTGAGTATCTCCCATTGTTAGAAGAGCCATTATTCAGAATGCTTGAGAGTATGAAAGACTTAGGAAGAAATAGAGAGTATGATAGACTTAAGAAATATTTCGTAGCAGAGAGTGAGAGTTGTGTGGGTGTGAGAGATGTTTCATAAGGTATGTATTTATAGGCAAATAAGTTTGATGTAGTGGTTGCATGCCTGCGATGTGTCACATTTGCATGCTTAGGGTGTTACACATATGCATGCATGCATTTACAAAAAATGTAAGGTGTCACTCTTGCAGGCTAGGTGGAAGCCCATGCATGTATCACGATTGGACAGTAAGGGAGGCGCCATCTCACTTGGCGAAAGAGTACAAAAATGAATGGTGTCGCCACCCCATTTGGCGAATAAGAGGTGTCACTTCTTACAACATTGGCTCAGGCTACGTGACAGCCTTTGGGATTCCTTTCTTTGTTGCATGCAAGGCCATTGGAGTTGATGGGTGGAGTCTTACACAAAACATTTATGTGTGCAGAATAGGGCCAGGATAGGTGGCAGGCTAGGTGGCTGCATAAGCCCATGCATGTATCACGATTGGACAGTAAGGGAGGCGCCATCTCACTTGGCGAAAGAGTACAAAAATGAATGGTGTCGCCACCCCATTTGGAGAATAAGAGGTGTCACTTCTTACAACATTGGCTCAGGCTACGTGACAGCCTTTGGGATTCCTTTCTTTGTTGCATGCAAGGCCATTGGAGTTGATGGGTGGAGTCTTACACAAAACATTTATGTGTGCAGAATAGGGCCAGGATAGGTGGCAGGCTAGGTGGCTGCATAAGCCCATGCATGTATCACGATTGGACAGTAAGGGAGGCGCCATCTCACTTGGCGAAAGAGTACAAAAATGAATGGTGTCGCCACCCCATTTGGCGAATAAGAGGTGTCACTTCTTACAACATTGGCTCAGGCTACGTGACAGCCTTTGGGATTCCTTTCTTTGTTGCATGCAAGGCCATTGGAGTTGATGGGTGGAGTCTTACACAAAACATTTATGTGTGCAGAATAGGGCCAGGATAGGTGGCAGGCTAGGTGGCTGCATAAGCCCATGCATGTATCACGATTGGACAGTAAGGGAGGCGCCATCTCACTTGGCGAAAGAGTACAAAAATGAATGGTGTCGCCACCCCATTTGGCGAATAAGAGGTGTCACTTCTTACAACATTGGCTCAGGCTACGTGACAGCCTTTGGGATTCCTTTCTTTGTTGCATGCAAGGCCATTGGAGTTGATGGGTGGAGTCTTACACAAAACATTTATGTGTGCAGAATAGGGCCAGGATAGGTGGCAGGCTAGGTGGCTGCATAAGCCCATGCATGTAATATTATTGGCAGCCTTGGGGGGTTGCATCACTTACTTAATTGAAATTTTTTGCCTTACGTTGAACATAACATTCATTCACATAATCTGTAAAATTTTCCAACCTTCGAATCAGTCATCTAACCTTCAAACATTCCAGCATTCATACCTTCATACAATCAATAAACCTAAAACATTCCAACCTTCAAACCTTAAAACAATTCTACACAATGGCCTCTTCACCACAATTTGTTGTCAAAGCACATTTCAACGGTGAGACATACATGTGTCCCACAGTTGGATTTTTGTTTAGAAACACCGACAATGTTCGATTTCTCTTAAACGGGAAAGCAAATTTCTCGTACTTTAAGAAAAGATTGGAGGCCAAACTTGAACGAGGCCCGGTATCCCAGATATTTTATCAGAGTCCAGTCTTTTTTGGAAACAACCAAGTTATTTTTTATAAGGTTGAAATTCAAGATGACGAGGATTTCCAGAACATGATTTCCAGCCATGTCTATTCTGGAAATGACTCTATTGAGTTGTACGTTTTGTTTCAAGAGCCTCCGGTGACACAGGAGGTAGAGCCTCCGGTGACACAAGAGGTTGATCCTTTGGAGAATGAGCAAGATGAGGTGGATGCAGTTGATGATGAAGAAGAAGATAACGAGTTAGAGTTTGATGAAATGGTGAACGACGATTCTGACGATGATGGCATCCCAAGTATTCCTACTGACAAAATCTACACACCACCTACGCACATGACAAACTTCAACATGGGCGGAGATGAACCTTCTACGGACTTGTTTTTCCAACCGTATATGCAGTCGGATGAAAATTTAAAAGAGAAGGACAAGTTTCGTAACAGAGAGGAATGCATAAGGGCCATCAAAAAATTTCACATGCTCAACTCGGTTGATTATAAGGTGGATCGTGTAAACCCGGAAAGGTACAAGATCAAGTGTGTCCACCCTGACTATATGTTCAAGCTGACCGCATCATACAGACTAAGGGGTGACTGCTGGGTCATAGGTTCCATGACTACCCATACTTGTGTAAGTTCCACTCAATCACAAGACCACCGAAAACTCACCACGGTTTTTAACTACACTCCGTCTTACCGTAAGGCGTGGTTAGCAAAGACTAAGGCGATTGAAAGGGTGTACGGAAACTGGGAGGAGTCATACCGAGAACTTCCCCGCTACCTAAATGCACTCAAGACATATTCTCCAGGTAGTGTTTATGTTCTGGAAACATTGCCAGCGTACGCCCAAGATGGTAGTCTACTACATGGCAACGGAATATTCAGTCGCGTCTTTTGGGCATTTCAACCATGCATCACAGGGTTTGCATCATGCAAACCAATTCTACAAATTGACGGGACTTGGTTGTATAGGAAGTACAAAGGCACGCTTTTGATGGCAGTTGCACAAGATGGCAACAATAACATTTTCCCCGTTGCGTTTGCCCTTGTCGAGGGGGAGACCGGTGGTGCTTGGAGCTTTTTCCTGAAAAATCTTCGTACACACGTGGCTCCTCAACCAGATCTCTGTTTGATCTCGGACAGACATGCCTCCATTGAAAGTGCCTATAATAATCCAGCAAATGGTTGGCATGACCCTCCTTCTACGCATGTCTATTGCGTCAGGCATATCGTCCAGAATTTCTCGAGGGAGGTCAAGGACAAAACATTGAGGAAAGCGGTGATGAATGCGGGATACGCACTGACACAGCCCACATTCAAATATTACCGCAACGAGATCCGTTTGTCTAACCCAGAAGCCGGTACGTGGATCGACAATATACCGGTCGAAAAGGGGACTAGGTCATACGACAATGGCCAAAGATGGGGGCATATGACAACAAATCTTATTGAATCAATGAATGGGGTATTCAAGGGCATACGAAACCTCCCCATCACTGCCTTGGTGAAATCCACGAATTTTAGGATGGCTGCGTTATTTGCCAAAAGAGGTGAAATATGGTATGCGATCTTGCAATCAGGACAACTATGGAGTGAAAGCTGTATGAAATACATTAAGGCTGAAAGTGATAAAGCCAACACTCACATGGTTACACGGTTTGACCGCCATAGCCACAACTTCATTGTGAAAGAGACAATCGACCACAATGAAGGACTGGCAAGACAAGAATACAGGTTCATTTTACCTTCTCAATGGTGCGATTGTGGCAGGTTTCAAGCTTTTCGTATGCCTTGCTCTCATGTCATTGCCGCTTGTGCTCATACCCATCAAGACGCGCTTCAACTGCTCTCAAACGTTTATAAATCTGAAACGTTGCTCACTGTTTACAACAACAACTTTCCTTTGGTGGCAAAACCGGACTATTGGCCTGAATACAACGGTGATATAGTTTGGCACAATGACCAAATGCGAAGGAACAAGAAGGGTCGTCCCAAAAGCAGGCGCATCACAACAGAAATGGACGATCTTGACAGGTTGGAAAGAAAGTGTGGTTTATGCCGTCAGGTCGGACACAATCGCAAAAACTGTCCGAATCGGGCGTCTGGCTCGACCACATAAATTTTGTAATACAATAAATCTTTTCAATATTTGTGTTGTAAACATTATGGGTTTTCCGTTAATAAAACTGTTAACACAATTTAAGAAATTCAATATAGGAAATTACATTAGGGTTTTCGCGTACAACAATGATTAACGATATTCAATCTAGGAAATTACAACTGTTAACACAATTTCATCTGACCCATGCATCATCAGCATTACATCACTGTCTGTTTTGACTTCCTCCAACCACACATTAGGCCTTCCTGTCGCATGCGAGGTTGTTGTTCGTTTTCGCTGGATCCTTCGAATTTTTTCCCCCTCGGCGATGTCTCCATCTAGCCACCGCATCAACTCCCGCTTCAGACGCTCCATGGAGTGAATGTGCCAGAATTTCATTTTCATCGCAGGTTTCGTGGCGGAGAATATAACGTAACCATCTCTGCTAAAAATCATAGGCGACGTCATTACGTAAATAAGGGAGTACAAAATAAAAATACAGTGCGAGAAAGTGTGAGAAATTTCAAAGAAACGGACAAATTATTTATAAAACAGCAAAAAACCCTAGTTTTGCCCTAGGCGCCAAGTGAGATGGCGCCTCCTCTCCTTTTTAAGGAGCATGCGCCATCTCACTTGGCTAAAAGACAAGGGAGGCGCCAAGTGAGATGGCGCCTAGGGCAAAATCCTAGGTGCATGCGCCATTTGAGATGGCTCCTCCTTTGTGGAGCCATCTGAAACATGGTTATTTGCGTAATTTTTTCCGAAACCCGGTTATTTGCGAAATATTTTTTTAATACATGGTTATTAATAAAAAAAATTCCCTTTCTTAGGCACCACGTGAACTGGACTGACCCAGTTACTATCTGATATTGGGTATATGATGCCTGCCTCTAGTAGTTTCTGCACTTCTTTCTTAACGACTTCACTTAAGATAGGATTTATTCGTCTTTGATGTTCTCTAGAAGTCTTGCAGTCCTCCTCCAGCATAATGCGGTGCATACAGAGAGAAGGGCTTATTCCTTTTAGATCTGATATATTATAGCCTAACGCGGTTGGATACTTCCTTAACACACTAAGAAGTTTTTCGGTTTCGGTCTTCCCTAAATTGGCATTGACTATAACTGGTCGTTCGAGTTCTTTATCTAAAAATTCATACCTAAGATCTTCAGGTAATGTTTTAAGTTCTATACTAGTTTTCTTATCAGTCGGGGCAGGATCGGGTGTTAAGGCTAAACATTCGCTTAGGTCGGCATCTAAATGTTCTTGTTTCCAGTCATCGTCCTTAAGGATAGTTGGTGTCTAAATTTTTAACATCCCAGAATAGGTGTCTTCTTGGCTTTCAAGTTCTTTGACACATTCATCAATAATATCTAGGAGACAGCATGAGTCATCTATAGCAGGGGCTTTAAAGAATTGGGAAAGAATGAATTCTACTTTTTCTTCTCCTACCTCGAAGGTAAGCTTTCCTTTCTTGACGTCAATGATGGCTCCTGCAGTAGCTAAAAATGGTCTTCCTAGTATGATGGGAATGTTTGAATCTTCCTTGATGTCCATTATTATAAAGTCAGTCGGTATGTAAAATTGTCCTATTCGGACAAGAATGTTTTCTAGCATACCAACAGGGAATTTGACTGATCTGTCAGCTAGTTATAGGGACATCTTGGTAGGTCTCATGTCGCCTAATTTGAGCTTCTCGCAAATAGATAAGGGCATTAGACTAACACTGGCTCCTAAATCGCATAGAGCTTTGTCTATGACAGATTTTCCAATTACACATGGTATCGAGAAACTACCAGGATCTTTTAACTTTGGAGGCATGTTATTTTGAATTATGGCGCTACATTCGGCAGTTAGCATAACGGTTTCGTTTTCAATGATTTTTTTTTCTTATTAGACAATATTTCTTTTAGGAATTTAGCATATGACGGCATTTGGGTTATAGCTTCTGTAAACGGAATAGTAACGTTTAATTGTTTCAGAAGTTCTACAAATTTCTTGAATTGTCCCTCGTTCTTGGATTTTGCAAGTCTTTAGGGGTATGGAATTGGTGGTTTATATGGTGGTGGAGGCACGTAAGGTTTTTCTGAAGCCTCTCTGTTCTCATTCGCGTCTTCCTCTACATTCTCAGATTGATCTTTCGACTTCTCTACTTCTTTTTCAGGTTTTTGATACATGGTCGGGTTTTGGAGTCTAGGATCTACCGGTTCATCAAGGGCTATCCCACTTCGTAATGTGATAGCATTTGCATGTCCTTTAGGATTGGGTTGTGGCTGTCCAGGAAATGTACCAGCAGGTGCAGCAGAACTAGCTTGGTGTTGTGCTACTTGGGATATTTGGGTTTCTAACATTTTATTGTGAGTTGCTAGGGCATCTACCTTATTTTCTAATAGCTTTAATTGTTCACCGGTGTGAATGTTTTGATTGAGGAATTCTTTGTTTTGTTGAGCTTGATTAGCGATAAAATTTTCCATTAGGATTTCAAGGTTAGATTTCTTAGGAATGTTAGGAACATTAACAGCAGGTTTTTGATAACCTGGAGGTACAACAGGTGCTTGTCCAGGTGCATATAAAGCGTTATTGCTCTTGTACGAGAAGTTAGGATGGTTCTTCCAACCAGGATTATAGGTATTAGCATAAGGATTACCTTGAGCGTAATTTACCTGATCAACTGATATTCCTGCTAAGATTTGACATTCGGTTCCAACATGACCAGGAACTCCACAAACTTCGCAGCTTGGGGTAACTGCAACCATGGTAGCTGCAGGAGGTAAGGTCAAGCTTTCTATCTTTTGGGTAAGAGCATCTACCTTAGCATTAACTTTATCTAGGCTACTAATCTCGTACATCCCACCTTTGGTTTGAGTTTTCTCCACAGATGTTCTTTCTCCTCCCCACTGATAGTGGTTTTGAGCCATGTTTTCAATGAGTTGGTTAGCTTCGTCATAAGGCTTGTCCATCAGTGTACCACCTGCGGCGGCATCTATAGAAAGTCTTGTGTTGTACAAGAGTCCATTATAAAACGTGTGGATGATCAACCATTTTTCTAGTCCGTGATGTGGGCACATTCGCATCATATCTTTGTAGCGTTCCCATGCATCGAATAGCGATTCAGTATCCTTCTGCCTAAATCCGTTGATTTGGGCTCTTAGTGCAGCAGTCTTGCTTGGAGGAAAGTATCGTGCTAAAAATACAATCTTAAGTCCTTCCCACGTAGTGACGGAATTTGATGGCAAGGATTGCAACCAAGCCCAAGCTCTATCTCTTAGCGGGAAAGGGAAAAGACGTAATCTTATTGCATCTTTACTAACACCATTTGCTATAACTGTGTCGGCAAATTGAACGAATTTTGTAAGATGTTCATTTGGGTCCTCGGAAGGATCTCCAGAGAATTGGTGTTGTTGGATAGCTGATATCAATGACGGTTTCAACTCAAAATCGTTTCGGTTTATTGCTGGAGCAGTAATGCTGTTGTGGGGTTCTTTTTGTGATGGAGCTGCGTACTCCTTCAGTGGACGGGTCCTTTGTTCTTCGGCCATGTCTAACTTTGGATTAGTTTCGGTCTCAGAGGAAGAATTAGAATCTGTTTCAGAATCAATCTTGATTTCGGGTTTGGGTAAAGGAATAACGTGATTTAAACAGTAATCCCTGACTGCACGTCTTACGGAAAGAATGCATTCAGGTTCTTCTGTCGATTTGTCAAGTGGTTCGCCTTGTGAGCGAGTCCTTGGCATACAAATCGAAAAAGGGTTTTCTGTTGCCTAGTCTAAACGCGCAAGAGAAGAATCGTAATTAATTGACTAACCAGTCCACGGCAACGGTGCCAAAAACTTAATCGGGACTGTATGAGTCTGTCGGGATACTAACTGCAAGTATACAGTTTAGTCGTTCTAGTTTTAAATGATTATCGAACCCACAGAGACTGAGGATCAATCGCATACGATTTAATGCTACAATTGTTTAACTAAGCGATGAATATTCGATTTTAGGGGGGAACAGTTTAATTAAAAATAATAGTAATAGTTATACCGGTATGTGATAGTCGGACTTCGGGAATTCGGTGAATCGCTTGGCCTATAAAGTATTTCGGTAAAAACTAATTGTTTAAAAACCTGAGACATACACTCTCGTGTTCATGAAATAAGTTATGCTACTAAACCTAGTGGATGCACTTTAAATTTAATAACACTTTTTGAAAACAATTTGAGTTTAATTAATTTTTTAAAACACTCTCGTGTATTTAAAAATTAATGTTTTGTTACCACTATCTGGGTTGAAACCCAGCTCTCGCATGCAGGTTCTTGCCTTAATTAATTTCCCACTCTCGTGGCAAAATCGTGTTAATTAACCTCTCACTCTCGTGACAAGGGTAGTTAAATTAATCTTGGAAATTGGAAACCAGGAATTGTTTTATAAATAAATATTTTTGGCCAAGGTATCACTGAATTCTTTCGGTTCTTAAGAGTCACATACCGGTACGAATAATTTATCCGAACATAATAGATTTAACAATAATGCAATTCAAAATATAATTCATAAAAATAATTGGCATAATACAAAAATAAATAAATATTAATTGCAATAAAAACCTGGAATTAACGTTGCTATGGTAATCTTGAAATGTTACAATATTCCTTGCAGCTTGATTGAAGTAAATAAATTGTGTTAATTCTTGAATGAAGAATTAACACCTAAAACTAAAGCTTGAAATAATACTGGAAGTAGGAATTACAGTATTTGGAAAAATGCTCTAAAACAAGGAAATAAAATAATTGCAAAAGTAATAAATTTGTTCTGGGAAAATTCCTTCGACCCTTGCAGCCTTGCACTATCACACATATATATAGGAGAGAAAATAGCAGTTGAAAATATCTTGAGAGGAGGCTTGAGTGGAGGAAAAATAGGGAGCATGGTTACTGAGTGGAGGGAAAATAGGAGAACAAGTCTGCCCTCACGTTGCCCACGTCTCCACCAATTCACAACGTTCATCTTCACGCACGTGACGGTCGTCACAGGTGGGTGACGGTCGTAACGCGCTAAAATAGCGCATTACGCTCGTCAGTGATGTGTGACGAGCGTTGTTTCAAGTTGGGGGTCGTTACGCCCGTCACAAGGGTGTGACGACCGTCATTGCTCCAAAATCTCCAAACTTTACAATTTTAGTTCTTTTTCTCTTTGTTTATTGTCTAGCCTCCTTCATGTAATCCTTTTCCATTGGTTTGAGTCGACAAATGTTATACCTGTAAAAAGACAAATAAACTCGGAATAATCGGGAGTTAGACGACTTAATGTATTATAAAATCGGTAAAAAGCATAGTAATTATATGATACGTTTTCTCGTTATCACTCCTTGAATGCGGTAAGGCTCCTCCCAGTTTGCGGCCAACTTCCCTTCGCGGGAATCCTTCTGGTTTCTTTGCAAGACTAGGATGCCGACCCGAAATTCACGCTTTAAGACTTTGTTGTCATGACGTAGGGCTACCTGATATTTTAGTGTGGCCTCGCAAAGAGCTTCTCCTAATTGATTTTCTTCGACTAGGTCAAGCTCATCTCTGAGGTCCTCGTTGTTCATCTCCTTATCGAGGGGAATTTCGGTTCGTTTGGATGGCTCCATGATTTCTATCGGGATGACGAACTCGGTGCAGTAGGTTAGTCATAATGGTGTATTGCTAATCGTCGAATAGGGCGTTGTTTGATAAGCCCACAGGAAACTATGTAGTTCTTCAACCCAACCCCTCTAGGCTTCGCCCAGCCTGCGTTTGAGTCCTCGCAAGATGACCCTATTTGCAGCTTAGGCTTGCCCGTTGGTTTGGGGGTGTTCGATCGAGGTGAAATGCTGTTTGGTGTCGAGTTTGGTGATGAAGCTTTGGAAACTTTGATCGGTGAACTGGGTGCCGTTGTTCGCGATGAGCGCTCGTGGTATCCCAAACTGAGCAAGTACGTTTCATTTGTAGAAACAAAGGATGTTATGTGAAGTGATTTTTTCTAAGGATTCAGTCTCTATCCATTTGGTGAAATAGTCTACGACCATGATGAGGAATTTGTTCTGGTATGTACCTTGCACGAAAGGTCTGAGGATATCCATTCCCCACCAGGCAAACGACCACGGGGAGGATAGTGTATTTAGCTCGTGCGGTGGTGCGAGGTGCATGTCAGTGTGCCTCTAACATTTTTCGCATTTCTTGACATGCTCTTTGGCGTCTTATTGCATGGTCAACCAGTAGTACCCTGCTCGCAGCGCCTTTCATGCTAGGGATCTTCTGCCCATGTGTTGGGCATTGATTCCTTCATGGATTTCCCGCAGTATATCGGGTATTGCGGATTCTTCGAAACATTTCAAGAGTGGGATGGAGAATCCCCGACGGTACAATTTATGTTCGAGTACCACGTACGAGCATGCTCGTCGTTTGATTGCAGCTGCCTCTCTTTGGTCCAGTGGAAGCTCCCCTTTTGTCAAAAAGTTGAATACCAGGGTCATCCAGCATGAGCTGTCCCCGATGGCATTCACTTCGAGAGACACCGTGGATCTTTCAATGCTCGGGAGAGATAAGAATTCTTGTATGAATGATTTGTTCTCGCCTTTCTTCTTCGTGCTTGTGAGCTTTGAAAGTATGTCGGCTCGCGTGTTCTGTTCGTGTGGTACGTGTGTGATTTCTTTCCAGTCAAACTTTTTCATATGTTCTCTAACCAAGTTCAAATATTCAATGAGGTTGTTGTTCTTAGCCTGGTATCCCCCTTGAACTTAAGATGCGACAAGTTGGGAATCAGTGAAAATGTGTATCTCTCGGGCGCCAAGATCCTCGGCCAATCTTAATCCTGCGAGCAAGGCCTCGTATTCAGCCTAATTGTTCGAGGTCAGAAAGGAAAGAGTGAGAGAGTGTTCGATCATGACACCTTCCTCGTTTTCAAGGAGGATCCATACTCCACTTCCCGTCGAGCTGGAAACTCCGCCCACAAAGATGGTCCACTTGTGCTCCTTCCCTATGGGGGGGGGGGGGGCTATGAGCGGTCATCTCCGTGACGAAGTCGTCCAGAGCTTGGGCCTTGAGGGCCTTCCTTCTTTCGTACTGGATATGGAACTCCAAAAGCTCCAAGGACCACTTTAGCATTTGACCTGCCATGTCCGATCGACCTAAGAGTTGTCTTACGGGTTGGTCTATCCGTATGATGATCGTGTGTGCCAGGAAGTAGTGTCGAAGCCTTCTCTCCACATTGAAGAGGGCCAAGGCCACCTTCTCGATTTGTTGGTACCTGACCCCGGGTCCCTAAAGTTCCTTTCTCGTGAAATACACTGGCTTTTGTTCGTCAGGAGTCTCGCATATGAGGTCCGCACTCACGGACTCGACGGAGACGGCCAGATACAGGAAAAAGGTCTTCCCGTCCAATGGTCGTGATAATATGGATGGTTGTGAGAGGCTTTTCTTGAGGTGGAGGAAGGTTTGCTTTCATTCTTCGGCCCATTTGAAAGTTGCCTCTTTGCGCAAAAGTTTGAAAAATGGAAGGGCGTGTTGAGCGGACTTCGCCACGAAATGGGAGAGCAAGGTGAGCATGCCGTTCAGGACTTGTATGGATTTTTTCGAAATAGGCGTATGGAGGTCAGAGAACGCCCGAAACTTATCGTGGTTAGCCTCAATTCCCTGTTCTGTTAGATAGAAACCAAGGAACTTGCTCGCCTTAACCCCGAAAGTGCATTTTTTGGGGTTGAACCTTATTCTACATTGTTGATAAGTGCAAATTGTAGCTATTTTTGTATATAAGTTTTGTTACACTTATCGAATTTTTGTTTGTTAATATTTTTGAATAACCTGACTTTTGTGTAAATACGTTTAGTTTATGTATAATGCATTTTTTGGTATAAAGTGTATCGTTTGATAGTTTTGTATTTATTTTGTAGGTATTTGAGCATTGTTGGAGCAATGAGGAATAAAACTCCAAGATGCATTTTTGGATCAATAAAGTAATAAGGCCAAGATTTGATCTATAATAAGTTATGCAGAGAAAGCTACAAAAGTTTCCTTCCTGTCATGGATCGCCGGGTGAAATCATTCAAGACCAATTTCTAAGATGGACCCAATCAAGCTTGCTTCCAAATGATCCGCTAGTACGCTTCCTTTGATGGCCTTTTGTGTTGTGTATTGAATGTCGTACTCGGTCAAGATCATTTGCCATCTTTCTATCCATCTGGAAAGAGCAGGTTTCTCGAAGATGTACTTGATTGGGTCCATCTTAGAAATCAACAAAGTGGTATGAGTCAACATATACTGTCTTAGCCGGAGAGCAGCCTATTCCAGAGTGCAGCAAGTTTTCTTGAGCAGTGAATATATGGTTTCACAGTCGGTAAACTTTTTGCTCAGATAATAAATAACATGCTCTTTTCGGCCAGACTCATCATGTTGGCCCAAAACACACCCCATAGAATTCTCTAGTACTGTCAAGTACATGATTAAGGGTCTTCCTTCAACTGGAGGCATGCGAATAGGAGGTTCTTGTAGATATTCTTTGATTTTGTCGAAAGCAACTTGGTACTCATCATTCCATCTGACTACCTGATCTTTTTTCAAGAGTTTGAAGATTGGCTCACAAGTAGCAGTCAAGTGAGATATGAAGCGGGCGATGTAATTGAGACGACCCAAGAATCCTCTAACTTCCTTTTCATAGTGGGGGACTGGCATTTCTTGGATGGCCTTTACCTTGGCAGGATCAACTTCAATGCCTTTATTGCTGACAACAAAACCTAGAAGCTTTCCAGATCATACTCCAAATGTGCACTTGTTAGGGTTTAACCTCAACTTGTACTTTTTCAGCCTCTCAAATAGTTTGTACAGGTGATCGAGATGTTCCTCCTCAGTTTTTCATCTGGAAATCGTATCATCCATATATACCTCTATTTCATGATGAATCATGTCATGAAACAAAGCTACCATAGCTCTTTGATATGTTGCCACTGCATTCTTCAATCCGAACGGCATGACCTTGTAACAAAAGGTGCCCCATTGCATAACGAAAGTGGTCTTCTCCATGTCTTCGGGAGCCATCCTAATTTGATTATAGCCAGAGAAGCCATCCATGAAAGAGAAGACTTTATGCTGAGCAGTATTATCGACCAAGACGTCAATGTGTGGTAGAGGTAAGTCATCCTTGGGGCTTGCCCTATTCAGATCCCTATAGTCTATGCACATGCGAACTTTTCTGTCTTTCTTTGGCACTGGCACCACATTGGCAACCCATTGGGGATAGGATGTCACAGCTAGGAACCCTGCATTAAATTGTTTCATCAACTCAACTTTTATCTTTTCATACATGTCAGGCCTCATGTGACGAACTTTTTGTTTGACAGGAGGACAATCTTCCTTTGTCGGAAGACGGTGAACTATGATATCGGTATCCAACCCTGGCATATCTTCATAAGACCAAGCAAATACTTCCACATAATCATGCAACATCTAAACCAACCTGCTTTTGACACTACTTTCCAGATTAGCACCGATCTTAACCTCTTTCTTGTCCATCTTGGTACCCAGATTGATGACTTCAACTGACTCTTCGTGCAACTGAATAACCTTTTCCTCTTGTAATAGAAGTCTGGCTAGTTCTCCCGGTATTTCATAATCTTCCTCGCCTTCGTCTTCGGCTTGGTTAATTGGACATTCGAAGTCATAGTCTGCAATAGTAGAGTCATTGGCAATAAGATCCAGAGTGGATGAGATCCTGCAAGTGTGTGTGTGTGTGTGTATGTGTGTGTGTGTGTGTGTGTGTGTGTGTGTGTGTGTGTGTGTGTGTGTGTGTGCATGTAAAGTACATGGCTATTTTGAAAAATGTATTTGAAGAAAAAGAAAGACAATGAGCAAGAAGATTTGAATGCAAAAGAGTCCAATGATTTGTATTGAATGATCATATGATAAGATGAACATAAATAAAACCCTTGTCAAATAGACCAAAGTGTCCCGGGTCAGGAACATGGCTTAAAAGTCGTTGTTAAATATTACAGACAAAATGTTCTTGAATTAAAAGAAAGCAATAAACAAATTATTACTCCTCAATGAAGGAGATGGGCACGAAGTCCTTTGCATTCCAATTCTTCAGCTCCGTTGTAGTAGGATACACCCAATCTTTAAATGCAACTTCATCATTAGAATCAACTACAGTGTTGACTTCGTGGCTTCCAATACGGAGAGGTGGCTTTCCTGCACGAGCACGCCTCACTTCCTTCTGAGCTTTGACGGTGAAACCCAAACCAAAATTTTCCACTTTGAATGGTATCTCTAGGAGTTTCCCCAAAGTATCACAACTTCCTTCTTCAATTGCAGCACGAGCATCTTTGACTGAAACCATCTTTGGTATGACCTTAATAACTTTGGACTCATCAAAGGAACATTTGGTAGCAGCAACCATTAGTGGCACAACTTTAAAGGCTTGACACAGAGTCTCAATGAATTCTCCATCCATCTCTACGTATTTAAAGAAGTTGAGGTGGCTTACCATAAACTCTTTCTCCCCACAGACAGTGACAATTATTCCTTTAACCGGATACTTGAGTTTTAAATGAAGAGTTGACGTTACTGCCCCAACTTTATGGATCTAAGGGCGACCCAACAAACAAGAATAGGTAGGACAGATATCCATGATGTAGAAGGTGGAGTTGAAAATTTGTGATCCCACCTTGATTGGAAGATCTACCTCTCCATGAGCTATCCTTTTTCCATCAAAGGCCCTCACAATGACATCACTGGGTTTCAAGACTAAACCTTCACAGTCTAAACGATCTAACGCCCCCTTGGGTAGCACATTTAAAGAAGAACCGGTGTCGACTAGAACATGTGCTAAGGTAGTCCCTTTGCACTCGACAGAAACATGTAGAGCTTTATTATGGTTCTTCCCAAGCGGTGTTAGATCAGCATATGAGAATCCCAAGCCATTATCAGACGTCAAGCCCGCCACACAATTCTAAAACTGATCCGTTGTGGTCTCATAAGGGACATGAGCCTTCTTTAAGAATTTGATTAATATCCGAGCATGGACATCGAAACAGAGTAGCAACGACAACATAGAAATCTTAGAAGGGGTTTGCCCCAACTGTTCCACAATCTTGAAATCGCTTCTTTTTATTATTTTCAAGATTCTGTCCATCTCACGAGCGGAAGGTTCTCCATCAGCAACGTCCTTTGCGGGTATCTCTGTCTCAACAAGCTCAACAACCTTCTCTTTCCCTCTTGTATCAGTACTTGTCTTAGAGGAAGTGATGCAAACGAGTGCCTTTGTAACAACTGGTGGTGAAATATTGGGTGAAAAGATTCTCCCAGTTCGGGTTACCTTACTTCAGCCAGTTATGTTTCCGACATCGTCAACTTTGTCTTCTTCGATCCAAGTGTCTTGTTTTATCCCATGGTAAAATACCTCAGCACCATAGTTCCATGGCAATGCCTTGTTTGAAGAGTAGGGAATTGGTCTGGGATTGGTAATTATTAAGGGAGTAACAGTTGGTTCATTTGAAATCTTGATAGGACCTTTGGAGGAGATCCTAAGAGGCTTGTTTGAGATGGTGATAATGGAGAGATCTTCACATTTATTAGTCAAACTTTTGGCAAGCAGAGTCTTCTCAAATAGGATCTCATGGCTATCCATCAGGAGTTGAATGCTTTCCTTTATCCCTTCACATCCATTTAGTTGTTTGGCACAACAAACACAGTCCTTCACACAGCCAGGGAAAATCCCGACTTTCAACAAATTCTTTTTGATGATGTTCAAAGGAGTAGTCAAGTCTTCAACAGAGACAACAAAAATTGTATCTTCAACAACATTAACACCCTTGCCATGTGTTGTACCCCAAAATTTTCCCTCCCATTTCCTCAACATTTTCTCATCACAAGACCCTTGAAGATCAAGATCCAATTAGGGTTTCCTCTGCTCAAGACCTCTCCTTGCACTGTGGACTCAAATTAGGGTTTGTGTTTGCCCAAGGATGTTTTGACCTAAAATTCCTAAGATGACTTTCATGTTTCATGTTTGACTCACAAGATTACCCATACCAAGTTTCAAGTCCTAATTCCAAGTTTTACCCAGTCAATTGGACAGTTGACCTAAAAATCAGCTGTATTGGGGAAAAAGTCAACTGTGGCCAATTGACAGTCAAATCTCATAAAAATTGACCCACATCAACATCATGAACTCATATGGACCATTTGATCAAGTTTGGATCACAATTCCACAAGAAATTTGATCAGATCACCAAAAGGGCAAAATGGTCATTTTTAGGGTTTTGACTGCACCAAGGCAATTTTTGACTGTTTGACCTAACCAATGGCAAACCAAGCTCACATATGGACTCAAGGACTCAATGAAATGGTCTTGACACATTCATCAAGCTCAAAAGATCCCAAGTACACAAGTTTGACAGTTGAATTTCCCAGTCAATTGATCAATTTTGACTGTACACTGAAAAGTCAAACTTTGACTTTTTGGTCAAAATCAAGAGTCAAGGTTCATTTTTCATCAAAACATGCCAAATCATGAAACTTGTTCACCAAGAAACCAAGAAATGCAAATTAGGGTTTTAAAATGGAATTTTTCATAACTTAGAATTTTTCTAAGTTATGGAAAACCCTAACTTTTTCCCAACTTTGCCCCACTTTTTCACCATGATTCATTTGGATTCAAACAAAAGTCAAAACATGAAAGTTGTAGCTTGTTACATAATCTACAACTTTGATTCACAAAGTTTTCTCATTTGAAGCTTGTATCTCAAGTTACAAATTTTTGAATAAGGGCACTAAACCATTCTTAACTTAGTGAAAATTTGACCTATTTTTGACAAGTTTTTACCCCACTTCAAGGCCACTTTCCATACACTTCCACTTGGAATTTCAATTTTCATTTCAAAGATGGATTGTAGTACACATTCCAAGCTTTCCAAAATGTCCAAGAACTCATCAAACAACCTCATGGTTAGGGAGAATCGAATTTCACAATATAGCAAAAACTCACTTTTGAATTGGCCATTATTCATGTTCATAACTTTGCAATTTGAACTCAGCATGCTTTAGGTTAGATTACAGGTCCTTAAACCAAGTTGCACTCAATAATTTAATGCATATTCATTGTGTTAAGGTGTTGTTCTATGAGTTTGAACATTGTATGCAAGATTATTCCCAAACTAGATAAAGCATTCTTTCCATTTTTGCAAAAGATCACTTTATGTCCAATTGAGAATCCAACAAGTACATTGCAAATCTGGTTGGCACAAGTTTATGTGCTAATCACACTGATCAAGGAGGGATTATGCAGCATAGTGTGAGGTCCTCTACAGGCCTAGAAGCACAATTTGCCTTTGTTTGCTTAAGTGTGAAGTAACATAGCATAACTCACAACAACTTCCATCTCAGCTTACAAACACAAGAAAAAACTTATCAAACACATTCCAGACATCATACCCAAGCTTTTGCACGAGCCTTTGACCTCCAATCCACCCTCCATCTCAGATTCACTCTCAAACTGCAAAAACAGAGTTGCCTCTGCAGTTTGAGTGCCAACTTCTATTTCTCTCAAGCATCCTTGCCAAAACCAGTTCACATACCTTCCATACTATCTATGCAAGCTAACCATGACCTGAAACCTGACCTGTAACACCTCCAAGCCACTTCACCATTTTTGCTTTTCTGTTTTGCAGTTGAAGTTCACCAGCACAATTCAGGGAGTTTCAAGGCAAAGTAGAACTTGGAGTAGCATCCTTACACTTCAAGGAAGCTATACAAATCATCATTTTACTCTGAAACATCCTCCATTGCAAAGCACGATTCCAACTGAACAGGTATCTTCATGAAGTTCTATCTCTCTTATTAGGCATTGTTAGCTTTAGGTTTGTGAAGAAAATATGTCACAATCATAGCCCTGAACACGACCATATAGTTAGATTTCATTTATGTTACGTGTGCTGCAAGAATTTTGAGTCTGAACATGGCATAAAAGTTAGGTCAGAAATTGGGGGAGAAGAAATTTTCCCTCATCTTAGAGAGTTAGGTCAAGTTCTTTACATGGTTGGAATCGTCTCTTAATGCTCTACACTTTTCATGTTATGAGTTTTGCTTGAAAGTCCAGGAATCCAGAGATAGGAAACGCGTGGGTGATGTTGTTCAGAGGTTGAAGATGACTGATTCTGGGCTGGGCCTGGAATATTTTCTTATTTACACCACACAATTGCTTTTGAACCCCCTGAGCCCATTTTCTTATTTCTTTGACTTTTTTGACTTTTTCTTTTTTGATTGACTTTGTTTATTTTTTCTCATGACATTAAAAACATAAAAATATTTTTTTCATCATTTTTTGAATTTATTGCATATTTATTTGATTATTTCTTTTGTTTGTACATAAATATTATATATACTATTATTTAGAATAAATAGAAAAAATAGTGTAAATACATTTTTATTTTTATTTACCTTCTGAAAATATTTCACATAAAAAATACTTTTTTTTATTTATTTTATTAAATATTAAATGTATATTATTTTATATATAATGCATATTTAGAACTTAATATATATATATATATATATATATATATATGTTTATTAATTTAGGTTAGAATATAAAAATATTTGAATTTTTCATTTTTATTAATATTTGATATAAAAAATACTTTTTTATAATATACTTCATGTTATTTTTATTTATTTTTTTTATTTTTGTTTTTTGTACATAATAAATAAATACTTGTATTAAATTGAATAATAATACATTTTCTTTAATAAAATTAGGGTTTTGCCCTAAATTCAAAACACTCCAAAAATAATATCCTTTTTATTTTTTTTTATTTTTATTACATAAATAACACTTTTTTCATACATATACAAAACATTTTTGCATCTTGCATTTTTATTCCATTTTTTTAATTATTGTACATTAATTAAATTGAATAAATTTAAATTGATGTAATAGTTTTAGGTTTACATTACTTGTCAATATCCCCATTCGAACATTTGTACCCCCCTTCCCATATTTGGTTTTGTAATAGCTTAGTAAATTTATTTTCGCACTTTATTGCTTTCTAATGATAACATGTTAGAATTAGGGTTTGTATGCGAAAAACGACAAAAAATAGTTATGACCTAATCTTAAGATAAACAAGCATGAAAATGGACACACAAATCACACTTGCACCCCCTAGGGTACTCCACTTGTTGCCTTTCAAAATTGGGCCATATTGCATGTTAGGTCTCTTTGGGCAAAACAAACAAATTAAATGATCATAGTCCCTCGATAACATTTTTTCAAAACAAACAAAAACAAATGATCAAGTCCCTTAAAGAAAATGCCCAAAGATACTTGGCACCATTGCAATTATGGTCTAAACAATGACCCACGCCCGTCCCTTTCACATCCTAAACATAAGATTGTCCACCAAATACAATGGTGGAACAAACTTGTTAAAAGGGTTAAAACATAGCAATAATCTTTTTGAGAAATTTAGGAGTAGATAACCTCTTAGTTACTTGAATCAAAACTTGCAAAAACAAAACACTTGCCTATTTTCTAAACCACACGTCACTACACTTTCAAAACAACTTTCAAAAACAAATGAAAACTTTTTCAAAAGACATACACCTTTGTATACATCCCCACATGGATCATTACAAAGGTTGCCACCACATTGGCTTCTTTTCAAAACATTTTCAAACCCACACACACAAGCACCATTTAAAACAATTGAAACAAAAGGCAAGTGATCTAAGCAAGTAACTAAGAGCCCATGGATAACCATGGATAGAAAGGGTGCTAATACCTTCCCTTTCTATAATCTACTCCCCGAACCCAAGAAAACATCTCAAAAGGTTTTTGCTGTGCTTTTTAACCTTTCCTTAGGATAAAATAAAAAGTCGGTGGCGACTCTTGCTCAACCGAAACATTTGCGAAAACAAACGCAAAACCTCAAGTCAGTTCTCCCACCGTATCACAGAACTGGCGACTCTGCTGGGGATAACTTATAAAGTGGAGTAACCTTAGGGTTTAGATCACCTTTGTTTTCAATTGTTTGCTTTGTTTGCTTTTATATTTGTGGGCTTTGCATCGGAGTTTCATAGATCCTAACCCGGATCTGGGAAATACCCTTTTTAGGTAGCATAATCTGTGAGGGACCTGTCCGGCGTAGACCGACATGGGTGAAGCAGTGGCTACGTTGGTGTGGCATCTTAGTCTGTACCTATATCCCTTGTGTTGCAACGGGGAGAATATAGGTCTTCTAAGGGGTCATTAAACACCAACCAACCTTAGAACCCTAAATTGACCAACTTGGCTATTAGGACAGTAGCAGTATGCTACACTCATTGAGGCTAAACTCTCGAGATGGTTCTGGCCGCGAGAAAAGATTGCGATGCTGGGGTTATGACCGATTGAGGGTAGCCAATGATTTGAGATCCTCTAGAACCCGGTTACTTCTGATAGGACAGGTTTTAACCAACAAAACCAAAAGAGGGTAATACCTGAAACTCATGCTGGCCTGAAACCTAAGGGTGTCTTGTGTGACTTGTGTGCCTTATTTACCTATGTGAATACTTGTGGTGTGCTTCATCATAGCATCATGCCATCATACCATTGCACGCATCCTATATAAGGGACTAACCCATTTCAAAGACAAAAGAGTTTCATCTTTGCTCTGTTTTGTAGGACATCATGATGCCCGTGCGTAGGAATACTGTCCGGCTCAACTTTGTTCAACCACCAGTTTTACTCAAGGATTTGGTTGGAAGGATTCCAAACACTTCTTCCTTCATCAACAGACATGGTTCTCTCCTTGGCTTGGTCACTGCAAAGTGGGACCAACAACTGATAAATGTTCTGACCCAGTTTTATGACCCTCTGTATCATTGTTTCACCTTTCAAGACTTCCAGCTGGTTCCTACCCTTGAAGAATTCTCTTATTTGCTTGGGATCCCTGCCTTGGAACAAACTCCATTCACTGGTTTGGAAAAGACTCCTAGGCCTGAAGAGATTGCTGCAATTCTCCCCTTGACCAAAGAAGAGGTATTGTCCAACTGGGAAACTAGAAATGGGATCAAGGGCTTTTTGGTCAAATTTCTGGTTGGCAAGGCTAATGATTTCTGGAATGACTTGGACTTCAAGGCGTACGAGGATATTCTGGCTCTTTTGATCTATGGTCTGGTATTGTTTCCTAACCCTGACACCTTTATCAGTATCCATGTCATAAGGATATTCATGTCTCGAAATCCGGTACCCACTCTTTTGGGTGATATTCTACAACAACTCTATGCTCGTACTGCTCGAAAATGGGGAACTCCGTGGTGTTGTGCTCCTTTGCTAGTAAGGTGGTTTATTTCGCACCTTCCTAAGTTCGTGCTGAAGAATGAAGAAGGAAAAGGTTGGGCTCGGAGGTTAATGTCTCTCACTGATAATGACATCACCTGGACTCTCAGAGGTTTGGATGAGGTAGCTGTTATTGACCGTTGCGGAGAATACCCTAACGTTCCGTTGATTGGTATCCAAGGAGGAATCTCTTACAATCCGTGCTTAGCTCTCCGTCAGTTTGGAAGAGCCAGAGGAGATGGGCCTCATGAAATGCTGGTTCCTCACTTCCATTTTGAGTTTCAGGCAGACAATGACAAACTACGCCAGGGATTCATTAAAGCTTGGGACAGAATTCACAAAGCCGACCCACATGAGTTGGGACCAAAGACTTCTCTGCCATTGAAGCCTTATTGCAAATGGGTCCGCATCCGTGCTCAAAGGTTAGGTATGCCCTACGAAGCTGTTAGACCTCTCATCCTTGAGTCTCCTGATGAAGATGGGGTTCCTCCAACTGTCCTCCCTCCTCAGATACCCGCTGATTTTGACACGATGAAGAGATCCTGGGCACAGCTAAAGGAAGAACGGGATTTCTATCGGGAGAAGTTCAACGAGCAGGAACGGAAGATCCAGAGGCTGACTAAGCAATTGGAGGAAGAGCGGGTCCTGAACAACTACATCAGCACTGAGAAGAGGAGGCCATGGGAGCATTGATGAGCTTTGGATATTTCCTTTTATAGTTTTATTTCCTTTCCAGTATTTTTCATTCCTGTAATGTCTAAGGGCAAATTGTTGAACAAATTGAAAATTTTAAATCTAATGAAGTGTGTTTTCCTTTTGTCTACAAAGTTGAATCTTGTTTGTCTTTGAAAACATAAAACATACGCATTCCATTGCACCATATGCATAGCAGGTACCCTATTTCACAGGTTGCTTAATCTCCTTCGCTGTTTATTTTGAACAGTCATCATGAATCCAGACTCCTCCAGTGAGCAAGCAATCAAGGCCCTTCAGGCCCAAAGTGCACAGTTTCAAGAGATGGTCCTAAGCCTAGCCCAAGGTCAGCAAGAGTTGAAGACTCTACTCCTGAAGAAGAAGAAGAAAAAGAGGACTGCGTTGTTCAACACCGGACGCAGATTTGGGAACACACTCCATAATGAAGTTGATCCAACTACTTCTTCTGCTGAGAAAAACAGTCCCCAAGGGGGAGGAGCTCCTAGTCCCGCAGTCTCCGACAACGAGACGGACTATAACGACGAACAATACCCACCTGCTGCTGACATATACAAGCAATTGGAGGACCGCTTAAGCGCCATGGAAATTCAGAATATGCCGGGGCTGGATTTCGGAGATTTGGGGTTATCTTCTGGGGTAGTAATTCCACACAAGTTTAAGGCGCCTGCCTTCGCCAAGTATGATGGGGTCTCCTGCCCAAAGCTGCATCTAAGGTCGTACGTAAGGAAGATCCAACCTTATACGGCGGATAAGAACCTCTGGATTCACTTCTTCCAAGATAGCCTCTCGGGGTCACAGCTTGAATGGTTCTACCAATTAGATGGAACCAGCATCCGACACTGGGAAGATTTGGCAACCGCATTCTACAGACAATACCAATACAATTCTGATCTCGCTCCTACGCGTACCCAACTTCAGGGTATGTCTCTAGGAACGGGTGAAGGGTTCAAAGAGTACGCACAAAAATGGAGAGATTTGGCTGGCAGGGTGCAGCCTCCATTGACTGATCGTGAGCTGGTTGATATGTTTCTAGGGACGTTGTCTGGTCCGTTTTTCAATCATTTGGTTGGTAACTCCTCCGCTGGGTTTACAGATTTGATATTGACGGGAGAAAGAATTGAAGCTGGCATCAGGTCAGGCAAGATACAAAAGGCTGCCTCCACAAGTGCTGAGAAGAGGCCGTTTAAGAAAGAAGCAAGTGCCGTCTATGGTCCTAGAAGACAAATCAAGCCCGAAAATCGCCAAGCCGTCAATGCTTTGGTCATCTCGAAACCTGTTGCTGCTCCTCAGCAGTACAATCAACAAAGAAGCGAAAGGCCTAAGAGGCAGTATACTCGACTGAGTATGACCTTATCTCAAATTTTACCCCAACTGTTATCCACCAACCTGGTAACCCTCAAAGAAGCTCCCAAGGTCGTCAACACTGCGTCTCCTAAGTATAACCCAAATGCCCGGTGTGCTTATCATTCTGATAGTCCCGGGCACACTACTGATGATTGCTGGGCCTTGAGAAACAAAGTGCAAGATCTGATCGACGCAAAGGAAATTCAGTTTGAGGCGCCGGAGAGACCAAATGTTGTAACCGCTCCTATGCCCCAGCATAGAGTAAATGCCATTAAGGAAGAATTGTATGATGTTTCGGTAAATGAAGTTGTTACCCCTCTGAAGACCGTCAAGAAGAACCTACTGCTGGCCGGTTTATTTCCGGGTTGCAGTGAAGGTTGCCTGTTCTGTGCTATTTCCCTATCTGGTTGTCCCTTGCTGAAGTTAGGCGTCCAAAACCTAATGGATAGCAAGGAGATTCTGTTTAAGAAGTCTGCTGTTCAGTTGGTTCCGGTAAAAGAAGTTTCTGTGGTTACCATCTTCAAAAATCCAATCAAGGCTCTCCCGAAGAAGCCTGTTCAAATCATGACTGTTGCACCTGTGGTTATTACTGTTCCGGGGCCTCTCCCCTACGTATCTGATAAAGTTGTCCCCTGGCATTATGGGGCAGACGTATATGTAAATGGAATCAAACAAGAATTCGACACTGGCGCCAGTATCTGCGATATCACTGGTCCAGCCAAGGTCACCCGCAGTGGCAGGCTCTTCTCTCCTGACATTGCATCGCCCGCTATTCGAAGACCCCTCCTTATAACACCTACAAGTTTACCTGTTCCTGCTGCTGATCAAGTTGTTTCCCCTGCTGCCGAGTCATCTGATGCTCGGGGCAAAGGGATTGAAGAGGAGCCTGCCCGGATGGAGGCACCAATACCTATAAATGCTGAGGCCTCCCAACAAGAAATGGAGGAGATCCTGAAAATAATAAAGAAGAGTGATTTCAATGTTGTCGAGCAGCTGGGGCATACGCCCTCCAAGATCTCCATGCTCTCCTTATTGCTATGCTCCGAGGCCCATGTTAAGGCCTTGATCTCATTTCTCAAGATGGCCCATGTGCCGCAGGAAACGTCTGCAGTCCAGTTCACTGATTGCGTAGCAAATCTGACAGCAGACAATGGCTTGGGTTTTTCAGATACTGACCTGACTGCGAAGGGAAGAGACCACAATGACGCCCTGCATGTCTCTATCGAATGCAGGGGCACTACTCTGGCGCATGTATTGGTGGATACTGGTTCTTCCTTGAATGTTCTACCGAAAAAGGCTTTAGACCGTTTGGATTATGAAGGCCTGGAACTGAAGCCCAGCAATATCATCGTCAGGGCCTTTGACGGTTCAAAAAGGATGGTTCATGGAGAGGTTGACATCCCTATTCGTGTGGGCTCTCAAGTATTCGACTCTACTTTTTATGTGATGGATATACGTCCATCGTACTCTTGTCTACTGGGTCGACCTTGGATCCATAAAGCTGGGGCAGTGACCTCCACCTTGCACCAGAAGCTGAAGTACCCTGTCAGAGGGAAGATCGTCACTGTGCAAGGAGAAGAGGAGTATATGGTGAGCCATTTGAATTCCTTCAGATACATTGAGATGGACGGGGAGTTTATTGAAACCCCCTTTCAGCATTTCGAGGAGGTGCTTCCAATTTCAGCAGCGGCAGAAACAACAGTCGAAAAGAATGTTCCTTTGAAGATGGCTTCCCTAAAGGATGCCCGGGCTGTGGTTCAGAAAGGCAATTGTGCAAACTGGGGTCAGCTTCCTGACTTCACTCAGAAGAACGACAAGTTTGGGCTGGGCTTTACTGCAGAGGCTCAGAGGACTGTGCGCAAGGAGAAGATCAGAAAGGCTCCGGTGTTTATCTCCAATCCAAGGGTGAATGCTATCGAGGAGGATGTAGAGGAAGCAGAGTTTCACAGTTGGATCTACCCGACTACCAGCAACGGACCAAGCAACTGGACGGCAAAGGATTTTACACCTATCACATTTGTCACGCAGTAATTGATTTCTTTTGATTTCAAAATTTGTAACAAACAATATGTTAAAACTTTGTTGGCTCGGTGTCCTACCCGGGGCATCGTAGCTCCATTTGCGAGGGCTTTTTGTATGACATTTTCATATATCATCAATCAAAACATTGGACGTTTGTTGCATTTCAAATCTTGTGCTCTTTTTCTTTCTGTGTTATACATATTGCAAAAACAGCTATATTCACACACACTCACTTATACAGGTTTCAATCCACTCTGGATCTCACTGGTAACAGCTCTGCTACCGCCAGTTATGACTTTGAGAATCCGATCAACTTGGCCGAAGACGAAGGTGAAGATGATTGCGAAGTTCCTGGTGAACTCGCAAGACTGCTACTCCAGGAAGAGAGAGCTATTCAACCACATGAAGAGCCGGTGGAGACAATTAATCTGGGTACTGAGACATATAGGAAAGAGGTCAAGATTGGTGCCAATCTAGAGCTCAGCGTGAAGCAACGATTGATCCAGATGCTATAGGACTACATGGAGATTTTTGCTTGGTCCTATGAAGATATGCCTGGTTTGGATGCCGACATTGTAGTTCATCACCTGCCAACCAAGGAAGACTGCCCTCCGGTAAAGCAAAAAGTCTGACGGACGCGACCAGAGATGTCTGAGAAGATCAAGGCCGAGGTTATGAAACATTTTGATGCCGGGTTCCTTGCAGTGACTTCTTACCCTCAGTGGGTTGCCAACGTGGTGCCGGTACCAAAGAAGGACGGTAAGGTCAGAATGTGTGTTGACTACAGGGATCTGAACAGGGCCAGCCCCAAGGATGACTTCCCCCTACCTCACATTGATGTCCTTGTTGACAATACAGCTCAACACAAGGTGTTCTCCTTCATGGATGGTTTTTCAGGGTATAATCAGATCAAGATGGCTCCAGAGGATATGGAGAAGACTACATTTGTGACTCAGTGGGGCACCTTCTGTTATAAGGTCATGCCATTCGGATTGAAAAATGTTGGGGCAACCTATCAACGTGCCATGGTTGCTTTGTTTCATGATATGATCCATCATGAGATTGAGGTATACGTTGATGACATGATTGCAAGGTCTCAAACCGAGGAGGAGCACCTTGACCATCTGAGGAAGTTATTTGACCGACTCAAGTTGTACAAGCTAAGTTGAATCCCAACAAATGCACCTTTGGGGTAAGATCCGGAAAATTGCTAGGTTTCATTGTAAGCGATAAAGGTATTCAGGTGGACCCTGCCAAGGTAAAAGCCATACAAGAGATGCCGGCTCCAAAAACAGAGAAAGAAGTCAGAGGCTTCCTGGGACGACTGAATTACATTGCCCGATTCATCTCACATCTGACTGCTACTTGTGAGCCAATCTTCAAATTACTGAAGAAAGATCAAGTAGTACGCTGGAATGATGAATGTCAGGCCGCCTTTGAAAAGATAAAGGAATATCTCCAAGAGCCACCCATTCTTATGCCACCGGTGGAAGGAAGACCTCTGATACTATACTTGACAGTACTTGATAATTCAATGGGGTGTGTGCTGGGGCAGCATGACGAGTCTGGCCGAAAAGAGCACGCTATTTATTACTTGAGCAAAAAGTTTACCGACTGTGAGTCTCGTTACTCACTGCTTGAGAAAACTTGTTGCGCTCTTGTATGGGCTGCTCGCCGGCTGAGACAGTATATGCTGACTCACACTACCTTATTGATTTCAAAGATGGATCCCATCAAGTACATATTTGAAAAGCCCGCTCTGTCTGGAAGAATAGCGAGATGGCAAATGATCTTAACAGAATATGATATCCAGTATACAACTCAGAAAGCAATCAAGGGAAGTGTACTGGCAGATCATTTGGCACACCAACCTGTGGACGATTACCAATCATTGAACTTTGATTTTCCGGACGAAGACATCATGGTGGTAACTGACTGTGAAGTACCTGGACCGGATGAAGGACCTGAGGAAGGATCCCGATGGTCTATGCATTTTGATGGAGCCTCCAATGCTTTGGGTAACGGCGTCGGCGCTGTAATCATATCTCCCAAAGGAACTCATACTCCCCTCACCGCCCGATTATGTTTCAGCTGCACCAACAATATGGCAGAATATGAGGCATGTATCATGGGTTTACAAGCTGCAATCGACTTAAGGATCAAATTTCTAAGTGTCTTCGGAGATTCCGCTCTCGTGATCAATCAGATCAAAGGCGAGTGGGATACGAAACACCCGAATCTTATTCCTTACAAGGAGTATGTGTCGACCTTGCTTCCCCACTTTGAAGAGATAACTTTCGAACACTTCCCTAGAGAGGAGAATCAGCTAGCGGACGCCCTAGCTACGATGTCTTCAATGTTCAAAGTTAAATGGGACAATGAGGCTCCCCGAATCATTATCTGGAAGTTGGATGAACCGGCATACTGCTGCGAGCTCGAGGCTGAGAAGGTGATTGAAAAACCCTGGTATCATGAGGTGAGGAGGTACTTGGAAGCTCAGGAATACCCTGAAGGCGCGTCTGTCAATGATAAGAAGTTCATGAGGAGGTTTGCTGCAAAATTCTTCCTCAGCAACGACATTCTCTACAAACGGAATCATGATTCAACTCTGCTACGTTGTGTGGATAAGGCAGAAGCAGAGAAAATCATGATAGAACTGCATGAAGGTACATTTGGAACACATTCCAGTGGACACACCATGGCTAAGAAAATCCTTCGGGCAGGATATTTCTGGTCCACGATGGAAGCCGATTGTTACCAACACTCCCGAACTTGTCATAAATGCCAGATCTATGCTGACAAGGTGCATATCCCTCTGGTTCCTTTGAATGTCCTAACGGCACCTTGGCCTTTCGCAATGTGGGGCATCGATATGATCGGTGAGATCCGACCGACGGCATCTAATGGGCATCGCTTCATCTTGGTGGCGATCGATTACTTCACGAAGTGGGTTGAGGCAGCTTCCTACGCCACAGTAACCAAGAGCGTCGTGGCACGTTTCATCTGGCATAATCTGATCTGTCGGTACGGCGTCCCGGAAAGAATCATTACGGACAATGGTACCAATCTCAATAATTCGATGATCACTGAACTCTGTGAACAATTCAAGATACAACACCACAATTCTTCTCCCTACCGGCCGAAGATGAATGGGGCTGTAGAGGCAGCTAATAAAAATATCAAGAAAATTGTGCAGAAGATGACAGTGACCTATAAAGATTGGCACGAGATGTTACCGTTCGCTCTTCATGGGTACCGTACCTCAGCAAGAACGTCAACCGGGGCAACTCCCTTCTCCTTGGTCTATGGCATGGAGGCAGTCTTGCCAATTGAAGTCCAGATACCCTCTCTCCGGATAATGAAGGATGCAGACTTGAGTGAAGATGACTGGATCCAGACTCGACTTGATCAATTAAATCTGATTGACGAAAAGAGGCTCACTGCTATCTGTCATGGTCAAACGTATCAAAAACGGATGATCAGGGCATTTAACAAGAAAGTCAGACCGCAAGAGTATCAAGTTGGGGACCTGGTAATCAAACGCATCATTCTTCCTCAAATTGATCCCCGGGGCAAATGGACCCTGTTGTACCCCAAGACTTCTGAAAACAGTTCATGGATTCTTCCCAAGACTTCTGAAAACAGTTCATGGATTCTTCCCAAGTAACGGATGTTAATCTATCAGCTTGTTCAGATGCAACCTTTGAAATTAGTTTACGGACGCTTCCCAACAACGGATGCGGCTCTATTGCTGATTCAACTTCAAGACTTCTGAAAACAGTTCATGGATTCTTCCCAAGTAACGGATGTTAATCTATCAGCTTGTTCAGATGCAACCTTTGAATTAGTTTACGGACGCTTCCCAACAACGGATGCGGCTCTATTGCTGATTCAACTTCAAGACTTCTGAAAACAGTTCATGGATTCTTCCCAAGTAACGGATGTTAATCTATCAGCTTGTTCAGATGCAACCTTTGAAATTAGTTTACGGACGCTTCCCAACAACGGATGCGGCTCTATTGCTGATTCAACTTCAAGACTTCTGAAAACAGTTCATGGATTCTTCCCAAGTAACGGATGTTAATCTATCAGCTTGTTCAGATGAAACCTTTGAATTAGTTTACGGACGCTTCCCAACAACGGATGCGGCTCTATTGCTGATTCAACTTCAAGACTTCTGAAAACAGATGTTAATCTATCAGCTTGTTCAGATGCAACCTTTGAAATTAGTTTACGGACACTTCCCAACAACGGATGCGGCTCTATTGCTGATTCAACTTCAAGACTTCTGAAAACAGTTCATGGATTCTTCCAAGTAATGGATGTTAATCTATCAGCTTGTTCAGATGCAACCTTTGAAATTAGTTTACGGACGCTTCCCAACAACGGATGCGGCTCTATTGCTGATTCAACTTCAAGATTTCTGAAGATCGTTCACGGGTTCTCCAAGTAAACGGATGTTAACCTATTGCTTGTTCAGATTCTTCTCAAGCTAACCACCACGGAAGATCGCGCTCGCCAAAAATTCTCCCTATCCCCAGCGGAGTTCATCAAAATCCCCAGCCAAAGAATCCCCCGGAATTCAATTCCCCTCAGAGTTTAAGCTTCAGTATCCCCAACGGAGCCAGACCATTGAACCTTCTCCCCACAGAGTTTTGGAGAGGGCAAATCTTGAGTTCCCCAGTGAAGTCGCCAGGGTTACTTGCCGTCAAGCCGAAAACTCTCAATCTGGCCTCCCCAGCATGAGTCTACTAGTTTGGAGCCCCCCCAGTAGAGGTCATCAGGAATTCTCTTCCCCAGCGACAGCCAAGGGTTTATTTTCCCCGGCAGCAGTCAAGATGCTTTTATCTTCAGCCATCTCGGATTCATGTATCCCTGACAGGATTAGCTCATCAGCTTACATACGCATTCATTACATTCATGTCATAAACGTTAATGTCACACGCATTGCATCATGCACCATAACATTGCATACAACTAACCCTTTGCCTTTTCAGGAAAGATCAGTCGACAGACACAGATCATTTCCCTAGATTCATCCAGAAATAGTTCAGATGTGACCCGGACACGGCGACATTCTGATACTTATTCCAAATTCATTCAGACGCATCAGCAGAAACCTTACACCGGTTCCTCTTCAACTTCTTAACTTTTGAAACAGTTTACAGATTCTTCCCTACAACGGATGTCAATCTACCGACTGATTCAGACTCTTCTCAACTTCTGAAACAAGTTACGGATTCTTCCCTCCAACGGATGTCAATCTACCAACTGATTCAGACTCTTCACAATTTTTGAAAATAGTTTACGGACATGTCCCAACAACGGACACTGCTCTATTGCTTATTCAATCTCAGATAGTTTACAGATTCTCCAGACATGGACGTCAATCTGTTGCTTGTTCAGACCCCAATTCAGAGATGTTCCAAAACAGGGATGCCCTCCTGATACTTGTCCACTCACCATTGACCTACAGTTCAACATCACCATATGGCATCTATAAGCCCATCCTCCTACCAGCAGTCGCCGAATGGCATCTGTAAGCCCATTCTCAGATGGCATCTCTAAGCCCATCCCCCGACAAAATTCTCTCGCACCAGGTGGCATCTTTAAGCCCATCACCAAATGGCATCTTTAAGCCCATTCAACTCCACCGTCACGTCGACGAGCGCAAATTTTCTGGGCACATTAGTGTCCAATCTCCTTTTACCTTCAAGTCGCGAAAGGCAAACTTGCCAATCTAACTCTTCAGGTCAAAGAAGATTGAACAGGGGCAACTGTTGTACCCCAAAATTTGCCCTCGCATTTTTCCCCAAGAAATATCAGCTTCAAACATTTCCTGACTTTTCAAACTGGCTCAAGAATCGGACAAACGGACTTTTCTTGACAGTCAAGCAAAATTAGGGTTTTTACTGATTTTCAGAGCTCTGGATTGTTTCATACAGTTGGCTTAGGATTTTGGTTGATTTCGGTTCAATTTTGATCAGGCGAGCGTTATTCGACATTTAATCAGGAGTTAAAGTTTTATGGGCATATTCTCAGAAGAATTTAAATTCCCCAGCACTTTGCAGTTTATTCCGAGATTCGGGTTAAAATCGCATTATCTTGATTTAATCAGTAAAAGAGACAGTGGTTTGAATTCAGTTTGTTTGGGCCAGTCAAAGAAGGTGTGCAGTATTGGATTCACAGTGTTTATGACAAATCAGTGAAGAAGGATTGCGTTTGATCAGTCTATTTGGATTGACTGCTGCTTTGCTTTGGATGTTGAATAAGACAGGTTTAATTGATCAATGTTGTTTTTATTTAAGTTATTTATTATTCTGAAATTGAATGATTGAAATTCATTTTTCAATTGTTTTAGTTCAAAGAATTTTAAATAAATAAATAAACAATAAAGAAAATTAGAATTAATTGGATAATTTAGATTTTATTGATATTTGAATTATTTGTACAAATTATTGTTTATGATTTAAATTATGAACAATAATATACATTAATTTAGAATATTACATAAAATAAAAACTATCCTATTTCTAATATTCTTCATTCTTCACTCCGCTCCGGTACTCCATTTTTATCTGCAAAAAGAAACGAGAAAAGTCAGAAAGCAGTTAATTAAAAGAGACAGTTAATTCGCTCATCATTAGGGGCCACTGACTGGGATCAGTTGACCCTCTCTACAAATCACGGGATTTCTCCCGGTTCACAGAGAGGGAAGATTTTTTTTATTCATGAAATGCAAATGTCAAAAGTATAAGTTCCAAAATTCAAAGCTGCATAGAATCTCAAATCCAAAGTTCAAACTGTATTAGTTCAAATCCAATTCCCGCTTCCTATCAAATGCCAAAATATACTCAAAGATATCACAAAGAAATCAAAGTAGTACAAGTTGCTATCAAAACTATCAAAGCTGTCAAAAGAGATAAAAAAGATGCAGAGGAAAATGTATTATGCAAGCAACTTGGATCTTTTTCATCATTTCCCATGGGCCCCTTCAGAGAAGGTACAGAATAATAGTCATATTAAATCCTAAAACTGTACTTTAGGAGAGAAAAAAGAGAGATAAAGCAGCATAGGCAGGCTTGGGGGGGAAGACAACAAAGATATACAAGAGATAGAGAACTCAGTTCGGTAGGGAGTGAAAGGAGAGAAGAGAAATATACAAAACTGAGGAAGCAAAAGCCTCACTACTGTCAAGGGAAGGAAACCTGCATAAACCATACTGTCAAACAAAACCAGCAGCCTAGCCACATGAACTTGTCACAAGGCCATCAAACTGAAACATAACCCCTCAACCATACTGTCAACAAACTCACAAGCATAAAAGTTCTGGGCAATACAGGTGAGGCAACCTAGGCCCTCAGTGTGAACATCATTGGGCGACAAATCTCAGAAAGGCATCCAGTTCAAGATAACACAGAACAACAATTCAAAGCAACTCAGGGACATAGAAGAAAATAATGTTTCCATAGGCAACACGAGAGAAGAAGAGATAAAGTATTGAAAGGGTTTTCAGGGCAAAGGTCTATCATCATAAAACCCTCACACAGCAAGAGGTAAGAACGAAAATACCAGGAAAGCATCAGAAGCAAAGCAAGCATCCAGTTTCTTCAGCGAACCGCCGCTCCGGCCTCCTCAACGCCTCCACCCACCTCTCCTCCATCTCCAAGATCAGGTAGTGAGTTTTCTCCCTCTCTTTCTCCACCACCTCACAATAGCACAGATTTAAGAGTCAAAAATTCAAATCAAAAACATGCAATTCGTAAAAGAAAAGAGATAAGGACATAAAACGTTGGAACGAACCCTAAGTCAAGAGGATGCGAAGTTTACGCCTTGGAGGGAAGAGAGGTTGGGAAGCAATACCGGTGGCCAGACGGAGGAGCATCGGTCAGAAGGCGACGAAGACGAACGTACGAACGCGGCGCCGTTCAAACCCTGATGCGTTCTGAACAAACAAATGCCTAACCCTAAACTTGTTTCCAGCATTGGGCCTGACCCGTTCTCATTTTTCTCTGAAGCCCAAGTTAATGTTTTACAATTAATCATTTATCTCTTACTAACCTAAGTTAATATTTCACAATTAACTCTGTTTATAACACTAACTTCATTCTTTTTTTTATACTAATAAAAAACCTCTTATACTAATATAGTCAAGAAGAGGTGATTAAAATGTTAAACCTTCTTTTCATGATTTATTCTTATCATTTTATTTAAATACTTTCTTACAAACTAATACTTTATACATAAATTTCGAAATATTAATATTATACTTTTTTTTTATCATGTATTGAAAATACTCTTTTAATTAAAATACATATTTGTACATAATAACTTAAATACATTTCTCTAATATTAACATTCACAAATATTTGATTAAAATACTTTCTTCTTTTTATACATAATACAATTTAATTAAAATTTGAACATACCTTAATTAAAACATTTTTCCTTTTGTACATAATTAAACATATAAACCAAAGGTTCATTAAAATACATTTATCTAGGTCAAAACCCTAATACAATTCAACTTCACAATTCGCACTTGTACATAATTACACATACTCATATACATCTCACATTTACACTTACACCAATACATTCACATTACCTTATACACATTTGTTTATCTTATATTTGTATATTCGATATTTACATTTGATTGCGACTTCGATTTGGTTGTAACTTATTGGATACTATAAGTCTCATCCCCTTTGTACATTTATACCCCCACTCCCGGACACTATCTTGTAATAGCGTAGATTTTACATTCCGCAATTTACAGTTTTCAATTATACCATGGTTAGACCTAGGGTTTGTATGTACATAAAATCAAACGCTAGATAACCTAATACAACACAAATACATGTAATCAATACACAATCACACTTGCACCCCCTAGGGTAATCCCACATGTTGCCTTCCAAAATGGGCCATGCTTGCACGTCGAGTATCTTTGGCAAAACAAAATCAAATGATCATAAGTCCCTCGATGACGCTTTCGAAAGTTGCCTAAACGGAATGATCATAGTCCCTTCAAAGCAAATTGCCAAAGACACTTGGCATCATTGCATTCATGGTCCATACGATGACCCGCGCCCGTCCCGAATAAAATTCCTAAAATGCAAGATTGTCTACCAATTTCAATGATAGAACAAAATTGTTAAAAGGGGTTAAAACATAACAAAAACCTTTGAGTACAATAGGGTAGACAAGACTCTTAGTTACTTGAGATCAAACTTACAAAAACACTTGCCTAATTTCAAAACCCACTTCACAAACACTTTCAAAATCAACTTTTCAAACCCTTGAAACATCTTTTTAAAAGATAAAACACCTTTTGTAAAACATTCGAGTAAAGAATTGTTACAAGGTTAGCCTAGCACAAGGCATCTTTTCAAAACATTTTCAAGACCACACACAAAGCACCATTTCAAACAATTGAAAACCAAGGCAAGATTGATCTAAGCAACTACCTAAGAGCCCATGGATAACCATGGATAGAAGGGGTGCTAATACCTTCCCCCTCTATAATCTACCCCCCGGACCCACGAAATATCTCAAAAGGTTTTTGCTGTGCTTTTTTAACCTTTCCTTTAGGATAAAATAAAAAGTCGGTGGCGACTCTTGCTCAACCGCACAAGTGCGAATACGAACGCAAAACACTAGTCAGTTCTCCCACCATATCACAGAACTGGAGACTCTTCTGGGGAGAATAGTTTTAAGTGGGGTTACCTTAGGGCTTAGATCACCTTCTTGCATGACTAATTGTTTGATTTGCTTGCTTTATACTTTGACTCTATTGTTTGGGTTTACGATCCTCCACCCGGATTTTGGGAAACATTCATAGATAGCAATACGTTGTGGAAACTGTGCGGGGTATACCGACACGGTCTAAGCAATAGCTATATTAGTGCGACATATTTGGGGGTACCGGTAACCCTTGAGTTCAATCAAGGAGAGTACGGGGCCGCTGAGTGATGTCACTAAGCACTAATGACCTAGAACCTTACTTGACCATCTTGGCCTTTTATTAGGGGTAGTGAGATGACCGGCCTTGGTGCAGTCCGAGGCTGGTTGATACTCGATACTACACTCAATTGAGGGTTGCTTTCCTGGAATATTTCGGTCGCCAGTTCAGTGGCTAAATCGAAACGATGAACAATGAAAGCAATCCAGTGACGTTGGGACCTTTAGAACCCGGTTACTTTTGTTAAGACAGGTTTAAACCAACAAACTGAAAGAGGGTAGTACCTGAACCTCATGCAAGCCTAAACCTAAGGCCTTGTGTGCTTTGTGTGAATATTGTTTGCCTGTATATACACTTACTTGCTTGTGCATATATGACCATAACATCATGACATCATACCATAGCATTTTAGCATTTTCAATAACCATTTCAAGGATCTCGAGGGTTCTGTTGATGCAGGATTACGTTGAGCCAGACGTCTATCAAGGGGCAAGAGGTTTCTCCTCTAACCAATCCAGTCAAAGATCAAGTACAACAACTTGAATCAGGGGCTATGACCCACTCGACATGGTGAGCTTGATTCTCGTGGAAGGGCATCCACCGATACAAAGTTCTCCAATCAAAGATCAAATACAACAACTTGAATCAGTGGCTATGACCCACTCGACATGGTGAGCTTGATTCTCGTGGAAAGACGTCCACTGGTGCAGAGATCTCCTATCTAAGAGCAGAGTTCAACCTCTAACATTTTCTTGTGTTTACCCCAAGAGATCCTTGAAAGCATGCATCCACATATCATGCATTGCATTTTGACAATCTTTTCTTTTTTAGGTTTCCTTACTCTCCTGCTGTTTATTTCAGCAAGAGATGGCTCTAGAACGGTCTGTCAAAGACATTCAAGACCAGACTGCTCAGCTGCAGGAGATGTTCCTGAACTTGTCTCTGGGGCAAGAAGAGATGAAAGCCCTCCTCACCAAGGACTTGGGGAGTTCCAACAATGCCAGGAGTGATCAGATTGCGGAGCTGCAGTTTGATCTGACAACACTGAGGACTCAAATGATGGGATAGTTGGTGGGCCAGATGGCTCTCATCCAAGACCTATCTCAAAGACAAGAGGAACTCAGAGTTCTTGTCCGCCAACTGCTTCCAAACAACCAACTGGGGCAAACATCTTAGGTCGAAGAGCAAGTCTCCGCTCAGCCTCTATCCACTCAAGAAGACAAGGGGAAAGCTCCTTTGCTAGCTTCAGGGTCACAAACCCATCAACAACCTTGCCAGCGTCAACGGGGCAATCGGCGTAAACAAGAAAAGTCGGGAAGACAGTTTACGGAGACTGAAATGCCGTCATTCTTCATACTGAAGCGTCTGTTGGAGGTCAATTTGCTCACCGTAAAGGACCCTCCTCAGGAGCTCAATATCTTCTCTCCTCACTTTAATCCCGACGCATTCTGTGTTTACCACTCCTACAGCCCGGGACACAGCACCAACGACTGTTGGGCCTTGAAGAACAAGATTCAAGATCTGATTGACATTGGGGTGCTGGAATTCATGCCAGACGGCGAGATGAAGATCTTCCGTTAAAGGGTTCTCCGCTTGAAGGGACGAGGCTCAAACTGAAAGACTTTTGCTTCTTTTTGAATTTTCAAAGTTGTAATTTCTTTTGCTATCAAACAATTATCTGTTGATGTTAAACTCTGTTTTCATTAATGCATTGCATATGTTTGTCTTGAATTCATCCATTTGTTTCACTACTCTTATGCTTTTCTTTATGATATTTGACTCTTGATAAAAAGCTACAAGCCTTTAGAGGGAGGATGACGAAACAATACCGTGATCTTATACAATATGCTTTTGAACAGACTTTGCTAATGATGTACAGGCATTTCTTTCAATTCCCAAACACTGGAGTTATAAGGAAGTTAATCCCTAGTCAACCCCTTCGAGCCAAAGAAGTAGGAGTTTCCTGTTCTAAACAAGCGAAACCTTTTGATATAAAC
This sequence comes from Vicia faba, assembly GCA_948472305.1. Classification (NCBI taxonomy): domain Eukaryota; kingdom Viridiplantae; phylum Streptophyta; class Magnoliopsida; order Fabales; family Fabaceae; genus Vicia; species Vicia faba. The sequence continues at coordinate 473,008,748 of OX451739.1, forward strand.
CCGGGGCAGGATAGTATCTCAGTTAATTCAAAAGAAAATGCACATTGAAGTCGCAAACTCTCGGTTCGTAATACAACGAACGACGTCAGAAAAAGAAAGCGTTCCTTCGGAATCAAAAGACAAGGGTGGTTCCCTATCATATAGACAGTCAATCTCTCAAAAGAGAAAAGCCCACCAAGCCAAAACCTATAAAGGAGGCTTAAGAGAGCTGGGGCATCCCGCTGACAGTAATCCCGAAAACGATAACAGTCAGGCAAAAGTTAGGGATAACAAATCTAAATCAAAATAGTGAGGTTATTACAAAATCCTCAACAACATGAAAAAATGTTGAAAAAGAAAAAGGAGATGATGACTGTCTCCCCAAATTCGAACTGGTGAACCATCGCCTAAAAGTCGTTCCAAACTCAAAACAGAGTGCGACGCACAGTTAACTGAGCTTAGGTTGAAGAACATCACGAAGAACGGGTGGGTACAAATATACTTTGAGCCTTTATCCTTTGTTTCTTAAACCGCGAACCAAGCCACGTTACAACCCTTCAAAAGTCCTAATTGAAGCATGGGTTAGTTCGAAAGCATACTGTTACAAAAGGTATCCTGACTCCTGTAGGGCTTTGCTCTAAATCTTGTGTTAACCTGTCTTGTGAAAAGTTTTCTGCTAAAAACGCATTTTTCAAAACTTCGAGACAAACATAAACTTTGCATTATTCGAATATCACTGTCTGCATTTGACCCCTCTTATTTGACAGCGAAGAAATTCATACAGCGAATGTTCGGAGGAACGAAAACTCTCTCAGTAAGTCAAAATCACTTCAAGAGGATAACACTTCCATCAAACCTCCTGTCAACAAGGGGCATGACATCTTTCAAAGTTCAATTAACCTGGGGCAGTCCAGTCAAGGTCCAACAGATCTTTCAAAGTACAGTTAACCTGGGGCAGTCCAGTCAAGATTTCAAGAAATCTCTCAATATGCAGAGTAATCCGATTCAAGACTCCTTCTTCACCACTTGGGGCATTCGAATGTCAAAAGTGTTCAACAAATCAACTACAACATTTCCAGACTCGACTCCTGTATCTAGCCAGGGCACGTCTGAAGAGTTCGGAGATTCAATTCCTGAATCCAGCTAGGGCATATCTATCAACTGTCACCTTTCCAGATTCGACTCCTGTATCCAGCTAGGGCATGTCTGAAGAATTCCAGATCAACACCTGTAACAACCCAGGAAACATCTGTGAACGACCGATTGTAGACCAACACCTGTAATAAGCCAGGATTTTATCTACATCACCACTTGGGGCATTCGAATGTCAAAAGTGTTCAAAACCCGATGCAGTTTTACACAAGCTCATCATCAGGAAGCCCTACACCGGTTCCCCTTCAAGACTTCTGAAAACAGTTCATGGATTCTTCCCAAGTAACGGATGTTAATCTATCAGCTTGTTCAGATGCAACCTTTGAAATTAGTTTACGGACGCTTCCCAACAACGGATGCGGCTCTATTGCTGATTCAACTTCAAGACTTCTGAAAACAGTTCATGGATTCTTCCCAAGTAACGGATGTTAATCTATCAGCTTGTTCAGATGCAACCTTTGAAATTAGTTTACGGACGCTTCCCAACAACGGATGCGGCTCTATTGCTGATTCAACTTCAAGACTTCTGAAAACAGTTCATGGATTCTTCCCAAGTAACGGATGTTAATCTATCAGCTTGTTCAGATGCAACCTTTGAATTAGTTTACGGACGCTTCCCAACAACGGATGCGGCTCTATTGCTGATTCAACTTCAAGACTTCTGAAAACAGTTCATGGATTCTTCCCAAGTAACGGATGTTAATCTATCAGCTTGTTCAGATGCAACCTTTGAAATTAGTTTACGGACGCTTCCCAACAACGGATGCGGCTCTATTGCTGATTCAACTTCAAGACTTCTGAAAACAGTTCATGGATTCTTCCCAAGTAACGGATGTTAATCTATCAGCTTGTTCAGATGCAACCTTTGAATTAGTTTACGGACGCTTCCCAACAACGGATGCGGCTCTATTGCTGATTCAACTTCAAGACTTCTGAAAACAGTTCATGGATTCTTCCCAAGTAACGGATGTTAATCTATCAGCTTGTTCAGATGCAACCTTTGAAATTAGTTTACGGACACTTCCCAACAACGGATGCGGCTCTATTGCTGATTCAACTTCAAGACTTCTGAAAACAGTTCATGGATTCTTCCCAAGTAACGGATGTTAATCTATCAGCTTGTTCAGATGCAACCTTTGAAATTAGTTTACGGACGCTTCCCAACAACGGATGCGGCTCTATTGCTGATTCAACTTCAAGATTTCTGAAGATCGTTCACGGGTTCTCCAAGTAAACGGATGTTAACCTATCGCTTGTTCAGATTCTTCTCAAGCTAACCACCACAGAAGATCGCGCTCGCCAAAAATTCTCCCTATCCCCAGCGGAGTTCATCAAAATCCCCAGCCAAAGAATCCCCCGGAATTCAATTCCCCTCAGAGTTTAAGCTTCAGTATCCCCAGCGGAGCCAGACCATTGAACCTTCTCCCCACAGAGTTTTGGAGAGGGCAAATCTTGAGTTCCCCAGTGAAGTCGCCAGGGTTACTTGCCGTCAAGCCGAAAACTCTCAATCTGGCCTCCCCAGCATGAGTCTACTAGTTTGGAGCCCCCCCAGTAGAGGTCATCAGGAATTCTCTTCCCCAGCGACAGCCAAGGGTTTATTTTCCCCGGCAGCAGTCAAGATGCTTTTATCTTCAGCCATCTCGGATTCATGTATCCCTGACAGGATTAGCTCATCAGCTTACATACGCATTCATTACATTCATGTCATAAACGTTAATGTCACACGCATTGCATCATGCACCATAACATTGCATACAACTAACCCTTTGCCTTTTCAGGAAAGATCAGTCGACAGACACAGATCATTTCCCTAGATTCATCCAGAAATAGTTCAGATGTGACCCGGACACGGCGACATTCTGATACTTATTCCAAATTCATTCAGACGCATCAGCAGAAACCTTACACCGGTTCCTCTTCAACTTCTTAACTTTTGAAACAGTTTACAGATTCTTCCCTACAACGGATGTCAATCTACCGACTGATTCAGACTCTTCTCAACTTCTGAAACAAGTTACGGATTCTTCCCTCCAACGGATGTCAATCTACCAACTGATTCAGACTCTTCACAATTTTTGAAAATAGTTTACGGACATGTCCCAACAACGGACACTGCTCTATTTCTTATTCAATCTCAGATAGTTTACAGATTCTCCAGACATGGACGTCAATCTGTTGCTTGTTCAGACCCCAATTTAGAGATGTTCCAAAACAGGGATGCCCTCCTGATACTTGTCCACTCACCATTGACCTACAGTTCAACATCACCATATGGCATCTATAAGCCCATCCTCCTACCAGCAGTCGCCGAATGGCATCTGTAAGCCCATTCTCAGATGGCATCTCTAAGCCCATCCCCCGACAAAATTCTCTCGCACCAGGTGGCATCTTTAAGCCCATCACCAAATGGCATCTTTAAGCCCATTCAACTCCACCGTCACGTCGACGAGCGCAAATTTTCTGGGCACATTAGTGTCCAATCTCCTTTTACCTTCAAGTCGCGAAAGGCAAACTTGCCAATCTAACTCTTCAGGTCAAAGAAGATTGAACAGGGGCAACTGTTGTACCCCAAAATTTGCCCTCGCATTTTTCCCCAAGAAATATCAGCTTCAAACATTTCCTGACTTTTCAAACTGGCTCAAGAATCGGACAAACGGACTTTTCTTGACAGTCAAGCAAAATTAGGGTTTTTACTGATTTTCAGAGCTCTGGATTGTTTCATACAGTTGGCTTAGGATTTTGGTTGATTTCGGTTCAATTTTGATCAGGCGAGCGTTATTCGACATTTAATCAGGAGTTAAAGTTTTATGGGCATATTCTCAGAAGAATTTAAATTCCCCAGCACTTTGCAGTTTATTCCGAGATTCGGGTTAAAATCGCATTATCTTGATTTAATCAGTAAAAGAGACAGTGGTTTGAATTCAGTTTGTTTGGGCCAGTCAAAGAAGGTGTGCAGTATTAGATTCACAGTGTTTATGACAAATCAGTGAAGAAGGATTGCGTTTGATCAGTCTATTTGGATTGACTGCTGCTTTGCTTTGGATGTTGAATAAGACAGGTTTAATTGATCAATGTTGTTTTTATTTAAGTTATTTATTATTCTGAAATTGAATGATTGAAATTCATTTTTCAATTATTTTAGTTCAAAGAATTTTAAATAAATAAATAAACAATAAAGAAAATTAGAATTAATTAGATAATTTAGATTTTATTGATATTTGAATTATTTGTACAAATTATTGTTTATGATTTAAATTATGAACAATAATATACATTAATTTAGAATATTACATAAAATAAAAACTATCCTATTTCTAATATTCTTCATTCTTCACTCCGCTCCGGTACTCCATTTTTATCTGCAAAAAGAAACGAGAAAAGTCAGAAAGCAGTTAATTAAAAGAGACAGTTAATTTGCTCATCATTAGGGGCCACTGACTGGGATCAGTTGACCCTCTCTACAAATCACGGGATTTCTCCCGGTTCACAGAGAGGGAAGATTTTTTTTATTCATGAAATGCAAATGTCAAAAGTATAAGTTCCAAAATTCAAAGCTGCATAGAATCTCAAATCCAAAGTTCAAACTGTATTAGTTCAAATCCAATTCCCGCTTCCTATCAAATGCCAAAATATACTCAAAGATATCACAAAGAAATCAAAGTAGTACAAGTTGCTATCAAAACTATCAAAGCTGTCAAAAGAGATAAAAAAGATGCAGAGGAAAATGTATTATGCAAGCAACTTGGATCTTTTTCATCATTTCCCATGGGCCCCTTCAGAGAAGGTACAGAATAATAGTCATATTAAATCCTAAAACTGTACTTTAGGAGAGAAAAAAGAGAGATAAAGCAGCATAGGCAGGCTTGGGGGGGAAGACAACAAAGATATACAAGAGATAGAGAACTCAGTTCGGTAGGGAGTGAAAGGAGAGAAGAGAAATATACAAAACTGAGGAAGCAAAAGCCTCACTACTGTCAAGGGAAGGAAACCTGCATAAACCATACTGTCAAACAAAACCAGCAGCCTAGCCACATGAACTTGTCACAAGGCCATCAAACTGAAACATAACCCCTCAACCATACTGTCAACAAACTCACAAGCATAAAAGTTCTGGGCAATACAGGTGAGGCAACCTAGGCCCTCAGTGTGAACATCATTGGGCGACAAATCTCAGAAAGGCATCCAGTTCAAGATAACACAGAACAACAATTCAAAGCAACTCAGGGACATAGAAGAAAATAAAGTTTCCATAGGCAACACGAGAGAAGAAGAGATAAAGTATTGAAAGGGTTTTCAGGGCAAAGGTCTATCATCATAAAACCCTCACACAGCAAGAGGTAAGAACGAAAATACCAGGAAAGCATCAGAAGCAAAGCAAGCATCCAGTTTCTTCAGCGAACCGCCGCTCCGGCCTCCTCAACGCCTCCACCCACCTCTCCTCCATCTCCAAGATCAGGTAGTGAGTTTTCTCCCTCTCTTTCTCCACCACCTCACAATAGCACAGATTTAAGAGTCAAAAATTCAAATCAAAAACATGCAATTCGTAAAAGAAAAGAGATAAGGACATAAAACGTTGGAACGAACCCTAAGTCAAGAGGATGCGAAGTTTACGCCTTGGAGGGAAGAGAGGTTGGGAAGCAATACCGGTGGCCGGACGAAGGAGCGTCGGTCAGAAGGCGACGAAGACGAACGTACGAACGCGGCGCCGTTCAAACCCTGATGCGTTCTGAACAAACAAATGCCTAACCCTAAACTTGTTTCCAGCATTGGGCCTGACCCGTTCTCATTTTTCTCTGAAGCCCAAGTTAATGTTTTACAATTAATCATTTATCTCTTACTAACCTAAGTTAATATTTCACAATTAACTCTGTTTATAACACTAACTTCATTCTTTTTTTTATACTAATAAAAAACCTCTTATACTAATATAGTCAAGAAGAGGTGATTAAAATGTTAAACCTTCTTTTCATGATTTATTCTTATCATTTTATTTAAATACTTTCTTACAAACTAATACTTTATACATAAATTTCGAAATATTAATATTATACTTTTTTTTTATCATGTATTGAAAATACTCTTTTAATTAAAATACATATTTGTACATAATAACTTAAATACATTTCTCTAATATTAACATTCACAAATATTTGATTAAAATACTTTCTTCTTTTTATACATAATACAATTTAATTAAAATTTGAACATACCTTAATTAAAACATTTTTCCTTTTGTACATAATTAAACATATAAACCAAAGGTTCATTAAAATACATTTATCTAGGTCAAAACCCTAATACGATTCAACTTCACAATTCGCACTTGTACATAATTACACATACTCATATACATCTCACATTTACACTTACACCAATACATTCACATTACCTTATACACATTTGTTTATCTTATATTTGTATATTCGATATTTACATTTGATTGCGACTTCGATTTGGTTGTAACTTATTGGATACTATAAGTCTCATCCCCTTTGTACATTTATACCCCCACTCCCGGACACTATCTTGTAATAGCGTAGATTTTACATTCCGCAATTTACAGTTTTCAATTATACCATGGTTAGACCTAGGGTTTGTATGTACATAAAATCAAACGCTAGATAACCTAATACAAGACAAATACATGTAATCAATACACAATCACACTTGCACCCCCTAGGGTAATCCCACATGTTGCCTTCCAAAATGGGCCATGCTTGCACGTCGAGTATCTTTGGCAAAACAAAATCAAATGATCATAAGTCCCTCGATGACGCTTTCGAAAGTTTCCTAAACGGAATGATCATAGTCCCTTCAAAGCAAATTGCCAAAGACACTTGGCATCATTGCATTCATGGTCCATACGATGACCCGCGCCCGTCCCGAATAAAATTCCTAAAATGCAAGATTGTCTACCAATTTCAATGGTAGAACAAAATTGTTAAAAGGGGTTAAAACATAACAAAAACCTTTGAGTACAATAGGGTAGACAAGACTCTTAGTTACTTGAGATCAAACTTACAAAAACACTTGCCTAATTTCAAAACCCACTTCACAAACACTTTCAAAATCAACTTTTCAAACCCTTGAAACATCTTTTTAAAAGATAAAACACCTTTTGTAAAACATTCGAGTAAAGAATTGTTACAAGGTTAGCCTAGCACAAGGCATCTTTTCAAAACATTTTCAAGACCACACACAAAGCACCATTTCAAACAATTGAAAACCAAGGCAAGATTGATCTAAGCAACTACCTAAGAGCCCATGGATAACCATGGATAGAAGGGGTGCTAATACCTTCCCCCTCTATAATCTACCCCCCGGACCCACGAAATATCTCAAAAGGTTTTTGCTGTGCTTTTTTAACCTTTCCTTTAGGATAAAATAAAAAGTCGATGGCGACTCTTGCTCAACCGCACAAGTGCGAATACGAACGCAAAACACTAGTCAGTTCTCCCACCGTATCACAGACCCCTACTTACGAAGGGCCATTTGTGGTTAAACGTGTGTTCTCAGGAGGAGCCATGATCCTAACCACCATGGATGGTGACGACCTTCCTCACCCCGCCAATGCAGACATAGTGAAAAAATACTACGCGTAAATAAAAGACCCGCTAGGTTGATATACCTAGGCAAAAATAAGGGCTTCCCGGCGAACCAAAAGGGTTCGGGCAAAAATAAGGGATGAAATGAATAAAAATCTGTACACCCGGCAAGTCGAAAACCTGAAAAGGCGGCTTGGGCAAAAATGGGTATCCCGGTGGACTGAAAACCCGAAAGGGCGGTCCAGGCAAAAGTTAGGGATAAAAGCGTAACACTATGTCTCATTGGATCACTTCGCATCCGGAATTCGGCATCAACTATCTGGCTCAGATTTCGGCATCGACCAATCAGCTTCATCTTCAACTAGGTAGCAAAGCGATGAGACATTCGAAGACATAAAGGCGATAGCAGAGTTGGAACCCAGTGGGATTGTTCACATAGCTGTTTTGTTTCCTTTTCAAAATTGTAAATTCTATGTTATTCGGCGGCATTCTCTTACAGGATGTCAGCCTCTTGTACAAAAAAGCCTATTCACAGGCAAAATTCAAATCAATACAAATTCACTTGTCCATACAAATTGCCATTGTTTTTCCTTTTTCCGTTTTGTCTTGCGAAGAACGTCCAATGTTCATTTTTGATGTATGCATTTGACATTAAATTGCTGATTCATAAATATTTGCATATGAAACAAAAGATTAATTACAGGTGACATCAGAGACAGAGGCAAATGTGGAGTTGTCTGATGCAGTCTGGTTGCTTTGTCCGCCAAGGTACCAAGGTAGATTCGACTGAAAAATGTGACCAAATCATCTCAACGCCCCGCAGAGTAAGACAAGATTCAGCAATACTTTCTCCAAGCGGAGTTGATTCTCCGTCAATCCTGAAAAGGCACAAAATTTCCCGGCAGGTCTTAAAGCTCATCCCCAGTAGGTTCTGGAAGCTTGTTCCCTGCAGGATACGGACGTCTCTCCCGAGATTTTTTCAGAGTTATTCCTTACAAGGGCTTATAACTGGGTTATCCTCAGCTATTTGCCACAGAAGATCGCCCTCGGCAAAGTTCTTTCTATCCCCGGCGGAGTTTATCTTTGGTATCCCCAGCGGAGTTTATCATCATTATCCCCAGCGAATCCATCATTAAAGTCCTCAACAGGCCTCTCATCAAACTTCGGCCAAGTATCTCTTCCACAGAGCAATTCCCCGGCCGGTCGTCAAGGATTTATTTTCCTAAGACGAAATTACATTCATAAACATTTCACATTTTCATACATCTTGCTTACATACATGATAAAGTGCATACAACACTATCTCATGTTGAACATCATGGCATCATGCATATCATACATCACGACATTGCATACAACTTATGCTTTTTCCTTTTCAGGGAAAAAGACAATCCCAAAGACAACTACCTTCAACTGTCACAATTCCAGATTCGATTCCTGTATCTAGCCAGGGCACGTCTGAAGAGTTCGAAGATTCGATTCCTGTATCTAGCCAGGGCACGTCTGAAGAGTTCGAAGATTCGATTCCTGTATCTAGCCAGGGCACGTCTGAAGAGTTCGAAGATTCGATTCCTGTATCCAGCCAGGGCATATCTGTTGACAACATTTCCGGATTCGATTCCTGTATCCAGCCAGGGCATATCTGTTGACGACTATTTCCATACTCGACTCCTGTATCTAGCCAGGGCACGTCTGAAGAGTTCGAAGATTCGATTCCTGTATCCAGCCAGGGCATATTTGTTGACGACTATTTCCGGATTCGATTCCTGTATCCAGCCAGGGCACATCTGTGAGCAACCGATTGTAGATTCGACACCTGTATCTAGCCAGGGCATATCTGCATGAGGAGATTGAAGATCAAACACCTGTAACAAGCCAGGAAAACATCTGTCTTTCTCAAATGCACAAGTTCTCGCTAAGGAATCTCTTATGCGATCGACACTTCCAAATGACATCTATAAGCCCATTCCCGACAAGGTTCTGTCACATCTCCAGATGGCATCTATAAGCCCATCTCCCTATCCACCATCTCTCCAAATGGCATCTGTAAGCCCATTCCCAACATCACATTTACTGATACCTCAACATGCGAGTGCAAATTTTCGGGCACTCTAGTGTCCAATCTCCTTTTACCCTCGAGTCACGAAAGGAAAACTTGTCAGTCTAACTCTTCAGGTTCAAGAAGATTGAACAGGGGCAACTGTTGTACCCCAAAATTTGCCCTCCCATTTCCTCAACATTTTCTCATCACAAGACCCTTGAAGATCAAGATCCAGTTAGGGTTTCCTCTGCTCAAGACCTCTCCTTGCACTGTGGACTCAAATTAGGGTTTATGTTTGCCCAAGGATGTTTTGACCTAAAATGCCTAAGATGACTTTCATGTTTCATGTTTGACTCACAAGATTACCCATACCAAGTTTCAAGTCCTAATTCCAAGTTTTACCCAGTCAATTGGACAGTTGACCTAAAAATCAGCTGTATTGGGGAAAAGTCAACTGTGGCCAATTGACAGTCAAATCTCATAAAAATTGACCCACATCAACATCATGAACTCATATGGACCATTTGATCAAGTTTGGATCACAATTCCACAAGAAATTTGATCAGATCACCAAAAGGGCAAAATGGTCATTTTTAGGGTTTTGACTACACCAAGGCAATTTTTGACTGTTTGACCTAACCAATGGCAAACCAAGCTCACATATGGACTCAAGGACTTAATGAAATGGTCTTGACACATTCATCAAGCTCAAAAGATCCCAAGTACACAAGTTTGACAGTTGAATTTCCCAGTCAATTGATCAATTTTGACTGTACACTGAAAAGTCAAACTTTGACTTTTTGGTCAAAATCAAGAGTCAAGGTTCATTTTTCATCAAAACATGCCAAATCATGAAACTTGTTCACCAAGAAACCAAGAAATGCAAATTAGGGTTTTAAAATGGAATTTTTCATAACTTAGAATTTTTCTAAGTTATGGAAAACCCTAATTTTTTCCCAACTTTGCCCCACTTTTTCACCATGATTCATTTGGATTCAAACAAAAGTCAAAACATGAAAGTTGTAGCTTGTTACATAATCTACAACTTTGATTCACAAAGTTTTCTCATTTGAAGCTTGTATCTCAAGTTACAAATTTTTGAATAAGGGCACTAAACCATTCTTAACTTAGTGAAAATTTGACCTATTTTTGACAAGTTTTTACCCCACTTCAAGGCCACTTTCCATACACTTCCACTTGGAATTTCAATTTTCATTTCAAAGATGGATTGTAGTACACATTCCAAGCTTTCCAAAATGTCCAAGAACTCATCAAACAACCTCATGGTTAGGGAGAATCGAATTTCACAATATAGCAAAAACTCACTTTTGAATTGGCCATTATTCATGTTCATAACTTTGCAATTTGAACTCAGCATGCTTTAGGTTAGATTACAGGTCCTTAAACAAAGTTGCACTCAATAATTTAATGCATATTCATTGTGTTAAGGTGTTGTTCTATGAGTTTGAACATTGTATGCAAGATTAATCCCAAACTAGATAAAGCATTCTTTCCATTTTTACAAAAGATCACTTTATGTCCAATTGAGAATCCAACAAGTACATTGCAAATCTGGTTGGCACAAGTTTATGTTCTAATCACACTGATCAAGGAGGGATTATGCAGCATAGTGTGAGGTCCTCTACAGGCCTAGAAGCACAATTTGCCTTTGTTTGCTTAAGTGTGAAGTAACATAGCATAACTCACAACAACTTCCATCTCAGCTTACAAACACAAGAAAAAACTTATCAAACACATTCCAGACATCATACCCAAGCTTTTGCACGAGCCTTTGACCTTCAATCCACCCTCCATCTCAGATTCACTCTCAAACTGCAAAAACAGAGTTGCCTCTGCAGTTTGAGTGCCAACTTCTATTTCTCTCAAGCATCCTTGCCAAAACCAGTTCACATACCTTCCATACTATCTATGCAAGCTAACCATGACCTGAAACCTGACCTGTAACACCTCCAAGCCACTTCACCATTTTTGCTTTTCTGTTTTGCAGTTGAAGTTCACCAGCACGATTCAGGGAGTTTCAAGGCAAAGTAGAACTTGGAGTAGCATCCTTACACTTCAAGGAAGCTATACAAATCATCATTTTACTCTGAAACATCCTCCATTGCAAAGCACGATTCCAACTGAACAGGTATCTTCATGAAGTTCTATCTCTCTTATTAGGCATTGTTAGCTTTAGGTTTGTGAAGAAAATATGTCACAATCATAGCCCTGAACACGACCATATAGTTAGATTTCATTTATGTTACGTGTGCTGCAAGAATTTTGAGTCTGAACATGACATAAAAGTTAGGTCAGAAATTGGGGGAGAAGAAATTCTCCCTCATCTTAGAGAGTTAGGTCAAGTTCTTTACATGGTTGGAATCGTCTCTTAATGCTCTACACTTTTCATGTTATGAGTTTTGCTTGAAAGTCCAGGAATCCAGAGATAGAAAACGCGTGGGTGATGTTGTTCAGAGGTTGAAGATGATTGATTCTGGGCTGGGCCTGGAATATTTTCTTATTTACACCACACAATTGCTTTTGAACCCCCTGAGCCCATTTGCTTATTTCTTTGACTTTTTTGACTTTTTCTTTTTTGATTGACTTTGTTTATTTTTTCTCATGACATTAAAAACATAAAAATATTTTTTTCATCATTTTTTGAATTTATTGCATATTTATTTGATTATTTCTTTTGTTTGTACATAAATATTATATATACTATTATTTAGAATAAATAGAAAAAATTGTGTAAATACATTTTTATTTTTATTTACCTTCTGAAAATATTTCACATAAAAAATACTTTTTTTTATTTATTTTATTAAATATTAAATGTATATTATTTTATATATAATGCATATTTAGAACTTAATATATATATATATGTTTATTAATTTAGGTTAGAATATAAAAATATTTGAATTTTTCATTTTTATTAATATTTGATATAAAAAATACTTTTTTATAATATACTTCATTTTTTTTTTTGTTTTTTGTTTTTGTTTTTTGTACATAATAAATAAATACTTGTATTAAATTGAATAATAATACATTTTCTTTAATAAAATTAGGGTTTTGCCCTAAATTCAAAACACTCCAAAAATAATATCCTTTTTATTTTTATTTATTTTTATTACATAAATAACACTTTTTTCATACATATACAAAACATTTTTGCATCTTGCATTTTTATTCCATTTTTTTAATTATTGTACGTTAATTAAATTGAATAAATTTAAATTGATGTAATAGTTTACATTACTTGTCAATATCCCCATTCGAACATTTGTACCCCCCTTCCCATATTTGGTTTTGTAATAGCTTAGTAAATTTATTTTCGCACTTTATTGCTTTCTAATGATAACATGTTAGAATTAGGGTTTGTATGCGAAAAACGACAAAAAATAGTTATGACCTAATCTTAAGATAAACAAGCATGAAAATGGACACACAAATCACACTTGCACCCCCTAGGGTACTCCACTTGTTGCCTTTCAAAATTGGGCCATATTGCATGTTAGGTCTCTTTGGGCAAAACAAACAAATTAAATGATCATAGTCCCTCGATAACATTTTTTCAAAACAAACAAAAACAAATGATCAAGTCCCTTAAAGAAAATGCCCAAAGATACTTGGCACCATTGCAATTATGGTCTAAACGATGACCCACGCTCGTCCCTTTCACATCCTAAACATAAGATTGTCCACCAAATACAATGGTGGAACAAACTTGTTAAAAGGGTTAAAACATAGCAATAATCTTTTTGAGAAATTTAGGAGTAGATAACCTCTTAGTTACTTGAATCAAAACTTGCAAAAACAAAACACTTGCCTATTTTCTAAACCACACATCACTACACTTTCAAAACAACTTTCAAAAACAAATGAAAACTTTTTCAAAAGACATACACCTTTGTATACATCCCCACATGGATCATTACAAAGGTTGCCACCACATTGGCTTCTTTTCAAAACATTTTCAAACCCACACACACAAGCACTATTTAAAACAATTGAAACAAAAGGCAAGTGATCTAAGCAAGTAACTAAGAGCCCATGGATAACCATAGATAGAAAGGGTGCTAATACCTTCCCTTTCTATAATCTACTCCCCGAACCCAAGAAAACATCTCAAAAGGTTTTTGCTGTGCTTTTTAACCTTTCCTTAGGATAAAATAAAAAGTCGGTGGCGACTCTTGCTCAACCGAAACATTTGCGAAAACAAACGCAAAACCTCAAGTCAGTTCTCCCACCGTATCACAGAACTGGCGACTCTGCTGGGGATAACTTATAAAGTGGAGTAACCTTAGGGTTTAGATCACCTTTGTTTTCAATTGTTTGCTTTGTTTGCTTTTATATTTGTGGGCTTTGCATCGGAGTTTCATAGATCCTAACCCGGATCTGGGAAATACCCTTTTTAGGTAGCATAATCTGTGAGGGACCTGTCCGGCGTAGACCGACATGGGTGAAGCAGTGGCTACGTTGGTGTGGCATCTTAGTCTGTACCTATATCCCTTGTGTTGCAACGGGGAGAATATAGGTCTTCTAAGGGGTCATTAAACACCAACCAACCTTAGAACCCTAAATTGACCAACTTGGCTATTAGGACAGTAGCAGTATGCTACACTCATTGAGGCTAAACTCTCGAGATGGTTCTGGCCGCGAGAAAAGATTGCGATGCTGGGGTTATGACCGATTGAGGGTAGCCAATGATTTGAGATCCTCTAGAACCCGGTTACTTCTGATAGGACAGGTTTTAACCAACAAAACCAAAAGAGGGTAATACCTGAAACTCATGCTGGCCTGAAACCTAAGGGTGTCTTGTGTGACTTGTGTGCCTTATTTACCTATGTGAATACTTGTGGTGTGCTTCATCATAGCATCATGCCATCATACCATTGCATGCATCCTATATAAGGGACTAACCCATTTCAAAGACAAAAGAGTTTCATCTTTGCTCTGTTTTGTAGGACATCATGATGCCCGTGCGTAGGAATACTGTCCGGCTCAACTTTGTTCAACCACCAGTTTTACTCAAGGATTTGGTGGGAAGGATTCCAAACACTTCTTCCTTCATCAACAGACATGGTTCTCTCCTTGGCTTGGTCACTGCAAAGTGGGACCAACAACTGATAAGTGTTCTGACCCAGTTTTATGACCCTCTGTATCATTGTTTCACCTTTCAAGACTTCCAGCTGGTTCCTACCCTTGAAGAATTCTCTTATTTGCTTGGGATCCCTGCCTTGGAACAAACTCCATTCACTGGTTTGGAAAAGACTCCTAGGCCTGAAGAGATTGCTGCAATTCTCCCCTTGACCAAAGAAGAGGTATTGTCCAACTGGGAAACTAGAAATGGGATCAAGGGCTTTTTGGTCAAATTTCTGGTTGGCAAGGCTAATGATTTCTGGAATGACTTGGACTTCAAGGCGTACGAGGATATTCTGGCTCTTTTGATCTATGGTCTGGTATTGTTTCCTAACCCTGACACCTTTATCAGTATCCATGTCATAAGGATATTCATGTCTCGAAATCCGGTACCCACTCTTTTGGGTGATATTCTACAACAACTCTATGCTCGTACTGCTCGAAAACGGGGAACTCCGTGGTGTTGTGCTCCTTTGCTAGTAAGGTGGTTTATTTCGCACCTTCCTAAGTTCGTGCTGAAGAATGAAGAAGGAAAAGGTTGGGCTCGGAGGTTAATGTCTCTCACTGATAATGACATCACCTGGACTCTCAGAGGTTTGGATGAGGTAGCTGTTATTGACCGTTGCGGAGAATACCCTAACGTTCCGTTGATTGGTATCCAAGGAGGAATCTCTTACAATCCGTGCTTAGCTCTCCGTCAGTTTGGAAGAGCCAGAGGAGATGGGCCTCATGAAATGCTGGTTCCTCACTTCCATTTTGAGTTTCAGGCAGACAATGACAAACTACGCCAGGGATTCATTAAAGCTTGGGACAGAATTCACAAAGCCGACCCACATGAGTTGGGACCAAAGACTTCTCTGCCATTGAAGCCTTATTGCAAATGGGTCCGCATCCGTGCTCAAAGGTTAGGTATGCCTTACGAAGCTGTTAGACCTCTCATCCTTGAGTCTCCTGATGAAGATGGGGTTCCTCCAACTGTCCTCCCTCCTCAGATACCCGCTGATTTTGACACGATGAAGAGATCCTGGGCACAGCTAAAGGAAGAACGGGATTTCTATCGGGAGAAGTTCAACGAGCAGGAACGGAAGATCCAGAGGCTGACTAAGCAATTGGAGGAAGAGCGGGTCCTGAACAACTACATCAGCACTGAGAAGAGGAGGCCATGGGAGCATTGATGAGCTTTGGATATTTCCTTTTATAGTTTTATTTCCTTTCCAGTATTTTTCATTCCTGTAATTCCTAAGGGCAAATTGTTGAACAAATTGAAAATTTTAAATCTAATGAAGTGTGTTTTCCTTTTGTCTACAAAGTTGAATCTTGTTTGTCTTTGAAAACATAAAACATACGCATTCCATTGCACCATATGCATAGCAGGTACCCTATTTCACAGGTTGCTTAATCTCCTTCGCTGTTTATTTTGAACAGTCATCATGAATCCAGACTCCTCCAGTGAGCAAGCAATCAAGGCCCTTCAGGCCCAAAGTGCACAGTTTCAAGAGATGGTCCTAAGCCTAGCCCAAGGTCAGCAAGAGTTGAAGACTCTACTCCTGAAGAAGAAGAAGAAAAAGAGGACTGCGTTGTTCAACACCGGACGCAGATTTGGGAACACACTCCATAATGAAGCTGATCCAACTACTTCTTCTGCTGAGAAAAACAGTCCCCAAGGGGGAGGAGATCCTAGTCCCGCAGTCTCCGACAACGAGACGGACTATAACGACGAACAATACCCACCTGCTGCTGACAGATACAAGCAATTGGAGGACCGCTTAAGCGCCATGGAAATTCAGAATGTGCCGGGGCTGGATTTCGGAGATTTGGGGTTATCTTCTGGGGTAGTAATTCCACACAAGTTTAAGGCGCCTGCCTTCGCCAAGTATGATGGGGTCTCCTGCCCAAAGCTGCATCTAAGGTCGTACGTAAGGAAGATCCAACCTTATACGGCGGATAAGAACCTCTGGATTCACTTCTTCCAAGATAGCCTCTCGGGGTCACAGCTTGAATGGTTCTACCAATTAGATGGAACCAGCATCCGACACTGGGAAGATTTGGCAACCGCATTCTACAGACAATACCAATACAATTCTGATCTCGCTCCTACGCGTACCCAACTTCAGGGTATGTCTCTAGGAACGGGTGAAGGGTTCAAAGAGTACGCACAAAAATGGAGAGATTTGGCTGGCAGGGTGCAGCCTCCATTGACTGATCGTGAGCTGGTTGATATGTTTCTAGGGACGTTGTCTGGTCCGTTTTTCAATCATTTGGTTGGTAACTCCTCCGCTGGGTTTACAGATTTGATATTGACGGGAGAAAGAATTGAAGTTGGCATCAGGTCAGGCAAGATACAAAAGGCTGCCTCCACAAGTGCTGAGAAGAGGCCGTTTAAGAAAGAAGCAAGTGCCGTCTATGGTCCTAGAAGACAAATCAAGCCCGAAAATCGCCAAGCCGTCAATGCTTTGGTCATCTCGAAACCTGTTGCTGCTCCTCAGCAGTACAATCAACAAAGAAGCGAAAGGCCTAAGAGGCAGTATACTCGACTGAGTATGACCTTATCTCAAATTTTACCCCACCTGTTATCCACCAACCTGGTAACCCTCAAAGAAGCTCCCAAGGTCGTCAACACTGCGTCTCCTAAGTATAACCCAAATGCCCGGTGTGCTTATCATTCTGATAGTCCCGGGCACACTACTGATGATTGCTGGGCCTTGAGAAACAAAGTGCAAGATCTGATCGACGCAAAGGAAATTCAGTTTGAGGCGCCGGAGAGACCAAATGTTGTAACCGCTCTTATGCCCCAGCATAGAGTAAATGCCATTAAGGAAGAATTGTATGATGTTTCGGTAAATGAAGTTGTTACCCCTCTGAAGACCGTCAAGAAGAACCTACTGCTGGCCGGTTTATTTCCGGGTTGCAGTGAAGGTTGCCTGTTCTGTGCTATTTCCCTATCTGGTTGTCCCTTGCTGAAGTTAGGCGTCCAAAACCTAATGGATAGCAAGGAGATTCTGTTTAAGAAGTCT
The DNA here is from genome assembly GCA_948472305.1 of Vicia faba. Lineage (NCBI taxonomy): Eukaryota > Viridiplantae > Streptophyta > Magnoliopsida > Fabales > Fabaceae > Vicia > Vicia faba. Next base: position 473,026,627 of record OX451739.1, read on the forward strand.
GCTGTTCAGTTGGTTCCGGTAAAAGAAGTTTCTGTGGTTACCCAAATCATCAAAATCTAAATCGGGGACGACTTGGATCTCGACGGCCTTCAATCTATCTTCTAACTGCCTGTACTTGACATCGGCGGGTGGATACTGCTCATCAAAATAATCATCATCAGACTCTTGATCATTAATACAGTCAGCATGTACTCTTAACCTCACTAATCTGATTCTCGTCTTCTTCATATGAGTCTTCCACTACCGGGATCTGACAAACCGACTCTTTGAACCTTCTGCCCATGTTGGCCAGGGCTTTCTTCTTGGGTTTCTTCTTAACTGTCAGTAATGCCATCATACCTTGTTGCCCCTTGGCTAGGGATAGTAGAGTCTCTTGGAATTGATAGTTTTGTGCCTGAAGGTCCTTCACAGTTTTCTCTAGATCCATCTTACTGAAATAAACAGCAGAAAGATAAGGAAACCTGTTGTGTGAAAACTTGTCATGTTATGATGCATGGAAGATGTATATGCAAATGATTTCAAGGATTTATGAAACATAAATTTGTATAGACAAAAGAATGAACAAATGTCAATTTTCATTAATTAGTTCAAAATGATTATAACACGCCTCTTAGGCTTACAAAATAACTTTCTAAGATAAAAAGACTGAACGCATCCTCTTCGGCGCGAGATAGGCGTTCACATTTTGCTCTTCATGTAGCTGCTTTGTAAGCTCCAAGACCCTCTTCTCGCTAGCGTAGAATTGAGCTTCGAAAGTGTCTCGTTCTTCCTTCATCTGAATCCAACCCATTTGCAAGTCTTCAAGAGAAGTTGGCATGTCGGGATGGAGGACAGTGTACGGGACATCTCCTTCGACCATAGGTTCCATGATAACTGGTAAGATGGAGGGATAAGGCATCATAAGTTTCTGAGCACGGGCTCGTACCCACCTAATTTAAGGCTCAAGGGGAATGGAATTCTTGTGTCCCAACGTCTTACTATCCACTTTGCTTACCATCCTCCAAGATCGTATAAACCTCTGGCGGTAGCTGTGATCGTTACTCTCGTAGTCGAATACCACTCCTTGGATGAGCATCTCATGTGGACCATCCCTTTGGGCATAACCAAACTGTCGCAAGGATAAGCAAGGGTTGTAAGTGATATCTCCCCTAATTCCAAGCAAAGGGACATTAGGAAATTCCCCACAACAGTCGATGATAGTAACATTCTCCAAGATCAAGAACACCAATGAACATCTGAATTTCTGAGCGTCATCAACCTATGGGACCATCTCAAACCTTGCTCATTGTTCAACACAGATCGGGGAAGATGCGAAATAAACCATCTTGCCAAGAGAGAAGTGCAACAAATGAGGATCCCTCTCTTCCTCATAGTGCGAGAGTGAAAAGAATGTAGGATATCTCCTAATAAATTAGGCACTGGACAACGTTTTCATCTATGAGTTGGTCAGGGTTTGGAAACAAAACCATCCCATAGATGAGAATGGCCAAGATTTCTTTAAAAGCTTGTAAGTCCAAAGAGTTCCAACAATCTTGAGCTTTCTCAAACAAGAACTTGGCTAAAAAACCTTTGACACCACTCCTTGTTTCCCAATTAGTTGTGATATCATATTGTTGCAAGTGTAATACTTGGGCAACCTCTCCAAGTTTTGGATCTCTTTCCGTACTGTTGAAGGGTAGTTGATTGAGAATGGAAATCCTCAAGAGTTAAGAGAATTCTTCCAAAGTTAGTACAAGCTGATAATCGGGGAAAGTAAAGCAATGGTGTAGAGGATCAAAGAATTGGAAAAGCACCTTTATCATATCTTCATCAGTGTTGGAGGTAACCAAGCTTAGGAGGCGGCCATGTCTTTCGGTGAATGGATAATTCTCAGGAACCCTTGATGCTAACTCTTTGAGTTGAGAAGGAATTTTTACGAGATTGACTTGGATAGTATTCCTGCAGATAGAAGCCATGTCCTACAAAACAGAACAAAGATAAATCCCAATAATCCTTGAAATGGTTAGTAAGAATAAGTGTGATGTTATGATGTTTATGGTGTCATGTACAAGTAAGTATATACAAACAAATCAAACAAGTCCTTAGGTTTAGGCTTGCATGGAGTCTCATAGGTAAGTACCCTCTTGAAGTTTAGTTGGCTCAAACCTGTCCTAGAAATAGTAACCGGGTTCTAAGGGATCTCAATATGACTAATCTATCTTATCGGGCATTATTTCAGCGCAAGCCTCTTTCAAGGCGACCGAAATATCCCGAGAAGTCAAATCTCAATGAGTGTAGTATCGAGTATCAACCAACTTCGGACTGCACCAAAGCCGGTTATCTCACTACGTCCCAATGGCCAAGTTGGTCAATTAAAGGTTCTAAAGTCAGTTAGTGCTTCATGACACCACACATCGGCCCCGTATTCTCCTTGACTGCTTAAGGGCTACTGGTACCCACAAATGTGTCACACTAACGTAGCTATTACTTAGACCATGTCGGTATACCCCGCACAGTTTCCATAATGTAATGCTACTTACCTATAAGGTATCCCAAATCCAGGTAGAGAATTTAAAACAAGCCCAAACAAGGAACCAAAATGTAAAGCAAACAAGTCAAATAATGAAAGCAAGTAAAGGTGATCTAGCCCTAAGGTAACCCCACTTTTAAGTTTTCCCCAACAGAGTCGCCAGTTCTGTGACACGGTGGGAGAACTGACTTGGATGTTTTGCATTTTATCGCAAATATTGCGGTTAGCAAGAGTCGCCACTGACTTTTCTTTTATCCAAAAGGAAAGGCTGAAAAGAACAGGAAAGACCTTTGAGATTATTTCTTGAGTTCGGGGGGTAGATTATGAAAAGGGAAGGTGTTATCACCCTTTTCATCCATAGTTATCTATGGGCTCTTAGTTGCTTGCTAGATCACTTTCTTTTGTTTGAAAATGGGCTTTGTGTTGTTTTTGAAATTATTTTGAAAAGGCGTCTTCGTTTAGGCAAACTTTGTAATAGTTCTCGTTCGTAAGAACGTATACAAAGTGTTAAGCTTTTGAAAATATTTCATGTTTTGAAAATGTTTTGAAAGTGTTGGTGTTTGTTTTGAAAATAAGCAAGGATATTTGATTTGAAAATGAGAAAGCAACTAGGAACAATCTACCTACTCAAAAGTCTTTTGTTTATTTCTTCCTTTCCTTTGATATTGCTATCTTACCATTGATTTGGTAAGAAGCCTTATCTTTGGATGTAAAGGGACGGGTGTGGGTCATCGTATAGCCATGATACCAATGTTGTGAGATGTCTAAGCATTTCTCTTTGAGGGACTAAGATCATTTTGAAAGGCAACATTGATAGCGTCATCGAGGGACTATGATCTTGTATTTTTTATTGCTTTTTGCTAAGATATCCCACATGCATAACATGACCATTTTTGTAAGGCAACAAAGTGGAATCACCCTAAGGGTACAAGTGTGCAAATGTGTTGGATTTACATGTATTGTTTATCTTGAATTAGGGTTTACTACTTATTGATTTTAGTCTTGCCATACAAACCCTAATTACTAGCATTTATATAAAGCGATAAATTGCGGAAAGTAAAATTAATAAGCTATTACATCATTAGGGGAGGGGGTATACAAATTTACAAATGGAGATTTGCAAGAAAATTAAACCTAATTATCTATCACAACCATATTGAATATTGTACAAGAACTGAAGATAAAATGCAAGAATATAAATGGAAAAAGAAATGATTTTTGTTTGGTTTTTTATGAAAGGGTTTGGTCTTGACCTAATTAAGAAAATAATTAGTTAAAAATAAACAAAATTAAACTTAAACTAATTAAGAAAAGAAAATAAGTTAAAATACATTTTTTAGGATTTTTTATGAAAAAGGTTTTAAGTTTAATAAATAAATATGAAAATTAATTAATTGAAAGAAACCTAAGTTCTAAATTAATTTTAAATAAAAAATAAAAAGTAATAATTAAACCTAAATCTAAATATTAATTTACTAAAAAAAAGAAATTTAATTTGTTAAGAAAAATATTTTTTTCCTTTTGTTTTATAAAGAAAATAAATAAATAAATAAATAAATAAATGTGAAAATAATAATAAAAATATTTTTGGATTTTTTATTAATTAAAATATAAATAATATTAATAATAATAATAAATAAATAAAATAAGAAAACTGAGATAAAACAAAAATAAGAAAAAGAAAACAAAAGTAAATGAAATGATAAAAAGAAATTGGGCTAGCCTGCAAAAGTAATCAGGGGGATTAGAGAAAGCAAAAAAAAAAAAGGAAAGCCCAATGATTTAGGAGCCAGGTGCTGTTGTATGTAACCAAAAAAAGGAAAAATATTGAAAAATTGTACAAAAGGTAGCGTTGAGTGTTGAACCCCTGACCTCTAACACAAACACATATTACCTTTGCCACTGGGGTGGCTGTATATCCGGTAACATAAACAAAATAAATAATACATAACACAAGTCATGTCCTGAATACGACTTCATCTTCAAGCTCCAGCCTGAACATCTGTAACTTCACCATTTCTCAACAAAAATGAAATATACAAACATGAAAGTTGCTCCATTTTTCCATACGAATCCAACCATATAAATATCATAAGCTATAAATCAAAGATGAATGCGAATTTCTAAAAGTACCAAATTCTGACCTAATTATTTTCAGAGATTCAAACCTAAAATTCTCACTACTCAAGCAATATAAATGAAATTTATGGACATGTACAACTTCGGGGCAATGATGTCTACATTTTATCTTCACAAATGCAAGCCTAACAATGCCTAAATGAGAAGATAGAAGTTTTGAAATTGTACCTCAAAACTGGAAATCGTGAAATGAGTTTGAGCTGCTTTTAAGGAGTTGTGATGATCAGGTTAGCTTCCTCAAGTTCCCAGGAAGCTAATGCAATGATTACTTGATGCTGGGAGTGTTTGAATCGTGCTAGAGAAGTCAAGGTGCAAGCTCTATTTTTTTGTAATGAAAGTTGATGAAGATGATGTTACATTCGTGTAACAGGATGTGGGATGGTTTGTATTTGATGTATAGGAGCTTTAGGAACCAAAAGGCCAAGAAACGCACGAGTAGATTCTGAGTTGGGAGTTTTTGGTAAGAATGTGCAACAATGGTGGTCTGTTGTGCAATTCTGAGTTTGGGAGAGTTTGAGAGCTTGTAAAATCGTGTCTCCTCTTGCAATAGACTTGTATAATTATAAGAAAAAGGTTAGAGAACTTGAGGTCGACAGATCTATGAGATATAGAGTTATGGCTATGTTACTTGATTTTGAAGAAAAGTGAAAAACATGGTTTCAAGGTATAGTACAAGCATGGCCTGAGTTTATGGGAGGCTCTAGACACATTTCTTTTGCCTTTGACATTGCTTTTACTCAGATGAAACAAGTTGGGAACTCTATGCATTGACTTTTGCAATAAAGCTAGCTTTTCCAAAATGAAAGTGTTACCTTTGTGCCATTAATGGAATAACCATTTGGACAATGCCTTAAATGCTTGGATCAAAGCTCTAACAGTTGTGTAAACATTTAATTATGGAGGTAAAGGTAAGTTAGAAGCCTGCAAAGTGAGATTTGTACAACATGCTTGAAGGTTGGATCAAGTGTTCTTCACAAAATGGCTTGTAATTCAAGTTTGAAAACTCTAACTTCTTGCCTTCGATTCTCCTTGCTCAAGTATGATCTCAATGAGTTATTGGATATTTTGGAAAGCTTGTAACATCCTATACAACATATATATTGGACATTTTTGAATATTCATCTTGGAACTATGTGAAAAATTGTCATGAAGTTAAGTCAAAATCCTGCCTAAACTAGGGCCAAATTTCACTAAGTTTTTCAAGTTTCATGAACATGTCTTCTTAGAATCATAACTTGTAATCCATGCATTTCTAGAAAAAGTTTTGTTCTACAATGTTTTAGATCTCATTGATATATACAACTTTCACGTTGGAAGTTTCTCTTGAATCATCTTGCATCATGGTGAAAATTTGGCTCAAAGTTATGAAAAAAAAGTGAATTTCCAACACTTATAAAAATTTCTAAGTTTAGAAATTTTGACTTTTCAAAATGAAATCTTGACTTTTTGATTTCTTGATGAAAAAGTTTCATATTTTGACATGTATTGATGAATTGCGATCTTTGGAACTTGATTTTGATCAAAAAGTCAAAGTTTGACTTTTCAGTGTACAATTGACTTTGCATCAGTTGACTGAAAATCAACTATCAATCAATTGATCTTGAGAGATGTTTTGAGCCATGCCATTAGGTCAAAATGAACTATTTTAACCATTGAGATCATAACTTAAACCAATCAATCATTTTCTAGGTCAAAAATAAGAAATTACACCTTCTTAGTCAAAACCCTAATTTTGACCATTTTGCCCTTTTGATGATCTGATCAAATTTCTTGTGGAATTGTGGTCCAAATTTGATCAAATGACATATATGAGTTAATGATGTTGATATGGATAAAAAATTATGAAGTTTGACTGTAAATTGACCACAATTGACTTTTTTCCCAATACAGGTGATTTTAGGTCAACTAAGCAATTGACTGAGCAAAAATGTCATCCAAGACTTGAAACTTGACATGAGCAATCTTGAGGGTCCAAAATGATCCATGAAAGTCATTTGGGGCATTAAAAGTCCATTTGTCCTTGTGCAAACGCAAACCTTAATTTTCAGTTATCAGTGCTTGAGGAGGTGTCTTGAGCTGATCAAGCCTTGGGCAATCTTGAATCAAAGGAGATCTTGTGAGAGATTACTTGATAAATGAGAGGGAAAATTTTTGGGTACAACAGTATGGCATCCTCCTCAGCCTCCTTTGTGTTACGGGTATCTCGCCGAGGGGCGTCGCCACGCCGATATTGCCCGAGTCTTCCCCCTTTAATGAGGGTTTCAATAGAGTCTTTAAGATGGACACAATCTTCATTCAGGTGTCCATGTCTTCGGTGATACTGGCAGTACTTGCTCCGGTCAGCCTCGGGCTTAGCAGGAGCAGGACAAAGACGCCTGACGCCGTCGTCCTTGAAATCAGTATTAGCACACTCCGCCAAGATGCGCTTGCGGGAAGCTATCAACGGAGTGTACTCAGTAAATCACCTTGCGGGCCCTCTTTGCTCGCGAGGATCCTGTGGTTTGTCATCCCTCCTCTTCTCGCCCGTTCATCGAGGAAGGCCTGAATCTTGTTGTCCCAGATTACTAGTTGATCCACGATTCCTTGGGGCCCGGGCTCTATTGGCCGCTTCCCTCTCCTCATAATCCATATAGGTCCTAGCCTTTTCGAGGAGAGCATCGAATGTCCGTGGTGGTTCGACGCCAACAGATTTTCTGAACTCCATGCCCGGGAGGAGTCCCCTCTCGAGCATGTATCTCTTCATATGATCGGTGCAAGGGACCTAAATTGCCTCGCGGTTGAACTGGTCAATAAACTCCCTGAGGGTCTCGTCGCTTCTCTAGACGATGGCCTTAAGGGCTTCCTCAATCTTCGAGTGTCGACGTGAGACAGTGAATGAGCTGATGAACTGGGTTTTCAAGTTTTTCCAGGAGGTAATTGACCCCGGGGAGAGGTTCTTATACCAGTCCATCACAGTCTTCCTTAGAGTCGTGGGGAACAACCGACATTTGATCGGTCCTCCGACGTTATAATAATACAGCATTGCCTCGAACTCGTCGATATGGTCAACTGGATTGGCAATGCCGTCGTACTCCATAATAGCCTAGGATAGGAGACCGCGGGGGTCGTCTTCGTCGCTTCTATCTGGAGATCGAGAAGGCGACCTATTGTAATGGCGGTCATGATGACGGCCCTGGTCGCGGGGAGGATCTCTCGCCCGGTGTCGTTGTTCGTCATTCCCCCTGTTTTTGTTTCCAAAGGGTCTCCTCTATTGGTGTGGGGGAGTGTGATCACGTCTCCCCGTATCAATGGGTTGATCCCTCTCCAACGCAGGGCGTCACCTGGTTCGTCAGGGAGAGGGGCCTCGAGAGGCATCCCGTCTGCGTCTCTACGGAGGAGATTGGGGACGGTCCTCTATCTGACGCACAGGAGGAGAATCAGGCCTCTTGTGTCTTCTGGGGGCTCTTCGAGAATCATTGAGCACCCTTAATCTCTCACCTTGTGAGAAGATTAAGTAATTTGTTTAATTTATAGCCACGAACAGTGCCCTGGTCGTGGCACCAGCACTCACAGGAACTGGGACCTCCTGGAACTGGTTCGGTTGGTAGTTCTGAGGAGGACAATGATCATCCTCGAGTCGTCTGGACAGTGATGACGATGAGGCATCCAGTCCATCTCTATATTCCGAGGGGTCGGGCATGTCAACGGCGTGGCCGTTGTTGTTGTTGCTAGTATTTTATTGTTACCGGTGTTGAGGCCAGTGGGACCAGCGTTGTTGATATCGGTGTTGTGGTCGGTGATGTTATTGTTGACATCGACGGGATGGACATTCAGGTTGTTTTTGCCGTGAGATCAACCATGACAGTAAAAAAGGAGTTGGATTAGCTTTTGTCTTGGACGAATGAAAGACGGGGAAGCTGTGTTTCCCACAGACGGCGCCACTGATCGTACCTGACCAGAATGGACCATGACAACTTACGTCGAGCAGAACTTGAGAGTGAGGTGGAGGAGGGGAGGTACCTGCAAGACACTCTGATGCCAAAGTGAGATTCAGAATGAGCAAGCAAGTAAGAGAGTGAGAAATGTTCAATACCTAACCCTCTCGAAAGAGAGGGTATTTATAGCCCCCAGTGTTGGGCCAAGGTCTCCTCATTGGGCCGGTCAAGCAGGCCCAAAGTGGAGACTGTCAGGTCCTACATGAGTAGTGGGGACCAGCAGGTGGTCCCCCACCTGGATGACTTCCTCCGCAAGATTATGAGGATATGGATGCGGTCTTTCCGGAGCCACAAAGACTCCGTGATATTCAGAGACATTGATAGTCAGCCCTACGAGGAGGATGGTCGTGAGGTGCTTCTGCTCGTCGTAGATGTTTCCCGCCATACGCAAGGTCGTGTGAGGGGACCAGTCTTGGTCACGAAGAGGATCAGAAGATGACCTCGAGGTCCTCCTGACCGACGATGATCTTCCTAAGACTAACTGGGTTTATCCCCGTGTGATGAGGTTGTCTCCTTGCGAGGAGTGGAAGTTGCTGCCCGAAACAGCCAATGACAGAACTGGCCAGTATGCCTTGACCGACATAATTGGGTTGGGCCTCACATGGAATTAGGCAAGGACAGGCCCAGTCCAAAACAATTTTAGTAGGAATGCAACTAATTACTACGTGGCAAAACACACACCGTACAACTTTTGCGACACAAGACACATCGAGAAGTATGTACAATTTTAAAGTACAATAGATCTTCTATGTGTGATTTAACCAACTTTATAATTTCATTAACTAATATTTTATATTTCATTAAACAACTTTATTTTACTACTAAAAATTAACTTTAATATCTGATCGTTTATTAACCAATTTCATATTCTCATTGATCAATATTTTATTTTTTATTAACCAACTTTGTTTTGTTACTATTTTTTTTAATATTTGAGCAATTATTAACCAACTTCATCATTTCATTAACTAACATTTTACTTTTCATTAATTAATTTTGTTTTAATACTAAATTATTTTTAATATTTAGACATTTATTAATCAACTTCATCACTTTATTAATCAACTTTTTGTATTTCATTAACTAATTTTATTTTACCACTAAAAATCAATGTGGATATATTATTCAGAAACATTATTTACGACACTATTCACAAATATAATGTTTATTAAAAAAATATTTTTTACCGTATAAATATAAATATAAATATAGTAAACAGTACACATGTGTAAGTAGTAATGTCATTTATTAGTGTCAACATAGCATATCTGTTAAAAGTTCGAACCTTGCTACTTGTATCCTTGAGCACATGTTTCAACAATGTAGTTTTATAAATTAGGACATCCTTATTAAATTCTAGATGTATGTATTTATGTTTAAAGTTGCATACAATTTTTATGATTATACATGTTTTATATATATAATTTTCCATATAACTGATAATTTGGTCATTTGAGTGTGATCTATGTCCTATAATCTCATTATATTAAATTACATAACAGATAGTTTGGTCATTTGAGTGTGATCTATATCATATAATCTCAGTATATTAAATTATATAACAGAAAATTTGGTTATTTGAGTGTGATATATATCCTATAACTACATACAGGTTCAAAAGTATGCTTAAACAAAAAAAAAAATCAAGATTAAAACAAAAGGTTCAAAAGGCATTGCATATGCACTTTTTGTTGTCTAACCAGTTAAAAAGTAACAACTGTTATGTAAATCATGAACCCAAGTCACAACAATAATGAAGCAATGAGTGGTAGAAGGTTTTCTAGATGAGATCAATTTTAGATAAGTTCATTAGTTTAAGAGCTTGTTTTGTGCATCTTAATTAATAATACAAAAGTTACATTGTCATGTAGCCTAATACATCATCACATTGCTAATGAGTTGAAGAATTTTCAAGAGAGCAATGTGTGGCAACTTATGCTGTACAATTTTCTAAACATTACATCAATGAAAAGCATTCACATTCATTCATGATAGTGTTTAATCACCAATTACCCTTGTTTTTCACATAGAGTTTCGAAACCCTCTTCGGATCTTCCTTTGGAAAGGTTTACACGCCTCGATACTGAGGTCAACGGCTGCTGCAAGCGCCATGAAGATTGCAGCATCTTCCACGCATGTCACGTGTCGCAATGCCAGCTGGACTAACGGTTTGCTACGCTTTCCTTCACCTTGAACTCTACAGCTCATGACAAAACCTCCAACAACTGGACTAAGTGCGCCAAAGTCTCCGCTACTTTGTGGACTAGGAATTGGACTTGCCGCAGAAGTCACAGTTCTCATGTGTTTTTCGGTATCTATGAAAAACTCACCACCCTTTTCGGCATTTATATGTATTTCAGACATAAGAAAGTTGCCTCCGTCTTGTGGTTCGGATAGAAGATGAAATTTGCAGCATACAGTGTCTTTAATGCCGCGCTCGCGCCATGCTTCGAGTTTTCCCCACGGCTGCCAGCTCTCGGATCCACCAACATCGGGACGGACAATCAACCAAGCTCCAGGGTTGGATCTGGCAACCCAATCACAACCTGAAGATGGAACAAAGGGAGTTGTTATGAAGGCTGCAGCTACAGCTGAGCCAGATAGATCATGTATCTTCACCTTCCACCCTTTTCTCTCTCGCCTCCCACCGTTTAAGTCAGACGCATCGTTTGAACCAGACCAGTAAGTGCTCAGTGAATCCATCTGAGAAACCCTGTCTTTACTAAACTTACAACTGAAGATTGGCTGTTTGATTGATCCTTGCAGCAGAACTACCTGAGGACTGGATGACGTTATATCTTCGAACTGGAATACATATCTCGGGTCAGGATCTAGTTTAACTTTCAAATGTAATTCTGCACCTGGTTTTCCATTTTCCTGTTTGTTTTTGCGAATACCGATCCATCCGTTAAAAAGAATCAAAGGTTTTCCTTCACACCATTCAGGTCCAACCTGCATTTTAAAAACGCCAATTTGCTGTCTTTTGTTACTAACTCCACAATTTGATCCCTTCTTCCCTGAAAATACGACAATCTCCAAATAAGCATGAGGGTTATAGAAACAACCTGGAGCTAACAATGCTTTTAAATCGGATTCCTCGAGGTAAAAGCTTGAAGTGGTGTTCTGTGTATGTATGACATCGGCCGAGGTTATCAATGGGACTGGCGACGTTTGAACAGGAAAACCTCGAAGCCGTATCTCACAAACATAAGATGAAGAGAGTCTTTGAATTCCGGATTTTTCAGTGCTCAGTTCAATTCCGATATTTCTCAATCCCAGAGAGCCTATCGACAACCTAATAAAGGCCTGTGGATCCATATACTTGTCACAACAGTCTCATCATTGTATCTAAGACATTATTTTTGCAAAACAAAGGAACCCTGCAAAATAACATATATAAATTATAATCTTATCATGAGTAAAACAAAATAAAGGACTCACTTGTTCGATGACTTGGTCATCAAGGTTGCGATGACACGCCTAGAAAACAACTCTTGTTAAAAAGGCCCATGTGATGTTTGCCCAATGACAAGAGTTTGATATTTTAACTTCAAGGGACGGAACTCAAATCCCTCGAGTATGGTTGTAAAATGGTCATCAGTGTCACTTTAATTAATAATAAACCAGCTTATAAAGAGGAAAAAATTGTGTGAGCAATCTATTAAGTCACATAAGCTTTCTCAACCTTTAAAGAAAGATAGATGAAACAACATGAACATGAGAGTGAGGTGAAATTTGGTAGAAGAAAAAGAGAGCCAAACAACCTTCTTTTTTTCTCTTAAACATCTATTACATGTTTCAAAGTAAACCCCTTTTTCAATTGAATAATCAAATGACCAAGTCAACTAAACCAATCTAAACAAACTCTATAGAAATTCAACAAACTCAAGTACCCTAGAAATCAAGGAATTGAACCAATATTTAAGCAAATCAAGTACCTCAAATCCAAGCAGTTGAGAAACTTATGGAACAAATCTAAATGGTTGCAGAAGCAGTAAATTTATGATGAAGACAAAAAAACAAGTGAAAAATGTGTGTTAACAATCCAATCCAAACCATATATAGCTTAAAACAAAAGCAAGAAGTGAAGCACAAGAGCAAATCATGTATGAACATAAGAAAACAAAAGTCAAAGTCATAGTCAGATAATAAAGCGTGCCAGCAAATTGCAAATTGCAAACCCAACTCACAATAGTTTTCAGATAATGCACCAACCTTTTAAACAAACATATACATACATAGATACATACATATACATGTATAAAAAAAGTTAAAGTTGTAAGAAAAGAATTGATTTTTAGATGAAATAGAGAAAACCCAGATAAAAAAAAAACTAACCTTTTTTGCAGTGTTCATAGCCCAAAAGATGAAATGGGTAAAAAATTGATGGGTTGGGTGATGCTTGAAGAAGGGGTTTTGAAGAAGAAAAAGTAAAATGATAAGTGGATTATGGAGTAGTAACAGTTTGAGCTGAGAGTGGACGGATTACGAGGAGGAGAAGAAGAATTAGCGAAAAATCAGTGAGATGTTTGCGCTATTAATCTGTCTTTATTGTTGTGTTTGTTTCTTTCTGTGTTTTTTTTGGCTGCAAATGCTATGTAAGAGAGAGAGAGATATTGAAGTTACAAACATTGTCTTTTTAATTTATTAGTTTTTTCTTTTCTTTTTCAAAATTATTCTTTAATCAATATTTTCACTTGTTTTAAATAAATATATATCCACTATTTTTGTTCTTTATTTATATTCTTTTATGTACAATCTCACTGGTGGTTAATTTATGGTTAAAACGAAAATGTCTAATGAGTTTGTTAGAGTTTGTTGTCTCTGCACCCTTAACGTTGTTATTAAAGTCTGATGATGGAATACGACTAATTATTGTGGATTCTATTTAGAGACCGGTGATATTCAAGATTACTATGAAAAAGATCAGTAAAAATGTGACACGTTATCTCCATAACTTTCAGTTAGGGTTGGGGTATCGGATGGTGTTGAAGCCATATTTGATAGAGTGTTAAAGTTAGAACCCTAACAAGATTAGAGAAAGTTAGAAAATAAAAGACAATAATAGATAACTAAGAAAAATAAACTTCATTTCATTTGATTGATACTCTAAAATGTGCCAAAGACACTACATATATAATGATACTAATGGATCATTAAGTAAAAAGGCCAAATACAAATAAAGTCAAATAACCATGCTAATAATATAAATTCTATTATTACCCCCTATTAATAACAATACTAATAATATAAATTCTATAATACCCTTCCATCGTTGTTGCCAGGTTCACTTGAACCTTGTCCTCAAGGTTCTAAATCAAAGAGCAGACATAATAAATTCTTTTGCAATGTCACTACTCATGTCTATCATGAAATTACCAAGGCCAAAATGTGAGAATTACTTTTAAATTGTGAGATTGCAAGCCACTAACTTCTTCCATGAACCAAGCTGATGCTTCCGTGAGTTAATATGAACTCTCCAAGGGAAGGATCAAGTGTGAAACCATTCACTCCATATTGTTAAATTGTAATTCAGTGTGTCGAAACTATGTGTCGAAAAGATTTGATTTGTTTTAGATTTAAATAGATTTGATTTAAGTTTAGAATAAATTAAATTTGATTTAATAACAAAAAGATATTTTGGACTTTGGACTTAGGGTGTAAGCTCAGTTATAAATAGAGGGAGTAACCCCTATTTTTGTAAGCAAGTCAAGCAAGTTGTATTCACAGAATTTGCAGTTACAAGTGAATAACAAAGTTTTCACAGTTTGTGAGCAGAGAGAAACTCTGCAGAAATTAATTGTCTTGTTTTCTTTTCTTTGTTTTTCTCATAACTAATCGTCATTGGGGTAGAAATTCATCATAGTCTTTTGGGGGATTTCCAACATCTGGTATCAAGAGCTTTTGTTTCGATTCAATGGAAGTATCAATCAAGAACGATTGAAGAATTCATGATGACAAGTTATGGGAATGCAAACTATCCAGCAACGCTACCAATTCTGAAAGTTGACAACTATGAGAATTGGTGCAAACAGATGAAAGTCTTATTCAGGTGTCAAGGTCTTTGGGACCTTGTAAAAGATGGAGTCGAAGCGCTTGAAGAAAACGCTTCAGAAGAAGAAAAGAAAAAATACACAGAATCTGAGAAGCTGAGTTATAAAGCATTATTTATAATTCATCAATATGTCAGCCCAGACAATTTCGAAAAGGTTAGTGATTCAGAATCTACAAAAGAAGCTTGAGAAATCCTTGAGAAGTCTTTTGAAGGCGCTGAAAAGGTGAAAGAAGTGAGGTTACAAACTCACAAAAGGACGTATGAACTGCTTCAGATGGAAGACAGTGAAAGCATATCTGATTTCTTCACTAGAGTTACAAAACTAGTAAATCAAATCAAGATATGTGGAGAAATATTAACAACAAGAGTTGTTGTTTCAAAGATCTTGAGATCTTTAGCTTCTAAGTTCAACCATATAGTGGTGGCGATAGAAGAGGGGAAAGACTTGTCGAAATTGACAAAGGAAGAGCTTCAAAGGACGCTTGAATCTCATGAACAAAGAATGAATGAAAGAGCTGCAGGAAAATCGAAGAGTGATGTGGCCTTGCAGGCACATTCAACAAAAAAACCAAAGGTAAAGGAAAGTGTTTCGACAGAGGTAGAGGTGGCTACAAAAAATCGAATGGTAGAGGAAACCAGATCGAAGGAAACATGTCGAATCAAAGAAGGCCATACCAAGGCAACTAAAGAGGTGGTGTTGCAAATAGAGGAAGAGGTGGTGGTCGAAAACTTGATAAGAGTAACATTCAATGTTACAATTGTCAGAAGTATGGTCACTATTCGAGTGATTGTCCAGAAAAACGAAAGAATCGAGAAAGTGATGCAAAACTTGCAAAACATGAAGAAGAAGAAGAAGAAGAAAAAGAAGAGATGATGCTAATGGTCACAACAAAATATGAAGATAGATTCAAGGACCAATGGTACTTGGATTCAGGATGTTCATCACATATGTCTGGAAGGAAAGACTGGTTTGTCAATATAAAGCCCTCAATGAAAAATATGGTAAAATTTGAAAATGACAATATCCTAGCAGCTGAAGGTATTGGTGATGTTATGATTATGAGGAAAGATGGCAAGAGATCAGTAATTTCTAATGTGTTGTACATACCAGACATGAAGAGAAATTTGCTCAGTATAGGGCAGTTAGTCGAAAAGAATTATAAAGTGTCAATTGAAGATAAGATGATGAGAGTCGTTGATGCAAATAGGAGATTAATCTTGAAGTCTCCTATGTCTCAGAATCGAACCTTCAAGATTGAACTTAATGTGATGGAGCACAAGTGCCTTTCGAATGCAGCTAGCAGAGATGAATGAATATGGTATTATAGACTAGGTCATCTCAACTTCAGAGACATCAGAGATTTGAAGAGAAGAAATATGGTTTCAGGATTGCCAGAAATCGACATTCCAAATGAGGTATGTGAGGAATATGTGCAGGCGAAGCAACACAAGAATAACTTCAGCAAGGATGCAGGAAGCAGGTCGAAGGCTAGTCTTGAAGTCATATACTCTGATGTATGTGGACCAATCTAGGTGGATTCGATGGGAGGTAACAAATACTTTGTTACATTCATAGATGATTTCAGTCGAAAGTTATGGACTTATCTGATCAAGAAGAAAAGTGAAGTGATCGAGATATTTGCCAAGTTTAAGTCTATGGTCGAAAGACAAAGTGGTAGAAAACTCAAAGTGTTGAGAACTGATGGTGGTGGAGAATATGTGTCGAAAGATTTTGAAAGGCTATGTGAAAAAGAAGGGATTGTGCATGAGGTGGTGTCACCCTATACTCTACAACAAAATGGAATTGCAGAAAGGAAGAATTGAACCATCATGAATATGGTGAGAAGTATGTTGAAAGGCAAGAACTTACCTAAAGAGTTTTGGGGTGAAGTTGTTTCGACTGCAACATACATTTTGAACAGATGTCCTATAAAGAAGCTAGAAGGAATTACTCTAGAAGAATGTTGGTCTGGTGTGAAGACTAGCTTGAGTCATCTGAAGGTATTTGGATTTATTGCACATAGACATGTGTCAGATCAGTTGAGAAGAAAACTTGATGACAAATCAAGTCAAATGATTCTAGTTGGATATCATTCGACATGAGGCTACAAGTTGTTCGATCCAGTGAAAAAGCAGATTGTGATCAGCAGGGACATGATCATAGATGAGTTTAAAGAATGGGATTGGAATGAAAATGTCAAGAAAGATTCACTGGGAATCCTTCTTGAAGAGCCAAAAATTCAAGTCAAAAGAGAAGTTCGACAAGAGGAACCAACAGATATACCAAGTACAAGCAGGCCTCAAAGAACAAGATGCATGCCTGCAAGATTGCAAGATTGTATGATTATATCAGATGATGTAATAGATAATGAAGGTGAGCTGGTACATTATGCTTTCTATGCAGATGTCGAACCTGTTAATGCACCTGAAGCATTAAAGGATTCAAAGTGGGTGAAAGTAATGAACGAAGAAGTAAAGTATATCGAAGACAACAACACTTGGTCACTTGTCGAATTGCCTCAAGGCAAGAAGGCAATTGATGTCAAGTGGATATACAAAGTGAAAACGAATTCGAAAGGTGAAGTAACTCGACACAAAGCAAGACTTGTGGCGAAAGGATTTCTACAGAAATAAGGAATAGACTTCGATGAAGTTTTTGCACCTATTACTAGGATCGAAACAATCGGGTTGGTTGTTAGTCTAGCAGAAATAAACAGTTGACACATATGTCAGATGGACGTGAAGTGTGCATTCCTAAATGGACCCTTTGAAGAAGAAGTTTATGTTAAACAACTAGTTGGGTTTGTGAAACATGACGAAGAAAGAAAGGTGTACAGGCTGCATAAAGCCTTATATGGATTGAAACAAGCTCCAAGAGCTTGGAATAAGAAAATTGATAGTTTCCTAAGGGAGAAGGAATTTGTAAAGTGCACAACTGAACATGGAGTATATGTAAGAAGAAGCAATAGTGAATTGCTTATACTATGTCTCTATGTAGATGATTTGTTGATAACAGGTAGCTGTAAAAGTGAGATCGAAGACTTCAAAGGTGATCTCAGCAAGGAATTCGAAATGTCTGATTTGGGTGAGATTTCATATTTTCTTGGAATCGAATTCTACAAGAGCAGTAGAGGTTTGATGATGCATCAAAGAAGATATGCAGGAGAAATTCTCAAGAGGTTTGAGATGGAAGAATGCAACTCAACTTCGACACCTGCAGAACCAAGACGGCAACTGTCGAAAGATGCAGATGAAGATGATGTTGATCCAACCCAATACAGAAGACTTATTGGATCATTAAGATATCTTTGTCATACAAGGCCTGACTTAGCATACAATGTAGGTATGGTAAGTAGATTTATGCAGAAGCCAAAGGTATCACATCTATCAGCAGTAAAAAGGATACTGAGGTATCTCAAAGGAACTTTCGATTATGGCATTTTGTTTCCTGCAGCTGATAAAGGAAAAGAATGCAAGTTAGTGGGATATACTGATTCAAGTTGGTGTAGTGATGCTGAAGATCGAAAATCAACAGCAGGATATGTGTTTATGCTAGGTGGTGCACAAGTTGCTTGGAATTCAAGAAAGGAACCAGTAGTGGCATTATCATCATGCGAAGCAGAATACATAGCTGCTTCTCTTTGTGCATGTCAAGCAACTTGGATGGTGAACTTGGTCGAAGAGATAACAGAGAAAGATCATGGAGCAATTACCATGAAGATCGACAGCATGTCAGCTATTAATCTGGCAAAGAACCCAATAGCACATGGTCGAAGTAAGCACATCGAAATGAGGTTCTATTATCTTCGAGAGCAGGTAGCAGACGGGAAGATGAATTTGAAACACTGCAGAACTGAGAATCAGATTGCAGACATCATGACCAAGGGAGTGCAAGTCGAAATATTCAGAATACTAAGAGTCATGATGAACATAGATAGTTTAGACACAATGACTTAGATGGTGTGTTAAATTGTAATTCAGTGTGTCGAAATTATGTGTCGAAAAGATTTGGTTTGTTTTAGATTTAAATAGATTTGATTTCAGTCTAGAATAAATTATATTTGATTTAGTAACAAAAAGATATTTTGGGCTTTGAGCTTAGGGTGTAAGTTCAGTTATAAATAGAGGGAGTAACCCCTATTTTTGTAAGCAAGTCAAGCAAGTTGTATTTACAGAATTTGCAGTTGCAAGTGAATAACAAAGTTTTCACAGTTTGTGAACAGAGAGAAACTCTGTAGAAATTAATTGTCTTATTTTATTTGTTTTTCTCATAACTAATCGTCATTAGAGTAGAAATTCATCATAGTCTTTTGGTGGATTTCCAAGACATATCTTGTGCTAAGCACAAACGTGCAAGAGCATCCATATATGCAATAACCAGATGCTACTAATTTGTTACTAGGTTCCAATGCATCTTCAATTGTAACAATATTTTTATCCTTCACCATGCAAATACCAAAACTAATTCCTATAGAAACTCCACACTAAATATTTGAGAATCCATCCAAAAGATCAAAGACAACAATTTATTTTCCATGTTGTGATGGTGACACAATGATAGCATATTCATTCTCTGCAGAAACAAGAAGGCATGTTCTTTCACTACTGATTAAGACTTTCACAGATACTTCAAAAGAATTCACATCCAATTTAAGCACTTTTATTTGCAACATAAAGCTTTCTCTAACAAACTCCATAAAGGATCCTCCAAAAGATGCTTCCACAAGGCTTGAAACAATCTTGAATTCTGTCTCCAAATTAGGCCCATAGTATTTGAATGACACTAATTTCTCAGCAAATATTTCAACTTTTGTCAACTCCAAACATCTTACCAACTCTAAACATTCCAACTTCAATGATGAACCTGAAACTGAAACCTTCATAGTTTTCGAAACTTCAGAATCAACCAAACTCAATGTTTCAAGCAACAGACAAGTACACAGTAAATACTCCAGCATCTCTTCGGTGACACTAATCGATTTCATACGCAAAACACATAAAGAATCAAATCTCTCAACCTTAAAAAGTTCCAACGGAAGAACATAATCGATTGCACGACCGAAATACAGTTTAAGCATTCGAACTTTTTTACAAACTGCAAATTGAATCCAGTTATCAACATCAGAAACATTTTTCACGGGAAACCAAACCTTCAATCCTCGTAGAGACGAACTTTTAAGCGAAGCTAACAATTCATTGATCCAATTCGTATATGTTTGTCTCTCAGCATCATACATGATTTCCATAGCCATTTGCAAACTTCTTCCTGTAATCTTCTTCATATCTTTCTTCATGTCTTTCGTAATAGGCGAACAGTTGAATTCTAATGTCCCGAAAAAATAAGTCCATAGATTTTTCCATTTTATTGAGAGGATGCTTGTTCTAACAGCTTCATGGATTTGTAGTTTTGATAAAATGTTTAAGGAATTCCTTCTGGTAATTGGTTTATGACATCTTCTTCATTGTTGGATTTTGGTCTATTTTGTTTATCATTTCCATCTTCCACGATCCTTTGGAATTCACTTTCTCCACAACATAAAAACCCAGTAACAATCTGATCAGGTGGTTTCGGCGGAATCACAAAATTAATATCATCATGAACATAATTTTCAACTGAATAATGAGAATTGGAATCTCCAAAATACTGCTTTACAACAGTCCCATTAGAAGATTATGTATCCATCACCCTGGGTGAAGCAGTCTTGTGCGAGGAATAATTACCAACATTTCTATCAAATGACATTGACGTTTTCGGTACATGACTAAACAATCAGCTTTTGAAGCATTATCATCAAAGCTTTTTTTGTCACCCTTCTCTGTTTCAGTATAATTCCCATCAGAATGACCATATTTTGACTGCCCTGGGTAGCTCTGGTCCAAACCTAAAAGCCCAACAATTGCAGCAATGCATGTAAGTGCAAGAAGGAGAAGTTTGATTTGGAGAGAATTTTCGTCATACCCATCAACACCTGAACCAATTGCATCAGTGTTGTTAACCTCAATAGTCTTTCCATTTGAAGTCGTGAGAATGTCTCCAGGTCGCATACATGTTCTATTAATCATATTCTCACAAGCTGCAACGACATCCAAATAGCCAACATCAACTCTCCCTTAACTTTATCCATAACCCACACCAGGTCAAAAATACAATGAGGCATATGTATCTCACCACATTTATAGTACATATTGATCAATGACTTTGAAACCACTCCACAAATACCTCTCCTAACAGCATAACCATGAATCACACGACCCTCTTGCAGCACCACAGATTTCCCGCTAACGTAATGCAATTCAGAAGCATCTCTTGTTGCTGCATTGTGGAAGCAATCTTGAAAGCACCATAAGC
Organism: Vicia faba; assembly: GCA_948472305.1. NCBI lineage: Eukaryota > Viridiplantae > Streptophyta > Magnoliopsida > Fabales > Fabaceae > Vicia > Vicia faba. The sequence goes on from OX451739.1 coordinate 473,047,653, forward strand.
AGAGGAATCACCAGAGTGAGCATAAGCGTTGATAATGGAAGTGTAAGCAACAATATCTGTGTTAGTAATTTCATCCAACATCTTATGTGCATATTTTGTTTTCTACGTGTGTGAGTTATTTCAATATTTGAAATAACATCAGGGAATTTTGGTGGAACTTCATAATCAGCATCATCAGAGGGTGTAAGGTTGTGGGTAGGTGCGTAAATCTGAAGTTTTGAATCCGTTGAGATTAGCGGCGACCGACTGGATGTGAGAGGAGGTTTGGGTGGTCCTGGGTCATATGGTTCGGTGTTAGGGATCAGAGCATCCACTACAGTGCTGGATAGTATTGCATCAGTCAGAAACAACAATAACTCATCATCAACGTCATAAGAGCTCAAATGGGTTGGCTTTGATGGTGGTGGTGAAGTGAAACAACGCTTCAACTCTGAATCTGACTCCCCCAAAAACAGTGGTTGTTGGGTTTCATACAGATTGAGTTGCTCAGTTGTGTTCAACATGTTCAGAAATTGGATCTATGGAGTCTATTAATTCATAAGTTGGTTCCATTTCCTCATCTAAATCTTGAAAAAGGTGTCTCCATTCAGGTTTGAAATGTCAAATAAATACATCTGCAAACATATTTCAGGACATCGATGAATGAGATTGGGAGCGTCATTTTCATCATTTGAGAGCACGACCTCTCATTTCGATTTCAACCGCTTTCATCTTCACCTCATCTTCGACAATATTTTGGCTCTGAAATATTCCTCAGTGAAAAGGATCCACCAATATACTTCTTCTACTCTATAAAAATTTCATAAATGGCATCACATATTTCATTTAGTGGGAATGAGATCAAAATAAAAACACCAATTGATAGAGTGTTAAAGCTAAAACCCTAACAAGATTAGAGAAAGCTAGAAATTAAAAGACAATAAAAGATAATTAAAAAAAATAAACTTCATTTCATTTGATTGATACCCTAAAATGTGTCAAATACACTATATATCTAATGATATTAATGGATCATTAATTAAAAATACCCAAATACAAATAAAGCTCAATAATCATACTAATAATATAAGTTCAATTATTACTTCCTATTAATAACAATACTAATAATATAAGTTCTATAGTACCCTTCTATCAATATTGCATTGTGCCAATTGGGTGTTAAGCAAGCGACACAAAGATGACTCATTAGCTATGTTCAATGTAGATTTCTCGAATGTTTTCAACATGGTAGACCGATCAACTCTATTGCGCGAGGTAAGAGTGAGATGCCCATTAATTTTTGTGTGTGTTGAGTTTCTTTATGGACAAGCAACAAGGTTGTATCTTGGAGATGGACATATTATGTTAGCCACCAGAGTGAAACAAGGTGACCCGTTAGGACTGCTCTTTTTTGCTCTTGTGTTATACCCACTCATTCATCATGTTAGAGACAATTGTAAGCTTTTTTTTCATGCATGGTATCTTGATAATAGGACTATTATAGGGGATTTACAGGAGGTGTCTAAAGACCTTGGTATCATTCATGAGACATGTATAGGTTTAAGTCTCGAATTGAATACTTGTAAGACTGGTATCTTTTGGTCATCATGCGATGGTAGTAAACTTCTTAAGGATTTGTTCTCGCCGAACATTAGGAGGCTGATATTGGGGATGAAGTTGCTTGGAAGGGCTGTTAGTCGAGATGCCGACTTTATTAAGGAGTTGTCCATGAAGAGAGCTACCAAGGATATTGATTTAATGCACATTCAATCATAACTAAGGGATCCTCATAGTGATCTTCTTCTACTTCGATCATGCATGGGTATTATCAAATTATCTTTTGGCCTAAGAACGTGTCAACCAAATCATATGCATGAAGTAGCTATTGGATTTGATAAAGAGTTGCGAAGGGCGGTTGAAGATATTGTGGTTGGTGGAGGTCCTTTCTTTGGGAACCTTCAATGAAGGGTGGCTTTTTTACCTGTTAGAGTTGGGGGTTTGGATTTGTACTTAACAATAAAGGCTACCTCATACGCTTTTCTCGCTTCTATGGCCCAATCTTGGGTGTTACAGGACCATATATTAAGAAACAATGGGGTGTATGGTATGCACTCTGATTTTGATAAAGCTTTGGATGATCTTAGTCTTGCGATTCCAAATTTTAACCTTAGTAATTTTACTAACAAGGACACCGTCCCTCCTAAAGCATAACATGTTTTGGAGATTGTCTTATTTAGTAAAAATATTAAGGACATGGATGTAAAGCTTGGCATGACCACAAGGTAGAAGGTAATTTTTAGTTGTTTGCAAGCAACACATGCTCAAGACTTTTTCCTTATTAATCGTATTGATGGGTTATGCCAACATATGTCACCAGTGGAGTACCGTACTATCTTAAAATATGGCATTGTAATTCCTTTATTTCCTATTGATGAGGTTTACCGTGTTTATTGTAAGGCGTGTTTGGATACATTTAGAGAACATGTGATTCACTTTAGGAAGCTTCCATGCTTCAAATACCGACATGATCTTATTAAGGATGTCCTATTTGATATATTTTGATGTGTCGGATTATCTATGAAGAATGAGGTTTTTGTGAATTTTTAACTGACCCACTTGAGGGAAGATTCACACTTAGGCCAACAAATGTTCTGGTGTACGGGTGGGTAGGAGGGAAACATGCTTGTGTGGACTTGACTGGAGTTTCTCCACTTGTGGAATTAAGGGCTAGTGGTTTTACCGTGAGACAAACAGCTCTCAAAGTTATTTCAAGTAAAATGATCTGTAACACCCTTTAACCTCACATAAATACATATGGCGTAATGAAATTAAAATCATGCATAAACCAAGAGGGCGTCACAAATACATCACGACAACAACATAAATACACTGCATACTGGTCATGATCATAACACATATTTAAATTCACATTTCATACACCAACACAAAATGCATCTTGCAGCCGAATAATTATCTCTTCATAAAGATATTAATGATTGAAATTCTATACTGACAATCATATCATAAAGTACTAGGCATTGAGACCAATCATCACATAATCTTATACATCACCAAATAAAAGAGAGTAATAACAAATATCTCTCAAAACAAATCAAAACATGAGTTCAAATATCCCTCGTGTTACATAGACCAGAGAAATGACTCGCTACCTAAGAATAAACAGATAAATAAGGATCTAGCTCCTCCAACTAATCCTCGCAAGTAGCACCGCTATCTTTGGTACCTGAGCGGTGTCGTATAAACCATCATTCTAACAGAAGAGTGAGAATTCAAAATCATTATAGGAAAGTAGAATAATAAGTAACGTGCAACATACATACAACAAATGAATTAATCACACTTCACATAATCATGTATTCGACATAATATAATCCAACATACAAGTTCACATATACAACATAGCTCATCACTTCATATTTCAATTGAAAACAATCACAATTCCCACAATTGTATTCAAGTAATTCAGTTATCACGTATCACACATCAATGCACGACATTCAACTTCAACACATGTGACTCGGATGCAACTCTATCCAATATGCATGTGGTACCAAACTTTCCAGATTCTTTCACAAGACCATAACCACAAAATATGAACATATAGTTCAAATCATTCCAGATCCCCACCATAGGACCAAAATTACCAAGTGGGCATGAGCCTCCCATGAATGCATTTTCAAAATAAAGAATATATGCAATTAATACCATCACCAAATCTTAATCATACAAACTTATCTCACATAATTCAACATATTTAAATTATCTTCACCAATTTGCACACATGCACGCATCACGGAATTAATCACATACAACGCATATTCATGGTATTTATCACATCAATACACCACAATAACATATAGAGATAAAAGCTAATCCATGTTACTCTCATTCATGACCAATTCATAACATACATGCATACAATTCAAGTATCATGTTTCCCACCAAAAGCCATCCAAAATCAATCTAAAACACATCGAATAAATTATTAAAATTCATGTAAATAAATGATAAATCATAATATACAAGACCCCCATCATATTTAACAAATAAATATATTTCTGCACCCAGACAACCGCGTTAAGCTCCCCTACCCACGCTAGGCGCCCTTCAAATTATGTAAAAATATATGCTACGAGACAGTTCTATCTTGTTACAGATTTTTCCCTCAAATCATGTTCTAACACTCATTTTTCACCAGTTAAATATATTATGGCAGGTATATATCATATATCATCCATTACTAACACAAAAACATGATTCCCAAACATCAATTCAAGATTCCCAATTCAAACCTAAGTGTATCAAAACCTAGAATTGAAATTGAAATTCCTAACTCCTACCACCACCCATTACATGTTATCATACAATCCCACAATGATAAGAAACTTCACACCCTTACCTTAGATGTAGACACTTTAGAGTTTTTCCTTCTCTTTTCCTCTTTTCTCCTTTTCTTCGCTTCTCTTGTTTTACGATACCAACTCTAATCCTCTTTGTTAGATAACACCTTACTAACCCTTGTTTTCTCTATTGGGCTTATCTCACTTACCCCCTAATGTAACATATAAGGCTCAATGCTAAATAATTGCTATTATTACTCATAAACCCAATTATTCAAATAACGCATATATTCAAATAAATCAAGTATTCACCAAATCACACAATTTAATTAATTACTATATAATATAATAATTAATAAATAAATAATTAAATAGCAAATAAAATTGGGGTGTTACAACTCTCCTCCACTTAAAAGATGTTCGTCCTCGAAAATCACCTCAAACGAATAACTCATGATAAGACTCCTTCATCTGGCTCTCGAGTTCCCAAGTCACGTTGACACTCGTTGGTCCTCCCCAAGCTACCTTCGCCAAGGTGATCTCTTTACCACAAAGTTGCTTCACCTTTCTATCTTCAATCCTCATAGGTGATGTTTCAACGGTTAAATCATCTCTCACTTGAACATCATCTAATTGGACAACATGAGATGAATCTGCAATGTATCTCCTCAATTGAGACACATACATCATATGGATTAGCAAGTGATTGCGGCAAAGAAATCTTAGCCAATTCTCCTACTTTCACGAAAATCTGATAAGGACCAATAAAATGTAGCATCAACTTACGCGACTTCAACGCTCAACAGACACCTGTTACCAGAGTAACTCTAAAAAACACATGATCTCCCTTCTCAAACTCAAGTGCTTTCTTCCTTTTATCATGATAACTCTTCTGACGACTTTGAGAAGCCTTCATCGTCTCTTGAATCATCTTAATCTTATCCGTAGTCTATTGAACTATCTCGGGTCCAACCATAACACTCTCTCCAGATTTGTACCAACACAAAGGCGTCCTACACCTTCTACCATACAAAGCCTCAAACGGTGTCATCTCAATACTAGAATGCAAATCGTTGTTATAAGTAAAATCAATTAAAGGCAAGTAATTATCCCAAGCACCTCCTTCTTCCAAAACACAAGCTCTCAAAAGATCCTCAAGCGACTGAATCGTCCTCTCAGTCTGACCATCTATTTACGAATGATAAGCAGAACTCAAATGAAACTTCGTACCCAAAGTATTCTGCAAGCCTTCCCAAAATATTGAAGTAAAACTTGTATCCCTATCTGATACAATGCTAGACGTAATACCATGCAAACTTACAATCCTCTCAATGTACAAATTTGCAAGCCTCTCCATCGGATAATCCATTCTCATCAGAATAAAATGTGCAGATTTCGTCAACCTATCCACAATAACCCAAACAATTTCACAATTACTCGGTGTCCTTAGTAAATCAGTAACAAAATCCATAGAAATATTATCCCATTTATATTCAAGAATAAACAACGGTTGCAAAAACCAAACAGTTTCTGATGTTCAATCTTCGACTTCTGACAAATCAAACATGAATAAACAAATTCCGCAATATCTTTCTTCATACCCGGACACCCAAATAATTTCCTCAAATCTTGGTACATCTTATTAGCTCCAGGATGAATACTCAATCCACTATAATGTCCTTCATCAAGAATCCTCTTCTTCAAATCAGATGTATCCGGAACACAAACTCTATCACGACATCTCAAAATACCATTCTCATCAATCTGAAAATCGCCACCTCGACTTTGATTGATCAATGTCAACTTATCCACCAAAACCAAATCAGGTTTTTGACCTTCTTGAATCTCATCAAGAATACCACTAGTAAGATTTAGCATACCAAGCTTAACACCAGAAGAAGTCTCTTCACAAACCAAACTTAAATCTTGAAATTGTTTAAGTAATTCCAACTCTCGCACCATCAACATTGACATATGCAAAAACTTCCTACTCAAAGCATCAACTACAATATTCTCTTTACATGAGTGGTAATTCAAACCAACATCTTAGTCCTTTAAGAATTCCAACCATATTCTTTTCCTCATATTCAACTCTTTCTGATCAAACAGATATTTCAAACTCTTGTGATCACTAAACACATCAAATCTTGATCCAAACAGATAATGCCTCCAAAGTTTTAATACAAACACAACAACTAACTCTAAATAATGAGTCGGATAATTTATTTCATGCACTTTAAGTTGCCTTGAAGCATAAGCTACCACTTGTCGATTCTGCATCAACACACCTCCTAAACCCATCAATAAAGCATTACAATATACAACAAATGGTTATGTCAAATCAAGCAAAATCAAAATAGGAGCGGTTGTCAACCTTCTCTTAAGCTCTTGAAAACCATATTCACACAGTGGAGTCCAAATAAAAGCTTGACCCTTCCTAGTCAACTGCGTCAACAACAAAGATAACTTGGAAAAACCTTCAATAAACTTCCGATAATAACCCGCTAAACCAAGAAAACTTCTAATCTCAGAAACAGATTTTGGAGCTTCCCATTGAGATACAACCTCAATATTTGATGAATCAACATCAAACCACCATTCGATATCACATGACCAAGGAAGCTCACTTCCTTCAACCAAAACTCGCATTCAGAAAGTTTCGCATACAATTTCTTCTCTTTCAACACAGATAACACAATCTTCAGATGTTTGGCATGATCCTCTTTACACTTCAAATAGATTAAAATATCATCAATGAACACAACCATAAACTGATCCAAATACTGATGAAAACTCCTATTCATGTATTCCATAAACATGCTAGGTGTATTGGTCACATTGAACGACATCAGAAAATACTCATAATGATTATACCTCATTCTAAAAGAAGTCTTCTGAATATCTCCAGCCTTCACACGAATCTGATGATATCCAGAACTCAAATCAATCTTACTAAACACACTTGCACCAACCAACTGATCCATCAAATCATCAATCCTTGGGAACTGATACTTATTCTTAATAGTAACCTTATTCAGCTGTCTATAATCCACACATAACCTTATAGAACCTTCCTTCTTATCAACCAACAACACAAGTACACCCCATGGTGACACACTCGGATGAATAAACCTCTTCTCAAGAAAATCCTCAAGTTGATTCTTTAACTATTTCAATTCAGATGTTGACATACGATACAGAGCCATCAATATCGAACTAGTTCCAAGAACTAAGTTGATAGTAAACTCCATTTCACGCTCTGGAGGAAAATCGCAAACATCTTCAGGAAATACCTCAGAAAAATCACGAACTATCAGTAATTCACCAATAGTTCCTTTCCCATCTATTTCCAATGTTTCCATCAAAGCCTAAAACAAAGAACTATCTTGCAAAGACTCATTCACTTGCTTAGCATACATAAACAAATATCTCTCAAAACTAGAATAAAGAAAGATAACAGTTTTATTAAAACAGTTGATATAAACATGATTGAATTCCAACCAATTCATCCCAATAATAATATCAAGTTGATCTAACGGAAGACAAACTAAATAAACTCCAAAGTCTTTACCAAAAATACTCAACGGACAATTCAAACACACATATGAAGTAGATACCTGTAATACGGTGGGAGAACTGACTTGGAGTTTTGTGTTTTATCGTAATTGTTGCGAATAGCAAGAGTTGCCACTGACTTTTCTTTTATCCAATAAAGGAAAGGGTTAAAAAAACAGGAAAGACCTTTTGAGAATTTTCTTGAGTTCGGGCGGTAGGTTATGAAAAGGGAAGGTGTTAGCACCCTTTTCACTGTAGTTATCTACGGGCTCTTAATTTCTAGCTCACTTTGAAATGCTTTGTGTTTTGTGTAATTTTTGAAAATATTTTGAAAAATGCCTTTGTTCGTCAAACTTTGTAATGATTCTTGTATCGTTGAGAGTGAATATAAAGTGTGGGTTTTTGAAAATATTTGTTGTTTGCAAAGTGTTTGAAAGATGTTTAGAAAGTATGAGGTGTAAAAATTATTTTGATTTATGAGAAAGAAATTATGAGCAATTTACCGACTAAAAAAAGTCTTTGTTCTTTTCCTCCTCCTTTAGATAGTGATATCCTACCATTAGTTGGTAAAAAGTCCTATTATTGGATGTGAGGGACAAGCGCGAGTCATCTTACAGTCATAGAAGGCAACTTGTGAGACGCTATAGCAATTATCATAAGAGACTAAGATCGTTTTACCGAAGGCAACATCGAAAGGTCATCAGGGACTACGATCTTTTAATCGAGAGTCTTTGCTAAAACATCCCACATTCGAGGGACATGATTGTTTTTCTGAGGCAACAAGTGGAGTCACCTTAGAGGTGTGTGATACGGTGGGAGAACTGACTATGAGGTTTTGCGTTTGTATTCGCAAATGTTTCGGTTGAGCAAGAGTCGCCACCGACTTTTTATTTTATCCTAAGGAAAGGTGAAAAAGCACAGCAAAAACCTTTTGAGATGTTTTCTTGGGTTCGGGGAGTAGATTATAGAAAGGGAAGGTATTAGCACCCTTTCTATCCATGGTTATCCATGGGCTCTTAGTTACTTGCTTAGATCACTTGCCTTTTGTTTTCAATTGTTTAAAATGGTGCTTGAGTGCGTGGGTTTGAAAATATTTTGAAAAGAGGCCAATGTTATGGCAACCTTTGTAATGATCCATGTGGGGATGTATACAAAGATGTATGTCTTTTGAAAAGGTTTTCATTTGTTTTTGTTTCGAAAGTGTAGTGAGGTGTGGTTTTGAAATTAGGCAAGTGTTTTGTTTTGCAAGTTTGATTCAAGTAACTAAGAGGTTATCTACTCCTAAATTTCTCAAAAGATTATTGCTATGTTTTAACCCTTTTAACAAGTTTGTTCCACCATTGAATTTGGTGGACAACCTTATGTTAGGATGTGAAAGGGACAGGCGCGGGTCATCGTTTAGACCATAATTGCAACGGCGTTAAATGTCTTTGGGCAATTTTCTTTGAGGGACTTGATCATTTATTTTTATTTGTTTTGAAAAAGTTTTATCGAGGGACTATGATCATTCAAATTGTTTGCTTTGCCCAAAGAAGTTCAACATACAATATGGCCCATTTATTTGAAGGCAACAAAGTGGAATACCCTAGGGGGTGCAAGTGTGATTTGTGTGTCCATTTTCATGCTTGTTTATCTTGAGATTAGGTCATAACTATTTTTTTTATCGTTTTTCGCATACAAACCCTAATTCTAACATGTTATCATTAGAAAGCGTATAAAGTGCGAAATGTAAATTTACTAAGCTATTACAAAACCAAATATGGGAAGGGGGATACAAATGTTCAAATGGGGATATTGACAAGAATTTAAATCTAAATTATTACATCATTTTTGAATATTTGCAAAGTAAATAAATTGCATAATCAAATGGAAATTAAACAAATATGCAAAATGCAAAGAGAAAGTTTTTTATATGTATGAGAAAAGTATGGTTTATGTAAAATAAAAATAAGAAAATAAAAAGTATTATTTTGAGTATTTTTAACTTTTAGGGCAAAAACCCTAATTTTAAAGAAAATGTATTATTATCTAATTTAATACAAGTATTTATTTATTATGTACAAAAATAAACATAAAATGAAGTATATTATGAAAAAAGTATTTTTGTATCAAATATTAATAAAAGTGAAAAATTCAAGTATTTATATTCTAACCTAAATATATTAATAAACATATATATATATATTAAGTTCTAAATATTATATACAAATAATAATAATAGTTAATTAATTTTTTTTTAATAAAATCAATAAAAAGGTATTTTTATGTGAAATATTTTCAGAAGGTAAATAAAAATAAAACATGTATTTACACTATTTTTGTATTTACTCTAAATAAAAATATGCATATATTTTATGTATAAACAAAGAAATAAATCAAATAAATATGCCATAAATTCAAAAAAGGATGGAAAAAATATTTTCAAAATTTTAATATGCTGAGAAAAAATAAACAAGTCAAACAAAAAAAGAAAAAGTCAAAAATAATTAAAAATAAGACAAATGGGCTTGGGGGGTTCATGAGTAATTATGGGGTGTGAAAAGAAAAGCACAAGACAAGCCCAGCCCAATGCCACTGTCTTCAACCTCCAGCACAAACATTTGAAAAAACGCGCGCCTCTGTTCTTCAATGTCCAACTCTTGATTCCTGGCTTTTTAGCAAAAACTCATAACACAACAAATGTTCAGCATGAAGAGACGATTCTAACCATGTATGGAACTTGACCTAACTCTCTAAGATGAGGGAGAATTTCTCCTCCCCCAAATCCTAACCTAGTTTTTCTGCCATTTTCAAACTACAAATTCTCTTTACTCAGGCAAAAGAAATGAAATGTAAAGATATGTACATGTTCAGGGCTATGAGTAGAACCTTGTTTCTTCACAAACTTAAGACTAAAGATGCATGATAAGAGAGATACGAGTTCAAAGTTTTACCTGTGCAGTTGGACTTCTAGCTGGAGAATGAGGAACTTCTAGTGTAAGGTAATGATTGGAAAAGCTTCCTTGAGGTCCAGGGATGCTTTTTCAATGCTTACTTTGTCTTGAAACTTCTTGTGTCAAGCTATAGAACTTCACCTGCAAAAGGAAAAAATGAAAATGGTGGAAGCTGTTAGAGGGATTACAGGTCAGGTTTTAGGTCATGGTTAGCTTGCATATATGCTAGGGAATGTGTATGGATTGATTTTGGTAAGAATGCTCGAGGGAAATGGGAGTTGGCACTCAAACTGCAGAGGCAACTCTGTTTTTGCAGTTTGAGGATGATTCTGAGATGGAGGGTGTTTTGGAGGTGCAAGGGTCGTGTCTTGGCTTGGTTAGGTTCTATGGAAGATGTTTGATCACTTTGTTCTTGTGTTTCTATGCTGAGATTGAAGTTGGTACAAGTTATGGACTTTTTCTTCTCTCTTAAGCAACAAAGGAAAGTTGATGGTTTAGGTCAGTAGGGGGCCTCCTAATGTGCTGCATAATCTTCTCTTGATCAGAGCAACTTGTCCATAATCTTGTGCCAAAAGGATTTAGCTTGTACTTGTTGGATTTCTAAATTGACATAAAGCTAATCTTTTCAAAAATGGAAAGTTCACTTTATCTAGTTTAGGATTAATCTTGCATATAATGCTTGCACTCAAAGAACAACACCTTAACACATTGAATATGCATTAAATTATTGAGTATGGAATGGTTCAAGGACCTGTAATCAAGCATAAAGCAAGCTGAGTTCAAATTTGCAAGATTATGAACATGTCTTGGTTAAGAACAAAAGTGAATTTTTGCCAACTTGTGAAATTCGAATCTCTCAAGTTATGAGGTTGTTTGAGAAGTTCTTGGACATTTTGGAAAGCTTGGAATGTGTACTACAATCCATCTTTGAAATGCAAACTGAAATTCCAAGTGGAAGGGTATGAAAAATGGCCTTGAAGTGGGGTAGAAAACCTTGTCAAAATAGGTTAAAATTTCACTAAGTTAAAAATGGTTTAGTGCCCTTATTCAAAAAATTGTAACTTGAGATACAAGCTTCAAATGAGAAAACTTTGTGAATCAAAGTTGTAGATTATGCAACAAGCTACAACTTTCATGTTTTGACTTTTGTTTGAATCCAAATGGATCTTGGTGAAAAGATGGGGCAAAGTTGGGAAAAAATTAGGGTTTTTTATAACTTAGAAAAATTCTAAGTTATGAAAAATTCCATTTTCTAACCCTAATTTGCATTTTGTGATTTCTTGGTGAACAAGTTTCATGATTTGGCATGTTTTGATGAAAAATGAATCTTGACTCTTGATTTTGACCAAAAAGTCAAAGTTTGACTTTTCAGTATACAGTCAAAATTGATCAATTGACTGGGAAATTCAACTGTCAATCTTGTGTACTTGGGATCTTTTGAGTTTGTTAAGCATGTCAAGATCATTCCATTGAGTCCTTGAGTCCATATGTGATCTTGGTTTGCCATTGGCTAGGTTAAACAGTCAAAAATTAACCTTGTGCAGTCAAAACCCTAAAAAATGACCATTTTGCCCTTTTGGTGATCTGATCAAATTTCTTGTGGAATTGTGATCCAAACTTGATCAAATAGTCCATATGAGTTCATAATGTTGATGAGGGTCAAATTTCATGAGGTTTGACTGTCAATTGACCATAGTTGACTTTTTCCCCAATACAGCTGATTTCTAGGTCAACTGTCCAATTGACTGGGCAAAACTTGGAATCAGGACTTGAAACTTGGTATGGATAATCTTGTGAGTCAAACATGGAACATGAAAGTCATCTTAGGCATTTTAGGTCAAAACATTCTTGGGCAAGCACAAACCCTAATTTGAGTCCACAGTGCAAGGAGAAGTCTTGAGCAGAGGAAACCCTAACTGGATCTTGATCTTAAAGGGTCTTGTGATGAGAAAATGTTGGAGAAATGGGAGGGCAAATTTTGGGGTACAACAAGGTGCATGTGTGAAAAATGATTTGTTTTCAGTTAAATTATCTTGAAGTTAGGGTTATCTAGCGGTTGATTTTATGTCTTACCATACACGCCTAATTACTATACAGTTATATATACATACAAGCATAGTTATAAGTGCGGAAAATAAAATCTACACTATTACAATGCTTCGGAGATGGGGATACAAATTTACAAATGGGGATGGAGTAAAAAGAGCCTAGTTAAACTATTTACAAACCGTAAGTAATTACAATAATCGGAAAAAATGCGAAAAATAATAAACTACGAGCAAATGAAAAGAGAAAGAAAATTGTTTTTTGGTGTGTTTTTTGATAGAAAAGAAAGTAAAAAATATAAAATAAGAATGTAACTAAAACAAAAGTTATTTAGGCTTAATTAAAAGTCTAAGATTTATTAAAATTAAAATTTTAAAATTTACTAAATTAAATCTAAACTAAGTTAATTCTAAGGTTATTAAATAACATCTAAACTAATTCAAATATAAACTAAATTAATTATAAAAATACTAATTTAAATCTAAACTAGATTAATAATAGATTTACTAATTTAAAGTTAGACTAAATTACTCTTAAGACTACTAATTTAAATCTAAATTAAAATTAAAATTCTAAGACTACTAAAATGATTCTAAACTAATTAAAAAAAATCTCAAGCTATTAAGATAAATCTAAACTAAAATCAAAATCCTAAAATTTCAAAATTAATATTCAACGCCTGTTTCTAAACACAAACAAGCGCCTGACTTAGCTGCAAGCGATGCAGTTGAAGCAGGAGAGTGTGAGTTCAACACCTACTTCATACAAAAATCTTTTTTATTTTTCTAACATTTTCTTATTTCTTTTGCTATTTATTTTCTTAGAGAAATTGTATAGGTCGCACAACTTTTTCTTATAATATCGTAGATTTACATTCTCGCATTTTTACACATCACACTTTTCAAACAAAATATTTTCAAGCACTTTGTACGCATTCTTGAGGACTGATACAAGAATCATTACAAAGTTAGTCTTACATTGACTTTTCAAAATATTTTTAAATTACAAAGTTTTTTTTTTCAAAAGTGAGCTAAACAATTAAGAGCTCGTAGATAACTACGGATGAAAAAAGTGTTAATATCTTCCATTTTCATAACTTATCCCTCGAATTCAAAATCTATCGAAAATCTTTTCTGTTCTTTTCACATTTCCTAAATATAAAATAAAAGAAAAATCGGTGACAACTCTTGCTATTCATACATTTGGATAAAATAAAAAATTAATTCTTCCAATATATTACAGTATATTGAGACTATTAATAAATAAAACACTTCGTTTTATTGGTTGCAAAATGAAAAGTAACTTCTATCTAGTGGTTTACAAAACATGAAAAATTAAATTATATTTCCAAACTGTGTTATAATATATAAAAAAATGTTGAACACTTTAAATAATTAATAAATTGAATTACATATTATAAATAATTTATTGGTTGCAAAATAAAAAGTAACTTCCATCTAGTGGTTTACAAAAACATGAAGAAAAAAATTATATTTCCAAATTTGTGTTATAATATATAAAAAAAATGTTGAACACTTTAAGTAATTAATAAATTGAATTACATATTATAAATAATTTATTTAATTAAATTGAAGTTAAGATTTAATTTAAACAGCTTAATTAATTATTTTTTATAAAATTTTAGAAAAAAACATAATCTAAAAATATTTTAAAATAATAAAAACCTTTATTAATTTTTATAATAATTCATTTTTAAAATAACTTTTATGCAAAATAAAATCAATTTACTAAAAGTTAAATTAAATGAAAAATAATAAAAAAATTAAGATAAAAAGAAAAATAAAATACTTTATTTTATTTAAAATTTTGTTTTTTCTAAAAATTAATTTATTTTTTTCCTAAAAAACAAAAAGGTATAATTATATTTGAAAATTTTGTTTCCAGAAAATATAAAAAAAATATTTTTCAGGAAATAAAGAAAAAAAAATTTAATGAAAAATCAAAAATATTTTTTATCTTGAAAAAAAATCCTTAATAAATATATTTAGAAGTTAAAAACCTTTTTGGTAAAAATATTTTTCCTTAAAAAAATTGATTCTAAAAGAGTTCAACATATAAATTCTTTTATATAATTACAATTGATTTCAAATAATTTATAAATATAAATTAATTTTAAATTAAAATTGAAACCTCCTTAACTGTTAACAATTATTTCGTTAAAATGATTATTAAAACTGAACTAAATTATTAATGTGATTTATTTCAGTACACTTCATAAACTATGAATTCTCTTACTTCTATCTTTTTCGCTATACAAAAAATTTTATTAAATTTTTGATATTTTAAAATTTTATAAATTTATTTATTTATTTTTAGAGGAAAATTTAAGTAATGGTTGTATAAGATGTATACAAATTTTTGAATTGAAGAGGAGTATTCACATGTTGCAAAGAAGCTAAAGCATATTGATCTGTCAAACAAACTTGAGAAGGCCTGCACATTTAAAGAAGTTCCTTTATAGAAAATCATAATATCATCTACATACAAGCAGTGGGAGGGCATTTGAAAGTTTTTAGGGTCATTTATAATCTTAAGATGAGCTAGACAAATACAATCTTAGTTATCAATCTTAGAAGTCAGCTAGACAAATACAATATTTGATTTGCCTATCCTTAATGAACTCTCTTTTACTCTTTGAAAATAATAGTAGGAAGAATAACTGTCAATCTATCTATCAATTTTTTTGAAATGATTTTGAATTTAAAGTTTCTCATTGTAATGGGTCTGAATTGGGATATTATGTTAGCATGATCAACCTTTTGGGTGAGAACAATGGTCTAACAAAGTAGTATTTTGAAAGAATAACAAAGGACGTGATAGAAAAAAAACATTAATATTTTGTTATTTTATCATATTATAAAATAAATTAGAATTTATGTCAAATTTTTTACTAAATAACTTGTTATTTACAATAACAAAATTAATTCTACAAATTTATGATTGATGATGACTATAACATATATAAAAAATTAAAAGATTTAATGGTTTTATTCTTAAAACTATGTTCGGACTCAAAATATAATCAAATTGAAAGAGATCCTTATCATTTACCTAAATGTTTAGCTGTTGCATTCTCAAAATTATGTTGAGATTCAAAACACTATTATGAAAACACATATAACAACGGTCGTGAAAAATCTATAATAACAGCTGAACAATCATTGTTAGGTAGATTATGATTATAAGTGGGTTATTTACAATCACGATCTATTGTCCGTGGTAATAAACTAAATATCGTGCTACATACAATTATAATTGTATTAAACAACTGTTATTGTATGTGTTTTAGTATAAAAAATACAACAGTAGAACAACAACAATAACAAACACAACAATGACAAGAAGAACAACAATAACAATAACAACAAGAACAATAACAAGAACAACAACAAGAACAACAACAATAACAACAACAACAATAACAAAAAAAAGAACAACAACTAACATTGCTAACTTGAATCCATATTTTCCGTCTCATTCAAGTTGGAGAAGAGATGATGTAGTTTTGAAATTTGTTAATGAAAGATATGATATTTTCGAGTTTTATTTACGAAACAAATGATATTTTCAAATTTGAGTTAGTTGAGAAATAGTGTTTCGTAAATGAAAGATGACATTTTGAGGTAGAAGATGAAATTCGTCTAACTTGAAAGTTCGTCTAAGTTTTAGCTTTCATGCAGATCACTGATGGTGGTGTCTTGAGCGTTGATAATCACTAAACGGACGACCAAAATTTGTTTAAGGATGGTGAAGAAACTCAATAAATACGCTACATGCAACAACATTTATATTAAACAACCGTTGTTGTATGTAGTTTGATAAAATATAAAAATGCAGCAGTAAAACAACAACTACAAGATTCAAACTCATGATCATATGGTACATATAACAACAGTTATATTAAACAACCATTGTTGTATGTATTTTAATAAAATATAAAAAATACACTAGTAGAACAACAACAATAACAAGATTTGAACTCATGATCATGCGCTACTTTTCATCACGGTTGAAATTCCAATCAAGGTGAAAAGTGCTTTTAAAAATAAAAACAAAATTTCAAACTAAACAATAATAATACACTATAAAAAAAAAGTTGAATAGTTAGATTTCAATCACCAAGAAGGATTGAAGTTTAGAATCCTAAATTTATAATTTAAGAAAGATCCCAAATTTAAAAAGATTCAATTTTCTTCCCAATGATATTAATAATAATAATAATAAATTATAATACAAATTCAATAAATCAAAAAAATAATATGATAAAAATTCAATACATAAAAAAAATGAGATTGATCTAAAGTCAAAATAATGATAATTAAATTTATTTTTAATTAAATTTTTTATGTATCATTTTTAATTATTATAATAATATCTTTTTTAAGTTTAGCCTATTGTTTAAATTATAACGAAATTTTCAGATCGGTGGGTCGGCCATATATATATATATATATATATATATATATATATATATATATATATATATATATATATATATATATATATATATATATATATATATATATATATATATATATATATATATATATAATCTGGACTGAGCATGCACTTGTCCTACGGTTGGAGATCCAATCAGCATCTTTGTACAATGTCCAAAAGCAAGTAGGTCATGCTAGGGACTGTTGGTCAACTCTCCATGCATTCGTTGGGGAACGTGGTCCACGTGTCCACGTTACTCTCATCTTAACGGTTCTCTAGAAATCACAGGTCCAATCCATATTCTCACGGAGCAATTGACTAGGGGAGAGTCCACTTGTTGGACTCCATACACACGTAAGTCATGATAGTCTTCATTATTGGGCCTCATTGTGGCCCAACAATTGGGACCTTGGCCCAGGGCTATACATATCCTCTCATTTGTGAGGGTCAAGTATTCATTCTCATACTCATACTCACACTTTCTTGCACTCTCTCTGAAACTTACTTTGACATCAGAGTGTCTTGCAGGTATCCCCCTCATCTCGCTTTCAACCTCAGCATGACTTAAGGCTTTGACGATCACTCTGGTCAGGTACGAGAGTAGCGTCGTCTGTGGAAAACTAGCTTCCCCGTCTTCATTTAACTAAGACAAAAGCAACTTTAAATTCTCGATCGTCATAGCAGACCCAACTACCAACAACAACTTGGACGCCCATCTGGCCGACCCCAACAACCATGTTGTCGAACACATGGGAAACAACAACAACAATAACAACGGGAACGATAGCGACATAGCCGATCTCATACAAAATTACAGAGACGGCATGACTTCCTCTTCCTCATCGCGCACTCGATCACATGAGGGCGCCCATCCTCCCCAGAATTACGAGCCAAACGCTTTCCAGGAAGTCCCTGTCCCCCTGGGCGCTGATGCAATGACCCGTGCCCTGTTCGCGGTAATTAACCAGACGAATTACCTCATCTTCGCGCAGGGTGAGCGACTAAGGGTGCTCGAGGACTCTCGTCGAGCCCCCAGAAGATATAGAAGGCCCGGCACACCTCCTTCTCGTCAGGATCAAGACCGTCTTCAATCTTCCCCGCAGAGATACAGACGGGACAGGTCGTGAAGCCCCCCATCCTCCTCATCAGGATGAAGACCGTCTTCAATCTCCCCCGCAGAGACATAGACGGGACATGTCGTGGAGTCTCTCTCTCTCCGAAGAACTGGAAGATGCCCCGAGCTGGAGGGAACCATGCTCGAGGCTACCGGGAGGCGTGGCCTCACTCCTCCGCACAGGGAACAACGATCCCCTGGAAACAGAAACAGGGGCCACGTAGTAGCATATCCTCGACCAGGGGACTATCTCCGAGGCCAAGGACACCACCACGACCGTTGATACAACCGATCTTCTTCCCAATCCCCCTACAGGAGCGACAAAGACGACCCCCGCGGTCCCTTATCACAAGAAATCATGGAGGCACCCATTCCTAAAGGAAGTAGAAGCCTCCCCAACTGAAGTAGTATGATGGCATTGCCAACCCAGTCGACCACATCGAAGGGTTCAAAGCAATGCTCCACTATCATAACATCGGGGGACCAATCAAGTTCCGGCTGTTCCCCACGACCTTAAGGAAAATTGCGATGGACTGGTATAAATATCTCCCCTCAGGGTCGATCAACTCCTGGAGGAACTTGAAAAACCAGTCCGTCCATCAGCTCCTTTACAGCGTCTCGTCGACACTTGAAGACCGAGGCCTCCCTCGAGGCTATCATCCAAAGAAGCGACGAGACCCTCAGGGAGTTCATAGATCGGTATAATCGCGAGGCCATCCAGGTCCCCTGTACCGATCACATGAAATTGTGTCTGCTCGAGAGGGGACTCCTCCCGGGCACGGAGTTCAGGAAAGTCGTTTGCATCGAACCACCCCAGACATTCGATGCTCTCCTCGAGAAATCTAGGGCCTACATGGAATACGAGGAGAGGTAAGCGGCCAACAAAGCCCGTGACCTAAGGAACCGCAAACCAACTAATCCCCCGCGACACCAGGACTCACCCCCTCCTCGACAAACGGGCGAGAAGAGGAGGTATGAGAAACCACGGGATCCCCGCGAGCACATGGGACTCGCAGGCCAATTCAACGAATACACTCTGCTAAAAGCTTCCCGCGAGCGCATCTTGGCGGAGTGTGCCAACACCGACTTCAAGGATGGAGGCATCAAACGTCCTCTCTATGCCCTTGAAAAGCCCGGGGTTGACAGGAGCAAATATCGTCAGTACCACCGAAGCCACAAGCATCTGACTGAATATTGTGTCCATCTCAAAGACGCTATCGAAACCCTCATCAAGGGTGGCAGGCTCGGGAAATATTGCCACAACAATGCCCCTCGTCGGGATGCTTGCAAAACAAGAGAGGTCGAGGAAGATGATTGACCATCAGATGAAATGGCCCCCATCCAAATAGCCTTCTCTGTTACAAGGCCGAAGGACTTCTACGTCCCCAACACATACGAGGAAGAACCTTTGTTCACACACAGTAGGTGGGAAATATTCCCCTCAACCATGGTTATAACTAGAGGGGGATTCAATGACATCTCCTTAACCTCCTCAAAGAGGAAGCTCGACGAGCTGGCCGACGCAGGCCCAACTCAAGCGGTAACTTTCGAGAAGGTCAAGGGCAGGTCAGAGCCGATTAAGTTCTACCTCGAAGAGTTGCCCAGAGGGGCCCCCAACTCAAGCATCCCTCTTCAGGTGAAGGTAAGGATGGCTAGTTTTGATGTTCATTGCGTCTTGGTCGACGAAGGGAGTTCCGTCGATTTTATGTACAACCATCTCTTCTGAACCCTACAGCTCGACGACACCCACCTTTCACCATACATGGGTTCCAACCTGCATGGCTTCAATGGCTCAACTTCCAAACCATGGAAGTACGTGGAGCTCTTCGTCACCTTCGACAAGGAAACCGCCGCCAGGAAGGTCAAAGTGCAATTTATGGTCATCGACTGCCCGTCTCTCTACAACTGCATCTTAGGCAGACCAACGCTGGCCGAATTGACCGATGTCCCCTCCACCGTCCATCTAAATAAGAAGTTCTACATGAAGAGGGGATGCATCGCCACCATCCACGGTGACATCTCAGCTTCCTAAAGATGTTTCAACGCAGCTTCAAAGGGACAAAGTACGGTCGACACTGGGGCCCGACCTGCTAAGAGAGCTGTTACTGCTTTACCTAAGCCACTGTCCATCAATCCAGAAGAAAAAAGAGCTCCGCCCAAGGTCGACTCCATCTCACTGGACACCCGCTTCGACAAGGATGAAGCACCCAATAGTAAACAGGAACTCCTCCTCCCAATCCCAGACGGAGACTTCGAGTTCGTCCCCCTCGGTGAAGACCCTCACAAAGGCGTGAAGATCGGCACAGGACTCCCCGACCTGGTGAGGAAGAAGATCAAAGATTGCTTGAGGGAGAACGCATATCTATTCGTGTGGAGCACCGCGAAGATTCCTGGACTCGACCCTGAGGTTTCCTGTCACCACCTGGCCATTGACCCAGTCGCTAGGGCAATAATACAACATAGACGTGGTGTAATACGGTAGGAGAACTGAATTTACTGGTTTTGTGTTTTATCGCAAATATTTTGGTTAGCAAGAGTTGCCACCGACTTTTATTTTATCCAATAAAGGAAAGGGTGAAAAGAACAGAAAAGACCTTTGAGAATTTTTCTAATTAAGAGGGGTAGGTTATGAAAAGGGAAAGTGTTAACACCCTTTTCATCCGTAGTTATCTATGGGCTCTTAGTTGCTAGTTCACTTTTGAAAATGCTTTGTGTTTGTGTGTTTTGAAAATATTTTGAAAAACATGCCTTAGTGCGGAAAACTTTGGATTGATTCTCGTATCGTTGAGAATCCATACAAAGTGTTTTTTATCTTTGAAAATATTTAGAAAAGAGAGTGTATGTGTGATAAATTTATTTTGTTTTGTAAGCAAGAAACTACAAGTTATCTACTTACTCAAAAGATCTTTGTTCTTTTCCTCTTTTCCTTTAGACAGTGTTATCCTACCATTAGTTAGTAGGTAGCCCTATCATTGGATTTTTGAGGGACATGCGCGGGTCATCATACAGTCATAAAGGTAACTTGTAGGACGCTTTAGCAATTTATTGTAAGGGACTAGATCATTTACCAAAAGGAAACATTGAAGGGTCATTGAGGGACTATGATCTTTGTATCGAGGGACTTTGCTAAAATGTCCCACGTTCGAGGGACATGACTATTGTTTATCCGAGGCAACAAGTGAGGAATACCCTAGAGGTGCACATGTGCAAAGTGTGTTGTGTTTCAGTTATTAGTCTTGAGGTTAGGTTGTCTAGCGTTTGCTTTTAGTCTTCCCATACAAGCCTATTAGCATACATCTAGCAGTTAAATATATACAAGTGCGGAAAGTAAAAATGCGGAATTTAAACTACACTATTACATCGCTTCGGGGATGGGGAGTACAAACCAAAAATTGGGGAATAAAAAGGTAAATGTCCTAATTAGCTAGTACAAACTTTGAACAATTACTATATTGAAAAAATGCGAAAAAGTAAATAAGCGCTCGGAGATTGAAGAGAGCAAAATATCTAAAAAACCTAAAAAATTCTAAGTATAAGAAAATATTTTTGGTGTTTTTATTTAGAAAAATAATTGAATGATAATTAAAGCCTAATTCTAATTATATTTTAATTAATAAAATAAACTTAAAAAGTGATTAAGTTATTTAATTTTTATTGTGAAAATAAAGTTAATTAATTAAAACCTATATCTAATTTTTTTGATTTTGATGATTTTATTAAAAAAAAAGGTTATTAAAAGAAAATAATAAATTAAATTAAAACAAAATAAAAAGAAGAAATATTTATGGTCCTTCTTGTAAGAAATTGGAGGGGTGTGGAAAGAAGGAAAACTAAGCCCAAAAAAATGAGCCCAGGAGCTGGTGGTGGTTCTGCGTGACCGGTTCCCTAGGGTTCACCATGGGGACTTCATCATGGGCATTAGATCTGAATATTTCAAGATCTGAAGGTCAAAGCATTATGTATAACATGCTTACATGTAAAACGTTATAAAAATTCAAGAAATACATATGAATGGAATAAGCATGCTTACAAGGATTTAAACCATGAAAATCTTGAGAAAATGAAACCTACCAATCTTACCAACCAGAGTTGATGTGAGGGTGGTTTCTGGGGTTGATTTACAAATGTTAATGGTTGATTATGACTCCTTGCAATGTTAATAGGACAATGGAAGGTTTGGATTGGTTTGAAAACCGCTGGAGATGCGAGATATGATTTTTACAATTTCTTTGAATTTGTAGAACTTTTTGGAGAGCTTTGGTGCAAAATTTTGTGGTCCCTTAAGCTTTCATTGCTTGAGTATTTACAGAGGGAGTGAATGGGCTAGCAAATATGGAAATGAATCAAGCATTTAACCATGTTTTAAGACAATAATCAAAATTTGAAAACTTGCCAAACTTTGTAGCTTTTAACCATGTTTTAAGACAAGAATCAAAATTTGAAAACTTACCAAACTTTATAGCATTCTTGCCATTCTTCAAAATCTCCTAACTTGTACAACTCATAACTTGTTTAATTTTCATCTTTTGAAGGTGATCTTGGACTTTTCTGAAAATCTAAAGAAGTCCTCTACAACCTCTATGTTGACCATTTTTTCTTTTGGAGACATTATCTTGATGTAAGTTGTCTTGACAAACAGTGCCTTTTGTTGACTTTTGAAAATGACCTATAATGTAAAAGCTCATATCTTCCAAATGAAGCATTTTTTGGACTTGAGAATAAAATCAAAGTTGTATAGACTTTAACTTTATTCAAATGGGCTTTGGTTGGAAAAATTTAATGAAGCATGTGAAAGTTATGCCTGGTCAATGTTCAATTGACTTCTCCTAAGGAACCCCTAATTTGACAATTCTTGACTTTTGATGATTTGAGAGCTTTCCTTGGGGAATCATGATCAAACCTTGACCAAATGATGAATATCACTTAAAAATGTTGATGTTGACCAAAAATTTTGAAGTTTGACTGTATGTTGACCACAGTTAACTTTTTGACCAATACAATTAATTTTCAATCATCTGAGCCATTGACTGAGCAAAATTTTGATGTAGGGCTTGAAACTTGACATGGACCTTCTTGAGGACCTATGAAGAACCATGGAAGCCACTTGAGACCTTTTCAATCCAAATTTCCTTGATAAATTCAAAACCCTAATTGTAGACCTTTGGGTTTAGGAGGTGAGTTCACTGGCCAACCCTTGAGTGCCTTGAGTGTCTGAGAAGCCTTGAAAGAATGTCTTGAAGAAAAAAAGGGAGGGAAATTTTTGGGGTACAACAGTTTCCCCTGTTCAATCTTCTTAAACCTTAAGAGTTAAATTGGCATGTTCGCCTTTCGTGACTTGAAGGTAGAAGAGGATTGAACACATAAGTGCCCAGAAATTTGCACTCATTTGTGCAAGAAGTAACGTTGTTGGTTGATTGTATCAGGAATGGTCTTATAGATGACATTTTAAGAGGTGATAGAGAGTTTTCAGAGATGGTATTATAGATTCCATCCAAAATAACTGTTAACTTCAACTGGAAGAAGTATCAGAATAAATCTTTGGTTGATTTAAACTGAACCAGAGAAAGGTCTACTGGAAAAGCATCAGGATAAATCATCGGTCGATTTAAACTGAACCAGCTGATGTATGTACTTAACTTTAACTGGATAAGAATTAGAATAAATCTTTGAGATATTTAAGCTAAACCATAGAAAGGTCTTGATTTTCTTCAACTGGATAAGAATCAGAATAAATCTTTGGTTGATTTAAAATAAACCAGAGAAAGGTCTACTAAAAAAGCATCAAGATAAATCATTGGTCGATTTAAACTGAACCAGTAGATGTTTGTACTTAACTTTAACTGGATAAGAATCAGGATAAATCTTCGGGCGATTTAAACTGAACCAGAAAAAGTGTCTACTGTAAAAGAATCAGGATAAATCATTGGTGGATTTAAACTGAACCAGTAGATGTTTATAATTGTCTTTAATTGGATAAGAATCCGAATAAATATTTGGACGATTTAAACTGAACCAGAGAAAGAGTCCACCGAAAAAGAATAAGGATAAATCATTGTTTGATTTAAACTGAACCAGCAAAGGTATTTAATTGTCTTTAACTGGATAAGAATCAGAATAAATCATTGGGTCTATTTAAACCGAACCAGAGAAAGAGTCCACCAGAAAAGAATCATGATAAATCGTTGGTCGATTTAAACTGAACCAGCAGATGTCTGTACTTGAGAATGACCTTATGAGGAAAATGCTGAAATAGCCCTTCGTCAGGTGTAGCCTTTGAAAAGACTGTCAGGTCATATAAGTAGTTGATGATGTTTGTCGACTGATCTTTCCTGAAAAGGTGAAGAGTTAGATGTATGTTATGTCATGATGTATGAAATGCATTGCGTAACAATGTTCTCAAAATAAATGAGATTGTGATATATGCGTTTCGTATGCATATGCTATGACATTTGGTAAATTATGTATGAATGCAACATGTTTTTGAAGTGCATTTGTAAACTCGAGCAGCATCTTTGTCTGGGGAAAGTAAATCCATGACTGTCGCTGGGGATGAAGAATATGTGTATCTTTGATCTTCTGGGGATTGTTTTCGCTGGGGACCCCTGCTTACTGGTTTGAGGAAACTCCGCTGGGGAACATTGATTTTTTCTCTTTGCTTGAGGAAGCTCTGTTGGAGAGTGTTAATTCTTGCTTGGGGAGAAGAGTTTAAGAACAGTAATTGTTCATTGCTCTACTAGGGAGTTCATACCATGACTGTGAATAGAAGAGATGGATAATATTCTGGATCGTCTGGGGAGGATAAAGTTGGTTGTCATATGGTCTGGTTCCAGGTTCTGGAGCAATTCTCTGGGTATAGTGACAACCTCATTGGGGAGAGAATTTTGCCAGTGATTCGTGGTAAAAGCATACTCAAGTTGGGGAGTGTATATGCCTTAATTGTATCTGAATATGTATTCAATGGGTATCAGAATGATATCCATATATGGATTGTATCTGAACCGTATCTAAAAGATGTACTGAATGAGTATTAAAATGAATATGTATCTTGATGGTATCTGAATTGTATCTGGAAGATGTACTGAATGAGTATCAAAATGAATATGTATCTTGATCATATCTGAACTGTATCTGGAAGAGAAATATGGAATGAGTGCCAGAATGAATCTGTATCTTGATTGTATTTTCACTGTATCTAGAATTGGATCTGGAATGAGTGTCAGAATGAATCTATATTTAGATTGTATCTGAACTATATCTAGAAATGGATCTAGAATGAGTGTCATAATGAATCTGTATCTTGATTGTATTTGCACTGTATCTAGAAGAGAGCCTGGAATGAGTGTCAGAATGAATCTATATCTAGATTGTATCTGAACTGTATCTAGAAGAGAATCTAGAATGAGTGTCATAATGAATTTATATCTAGATTGTATCTGAACTGTATCTAGAAGATGATAAATTGTTGGAGAAATAAACCCTGTTGGGGAAATATTCTTGTTGGGGAAACACCCTTGTTAACAAAATGAACTCTGCTGGAGAACATAAGTCTGAAAGGGGGTTTTACAACCTTGGAGGAACAAGCTCAGCTAGGGAAGAGAAACTCCATGAATTTTAATGATTGGAACTCTGTAGGTTGGTGATATTTCTGGGGAGAAAATCATACTCCTTTATCATCTAGAGTGATCTGTCGTGGCAATTGCGGGGAATGTATGAACTTGTGAAGATTACTCTGTGGGAACCGTGGAGACTTGAACATACCTCTACTTCTAGAGCTCTTGGTGAGTGCTGATCAGAGCGATAAGTCTTCTACTGATAGACAAGTGATAGAATGACGATACATAGTCGTACGCTTTAATCCTTAACTTTTTCTTGGACTGTCCTTTCATATTTTCAGTCCATCGGGATACCCTTTTTTGCCCAAGCCGCCTTTTCAGGTTTTTGACTTGTCGGGTGTACAGTTTTATTTATATATCCATAATTTTTGCCTGAACTCTTTTGGTTCGTCGGGATGCCCTTATTTTTTCTTAGGCCAGTCAACCTAGCGGGTCTTTTTTATGCATAGTATTTTTCGACTATGTCCGCGTTCACAGGGTGCGGAGAATTGTCACTGCCCATAGTAGTAAGTGTTGTAGCACTTCCAGAAAATATTTGCTTGATCATACGTGGCCCTTTGCTGGAACTCATGTTCAATGCCCCAAGTGATTCAGATGGAGATCTGCCCCTGGATATTCAGCACTTTTGAGAGATTCTTTGAATCTTGACATGACTTCCCTAGATCAGTTAGACACCATGTCATGCCACTAGATTATGAAAGGCCTGTTACTATAAATGTCTTTTCATTTGAGGTGATTCTGTTTAATGAGAGGATTTTTGTTCATTGAATATTCGTTGTGTGAATTTCTCTGCTGTCGAACAATTAGTCATATGCAAATAATGGCATTTTTAAAAACGCAAAGCTTATGTCTGTCTTGAAGTTTTAAAAATGCATTTTTAGTAAACAAACAAAATTTTGTAAGAATATGAATTCAACTCAGGATTTATAGTAATCCTTACGGGAGTCAGGATACCTTTTGTAACAATATGCTTTCGAACTAACCCATGCTTCAATTAGGACTTTTAAGGGTTTTAAGTGGCATGGTTCATGCTTTAAGAAACAAAGGATAACGGCTCAAACTTTATTTGTATCCAACCCGTTATTCGTGATATTCTTCAGTCCTATACTTAGTTAATTGTGTGTTTAGATCCCAATTGAGTCTGGAATATTTTCCCTGATATTCCGGTGATGGTTCGGATACCTAAAGTTTATTTGAGAAGGAAATCATCATTTTTTTTTTGTAATATATTTTTTTTTTTGAGGATTTTTAGCGACCTTTTATTTTATTATCCCTACCTTTTGCCTGAACTGTTTCTTCTTTGATTACAGTCAGCGGGATGCCCCATTTTTTCCTTAAGTCTCCTTCATAGGTTTTGACTTAGCGGGCTTTTCTTTTGAGAGATAATGACTTCCTATTTTGATGATTACGCGGAACCATCACCGACTTTTATTTCGGGAGGATATCTTTGATATCACCTATTGTGTATGAAGTGAATGCTTGTTCATTTGAATTAACTAAGAAACTACTCTGTCCCAGGTTATGATTAAAGGTTTAAATTTGTGAAAAAGAAAACTCCTACTTCTTAGGCTCAAAGGGGTTGACTATGGATTATCTTCCTTATAACTCCAGTGTTTAGGATTTGAAACAACGCATGTACATCGTCAACAAGGTCTGTTCAAAAGCACATTGTATGAGATTATGGTATTGTTTTGGTCATCCTCCCTCTAAAGGCTTACAACTTTTAATCGAGAGTTGAATATCACAAAAAAGGAAGTAAAAGCATAGTTTAAATATAGTTCATACGAATGGATTACTTCAAGCCAAACATATGTAATGCATTAATGGAAAGAACCAAAGTTTGACATAAAATAAGTGTTCGAACAATCAAAAGAAATTACAATTTGAAAATTCAAATGAAATAAACACTCTCAAACTAGGCCATGATTTGACATGAGAGCAATGATCACATTGGGGGTCTTAGGAGGGTCAAATTCAACCTCCTTAGCATCAATCATGTCTTGAATCTTGTTATTCAACGCCCAACAATCATTCGTATCATGGTCACGAATATTGGAATGGTATGCACACCTTGCATTAGGATGATAGCTAGGAGCATAATTATTTGGATTCCAAAGAGGATCCTTCAATATTATCAGCTATGCCTTCAATAGGTGTTGCAGTGCCTGGGATAATGGCATGTTGATCTTAGTAAATTGTCTCCTAGGTGCATCCGGCCTACGCTTATTGCCTTGCTGTGATACGGTGGGAGAACTGAGTTGAGGTTTTGCGTTTTGTGTTCGCAAATGTTTCGGTTTAGCAAGAGTCGCCACTGACTTTTTATTTTATCCTAAGGAAAGGTCAAAAAGCACAGGAAAGACCTTTGAGATGTTTTCTTGGATCCAGGGAGTAGATTATGAAAAGGGAAGGTGCAAGCACCCTTTTCATCCATGGTTATCCATGGGCTCTTAGTTACTTGTTTAGATCAATTGCTTTTGCTTTTCAATTGTTTGAAATGGTGCTTTGTGTGTGGTTTTGAAAGATGTTTTGAAAAGAGGCCATCGTCGTGGCAACCTTTGTAATGATTCTTGTTTGAATGTATACAAAGATGTTTTGTCTTTTGAAAAGATTTCAATGTTTGAAAGTTTGATTTGAGAAATGTTTTGAAATTGTGTTTGTGAGGTGTGTTTTGAAAATAGCAAGGATGTTTTTGCAAGCTTTGATCAATTAACTAAGAGTTGTCTACCCTATTTTACTCAGAGATCTTTCCTATATGTTTTTAACCCTTTTGACAGTGTTATTTCACCATTGCATTTGGTGAACAACCTTGTGTTAGGATGTTAAACGGGACAGGTGCGGGTCATCGTATAGACCATGATAGCAATTGTGTTAAGTATCTTTGGCAAATTTTTGAGGGACTTGATCATTTTGTTTAGGCAACCAAGATAGCGTCATCGAGGGACTATGATCTTTTGTTTTGTTTTTGTTTTGCCAAATTATCCGACATGCATAACATGGCCCATTTTTAAGGCAACAAGTGGATTGTAACCCTAGGGGTGTTAGTGTGCATTGTGTTTGATTTTCATGCATTTTTGTCTTTGATTAGGTCAAGCTACTTGTTGATTTTGGATTTTTGCATACAAACCCTAATTCTCTAATCATGACATAATTGAAAGCGTAAAGTGTGAGAATTAAAAAACTAAGCTATTACAACATGATTATGGGGATGGGGGTACAACCTTTGAATGGGGGGTATTTGGCAAGAAATATAAACCCTAGTTTACTATTACATCCAAATTGAATCCCAATGCACAAATATTAAATGGACAATATTTAAATGAACAAAATAAATATATCAAATAAAAAATGAATTATGCAAAAAAAGGTTTTTGTTTATTTATGTATGTAAAAATATTTAATGTAAAAATAAAGAAATAAATAAAAGATGAATTTTATTAGGTTAAGGGTAAAACCCTAATTTTCTTTAAGAAAGTAAATATATTAATTATTTTATTTATATACAATTAAAATAAAATATTATATGTAAAAAAATGAAAAAAGTATTTATTAAGTATATTTAATAATAAAAATAAAAGTGTAATATTTTATATTTTTATTCTAAAATATCTAATAAAATAAAAGTATATATATATTATATTAAATATGTACAATAAATAAAATATATATAAAATAAAAATATATTTTAGAAAAAATATTTTCAGTGTGGATAAAAATAAAGAAAAATATAAAAGTACAATTTATATATTATTTTTGTAAGTGCCTTCGTTTAGGATTGGCTCATTTCTTGTAAAACAAATAGTAACAACAATAATGTAATGTAATGTACAATAGGAACAGCCTGAAAATCCTATTGTAAATGCCTAAACATGTTGTGCTGATTTAAATCAACATCTGGAACAACATGTCTCAAGAGATGTCATAACATCATACCAGACATCAAGCTACTGAACTGTCAAGTCTGATGCAGTTCTGTTCCTGAAGTTATGCAGAATATTCTGCCAAATAGAATGCATAACAAGTAGCGAAAATTGAAGGCATATGTGGAGCCCTAGAAGATTCAATCGGAAGCTAAAGATAAGGAGAAAAGCTCGATTGAAGACCTAACTTACAGCAGAAGTTTTCTGCTTACTTTATGCAGGTCGTTAAAGCTGCATTGCTGTCATATGAAGGCCCAAATCCAGTTGGGTAAAAAGGGTTATAAATAGAAGTATTGTAACCTAATTTAAGCAGGTCGAAGATTGACAAGATGTAATATTTTAGGGCTAGTTTTGTTGTGAACCACCCGGGCTGTGGGATGGTCACCATACTCCTTGAAACCTGTAGGTTAGAGGATGTATGCATTGTACTTGATTGAAGCTTTTAAGCATGATCAAGATGTGTAATGGAAGTGTATCTTCTGAACAATTTATGTATTGTAGAAAGTTATCACTGCGGTGATTGAGGGGGAGTGAGAGGGGTCTCATATCTAGGATTGGATCTTAGGTAAAAGTGTCATTGGGTAGTGATTAAGTGAGAAGGCTGTCAACGGGTGTGTTGGCTGTAGGGTCTTTGAATTGATACTACTAATAGTGAACTTTATCCCTGGCTTGGAAGCCTCCAGATGTAGGTTGGTTGAACCGAACTGGGTGAACAATTCTGTGCGTTATTTACTTTCTGCATTGGTTATTTGTTTGATGTCACAGCATTCTTCATGACATCAATGTATATGATTAACCTTAAGTGTTCTGAACTTCAGTAAATCAGAATCTGCATTCGTCAAAGGTGTTGCAGGTTCTGGTATGATAGCTCAGTGTCTGTTGTAGAACTGATATCAAAAGTACAGCCTATTCTACCTGTACAACGCTTAATGTCAGATCTGATGTCTTAACATTTCATTAGACATCCTGAGTCTGTGACATACCAGGAATTTCAATTGGTATCAGAGCAGGCATCCTGTCTGTCTCTGGATGAGATCCATGGGGGATACTTTCCTGTTGTGTACAAGGTAGAATATTGTTTGAACCAGTAGTGTTCATATTGTTTGGTCCCTAGGAGTGGAGGATGGACCAATTTGGGAGAAACTAGATCAGCTATGTTGAAGGAAGATGAAAGTGTTTGAACAAATTCAAAGACCTCATGCGGGAGTGAAGATTTTGGAGTGCATTGTTCAACCTGTATTCAGCACAGAGAAGAATATTATCAAAACCTTCATGCGGGAGTGAAGATATTGATAAGGCATCATATGTGTTTATAAAGCTTTCTTTTAACAAGGCTGTAGAGTTGGGTCTAGAAAGTTGCTTGGTGAAGAAGCAAACAACTT
Organism: Vicia faba; assembly: GCA_948472305.1. Taxonomy (NCBI): domain Eukaryota; kingdom Viridiplantae; phylum Streptophyta; class Magnoliopsida; order Fabales; family Fabaceae; genus Vicia; species Vicia faba. Next base: position 473,079,014 of record OX451739.1, read on the forward strand.
GTAGGATTGATTTATTTTCAATCCTTATGTGTCATGCTTGCTATATGGAGTAAGCACTGTGTAAGTTCTGGTGAAGTACCGCTATTCCGCTGCATAGCTTCTGATACAACCCCTGAAGTGAAAGAAGAACTCTAGGGTTATTATTTTCAACAGAATTTGTAAGCAGATTTTGCAATCTATCAATAACGTCAAAGATACTTGAGATTTCCTCAAGTCCACTCATAAAGGCTTTTATTATTAGTATTGATGAGTATCAATTGATCAATGATTCTCATATACATCTGTAAGCTGCTTGAAGACCTTGAAGATTATCAAGGATGATGTGTTCCAAGGAGATGGAACTGATGCTCTTAAGGATGTTAGAACATCATGCAACTGCCAGTTGAAGAACATATGTTCTGGGTGCTAAACACATGTAATATGAGTACATATGTTTAGAACCTACTCCTGATCTGGAAGAGGAGACATCTGTTTTGACATAATTGATCAGGACACGATCAACAGGTCATCTACTCCAGTTGTGAGTTTAAGGGAGTATATGTGCTGAGCTAAATGCACTTAAAAGGACTTTAAAGCTGTGATTTCCAGGTTTCCCCTCGTGTGATGGATGATGGAACATCATCTCTGTGTCTTCAGCCAAGTAAATATGTGGAAATCAGAATCAAAAGTTCTAAAGCTTGTGATGATAAAGGATGTACAACATCACAACTGTTGAAGACATCAGTTGTTGAGGAAGACAGATAAGTTCCAGATTTAGTGAACATCCTCATGATTGATAATGAAGTTTCTTCTAGTACAAGTTACAGAATGTGGCAAACTGAAACTTGTACAGCAAGCAAACTAAGGACTCTTAATTTGAAACTTGTGGCAAATTCCAAATAAAGATTACTTACTATGTGTCTAAAGTAAAGTGCTCAACACTGTATCCATAAAGAGGGAAGTTGGATAACATTTTGTTCAGAGGGAGTAGTATGATCAAGCTGATGTGAAAGGGAGTTCATCTTACCTTGTTCTATAAGATGCTTGAGTTTATTTCTCATGATCTTAGTGATTTCCAAGGAGGATAGGAATAGAACAGGTTATGTCTACCAATCACATAAACTGCAGCATGTGAAGGAGAATTCACTTAATTCTCTACAAAGATCTGAGCTGAGTTTCAGGGGGAGTCCTTAACCTGAAGATCTTGGAAGACATGTCATACAAAATGTCTTGACATCCTGGACCAAAGTCAAATGGTGGATATCTGCACTTTGACAAGTCATCCCCATCACCTAGGATGAACTTGTTAGTTGTATGTAGCAAGGAGGAGTTATCTTCAAAAGATCATGGGTTCCTGAGAAGATCCTCTCTTTACTTGAAGTTCATTTATGTGGTGTCCTCACATAATAGAACAACTTGGTCCGCTCTTGTCTACAGGAGTATGGTACAATTAACTCCTTTGTACTGTTCAAGGGTCAGCAGACAAGGTGAAGGTGATACATGCTAGTTGCTGCATGGTTATGTGGTTGTTATGGGTCTGATCATAAAGGATGTAAGAAAAGTGTGCTTTGATTGCTATGGATGTTCATCCAAAACCATAGTATAAGCCAGGCTCATATGGTTGAGATCAATGTCAGATCTGATGTTGCAACATCATCTCAAACGAAGGGTCTCTTCAGCAAAGGAAGCTTGTAAGGACCAGTTGGTTCTTCGTGCATGGAGCAGAAAATTGTTAGAATAATTATCCTACCTTGAGAAGATGGCATAATCTAACTAATAATGAATACTTTGACGGGAGACTAAGTATTCATTAGGATCTTGCATAAAGATATATATAAGCACTTTGATGGGAGACTAAGTGTTTGTATAATATGCATGCAAGGCTGTATTCTGAACCTATTTCTCAGAACTTGGTAGAGAGTTTATTTCTCTCTAAGAGTATTCTGGTGAGTAATTATTGCTGAAGATGAAGATCATACCTTTCTTATGGTGAATATAAAAGGGCATCAATCCCCTGGATGTTAACTTCAGAACCCAAGCAGATAGGTTCATGCTGTAACATCATTATTGTTAGAAGTCTGTGGCAGAGACTTGGGACTGTGAATCTTAATATTCTATTGCCTCATTCAGAAGTGGCAGTTCTATTGTTGGTTTGGAATAAGTAGATTCTACTTGTGTTTAAAAGTAGTATGCTTAACAATGCATAACTACTGTTGTGGTCTGAAGAATTTACTAGTATTAGCAACTACTAGTAAATATATTATACAAAAGGATGACATGATCAAAGGATAATCCTTCTAGAAAGTCTGAATCTTAGTAAAGCTTGTAAGCACACTAAGAAGGTTAGAGGTTGGTTTCAGACTATGGCTACATGATTTCTCAAGCCATCCAGAGAGTCATGATAAGTGTGGAAGTGCAAGGGCATGAATCAGAGATGTCCTTACTATTCTAAGACTAGTTCAGGGTGCTTGAAGTTACCACCTCAGAGCTAGTGCTACTGGTTTCCACGCTACTGTTTTGATTGGCCTTAACAAGGGGAGTCACTGAGTGTTGCACTTTCCCCAATTACAATATACATTGAAGGAAGACTTTGTATATGTATTGTTGGACTTAATCTGAAGATCAGAAGAAGTAAATCAGATTAAGAAATATGATATATTCAGAATATGTTCAAGGGGTTCTTTTACTACAAGAAATAGAAGTGGCATCTAAATTTGGTGTATTAGAACTAATCTGTGATGTCTTGTGAAGCATTTTGGAGTCTTCTGGTTTATTCCCTCCTTCCTTATTTTGCTGTCTGGAAGAAGGTAGAAGGTAATTGTGTTGGATCTCAGCAACACTTAAGAAAGCATGATTGATGGCCATGCTTAATGCTACTAGTCTCTTGCTACTAGCTGTTTAAAGAGTCCTTCTCTGTGCCTAACTGAGAGAAGTAAGGCTGCTGTTGTTGAAGAATGTAAGGTAATGTCTAAGTAAGTGTCATGACATTACCAACGACATTGCAACCTTGGGGAAATCAAGAAGAATACGTGGAAAATAACTTCACCACATAATTGTAGCTATTCAGGAGCTATATTTGGTGTTCTGTTTCCCAGAAGGAATAAATCTTCAGCCTTAAAAGTCGATCAAAGGCTGATTTTATTCAGGAATTGCTTTGACCTAAACTTATGCATGTATTAGGACTGGTCCTTTTGGCAGAAACAAACAAATGCGTCTAAATTTCATGCACAGTCAGTCTGAAATATGCAACAACTTTAACAGGTATCCTTGACCAAGACTTTATATTACCATCTTCTTGAACCTGTTATCTCCTTATATAACCTCCTGTCACACATTCTTTTCTCTCACAACCATCATGGGGTTTGTACAAATCTGGGAAAACTGTTCTTGGATCTGGTTTTGTGAGGGATTTCTTTGTCAATTTTTGGCCAAAAAGGGGGAGAAAGGAGTAAAGGAGTACTGTTACGGTTTGACATTGTCCTCGTTGCAGCAGCTACTCAAAATTTTGATCACAAAGACTTGTCACAAATTCAGCAGAAATTCAAATGGCGTGAATTTCCTTGTGACTTGTGATCTGAGTTATGAACACAGTTGTGACCTGTGTTCTGAGTTACAAGGGAGATATTCTGGTCACTCCTTAAAGGTTCTCTGATGCCTCTGAAAGGATAGTTTATCTCCCACGGTCCTCTTTTTCCACCACCAGTGACAAGAAATGGTTTGTGGTCTAAAAGGGAATGAGGTGCATCCTCTTCCTCCTGTGCTTCAAGAGGTCCTGAATGGTTAGTGTGGTTACAACCAAAGATGTCAAGATCAATGTCAAGACATCCTTCTGTGTGTATCCTGAACACTTTTATTGTTGTATTTCTTTTAGCCAAAATTTGCCAAAGGGGGAGATTGTAAGTGCCTTCGTTTAGGATTGGCTCATTTCTTGTAAAACAAATAGTAACAACAATAATGTAATGTAATGTACAATAGGAACAGCCTGAAAATCCTATTGTAAATGCCTAAACATGTTGTGCTGATTTAAATCAACATCTGGAACAACATGTCTCAAGAGATGTCATAACATCATACCAGACATCAAGCTACTGAACTGTCAAGTCTGATGCAGTTCTGTTCCTGAAGTTATGCAGAATATTCTGCCAAATAGAATGCATAACAAGTAGCGAAAATTGAAGGCATATGTGGAGCCCTAGAAGATTCAATCGGAAGCTAAAGATAAGGAGAAAAGCTCGATTGAAGACCTAACTTACAGCAGAAGTTTTCTGCTTACTTTATGCAGGTCGTTAAAGCTGCATTGCTGTCATATGAAGGCCCAAATCCAGTTGGGTAAAAAGGGTTATAAATAGAAGTATTGTAACCTAATTTAAGCAGGTCGAAGATTGACAAGATGTAATATTTTAGGGCTAGTTTTGTTGTGAACCACCCGGGCTGTGGGATGGTCACCATACTCCTTGAAACCTGTAGGTTAGAGGATGTATGCATTGTACTTGATTGAAGCTTTTAAGCATGATCAAGATGTGTAATGGAAGTGTATCTTCTGAACAGTTTATGTACTGTAGAAAGTTATCACTGCGGTGATTGAGGGGGAGTGAGAGGGGTCTCATATATAGGATTGGATCTTAGGTAAAAGTGTCATTGGGTAGTGATTAAGTGAGAAGGCTGTCAACGGGTGTGTTGGCTGTAGGGTCTTTGAATTGATACTACTAATAGTGAACTTTATCCCTGGCTTGGAAGCCTCCAGATGTAGGTTGGTTGAACCGAACTGGGTGAACAATTCTGTGCGTTATTTACTTTCTGCATTGGTTATTTGTTTGATGTCACAGCATTCTTCATGACATCAATGTATATGATTAACCTTAACTGTTCTGAACTTCAGTAAATCAGAATCTGCATTCGTCAAAGGTGTTGCAGGTTCTGGTATGATAGCTCAGTGTCTGTTGTAGAACTGATATCAAAAGTACAGCCTATTCTACCTGTACAGCGCTTAATGTCAGATCTGATGTCTTAACATTTCATTAGACATCCTGAGTCTGTGACATACCAGGAATTTCAATTTTCAAGTTTTAATAAATAAGATAAAAGTATTTAAATGCTTTTTATGTTAGAAAAATAAAAATAAAATGCAAAATAAATGTGAAAAAATTATAAAAATATTTTTGAGCATTTTTTATATTTGGAAATAAATAAATAAAATCAGAAATGAAAACAAAAATGCAAGAATATAAAATTACATGAAATTGGGCCAGGGGGTGCAAAAAAGAAAAAGGGAGGTGCCAATAGTGAGCAAGGCCAAGCCTAGCCCACCACTTCATCTTCAACCTCCAGATTTCAAACAAACGTGCGTGCCTGTTATCCAACATGGACATCCTGCATACGAGCTCTATTGCAAAAACACATAACATCAAACTTGTAGAGCATTTCAAGACGATTCCAACCATATAAACAACTTGTCTTAACTCTCAAAGACCAGAGAGAATTTCTCTGGCCCTAAAATCTAACCTAGTTTTTTCAGTATGTTCATGGATGAAATTCTCTTAGCATGCTTAATATAAATGAAAACTGAGCATATGTACAGCTTCATGGCAATGAATATTACATTTCTTATTCACAAACCTAAGGCTAAATGTTCCTAAATAGAGAGATATAAAGTTGACAAAAACCTGTTTCAGCTGACTTCGTGTAGGAAAATATAGAGCTTTTCAATAAGGCTTGAGATGTCTGGGAGCTTGCTTGGACTTCACTTGACCTTCTCCAATAGCCTGCTTGCCTTGAATGTACCTGAATCAACCTATAGAACTCAACCTGCACAAGCTCAAAATGAAAATGGCAAACACTGTAAATGGAGTTACAGTTGGTGTTTGAGGTTTGGGATAGCTTGGATGAGTTGAATGGAAGGTATTTGAAGCAACTTGGGGCAAAACGCACGAGCCAATTGAGCTATGGAACTCAAGTTGCAGATTCTACCCTGTTTTGCCAAGGGAATGTGATTTCTGGCTATGGGGTGTTTAGAGGCTCAAGCAATCGTGTTTACGGCTCAAAGGGGTGTGAGAAAGATGTTCAAATTGTTTGCATAAGTTTATCTTTGTTGGTGTTCAAGTTCTAAGGTTTTGGACAAGTTTCTTGTTTTTGAAGTCAAATGTGTGAAGTCATGAAAACAGGCCTGTACAGGCTACCCTTATGCTTGCATACTTTACTCTTGGCCCCTCCAACTTGTGGATTTTATTTGCTCTCTGAGATATGGACCAATGCTCAAGGGATTGTGGTTTGACATAAAGCACATTATGGCAAAAATGGAAATGTGCCTTTTTCTACTTAGGGCTTAATTTTGTGTACAATGTCCAAATGACCAAAACAATAGCTTAGACTGATGGATTTGCATTTAATTATGGAGTGTGAAGTGGTTTAGAGGCCTGTAAACTAGTGTAAGGCATGTTGACTTGAAATTGCAACTTGTATGAACATGAATATGCCATGGATGAAAAGTGAGTTTTTGCCAACTTCAAGCCTTTGATTCTCCCTAACCACAAATGTGTTTGAGGAGTTCTTGGATATTTTGGAAAGATTACAACATGCTCTACAATCCATATTTGAAATGAAACTTGAGATTCCAAGTGGAACTATGTGAAAAATGGCCAAGAAGATAGGTCAAAATCCTGCCTAAACTAGGGCAAAATTTCACTAAGTTAAAAGTTTTAGGGACCCTTGTTCCAAAAATCATAACTTGAGATCCAAGCTTCGTTTGAGAAAACTTTGTGAATCAAAGTTGTAGACTTTGTGTAGGACTACAACTTTCATGTTGAAAGTTTTGTTTGAATCCAAATGCATCATTGTGAAAATGTGGGGCAAAGTTAGGAAAAATTAAGAAAATTTCATAACTTAGAAAAATTCTAAGTTATGAAAATTTTCAACTTTAAACCCTAATTTTCAATTTTGGGTTTCTTGATGAACAAGTTTCATATTTTGACATATCTTGATGAAAAATGACCCTTGGCACTTGATTTTTACCAAAAAGTCAAAGTTTGACTTTTCAGTGTACAGTCAAATTTTGATCAGTTGACTGAAAAATTCATCTGTCAATCCAATGCATTTGTGATCTTTTGAACATGTTGAATAGGTCAAGATGATGTTATTGAGTCCTTGAGTCCATGTTTGAACCCAATTTTCCATTGGCTAGGTCAAAAACCAGAAATTGCCTTTGTACAATCAAAACCCTAAAAATGACCATTTTGCCCTTTTGGTGATATGATCAAATTTCTTGTGGAATTATGGTCCAAACTTGATCAAATAGTTCATATGAGTTCATAATGTTGATGTGGGTCAAAATTCATGAGGTTTGACTGTAAATTGGCCATAGTTGACTTTTTCTCCAATACTGCCGATTTCTAGGTCAACTGTCCAATTGACTGGGCAAAAATTTGATTTAAGGCTTGAAACTTGGTATGGACAAACTTATGAGTCCAAAATGAATTATGAAAGTCACATTGGGCATTGTAGGTCAAAAAATCCCTGTGCAAACTCAAACCCTAATTTAGGTCATCAGTGCAAGGAGATGTCTTGAGCAGGGCAAACCCTAGCTTGATCTTGAGTTCAAAGAGCCTTGTGATGAGAAATGTTTGATAAATTGAGAGGGAAAATTTTGGGGTACAACAGTTGCCCCTGTTCAATCTTCTTGAACCTGAAGAGTTAGATTGGCAAGTTTGCCTTTCGTGACTCGAAGGTAAAAGAGGATTGGACACTAGAGTGCCTGTAAATTTGCACTCGTCAAAATATAGCTGAGGGAATGGGATTAAAGATGCCATTTGGAGATGGTAGAATCTTGCTGGAGATGGGCTTAGAGATTCCATCCAAAGTGTTTGTTGAATATCAGTAGAATGAACATCATAATGGTATCCGTATCTGGAACGTATCTGAGTTGTATCTGGAGATTGGATTTGTATGAGTAAAGGAATGGTGTCTGTGTCTGGAGCGTATCCAAGATGTAACTGTATTTGATTCTTGAATGAATATCAGAATGACTGCCGTGTCTGGAGTGTATCTGTATTGTATCTGAATTCTGAATGGGCGACACAGAGACATCTGTGTATGGAGCATCTCTGGGTTGGGGATAAATTCCGAATGAGTGACAGAAATGGCAACCGTGTCTGGAGCGTATCTGGACTGTATCTGAAGTTGAGATCTGTATGAGTAGTAGAATGACTTTCGTGTCTGGAGTGTATCCGAACTATAACTGGGATCTGGATAAGTGACAGAATGACTTCCGTGTCTAGAGTGTATCTGAGCTTGAAGTTGATAGTTGAATCTGAATGAGAGATAGAATGGCTTCTGTGTTTGGAGCGTATCTAGTCTGTATCTGATTGCTGAAGTCTGAATGAGTAATAAAATGACCGTCGTGTATGGGGTGTATCCATACTGTATCTTGACTTTGAAATTTTGAATGGGTAATAGAATGACCGCTGTGTCTGGGGTGTATCCATACTGTATCTGAAATCTTTGAATATTTGTTAAAGATATCTTTTTAATCTTATCCTGAAAAGGGTAAAATGTTAGCTAAAACACAAAGTTATATTGCATGCTATGTATGATGTAATAATATGTGTTCTATAAACGTTCATGATATATGAATGTAATGTATGCGCATGTAAGCTGATTAACTGTCTTGCTGAGGAAAATAAATCCTTGATAGCTAAAGATAATGAAATCTTTGACTGCTGCCGGGGAAAGTAAATCCTTGACCGATGCTATGGATTTCAAAAATCTTTGATTGCTGAAGATGAGAAATCCTTTGGACTACTGCTGATGATTGAAGATCCTTGGTAACTTGTGGGGAATTGAGAATCCTTTATGACTTTCCTGGGGAATAAGGAAAACTCTGATGATCTCTACTGGGGGAATTAAAATTTGGGAGGCTCCAACTGGAGAAATGAGAACAAGAAATTTTCGTTCTGCTGGGAAATAACTCTGTGGGGAGAAAGCTTATCCTGCCGGGGAAATCAGGAGCTTGGGTTGTATGCCAATCTACTGGGGATTCCTGTTTTGTGGAGAACTCCGTTGGGGAAGAAAGTTTTATCTTTACTGAGGATTTGTAGTTCAAAGTCTTCTGGCTCCGCTGGGGATTGGGAGTTTAGAAACTTAGCCCTGATGGGAATTTTGAAGCTTAACTCCGCTGGGGATATGCATTTCAAGGTTTTAGCTCTGTTGAGGATCTGAATGACATACTGTAGGGAATTTCTTTTGGAATAGCCTAAAGACGTTTTCCTATACTTTCGACCTATTAGTAATTATCCTTTCTTATTTTGTTTTATTTGTAAGCAGTGATTATATTCAAATGCATATGCTCATTTAACAAACCATTGGACGTTTTCAAATAAAACATAAGTGTAAAAAGAACGGAAAGGCAAGCAAATTTCTGCACTTTGAAGTATCTTTGTATTAACTTTTGTAAGTATTTTTGTACAAAGGAGACATACATCCTAGTAAGAGAATGTTGTTGAAAAATTGAGAAAATTTTTATACAAAGAAAGATGGCTATGTGTAACATTTCCATGGGGTTCCCATTCTGCTATAGCCTTCACGACTCTGAGTATCTTGTCCCTTCGTTGCTTCGTCCGCGGATGATTGGATTGATCAGAAGCTTGGAGTTTGGTTGTGAAGAGATTGTCCTTAAAGTGATCCGACGAGACATGGTCATACGCTTTAATTCCCTAAATTTTTCCTGGACCGCCCTTTCGGGTTTTCGATCCACCGGGAAACCCTTTTTTTCCCAAGTCGCCCTTTCGAATTTTCAACTTGCCGGGTGTACAGATTTTTTATTTTTTTTATCCCTAGTTTTTGCCTGAACCGCCCTTTCGGGTTTTCGATTCACCGGGATGCCCATTTTTTCCCAAGTCGCCCTTTCGGGTTTTCAACTTGTCGGGTCGTTTATGCATAGTATCTTTTGACTATATCTGCATTCGCAGGGTGCGGCAGGTCGTCGCTGTCCATGGTGGTCAGAATCATGCCCCACCAGAAAAGATGTTCTTGATCACAAACGGTCCTTCATAAGTAGGAGTCCATTTTCCCCTGGGATCACTTTGCGGCAAGATGATCCGCTTGATTACAAGATCTCCGACTTGATATACCTGACGTCTGACTTTCTTGTTGAAAGCCTTGATCATCCGTTTTTGATACGTCTGACCATGACAAACAACAGTAAGTCGTTTCTTGTCGATCAAGTTAAGTTGATCAAGCCGAGTCTGAATCCAATCGTCTTCACTTAAACCAACATCCTTCATAATCCTCAAAGAAGGAATCTGAACTTCCATAGGTAGAACAACCTCCATGCCATATACCAAAGAAAAGGGGGTTACCCCAGTGGAAGTACGCGTCGTGGTACGATATCCATGCAGAGCAAATGGTAACATCTCATGCCAGTCCTTGTATGTGACTGTCATCTTTTGAATGATCTTCTTGATTTTTTTGTTCGCGGCTTCAACAACACCGTTCATCTTTGGCCGATAGGGAGATCAATTATGATGTTGAATCTTGAACTGCTCGCACAGAGCGGTGATCACAGTGTTGTTCAAATTTGTACCGTTGTCCGTGATGATCCTGTCGGGGATACCATACCGGCATATGAGGTTCTGCTTAATGAAGCGGGCAACCACATTCTTTGTAACGGAGGCGAAGGAAGCCGCTTCAACCCACTTGGTAAAATAATCAATAGCCACCAAGATGAAGCGATGTCCATTGGATTCCGTAGGCTTGATCTCTCCAATCATGTCGATTCCCCACATCGCGAATGGCCAAGGAGCTGTTAGAACGTTGAGAGAAACTGGAGGAGTATGTACCTTGTCAGCATATACTTGGCATTTGTGACAAGTACGGGAATATTGATGACAATCAGCTTCCATGGTAGACCAGTAGTAGTCTGCCCTTAGAATCTTCTTAGCCATCGTATGTCCGCTCAAGTGGGTGCCAAATGTGCCGCTATGTATTTCAGTCATGATCAACTCAGCTTCAACTTTGTCCACACAACGAAGTAGAACACAATCATGGTTGCGCTTATATAAGATACCATTACTCAGGAAGAACTTGGCAGCAAATCTCCTTAAGAACTTTTTGTCGTTGACTGAAGCTCCTTCAGGGTATTCTCGAGTCTGGAGATACCTTTTTGATTTCATGAAACCAGGGTTGTTTCACTACTTCTTCGGTATTAATCTCATGACAGTGTGCATGTTCGTCCATTCGCTCGATGGTGATTTAGGGAGCCTCATTATCCCAGTTGAGTTTAAACATAGAAGACATTGTAGCCAGAGCATCTGCTAGCTGATTTTCTTCTCGCGGGAAGTGCTCAAAGGTAATCTGCTCAAAATGTGGTAACAATGTCAAGACATGCTCTTTGTACGGGATAAGATTAGGATGTTTAGTGTCCCATTCTCCTTTGATTTTACTGATAACCAAAGCTGAGTCCCCAAACACAATCAGAGATTTGATTCCCAAGTCAATTGCAGCCTTGAGACCAAAGATACAAGCTTCATACTCAGCCATGTTGTTGGTGCAGCTGAAGCAGAGTCTAGCAGTGAAAGGTGTATGGCAACCTTCTGGAGAGATAAGTACCGCTCTAATACCGTTGCCAAGTGCATTTGAAGCACCATCAAAGTACAGGGTCCATCGGGATCCTTGTTCAGGTCCGTCATACGGTCCATTACCTTCAATGTTGTCCAATGTCATAATATCCTCGTCAGGGAAGTCGAACCTCATAGATTGGTAATCTTCGACGGCTTGATGAGCTAGATGGTCAGCTAGTACACTCCCATTTATAGCTTTTTGGGTTGTGTACTGGATATCATATTCAGTCAGGATCATCTGCCATCTAGCGATTCTTCCGGATAAAGCAGGCTTCTCGAAGATGTACTTGATCGGATCCATTTTGGAAATCAGCAAAGTGGTATGTGTCAACATATACTGCCTTAACCGGTGAGCAGCCCATACCAAAGCGCAACAAGTTTTCTCGAGCAGTGAGTAGCGGGTCTCACAGTCAGTAAACTTTTTGCTAAGGTAATAAATGGCATGCTCTTTTTGGCCAGACTCGTCATGTTGGCCCAGTACGCACCCCATTGAGTTATCCAAAACAGTCAGATACATGATTAAAGGTCTTTCTTTGACGGGTGGAATCAAGATAGGAGGCTCCAGAAAATACTCCTTGATCCTATCAAAATCAACTTGACAATCATTGTTCCATTCAACCACCTGATCTTTCTTTAACAACTTGAAAATTGGCTCACAGGTAGATGTTAGGTGAGAGATGAACCTTGCAATATAGTTTAAGCGTCCCAAGAAACCTCTAACCTCCTTTTCAGTGCGGGGGGCAAACATTTCTTGTATAGCTTTGACTTTGACAGGATCAACCTCGATGCCTTTGTTACTGACGATGAATCCCAAAAGTTTACCAGACCTAACTCCGAAAGTGCACTTGCTAGGGTTCAGTCTGAGCTTATACTCCTTCAATCTGATAAACAAATTTTGCAGATGGACGAGGTGTTCTTCTTTTGTCTGTAAACGGGCTATCACGTCTTCTACGTAGACTTCGATCTCATGATGTATCATGTCATGAAACAAAGCTACCATGGCTCGCTGATAGGTTGCCCCGACATTCTTCAGTCTGAATGGCATCACTTTATAGCAGAAGGTACCCCACTGCGTAACAAAAGTAGTCTTCTCCATGTCTTCAGGGGCCATTTTGATCTGGTTGTATCCCGAGAATCCATCCATGAAGGAAAATACCTTGTGTTGAGCTGTGTTGTCAACCAAGATGTCAATGTGTGGTAGTGGAAAATCATCTTTAGGGCTAGCCCTGTTTAGGTCTCTGTAGTCCACACACATTTTGACTTTGCCGTCCTTCTTAGGCACGGGCACAATGTTAGCAACCCATTGCGGATAGGAAGTAACAACCAAAAAGCCAGCATTGAACTGTTTCATCACCTCAACTTTGATCTTTTCGGACATGTCGGGCCTCATTTGGCGGACTTTCTGTTTGATTGGTGGACAGTCTTCTCTTGTATGGAGACGGTGAACCACAATATTTGTATCCAGTCCTGGCATATCTTCATAGGACCAGGCGAAGATCTCAACAAATTCATTCAAAAACTGAACTAAGCGCTCTTTGACACTTGGCTCCAGGTTGGCACCCACTTTAACCTCTTTTCTGTCTTCGGCAGTACCCAGATTGATAGTCTCTAGCAACTCTTCATGGGGCAGAATAGCCCTTTCTTCTTGTTACAAAAGTCTAGCCAACTCTCCAGGCACTTCACAGTCTTCATCACCTTCGTACTCGACATGATTGACCAAATCTTCAGAGTCACTGAAGGCCAAAGCAGAATAGTCACCCATGGAATCCAGAGTGGATGGGTACCTGCATTTTGTGAGTGTGGGTGTGTGTAAGGGATATCCATCCTTAAAAAAAATGAAAATGTAAAAGGAAAGAAAATGAACATAAAAGTTTATAGATGAAAACGTCCATGATTCATTAAAAATGGCATATGAAAAATGGAAAAATCAAAACCCTTACAAATGGACCTATATGCCCCGGGGAAGGCACAAGGCAAAAGAGTGTACGAATTGTTTAATTATTACAGACCAAACAGGAAATGTTCAAAAGATAAATTACTGACTGATGAAAGTAATGGGAACGAAGTCTTTCGCCTCCCAGTTGCTTAATCCTCCTTCAATGGCTGGAAAGATCCAATCTTCAAAGTTGCCTTCTTCATCATCATCTTCTAAGGCATGAACTCCATGGTGAGTGATTTTTAGGGGTGGTCCTCCATCCCGGGAGCGACGCACAGCTTTCTGGCCAGCAGCAGTGAAACCCAATCCGAACTTGTCTGTCTTGTGAGGAAAATTCGGCAGCTGACCCCACACCGTACTTCCTCCTTCCTTGACTACAGCCTCTGCATCTTTAAGGGATGACATCCGGGACACAGGCTTTGTAATGATAGACACATCAGTCATTGTCTTTGCTACTACGACCTCAGGAGAAACCTCTTCAAAGTGTTGGAAAGGTGTTTCTATGAATTCGCCATCTAACTCCACATAGCGGAAAGAGTTAAGGTGACTTATCATATACTCCTCCTCACCATGAACCGTTATGATCTTACCCTGGACCGGATACTTTAGCATTTGGTGTAGAGAAGAAGTGACTGCCCCAGCATTGTGGATCCATGGCCTTCCCAACAAGCATGAATATGAAGGACGGATGTCCATCACATAAAATGTAGAGTTGAAAATTTCTGTACCCACTTTGATTGGAATGTCCACTTCTCCGTGAACCATCCTCTTAGAACTGTCGAAGGCTCTAACAATGATGTTACTGGGCTTTAGGGTCAAAGCTTCATAGTCCAATCTGTCCAACGCCTTTTTTGGTAGAACATTTAAAGATGAACCGGTATCAACCAGAACATGAGCAAGTGTGGTCCCTCTGCACTCTAACGAGACATACACCGCATCATTATGCTTTCTTCCCTTAGGGGTCAAATCAGCATCAGAAAAACCAAGACCATTGTCGGCTGTAAGGCTAGCCACGCACTCTTGAAACTGATCTGCAGAAATTTCTTGAGGCACGTGTGCCGTCTTTAAAAATTTGATCAAGGCTTTGGCATGAGCCTCGGAGCAGAGTAAGAGATCCAGCATGGAGATTTTTGAAGGGGTTTGCCCTAGCTGCTCTACGACATCATAGTTTCTCTTCTTAATTATCTTTAAGATTTCCTCCATCTCCTTTTGGGTAGTCTCGGGGATGATCAAAGTCTGAGCCTTCGTCCGGACAGGAACTTCTTGGATCCCCTTACTTTATCGGTAGTAACAACAGAGGGTTTAGCTTCGGGAGCATCAATTTCTTCAATTACTGGACTTTGCACAAATGGCTTGATAGGCACAGAAGCACTTGAGGGTCCAAAGACTGCCCGTGGAGGAGCAATCTCCGGAGAGAAGATCCTTCCGCTACGAGTTATCTTACTTGTTCCTGCAATATTCCCCATATCGGGAGTTTCTTCATCGGAATTCTCTTCGGCTGATTCGATATGCTTGACACCATGGTAGAAGATCTCTCCTCCATAGTTCTATGGTATCTGTGATACGGTGGGAGAACTGACTTGAGGTTTTGCGTTTTTTTATTCGCAAATGTTTCGGTTGAGCAAGAGTCGCCACCGACTTTTTATTTTATCCTAAGGAAAGGTTAAAAAGCACAGCAAAAACCTTTGAGATGTTTTCTTGGGTTCGGGGAGTAGATTATAGAAAGGTAAGGTATTAGCACCCTTTCTATCCATGGTTATCCATGGGCTCTTAGTTACTTGCTTAGATCAACTTGCCTTAATTTTCAATTGTTTGAAATGGTGCTTTGTGTGTGTGAGTTTGAAAATGTTTTGAAAAGAGGCCAATGTGGTGGCAACCTTTGTAATGATCCATGTTGGGATGTATACAAAGGTGTATGTCTTTTGAAAAGGTTTTCAATGTTTTTGAAAGTTGTTTTGAAAGTGTAGTGATGTGTGGTTTGAAAAGAATAGGCAAGTATTTTGTTTTGCAAGTTTGATTCAAGTAACTAAGAGTTTGTCTACTCCTAAATTTCTCAAAGATTTCTCCTATGTTTTTAACCCTTTTAACAATTTTGTTCCACCATTGCATTTGGTGGACAATCTTGTGTTAGGATGTGAAAGGGACGGGCGCGGGTCATCGTTTAGACCATAATTGCAATGGTGCCAAGTATCTTTGGGCAATTTTTCCTTGGAGGGACTTGATCATTTTTTAGGCAACTTTCGAGAGCGTCATCGAGGGACTATGATCATTTGAATTGTTTTGTTTTGCCCAAAGAGACCTAACATGCAATATGGCCCATTATTGAAGGCAACAAGTGGAATACCCTAGGGGTGCAAGTGTGATTAGTGTTGTCCATTCTCATGCTTGTTTATCTTGAATTTAGGTCAAACTATTTTGGTTAATTGATTTGCATACAACCCTAATTCTAGCATGGCATATTTAGAAAGCTTTAAAGTGCGAAAAATAAAGTTCCTAAGTTATTACAACACAATATATGGGAAGGGGGTACAAATGTTCAAATGGGGATATTTTGACAAGAATTAAAACCCTAGACTATTACATCAAATTGGAATTTTGCAAGGTATTTAATTACACAATATTTAATAAAATAAAATAAATATGCAAAATGCAAAAAGGTTTTCTTTTTTATGTGTATGTAAAAGGTATTTATCATGTACCAGATAAAATAAAATTAATTAATTTTTGGGGTTCTTATGCATTTAGGGCAAAAACCCTAATTTTATAAATAAAAGTATTTATATAATAATATATGTAATATTTATTTATCATGTACAAAAAATAAATAAAAGAGAAGTATATTTGTCAAAAAAGGTATTTTTAATGTTAAATATTAATAAAAATAAAGATGAATATATTTTGGTATTTTTATCCTAAATATCCTAATAAATATGTAAATATTTATATTATATGATAAATATATTAAATATGTACAAAAATAAAATATTTAATATTTACAAAAAAAGTATATTTTCATAAAATATTTTCAAAATATAAAATAAAATAAAAATCAGAAAAATAAAATGTATTGGTATTAATTTTAGTATTTTTTTAAATAAAAGTATTTATGTATTATTTATGTACAAAACTAAATGAAGCAAAATAAATGTCAAAAAATGCAAAAAAAATGTGAGAAAAATAATTTTAATGTTTTTTCATGTTTAGACAAAAATATAAAAACAAAATCAAAAGGAAAAAATCAGAAATAACAAAGATATCTCAAAATGGGCCAGGGGGTGCAATTGTAAAAGCATGGTGTGAAAAGAAAAACATTCCAGGCCCAACCCAGAACCTATCTTCTTCAACCTCCAGCAAACCTTGTTCAAAAAACGCGCGTTTTGTACATTGATTCAAACATCCTGATTCCTGGACTTTTAATGAAAACTCACAACACAAAAAATGTAAAGCATCATCTCACGAGTTCATACATATAAAGAACATGATTTAACTCTCAGAAATGAGAGAGAATTTCTTCTCCCCCAATTCCTAACCTAATTTTTATTCAATGTTCAGACTTAAAATTCTCTAAGCACACATAACATAAATGAAAACTAATGATATGGGCATGTTCAGGGCTATGAATGTGACATAATTTCTTCACAAATCTAAACCTAACAATGCCTGGATAGAGAGATAAGAGTTCATGAACTTACCTGTTCAGTTGGAATCGTATCTGGTGATGGAGGTGTTTTCAATGCAAGGTGATGATTGGTATAGCTTCCTTGATGTCCAGGGATGCTATTCCAAGCTTTAGTTTGCTTTGAAACCAAGTGAATCGTGTTATGGCACTTCAACTGCAAAACAGAAAAATGAAAGTGGTGATGTTAGCTAGGGATGTTACAGGTCGTGTTTAGGGCTTGGAACAGTTTCCAAGGATGATGTGGGATGTGTTTGAAGTGGTTTCAGCAAGAATGCACGAATGGATTGAGTTATGGAACTCAATCTGCAGCAGGTGCCCTGTTTTGGCAGTTTTATGGTGATTCTGTGTTAGAGAGGGCAATGGAGATGGTTAGCTCGTGTTTCAGGTCAGGGTGATTGTTTAGAATGTGTGTAACAAGTTTGCTTAAGCTGGTTTTTGCTGAGATGAGAGTTGTGTGTTGTTATGCAAGCTTTCTTTACACTTAAGCAAGAAATGTCAACTTGGTTTTCTAGACCTGTGCAAGCCCCCAATCTATGATGCATACCTTAGCCTTGATCAGTGTGATTAGTTCATAAACTTGTGCCAAAAGGATTTGCATTGTACTTGCTTGGATTTGCATTTGACATAAAGTTCAACTTTTCTAAAATGGATATAATGCTTTTTCTACTTATGGCTTAGTTTTGCATACAATGCTTGAACACACAAAATAAGGTCTTGGCACAATGAGTTAGCATTAAATTTATGAGTGCAAAAGGGATATAGGACCTGTAATCAAGGAATGCAAGCTGAGTTCAAAATTGCCTAAGTGTATGAACATGAAAATTGGCCATAACAAAAGTGAGTTTTTCCCAACTTGCCAAATTCGATTCTCCCTAACCATGAGGTTGTTTGATGAGTTCTTGGACATTTTGAAAAGCTTGGAATGTGTACTACAATCCATCTTTGAAATTCAAATTGAAATTCCAAGTGGAAGCATGTGAAAAGTGGTCTTGAAGTTAGGCAAAAATCCTGCCTAAAATGGTTCAAAATTTCTCTAAGTTAAGAATGGTTTGGTACCCTTGTTCCAAAAATTGTAACTTGAGCTACAAGCTTATTTTGAGGAAACTTTGTGAATCAAAGTTGTAGATTTTGCAAGGGACTACAACTTTCATGTTTTGACTTTTCCTTGAATCCAAATGCATCTTGATGAGAAAGTGGGACAAAGTTAGGAAAAAATTAGGGTTTTTCATAACTTAGAAAAATTCTAAGTTATGAAAAATCTTCATTTCAAACCCTAATTTGCAATTCTTGATTTCTTGATGCACAAGTTTCATGATTTGGCATGTTTTGATGAAAAATGAATCTTGACACTTGATTTTGACCAAAAAGTAAAAGTTTGACTTTTCAGTATACAGTCAAAAATTGATCAATTGACTGGAAAATTCAACTGTCAATCTTGTGTATTTGGGATCTTTTGGACTTTTTGAGTATGTCAAGACAATTCCATGGGGTCCTTGAGTCCATATGTGAGCTTGTTTTGCCATGGCTAGGTCAAACAGTCAAAAATTGCCTTTGTGCAGTCAAAACCCTAAAAATGACCATTTTGCCCTTCTGGTGATCTGATCAGATTTCTTGTGGAATTGTGATCCAAACTTGATCAAATGGTCCATGTGAGTTCATAATGTTGATGTGGGTCAATTTCCATGAGATTTGACTGTCAATTGGCCACAGTTGACTTCTTCCCCAATACAGCTGATTTCTAGGTCAACTGTCCAATTGACTGGGCAAAGTTTGGAATCAAGGCTTGAAACTTGGTATGGATAAACTTGGGAGTCCAACATGAAGCATGAAAGTCATCTTAGGCATTTTAGGTCAAAATATCTTTGTGCAAACACAAACCCTAATTTGGGTTAACAGTGCTACGAGAGGTCTTGCAGAGGGAACCCTAACTGGTTCTTGAGCTCCAAGGGTCTTGAGATGAAAAAATATTGAGGAAATGGGAGGGCAAATTTTGGGGTACAACAGTTGCCCCTGTTCAATCTTCTTGAACTTGAAGAGTTAGATTGCTAGGTTTGCCTTTCGTGACTCGAGGGTAAAAGGAGATTGGACACTAGAGTGCCCGGAAATTTGCACTCGCATGTTGGAGTATCAGCAAATGTGATGGCGGGAATGGGCTTACAGATGCCATTTGGAGATATGGTGGATAGGAGGATGGGCTTATAGATTCCATCTGGAGACGTGACGGAACCTTGTCGGGAATGGGCTTATAGATGCCATTTGGAAGTGTTGATCGCATAAGAGATTCCTTAGCGAGAACTTGCGTATTTTGAGAAAGACAGATGTTTTCCTGGCTTGTTACAGGTGTTGATCTTCAATCTCTTCATGCAGACATGCCCTGGCTAGATACAGGTGTCGAGTCTACAATCGGTTGTTCGCAGATATGCCCTGGCTGGATACAGGAGTTGAATCTGGAATTAGTCGTCAACAGATATGCCCCGGCTGGATACAGGAATCGAATCTCCAAACTCTTCAGATGTGCCCTGGCTGGATACAGGAATCGAATCTGGAAATAGTCGTCAACAGATATGCCCTGGCTGGATACAGGAATCGAATCTTCAAACTCTTCAGATGTGCCCTGGCTGGATACAGGAATCGAATCTGGAAATAGTCGTCAACAGATATGCCCTGGCTGGATACAGGAATCGAATCTTCAAACTCTTCAGATGTGCCCTGGCTGGATACAGGAATCGAATCTGGAAACTGATCACTCACAGATGTGCCCTGGATAGATACAGGAATCGAATCTGGAATTGTGACAGTTGGAGGTAGTCGTCTTTTGGATTGTCCTTTTCCCTAAAAAGGAAAAACATCAGTTGTATGCAATGTCATGATGTATGAAATGCATGATGTCATGATGTTCAAAATGAGATAGTGTTGTATGCACTTTATCATGTATGTAAGCAAGATGTATGAAATGTGAAATGTTTATGAATGTATTTTCGTCTAGGAAAATAAATCCTTGACGATTGGCTGGGGAATTAAATCCTGGGCTGACGTTGAAGAGTAAAGTTCTTCGCTTCCGCTAGGGATGATGTTTGCAGGAATACACCGGTAGGAGAAGATGACTCCGTTGGGGAATAAACTTGTTGGAGAGATTACTCTGAGGGGAAATACTCTGTGGGAAGAGATACTTCGCTGAAGTTTTGATGAGAGCTCCGCTGAGGATTTCAATGATGGACTCCGCTGGGGACTGTGTTGATAAGTTATGTTGGGGAATTTTGATGAACTCCGCTGGGGACTGGAAGAACTTCGTCGAGGGCGATCTTCCGTGGCAATTAGCCGAGGATAACCCAGTTATAAGCCCTTGTAAGGAATAATCTTGAATAAAGCCCGGGAGAGACGTCCGTACTTTACAGGGGATAAGCTTCCAGAATCTACTGGGGATAAGCTTCAAGACTTGCTGGGGATATGGATTCCAATTTTCCTGGGGAGACTTTCAGACTGTACTACTAAAAAAAGGTTCCACTGGGGTGCCTGTGTTCCGCCGGGGAACAATCTTAGATCAAGACTGCCGGGGATGCTTGCTGAGGAATGTCTATACTTCGCTGGGGAAAGTTGATATCTTCTGGGGATACCCAACCTCCTTTAGGCTGATTGTAGACTAACTCTGCTGGAGAAGAGTATTGCTGACTTGCTAGGAAAACAAGGTGTCTATTGTAAGGCTGATGATAGACTAACTCTTCCTGGGGAGAGTATTGCTGAATCTTGTCCTACTCTATGGGGAGTTGAGATAACTTGGTCACATTCTTCAGTTGAATCTACCTTGGTACCTTGGCGGACAGAGCAACTAGACTGCCTGGTCAACTCTACATTGCCCCTGTTTCTGATGTCACCTGTAATTAGTCTTTTGTTTCGTATGCAAGTATTTATGAATTAGCAATTTAATGTCAAATGCATATATCAAAAAATGAACATTGGACGTTCTTCACAAGACAAAACAGAAAAAAAGGAAAAACAATTGACAATTTGTTTAGAAAAGTGAACTTGTATTGATTTTGAAATTGGCCTGTAAATAGGCGTTTTTGTACAAGAGGCTGACGTCCTAGTAAGAGAACGCCGCCGAATATCATAAAGTTTATACAATTTTGAAAAGGAAACAAAACAGCTATGTGAACAAAATTCCCACTGGGTTCCAACTTTGCTATTGCCTTTATGTCTTCAAGCGTCTCATCACTTTGCTGCTTAGTTGAAGATGAAGCTGATTGATCGATGCCGAAGTCTGAGCCCGATAGTTGATACCGGATTCTGGATGCAAGGTGATCCAATGAGACATAGTGTTACGCTTTATCCCTAACTTTTGCCTGGACCTCCCTTTCGGGTTTTCAGTCCACCGGGATACCCATTTTTGCCCAAGCCGCCTTTTCAGGTTTTCGACTTGCCGGGCGTACAGATTTTTTTCATTTCATCCCTTATTTTTGCCCGAACCCTTTTGGTCTGCCGGGAAGCCCTTATTTTTGCCTAGGTATGTAAACCTAGCGGGTCTTTTATTCATGCGTAGTATCTTTTTACTATGTCTGCATTGGCGGGGTGAGGAAGATCGTCCCCATCCATGGTGGTCAGAATCATGGCTCCTCCTGAGAACACATGCTTAACCACAAATGGCCCTTCGTACGTAGGGGTCCATTTGCCCCTGGGATCACTTTGAGGAAGGATGATGCGTTTGATTACCAGGTCCCCAACTTGATATTCTTGTGGTCTGACTTTCTTGTTAAATGCCCTGATCATCCGCTTTTGGTACGTTTGACCATGACAAATAGCAGTGAGTCTCTTTTCGTCAATTAGGTTTAATTGATCAAGTCGAGTCTGGATCCAGTCATCTTCACTCAAATCTGCATCCTTCATTATCCGGAGAGAGGGTATCTGGACTTCAATTGGCAAGACTGCCTCCATGCCATAGACCAAGGAAAAGGGTGTTGCCCCGATTGACGTCCTTGCTGAGGTACGGTACCCATGAAGAGCAAATGGTAACATTTCGTGCCAATCTTTGTAGGTCACTGTCATCTTCTGCACAATTTTCTTGATGTTTTTATTAGCCGCTTCGACATCCCCATTCATCTTCGGCCGGTAGGGAGAAGAGTTGTGGTGTTGTATCTTGAATTTCTCGCAGAGCTCAGTGATCATCTTGTTATTAAGATTGGTACCATTGTTTGTAATGATTCTTTCCGGGATGCCGCACCGACAGATCAGGTTATGCCGAATGAAACATGTAACGACGCTCTTGGTTACGGTGGCGTAGGAAGCTGCCTCAACCCACTTTGTGAAGTAATCAATCGCTACCAAGATGAAGCGATGCCCGTTGGATGCCGTCGGTCGGATCTCGCCGATCATATCAATGCCCCACATTGCAAAAGGCCAAGGTGCCGTTAGGACGTTCAGAGGAACCGGAGGGATATGCACCTTATCAGCATAGATCTGGTGTTGTACCCCAAAATTTTCCCTCCCATATTCTTCAAGATTTGCCAAAAGCATGCTTCAAAATCTCCCCAAGGGTTGCACAGTTCAAGGGCCTCCTAACAGTCAAAAATTAGGGTTTTGGTTCTGACAAAGAAAATGAAGTTTCCAAGGGTCCAATCAAGTCCCACATGCTTATAAACATGGTCAAGCATCCTCATACCAAGTTTCAAGACTTACAGCACAAAATTGCACAGTCAAAAACCCTAATTGCCCTACAGTCAACTGCAGGGGCAAAATGGTCATTTGACAGTCAAAAGTTCAAATTTTTGGTCAACATCTCATTTTGAAGCCATAAACATCATTTGATCAATTCTTGATCATGATTTTCAAGGCATGGCTCAAAAAGTCTCAAGATGCAAAAGTTTCCATATTTGGACAGTTGAAAAAGTCAACTGTAACTTGACCAAGGCATAACTTCCACATGGTTCATCATAAAAATTCCATCCAAAGCTCATTTTGAAGATAAAGACATTTCCTACAACTCCTCTTCACACTTCAAGTCCAAGAAATGCTCTCACAAAAAGTTATCAATTTCAACATTATAGGTCATTTTCAAAAGTCAACAAAAAGGGACTTTAAGTCAAAGGCCATAACTTGAGATTGGTGAATCAAAATGACATGGGACCAAAGGCATTGGTTAGAGGACTTCAAGAACTTTCCAAAATGTCCAAGAACATGATCAAAGCTTAAAAATCGAGCAAGATATGCCTTGTGGAAGTTGGGAAATTTTTGGGTATTTTGAAAAGTCAACTTTGCTTCAAATGCCTTAAAATTGCTAATGGGCCATATTTTCTTCCAAGATTCATCATCCAAAGCATATGCACGTCCATTTGGCCCAAAGGGGATTTATTCATCATTTTTATTTATTTATTTGAATTTTTAATTGCAATTAATTCATTTAAATTAAATAAAATATGGAAAAATACTAAACCAAAGTTTTTAAATCTTTTTGTGCAGAATAAACACTCCTTAAAGGCTCAAGATTCGTGCATAATCAAAATTGGAAGGATTTGCCATGATTGGAATCAAAAACATGTGAAAAAGATTTGAAAGAATTATGCATGAAAATCAAAGATTCATTCCATCAATGCAAGGATTCTTTGGATCAAAAACTCAACCCTAATCCATCCTCATATAAGTGTGATCAAAACCTAATGCAAAAAAACCTCTAAGCTGCGCCAGAGAACAAGAACAAAGTTTGTGTTTTTTGTCAAAAATTCAAAAAACTGAAAACTACATTCTAGCACGATTCAAAGCAAAATACCAATTGCAAAAGCTTCCTAAGGCATTACTGAATCTAACTGGACACTTTTTCAATCCTCACACGCCCAGAATTGGTATATAGAACTCAAAGTTTTTCACATTTTATGCATATTCGTGTTTCAGTTTTTAAGCATTCTCATGGCATTTTCTTTGTTGATTTATACTAATTGATTCATTCTAAAGCTAACCATATACTTTAATTGAGTTTTCGTGCAAAATTGGAGAATCCACCATTGCAGCTTTCTAGGTTTTCAGAAACCTTGAATTGGGGATTCTGGCATAGGGTAAAATCAGAACACGAGGCTTGCACCATTAAAATCGTGACGTTCCAAGGACTTCAAAACACCCATCGCGCTATTTTTATATCTTGTTAATTCCTAATCGCTATTTTTGTATGCAGTACTTAGTGGGGGTTTAAAACCCCCGCTATTCAATTTGTTTTTTTTGCAGGTACAACAAGCCATTGGAGAAGATGGTGATGTGTAGGCCAAGGAGTGGAGCATTTGAAACTCGCGCGAAAATGTCCCACTAACTCTTGTTTTATCTCATATTGATTGTTGGTCATATAATAAACAAAGCGCGTGGTTGGTACAGATGGTTAAGGCGTTGTCTCATAAGGCACTGGGACCTGGGTTCGAGTCCCAGGTCCCCCCATATTCTTGATATGTTTTGTTTTAATATAATCTCATGCAGCTTGCCTCCTGAAGTTCACCATGCGCACCATAATCCAAGAGCGCCACATGGCCACTGAGGGCAATCCAAAGGCCAATGTTTGAAGAGCACCATGGGCGTTGGTCAACGAGTCTACACATAATTTCCAGAAGTCAACCAGGCCAGGAATCAATTGGGCCAGAATTACTTAATTATACCTCCAGTTTGGGGACAGAACCCCCCATTGGTTTGCTTTTCATTCTTTTTCATATTTTTCTATTTTATTTGTTTTAATTAGTTTTAATGTAATTCTTTAAATTAATTTATTTTCATAAAATATAAAAATAATATAAAAAACCAGAAAAGACAAAAAACAAAAATATATTTTATTTTAATATCTTTGTAAATAAATCTCATTAATTAATTTAGTCTTAATTTTAGGTTTAAATTTTAATGTTTTTCTTAATAAACTTAAAAATTGTAGAATTAGGGTTTTAAGCACTTTTATCTTTTTCTTTTCTTTTATCATTATTAATTATTAATTATTTTCTTGTAAATAAAATTGCATTAATTAATTAGGTATAATTTTAGGTTCAATTTTAATATTTTTTCTTAATAAATAAAAATAGTTAGAATTAGGGTTAATTAACTTCTTAGTTTCATTTAATTCTCTTATTAAAAATCCATAAATACAAAAACTCAAAAATCTTTTCTTTTTACTTTAATTTAATTAATTTGTTAATCATAATTTAATTTCATTAAAAAGGGTCCAACGCCCTCGCATTCGATCGCAATTCCAATTCGCGCGTTTATTTTATTTCCTCCTTTTATGTAATTCTCCCAAAGCCATGTAAATTCGATATTTATATTTCTCGCACTTTACTTTATTTTATGTCAAATCGGGTCCTGGATTTAATTTGGCGATGTGGACCCGCGCCTTTGTAATAGTTTAGGAACTTTATATTTCTCGCAACTTTTTAACTGCTAATAAATTGCATGCAAGAATGAATGTCAAAATAAAACAAAAGCGTAGATCACCCACGACATGAACAAGATAAATGTAAATGAAAACGACACACAAATCACACATCACCCCTAGGGTACGCTTCACTGTTGCCTTGTCTCTCGAAAGGTGATCGTCGAGTAGAGGATGTTTTAGTAAGTCCTCATGATCCGGGAACCTGGCATGAGGGTAGCTTCTAAGGTGTCTTCCTATTGCTCTGGTGATCATCATGTCCCGAACCTTCGAATTGACCCGAACACCTCCAATGGTGGTGCTACCTACCTCTCAATGGTGGGATGGCACTACTTTAAAGGACATTTGCACAGACGAATTCCTTAGGGTAGGTAGACGACTCTAGATACTTGCTCTAATTTCAAAACAAATTCAAAAAATACTTTTCACACCGACACCTTTTCAAAAAGCTTTCGAAAGCAACTTTTCAAACACTCTTGAAGACCGATACAAGAGTCGAACTGAAATTTTCAAAGAAACTTTTTAAAAAACCACAATTGAAAAGCAAACGAACCATTTTTGAAAACACAATGAGCAAGTATCTGAGAGCCCATGGATAACCATGGATAGAAAGGGTGCTAACACCTTCCCTTTCTATAACCTACCTCCCGAACCGAGAGCAATCTCTATAAGGAATTTTTCTGTGCTTTTATCCTTTCCATTTGGAGAAAATAAAAGACGGTGGCGACTCTTGCTTCCGCGAAATTTCGCGAACCAGCGTTAAACAGTCAGTTCCAGATCCACCGATCACATCTGGCATTTATGACAAGTTCGAGAATGTTGGTAACAGTCGGCTTCCATCGTGGACCAGAAATATCCTGGCCGAAGGATTTTCTTTGCCATGGTATGTCCACTGGAATGTGTTCTGAATGTACCTTCGTGTAGTTCTACCATGATCTTCTATGCTTCAGTTTTATCCACACAACGCAGTAGAGTTGAATCATGATTTCGTTTGTAGAGAACGTCGTTGCTGAGGAAGAATTTTGCCGCAAACCTTCTCAGAAACTTCTTGTCATTGACCGATGCGCCTTCGGGGTATTCTTGAGCTTCCAAATATCTCTTCACCTCATGATACCAGGGTTTTTCGGTTACCTCTTCGGCCTCAAGATCGCAGCAGTATGCAGGTTCGTCCAACTTCCAGATAATGATCCAGGGAGCCTCATTGTCCCATTTGACTTTGAACATTGAAGACATCGTAGCTAGTGTGTCCGCTAACTGATTCTCCTCTCTTGGGAAGTGCTCAAAAGTTATCTCTTCAAAGTGGGGAAGCAAAGTCAACACATACTCCTTGTAAGGAATAAGATTTGGGTGTTTCGTATCCCACTCGCCTTTGATCTGATTGATCACGAGAGCGGAATCTCCAAAGACACTCAGAAACTTGATCCTTAAGTCGATTGCAGCTTGAAGACCCATGATACATGCCTCATACTCTGCCATGTTGTTGGTGCAGTTGAAACACAGTCGGGCGGTGAGTGGAGTATGAGTGCCTTTAGGGGATATGATCACAGCGCCGATGCCGTTACCCAAAGCGTTTGAGGCTCCGTCAAAATGCATAGACCATCGGGATCCTTCCTCAGGTCCTTCATCCGGTCCAGGTACTTCACAATCAGTTACTACCATGATATCTTCGTCCGGAAATTCAAAGTTTAATGATTGGTAATCATCCACAGGTTGGTGTGCCAAATGGTCTTCCAATACACTTCCCTTGATTGCTTTTTGAGTTGTGTACTGGATATCATATTCTGTCAAGATCATTTGCCATCTTGCTATTCTTCCAGACAGAGCAGGCTTTTCGAATATGTACTTGATTGGATCCATTTTTGAAATCAACAGAGTAGTGTGAGTCAACATATACTGTCTCAGCCGGCGAGCAGCCCATACCAAAGCGCAACAAGTTTTCTCGAGCAGTGAGTACCGAGTCTCACAGTCGGTAAACTTTTTGCTCAGGTAATAAATAGCGTGCTATTTTCGGCCAGACTCGTCATGCTGCCCCAGCACACACCCCATTGAGTTGTCAAGTACTGTCAAGTATAGTATTAGAGGTCTCCCTTCCACTGGAGGCATAAGAATGGGTGGTTCTTGGAGATACTCCTTTATCTTTTCGAAAGCAGCCTGACATTCATCGTTCCAACGTACTACTTGATCTTTCTTCAGTAATTTGAAGATTGGCTCACAGGTAGCAGTTAGATGTGAGATGAATCGAGCAATGTAATTCAGTCGTCCTAGAAAGCCTCTGACTTCTTTCTCTGTCTTGGGAGTTGGCATCTCTTGTATGGCTTTCACCTTGGCAGGGTCCACTTGAATACCTTTATCGCTTACAATGAAACCTAGCAATTTTCCAGACCTCACCCCAAAGGTGCATTTGTTTGGGTTCAACCTCAGCTTGTACAACTTTAGTCGGTCAAACAGCTTCCGCAGATGGTCAAGGCGTTCTTCCTCAGTTTGGGACCTTGCAATCATATCATCGACATACACTTCAATCTCATGGTGGATCATGTCATGAAATAAAGCAACCATGGCACGTTGGTAGTTTTCCCCAGCATTTTACAACCCGAATGGCATGACCTTGTAGCAGAAGGTGCCCCACTGAGTAACAAAGGTAGTCTTTTCCATATCTTCAGGAGCCATCTTGATCTGATTATACCCTGAAAAACCATCCATGAAGGAGAACACCTTGTGTTGAGCAGTATTGTCAACAAGAACATCGATGTGAGGCAGAGGGAAATCATCCTTAGGGCTGGCCCTGTTCAAATCCCTGTAGTCGACACACATTCTGACTTTACCATCTTTCTTTGGCACTGGAACCACGTTGGCCACCCACTGAGGATAAGAAGTCACTGCTAGAAACCCGGTATCAAATTGTTTCATAACCTCAGCCTTGATTTTCTCGGACATCTCTGGGCGCATGTGGCGGACCTTCTGTTTTACCGGAGGGCAGTCTTCCTTGGTAGGCAGGTGATGAACTACAATGTCGGCATCCAAACCCGGCATGTCTTCGTAAGACCAAGCAAAGATTTCCATGTAGTCATGCAGCATCTAGATCAATCGTTGCTTCACGCTGAGCTCTATATTGGCACCAATCTTGACTTCTTTTCTATCTGTCTCAGTACCTAGGTTTATCGTTTCCACTGGCTCTTCATGCGGCTGAATGACCCTCTCTTCCTGGAGTAGCAGTCTTGCGAGTTCACCAGGCACTTCGCAATCATATTCACCTTCGTCTTCGGCCAAGTTGATTGGGTTTTCAAAGTCATAACTGGCAGTAGCAAAGCTGTTACCAGTGAGATCCAGAGTGGATTGGAACCTGTATAAGTGAGTGTGTGTAAATATAGCTGTTTTGCAATATATAACACAGAAAGAAAAAGAGCACAAGATTTGAAATGCAACAAACGTCCAATGTTTTGATTAATGATATATGGAAATGTCATACAAAAGGCCCTCACAAATGGAGCTACGGTGCCCCGGGTAGGACACCGAGCCAATAAAAATTTCAACATATTGTTTGTTACAAATTGAAAATCAAAAGAGTTCATTACTGCGTGACAAATGTAATAGGTGTAAAATCTTTTGCCGTCCAGTTGCTTGGTCCGTTGTTGGTTGTTGGATAGATCCAACTGTCAAACTCTGCTTCCTCTACGTCCTCCTCGATAGCATTCACTCTTGGGTTGGTGATGAACACCGGAGACTTTCTGATCCTTTCTTTGCGAACAGCCCTCTGAGCCTCTGCAGTAAAGCCCAGCCCAAACTTGTCGGTCTTTTGAGTGAAGTCAGGAAGTTGACCCCAGTTTGCACACTTGCCTTTCTCGATTACAGCCCGGACATCCTTCAAGGAAGCCATCTTCAAAGGAAAGTCTTCTTCAACCACTGTCTCAGCTGACGCCAACGTTGGAGGAACCTCCTCAAAATGTTGAAAGGGGGTTTCAATAAACTCCCCGTCCATCTCGATATACCGGAATGAATTCAAGTGACTAACCATGTATTCCTCCTCACCCTGCACAGTAACAATTTTCCCTTTGACAGGGTATTTGAGATTTTGGTGTAGAGTGGATGTTACCGCCCCAGCCTTGTGAATCCAGGGTCAACCCAACAAGCAGGAATAAGATGGACGAATATCCATTACATAGAACGTTGAGTCAAAGACTTGGGAACCCACACGGATAGGAATGTCTACCTCACCATGCACCATCCTCTTAGAACCGTCGAAGGCTCTAACAATGATGTTACTAGGTT
Organism: Vicia faba; assembly: GCA_948472305.1. Taxonomy (NCBI): domain Eukaryota; kingdom Viridiplantae; phylum Streptophyta; class Magnoliopsida; order Fabales; family Fabaceae; genus Vicia; species Vicia faba. Next base: position 473,108,866 of record OX451739.1, read on the forward strand.
TCAATTCCAGGCCCTCACAATCCAACCGATCTAAGGCCTTCTTGGGCAAAACATTCAGGGAAGAACCGGTGTCCACCAATACATGTGCGAGAGTAGTGCCCCTGCATTCTATGGAAACATGCAGGGCATCATTATGGTTTTTTCCCTTGGCGGTCAGGTCAGCATCCGAGAACCCCAAACCATTGTCAGCTGTCAAATTAGCCACACAGTCAGTGAACTGATTTGCAGAGGTCTCTTGCGGCACATGGGCCGTTTTCAGAAATGAAATCAGGGCCTTGGCATGGGCCTCTGAGCACAGCAACAATGATAGCATAGAGATCTTGGAGGGGGTATGCCCCAGCTGTTCAACGACATTGAAGTCACTCTTTTTAATGATTTTAAGGATTTCCTCCATCTCTTGCTGGGAGGCTTCAACAACGGTCTTTTTTGGTGCCTCCGTCCGGGCAGGCAAATCGGTAGCAACTTCTTTTCCCCGAGCATCAGAGGACTCGGCGGCAGTAGTAGACACATGAACTTGATTTGGAACATGCACACTTGCGGGTGTGATGATAAGAGGTTTTCGGATAACCGGTGGTGCAATGTCAGGCGAGAAAAGCCTGCCACTGCGAGTAATCTTAGCGGGACTAGTGATGTTACTGATACTGGTACTGGTGTTGAACTCCTGCTTCACTCCAAGCACATACACGTCTGCCCCATAGTGCCATGGGACAGCATTGTCAGATTCATAGGGGAGGGGCCCCAGAACAGTAATGGTAATGGGTGCAACAGACATAATTTGGACTGGCTTCCTCGGGGGAGCCTTGGTAGGATTGTTGAAAATTGTGACGACAGATACTTCTTCAGCGGAAACAAACGGAACAACAGTTTTCTTGAACAGAATTTCTTTGCTATCCATCAGGCTTTGGATGCCTGATTTCAGCAGCGGACAACCGGTAGTGATAACAGCACACAGGAGGCAACCCTTGCTACAACCCGGAAATAAACCGACTAGCAGTAGGTTCCTCTTAACAGTCAATAGAGGGGTAGCAACATCATTCACCTAAACAGCATACAAATCTTCCTCAATGGCATTTACTCTATGCTGGGGCATAGGAGCTGTTACAACATTTGGCCTCTCAGGCGCCTCAAAATGAATTTCCTTCGCATCAATAAGGTCTTGGACCTTATTTCTTAGGGCCCAGCAATCATCAGTAGTATGCCCGGGGCTATCAGAATGATAAGCACAACGGGCATTTGGGTTATACTTAGGAGATGCAGTATTCACGACCTTCGAAGCCTCTTTGATGGTCACCAAGTTGGTTGATAGCAGTTGCGGTAAGATTTGTGACAAGGTCATACTCAGCCGAGTGTATTGCCTTTTGGGCCTCTCGCCCCTTTGTTGATTGTACTGCTGAGGAGCAGCAACAAGTTTTGAAATGACCAAGGCATTGACGGCTTGGCGGTGTTCTGGCTTAACTTGTCTTCTAGGACCATAGACGGCACTAGCTTCCTTCTTGAAAGGTTTCTTCTCAGTACTTGCGGAGGCACCCTTCTGTATCTTTCCTGACCTGATGCCAGCTTCTATCCTTTCACCCGTCAGGATCAAATCCGTAAACCCAGCGGAGGAATTACCAACCAGATGATTGAAGAATGGACCAAACAAGGTCCCTAGAAACATGTCAACCAGCTCACGGCCAGTCAATGGAGGTTGCACCCTGCCAGCTAAATCTCTCCATTTTTGCGCATATTCTTTGAACCCTTCGCCCGTTCCTAGTGACATACCCTGAAGTTGGGTACGCGTAGGAGCGAGGTCAGAATTGTATTGATATTGTCTATAAAATGCGGTAGCCAAATCTTCCCAATGTCGGATACTGGTTCCATCTAGCTGATAGAACCACTCAAGTTGTGACCCCGAAAGGCTATCTTGGAAGAAGTGGATCCAAAGATTTTTGTCTGCCGTGTAAGGTTGGATCTTCCTTACGTATGATCTGAGATGCAGCTTTGGACAGGAATCCCCGTCGTATTTGGCAAAGGCAGGCGCCTTGAACTTGTGTGGGATTACCACCCCAGAAGATAACCCTAAATCTCTGAAATCCAGCCCCGACACATTTTGAATCTCCATGGCACTCAAGCGGTCCTCTAATTGCTTGTATCTGTCAGCAGCGGGAGGGTATTGTTCGTCATTGTAATCCGTCTCGTTGTCAGAGACTGCAGGACTAGGAGCCCCTCCCCCTTGGGGACTGTCTTTCTCTGCAGAGGAAGTAGTTGGATCAGCCTCGTTATGGAGTGTGTTCCCAAACCTGCGTCCAGTGTTGAACAACGCGGTCCTCTTCTTCTTCTTCTTCTTTAATTGCAGAGCCTTCAACTCTTGTTGACCTTGGGCCAGGCTCATGACCATCTCTTGAAACTGGGAACTCTGGGCCTGGAGGGCCTTGATAGCTTGCTCACTGGATGATTCTGGATTCATGATGACTGTTCAAAAATAAACAGCGAAGAAGATTAAGCAACCTGTAGAAAAAGGGGTACCTGTTATGCACATGATGCATGAGATGCTATCTATGCAATGCATTCAAGGATTTTAGAAATTCACAATTGTTGCAGACAAAAAGAACACACGTCATATTAATAAGAAGAAATTTGTTAGTACATAAGTGCCCCATGGGCCAAATATTACAAAAACAAATTCTCAAGGTAAAAAGACGTTGCGCATCCTCTTTGGCGCAATGTAGGTGTTGAGGGCCTCTTGCTCATGGAGTCGGCGGGTGAGCTCTAGAACCTTCTTCTCACTGGCGTAGAAGCTGGCTTCAAAAGTGTTCCGTTCCTTCTTGAGTTGGATCCAACTCTTCTGCATCTCCTCCCACGATGTAGGCATGTCAGGATGTAGGATGGTGTAGGGAACCTCTCCTTCCTTGACGGGCTCTTTAATCACAGGGAGAACATGAGGATAAGGCATCATTAGACTCTGGGCTCGGGCTCGTACCCACTTGAGATAAGGTTCAAGAGGGATGGAGTTCTTGTGCCCCAGTGTCTTGCTATCAACCTTGTTGGGCCTCCCCCAAGCTCTGATGAATCTTTGGCGAAGTCCTTGCGCATCGTTATCGAAGTCAAAAACTAGGTCAGGAATCAACATGTCGTGAGGGCCATCTCTTCGTGCATATCCAAATTGCCTCAAAGCTAGGCAAGGGTTGTAGGTGATACCTCCTCTGATTCCAAGTAAAGGAACATTAGGAAACTCTCCACAACGATCGACAATGATGACATTTTCTCTGGACCGAGAACACCAATGTACATCAGAGTGAGTAAGAGTCATCAACCGTTGGGACCACCTTGAGCCTTGGTCATTCTTCAAGACAGATTGTGAAAGGTGCGAAATAAACCACCTTGCAAGGAGAGGAGTACAGCACATGAGAACACCCCTCTTTCTCATTGTTCGTGTGTAAAATGAGTGAAGAATGTCCCCAAGCAATGTTGGTATTGGATTTCTGGATAAGAAGATTTTGACGGCATTGACATCTACCAGCTGGTCAGGATTTGGGAACAAGACCAACCCATAGATAAGGAGTGCCACAATTTCTTCGAAGGCTTGTAGGTCCAATGAATTCCAACATTCTTGTGCCTTCTCAAACAAGAATTTTGCTAGGAAACCTTTAACGCCGCTTCTAGTTTCCCAATGCCCCTTGATGTCAGATGGCTGTAGATGTAGTGCTCGAGCAACATCTTCAGGCTTTGGTTCCTTTTCCGTACCGTTGAAAGGTAGTTGATTTAGGATAGGAATTCTCAGGAGTTGAGAAAATTCCTCCAAAGTGGGTACCAACTGATAGTCAGGGAAAGTGAAACAGTGGTGAAGAGGGTCAAAGAACTGGAATAGCACTTTCATCATGTCCTCTTCAATGTTGGTGTTGACTAAGCTGAGCAGTCTACCATGTCTTTCACTGAAGGGAGAGCTTTTCGGAATTCTTGATGTGAGCTCCTTGAGTTGAGGAGAGATTCTCACAAGGTTGACTTGGATGGTTTTTCTGCGAGGAATTTCCATGACCTACAAAACAAGAACAAAGATGAAGATCTAAACCCTTGAAGTGGTTAGTAAATGCATATGATGCTTTATGATGTTCATGATGTATGCACAAACATATGTACAAGCAATTCACACCAAACCCTAGTTTCAGGCTTGCATGGGGGTTTCATAGGTAAGTACCCTCTTGAGTGTAGTTGGCTTAAAAACCTGTCCTATAAATAGTAACCGGGTTCTAAGGAGCTCAATATCATTGGATTGTTTTCATTGTTCATTGTTTTGGTTTAGCCACTTAACTAGCGACCAAAATATTCCAAGAAAACAACCCTCAATGAGTGTAGTATCGAGTATCTACCAACTTCGGACTGCACCAAAGCCGGTCATCTCACTACCCCTAATAAAAGGCCAAGATGGTCAAGTAAGGTTCTAGGTCATTAGTGCTTAGTGACATCACTCAGCGGCCCCGTACTCTCCTTGATTGAACTCAAGGGTTACCGGTACTCACAAATATGTCGCACTAATATAGCTATTGCTTCGACCGTGTCGGTATACCCCGCACAGTTTCCACAACGTATTCCTATCTATGAATGTTTCCCAAAATCCGGGTGTAGGATTGCAAACCCAAACAAGAGAGCCAAGATATAAAGCAATCAAGACAAACAATTAATCATGCAAGAGGGTGATCTAAGCCCTAAGGTTACTCCACTTTTAAGAATCTCCCCAGCAGAGTCGCCAGTTCTGTGATACGGTGGGAGAACTGACTTGAGGTTTTGAGTTTTTTTATTTGCAAATGTTTCGGTTGAGCAAGAGTCGCCACCGACTTTTTATTTTATCCTAAGGAAAGGTTAAAAAGCACAGCAAAAACCTTTGAGATGTTTTCTTGGGTTCGGGGAGTAGATTATAGAAAGGGAAGGTATTAGCACCTGTGATCGGTGGATCTGGAACTGACTGTTTTAAAGCTGGTTCGCGAAATGTCGCGAAAGCAAGAGTCGCCACCGTCTTTTATTTTCTCCAAATGGAAAGGACAAAAGCACAGAAAAAATTCCTTAAAGAGATTGCTCTCGGTTCGGGAGGTAGATTATAGAAAGGGAAGGTGTTAGCACCCTTTCTATCCATGGTTATCCATGGGCTCTTAGGTACTTGCTCAATGTGTTTTCAAAATTGTTTGTTTGCTTTTCAATTGTGGGTTTAAAAGTTTCTTTGAAAAATTTCAGTTCGACTCGTACGTCAGAGTGTTTGAAAAATTTGCTTTGAAAGCTTTTGAAAAGTGTTGGTGTGAAAAGATTTCAGTTTGTTTTGAGATTAGAGCAAGTATCCTTGAGAACCTACCTACCCTAAGGAATTCGTCTGTGTAAATGTCCTTTAAAGTAGTGCCATCCCACCATTGAGATGTAGGTAGCACCACCGTTGGAGGTGTTCGGGTCAATTCGAGGTTCGGGACATGGTGATCACCAGAGCAATGGGAAGACACCCTAGAAGCTACCCTCATGCCAGGTTCCCGGATCATGAGGACTTACTAAGACATCCTCTACTCGACGATCACCTTTCGAAAGGCAACAGTGAGGCGTACCCTAGGGGTGGTGTGTGCGATTCGTGTATCGTTTTCATTGATATTTGTCTTTTGTCATGTTTGTTGTGATCTACGCTTGATTTTAATTAAGTCATTCATTCTTGCATGCTTTTAACAGTTAATATTTGCGGGAAAATAAATCTACAACTATTACAAATGGCGCGGGTCCACATCGCCAAAATTAAACCGGACCCGATTTGACGGAAAATAAATAAAGAAAATAAAAAGTGCGAAAAGTAAAAATTGTTACAAGGCTTTGGGACATGTACATAATTATTTAAACGATATAAAATAAATGTGCAAATTAAATAAATTATGGATATGGGCGTTGGACCCTTTTACGACAAATTAAAGTTAATAAGGAATTAACAATTAAAATTAAAAAGAATGTTTTTTGGTATTTTGTGTTTTTAAGATTTAAAAGAAAAAAATAATTAATTAAAATTAAAATGAAGCGTCAAACCCTAATTCTAATGTTTTTTAGGTTTATTGTGAAAATATTAAGTTTTAACCTAATTTAAATTTAAGTTAATTTACGTGCCAGATTTGATTATAGAAAAAATGAAAAATGAATATTATTATTGTAAAAAAAAAAAAAAAAAAAAAAAAGGAATTAAAGAATCAAAATTAATTAAACCTATTTCTACATATTTTTGGATTTTTATTTATTAAAAGAATTAAAGTTAAAACCTATTTTACTAAATTTATTTACATGTTAATTATTTACAAGAAAATAAATAAAATAAATATTTTTTTATGTTTTTATCCTTTTTCTGATTTTTTGATGTTTTTCATATTTTGTAAAAATGATTATTAAATTAAAACAAGAAGACAAATAAAAATAATAATTAAAAGAGATGAGAAAAATAAAAATATTTGCAAACCAGGGTGGGGGTGTAGTCCCAATTTGTGAGGCTTTGGTTCAGTAAATCAGGCCCAATAAGCATGGATCCACTGACTTTTGCCAGTTTGTGTGCTAGTGCGTTGACCAACGTTTACCATAGGCCTTGGATCTGAGCCCTTGATCTGCATCTCCTGGACACATGTGCGCTTGGATCTTATGGACACACGGTAGTCACCTGTCTAATGATTGCATAAGAACATATTAAAGATGAAAACATAAGGAAAGTGAGGGGACCTGGGATCGAACCCAGGTCCTGAGAGTCATCAGCGTGCGTGTCTGCCAACCAGGCTATTTTGTTACTTTGTATATTAAATAAACAATAAACATAATAAAAATAAACGAAACGTTAGTGCTTCAAAAACGCGCGCAGTTCAAACGGACCAATGGCTGATGGACACGGAATCATCTTCTTCCTTTTTTTCCTGAAACATAAACCTTAAGCAACGGTTTTGCAAACATGGTGTTAGACTGCTTTTGGAAAAATAGCGATTAGCGCTAGGTAATTCATAAATTGGGCGCGAGGGTCAAGATTTCTTCGTCTTGATGCGCTGAATCCATTGGTGGTCATTTGGAGTTCTAATTTTGCCTTGTTATGAAAGCCCCAAATTTCAGTCCTGCAAACCCTAAAAATCGCGCATGGTATTTTCTCATATATAGCACAAAAACGCAATTGGATCACATGGTTAGTTTCAAAACTTGACAAGGAACATGAATGTATGATTAAAATGCAGTGAGGATGCCTAGAAATCAAAGCACGATTATGGATTTTTCTTGGTTCAGTTGGAATCTGCTTTACCAATTCTTTGGGTTTGAGTTGTTGTTTGTGATTGGAATGTGATCAGGAGAGTTTGAGGAAGCTATTAGAAAAAGAATCAAGCTTTGAATCGCCCTCTAGTAGTGATTTCAGAATTCAATTTTCAAGTCAAAATTCCAAGTTTTTTATGAGCCTTTGAGCGCAGCATTTGGTCTCTTGTGGTTAGGGTTTGACTTAGCACTTATGAGGCAAGAGAATTAGGTCATTAGTTGGCCTTTATCCATGCCCATGAGAGAATTGGTCTTTGGTCTTTTACCATTAACAAACTTTTCCCTTTTTTAAGCAAAACCAAGACTTGGTGTATAATCTAACCCTAGCATGAGTTTGTGAGCTGGCACATGATATATGGAAGCTATCCCAATTCAAATGACACTATTTCATTGACTTTTGAATTTTATTTGAATTTTTAAAGATTTAAAATGAATTAAATTATCAAAAATTAAATAAAATAGAAAAAATCAATATTTGGTCTTGAAATTAATCATGGGACACGTGTGTGGCATGACAAAGCTGAGTCAAGTGGAAGAAAGTGGGCCCTTTTGTCAAAAATTGAAGTTTCAAGGATAGTTGACTTTTGCCATTTCACAAAAATTTCCCAACTTCTACAAGGCACAACTTGCTCAATTTTTAAGCTTTTCTCATGTTCTTGGACATTTTGGAAAGGTCTTTGAGTCCTTTAACCAATGCCTTTGGTCCCATGTCATTTTGATTTTCCAATCTCAAGTTATGGCCTTTGACTTAAAGTCCCTTTTTGTTGACTTTTGAAAATGACCTATAATGTTGAAATTGATAACTTTTTGTGAGAGCATTTCTTGGACTTGAAGTATGAAGATGAGTTGTAGGAAATGTCTTTCTCTTCAAAATGAGCTTTGGATGGGATTTTTCTGATAATCCATGTGAAAGTTATGCTCTGGTCAATTTCAGTTGACTTTTTCAACTGTCCAAATATAGCAACTTTTGCATCTTTGATGATTTCTGAGCCAAATTTTGAGAATCATGATCAAGCATTGATCAAATGATGTTTGTGGCTTCAAAATGATATGTTGACCAAAAATTTGAACTTTTGACTGTCAAATGACCATTTTGCCCCTACAGTTGACTGTAGTGCAATTTAGGGTTTTGACTGTGCAATCTTGAGCTGAATGCCTTGAAACTTGATATGAGGATGCTTGACCATGTTTGTAAGCATATGAGACTTGATTGGACCTTTGAACACTTCCTTTTCTTGATCAGAACACAAACCCTAGTTTTGACTGTATAGGAGACAGTTGGACTGTGCAACCCTTGGGGAATTTTGTGACTTGGCTTGGCAATTTCTTGAAGAATATGGGAGGGCAAATTTTGGGGTACAACAGTTGCCCCTGTTCAATCTTCTTAGACCTGAGGATGCAGATTGGCGGACGTGCCTTTCGTAATCCGAGGGTAGAAGATGATTGGACACTAGAGTGCCCAGAAATTTGCGCTCACATAGTGGCAGTGATGGTGGAATGGGCTTATAGATGCCATCTGGATGTTTGATTGCGTAGGAGATTCCTTGGCGAGAACCTGTATACCTGCAAAACAGAAAATGAGTACCTGACATGCTGCAGGAGCTGATTTTTAGATGCCTGGTATAGATGTGTCCTGACTGGTTACAGGAGTGGAGGCTGAAGCTTCAAACGGCGATGAAAGAACCAGGGATGGTTACTACCTTAGCATGAATGGTAAGAGCACCTTGGGCGACTTTAACTTCAACAACGCTCGTTGATAAAAATCTTGGGTGTCTTCTACAGGGATAAGAATCAGGGAGATCTTAGGGTCGATCTGACTGAACCAGAGAGGCCTTTGACTGGGTAAGAATCAGGAAAATCTTAGAGTCGATTTAACTGAACCGGTCTAGGTTTTGAAATGTCTTCAACTGGATAAGCATCAGGGAGATCTTAGGGTCGATCTGACTGAACCAGAGAGGGCCTTTGACTGGATAAGAATCAGGAAAATCTTAGAGTCGATTTAACTGAACCGGTCTAGGTCTTGAAATGTCTTCAACTGGATAAGCATCAGGGAGATCTTAGGGTCGATCTGACTGAACCAGAGAGGCCTTTGACTGGGTAAGAATCAGGAAAATCTTAGAGTCGATTTAACTGAACCGGTCTAGGTCTTGAAATGTCTTCAACTGGATAAGCATCAGGGAGATCTTAGGGTCGATCTGACTGAACCAGAGAAAGCCTTTGACTGGATAAGCATCAGGAAAATCTTAGGGTCGATTTAACTGAACCGGTCTAGGTCTTGAAATGTCTTCAACTGGATAAGCATCAGGGAGATCTTAGGGTCGATCTGACTGAACCAGAGAAAGCCTTTGACTGGATAAGCATCAGGAAAATCTTAGGGTCGATTTAACTGAACCGGTCTAGGTCTTGAAATGTCTTCAACTGGATAAGCATCAGGGAGATCTTAGGGTCGATCTGACTGAACCAGAGAAGGCCTTTGACTGGATAAGCATCAGGAAAATCTTAGGGTCGATTTAACTGAACCGGTCTAGGTCTTGAAATGTCTTCAACTGGATAAGCATCAGGGAGATCTTAGGGTCGATCTGACTGAACCAGAGAAAGCCTTTGACTGGATAAGCATCAGGAAAATCTTAGGGTCGATTTAACTGAACCGGTCTAGGTCTTGAAATGTCTTCAACTGGATAAGCATCAGGGAGATCTTAGGGTCGATCTGACTGAACCAGAGAAGGCCTTTGACTGGATAAGCATCAGGAAAATCTTAGGGTCGATTTAACTGAACCGGTCTAGGTCTTGAAATGTCTTCAACTGGATAAGCATCAGGGAGATCTTAGGGTCGATCTGACTGAACCAGAGAAGGCCTTTGAATATAGCTAAGAATTTAACTGGATCTTTCCTGAAAGGTAAAGGTCAGTCATATGTAATGCATGATATGGATCAAGCAATGATGTTCTCAATATAAATGAGACTTGTATGATATGATGTGTCTATGCATGTTATAATGATGTATGTGATGTTTTATGTATGTTTTCGTCTAGGAATGTAAATCCTTGACGGGTGCCGGGAAGTCACTCCTGGGCTGATATTGAAGAATAAGCTTTTGCTTCCGCTGGGGATGATAGTTGCAAGAATACCGGTAGGAGAAGATGACTCCGTTGAGGAATAAACTTGGCGAATGGAAGATTCTGCGGGGGGGAAAGATACTCTAGCGACCATGCTGGGAAGCAATACTCTGTGGGAAGAGAGATGCCTTGCTGAGTGTTGATAACTTGCTGAGGATACCGTTGTTATGTTGGAAGTAGTGATGGACTTCGCTGGGGATAGGAAAGAACTATGTTGACGACGACCTTTCCTTGGCTTTTGGCTGAGGATAACCCAGTTATATCCTTTTAAGGAAATAACTCTTTGAATAAAGCCGGGCGACGCGTTCGTGTTCTGTGAGAGGATAAGCTTCCAGAATCTACTGGGGATAAGCTTATTGTTTGGGGATATGAATTCTATCTTTCATGGGGAAATTGGATTGGACTCTCCTGGGGAATTTTGATATGCTGGGGAAGTGATTCCTTTGAATGTTGATGTATGCCGCCGGGGAACAATCTTTAGACCAAGACTGCCGGGGATGCTTGTTAAGAATATATGCTGCTGGGGAATGTTGGGATCGGGGGACACCCAACTTCCTTAAGGTTGATAATTGTTTTGCTTGAGGAGAGTATACTGTTTGCTGTCTCACTCTCTGGGGAATTTAAGATATCTGGTTATGTCCTTCAGCTGAACCTACCTTGGTACTTTGGAGGATAGAACAATTAGATTGCCTAGACAAATCCTTATTGCCCCCGTTTCTAGTGTCACCTGCAATTAATTCCTTTGTTTCGTACGCAAATATTCATGAGTTAGCAAATTATTGTCAATGCATATATCACAAATTGAACCTTGGACGTTCTTCGCAAAACAAGACAAAAAAAGAAAAACAGTTGGCACGTTTAACTGAAAAGTATATTTGTATTGATTTTGCATAGCCTGTGAATAGGCGTTTTGTGTACAAGAGGCTGACGTCCTAGTAAGAGAAACGTCGCCGAGCAAAAGAGTTTATACAAGTTTTGTACAAAAGAAAATAAAACAGCTGTGTGAAAGATGAATGATCCACTGGGTTTCAACTCTGCTATTGCCTTTATAACTCCGAGCGTCTCATCACTTGATGACCTTGGTTGAAGGTGAAGCTGACTGATCGATGCCGTCTGAACTTGATGTAGATACCGGATTCTGGATGCAAGGTGATCCAATGAGACATAGTATTACGCTTTTATCCCTAATTTTTGCCTGGACCGCCTTTTCGGGTTTTCAGTCCACCGGGATATCCATTTTTGCCCAAGCCGCCCTTTCAGGTTTTCGACTTGCCGGGTGTACAGATTTTTTTCATTTTCATCCCTTCATTTTGCCCGAACCCTTTTGGTTCGACGGAAAGCCCTAATTTTTGCCTAGGCATGTCAGCCTAGCGGGTCTTTTTTTCATGCGTAATATTTTTTTACTATGTCTGCATTGGCGGGGTGAGGAAGGTCGTCACCATCCATATTGGTTAATATCATTGCTCCTCCTGAGAACACGTGCTTAACCACAAATGGCCCTTCGTATGTAGGGGTCCATTTGCCCCTTGGATCGCTCTGAGGAAGGATGATTCGCTTGATTACCAGATCCCCGACTCGATATTCTTGTGGTCTGACCTTTTTGTTAAATGCCCTGATCATCCGTTTCTGATACGTCTGACCATGACAGATAGCAGCAAGTCTCTTTTCGTCTATGAGGTTGAGCTGATCAAGTCGTGTCTGGATCCAATCATCTTCGTTCAGATTTGCATCCTTCATTATCCGGAGAGAGGGTATTTGCACTTCGATTGGCAAGACTGCCTCCATACCATAAACCAGAGAGAAAGGAGTTGCCCCTGTTGACGTCCTGGCTGAGGTACGGTACCCATGTAGAGCGAACGGTAACATCTCGTGCCAATCTTTATAAGTTACTGTCATTTTCTGCACGATTTTCTTGATATTCTTATTTGCTTCTTCTACGGCCCCATTCATCTTCGGTCTGTAAGGAGAAGAATTGTGGTGCTGTATTTTGAACTGTTCGCAGAGCTCAGCGATCATCTTGTTGTTCAGATTGGCACCGTTATCTGTAATAATCCGCTCAGGGACACCGTACCGACAGATCAGGTTGTGCCGAATGAACCGTGCCACAACAGTCTTGGTTACCGTAGCATAGGATGCTGCCTCAACCCACTTCGTAAAATAATCAATCGCCACTAGGATGAAGCGATGTCCATTAGATGCTGTAGGTTTTATCTCGCCGATCATGTCTATGCCCCACATTGCAAACGGCCATGGCGCAGTCAGAACATTCAGGGGAACCGGAGGAACATGCACTTTATCTGCATAAATCTGGCACTTGTGGCATGTCCTGGAATGTTGGTAGCAGTCAGCTTCCATTGTGGACCAATAGTATCCTGCCCGTAGGATTTTCTTAGCCATAGTATGTCCACTGGAATGTGTACCAAAGGTCCCTTCATGTAGATCTTCCATGATTCTTTCTGCTTCGGTTTTATCCACACAACGCAGTAAGGTTGAATCATGGTTTCGCTTGTACAAGATGTTGTTGCTAAGGAAGAATTTGGCTGCGAATCTTCTCAGGAATTTCTTATCATTGACAGAGGCGCCTTCAGGGTATTCCTGAATTTCCAGATATCTCTCCACTTCGTGGTACCAAGGCTTTTCAGTCACCAATTCAGTTTCGAGATCACAACAGTATGCCGGCTCGTCCAGTTTCCAGATGATGATCCGGGGAGCCTCATTATCCCATTTGACCTTGAACATCGAAGACATTGTAGCTAACGCGTCCGCTAACTGATTCTCTTCTCTTGGAAAGTGCTCAAAGGTTATCTCTGTGAAGTGGGGAATTAGGGTCAACACACATTCTCTGTAAGGAATCAAGTTTGGATGTTCCGTATCCCACTCTCCTTTGATCTGATTGATCACAAGAGCGGAATCTCCGAAGACACTCAGAAATTTGATCCTCAGGTCGATCGCAGCTTGAAGACCCATGATACACGCCTCATACTCCGCCATGTTGTTGGTACAGTTGAAACACAGCCGGGCGGTGAGTGGAGTGTGAGTACCTTGTGGAGATATGATGATGGCGCCAATACCATTTCCCAAAGCGTTGGATGCTCCGTCAAAATGCATAGACCATCGGGATCCTGGTTCAGGTCCTTCATCCGGTCCAGGTACTTCACAGTCAGTTACTATCATAATGCTTTCATCCGGAAACTCGAAGTTCATTGATTGGTAGTCATCTACAGCTTGATGTGCTAAGTGGTCTGCCAATACACTTCCCTTGATGGCTTTTTGGGTCGTGTACTGAATGTCGTATTCTGTCAAGATCATCTGCCATCTTGCAATTCTCCCAGACAGAGCAGGCTTTTCGAATATGTATTTTATAGGATCCATTTTTGAGATCAACAAGGTAGTGTGAGTCAGCATATACTGCCTCAGCCGGCGAGCAGCCCATACCAAAGCGCAGCAAGTTTTCTCAAGCAGTGAGTATCGGGTCTCACAGTCGGTAAACTTTTTGCTAAGGTAATAAATGGCATGCTCTTTTCGTCCAGACTCGTCATGCTGCCCCAGCACACACCCCATTGAATTATCAAGCACTGTCAGGTAAAGTATCAAAGGTCTCCCTTCAACTGGTGGCATAAGGATGGGTGGTTCTTGGAGATATTCTTTGATTCTGTCAAAAGCAGCCTGACATTCATCATTCCAACGTACTACCTGATCTTTCTTCAGCAGTTTGAAGATTGGTTCACAGGTAGCAGTTAGGTGTGAGATGAACCGAGCAATGTAATTCAGACGTCCTAGAAAGCCTCTGACTTCCTTCTCTGTTTTAGGAACTGGCATCTCTTGAATGGCTTTGACCTTAGCAGGGTCCACTTGAATTCCCTTGTCACTTACCACGAAGCCTAGCAACTTTCCCGATCTTACCCCGAAGGTGCACTTGTTCGGGTTCAACCTCAGCTTGTACAGTTTCAAACGGTCAAACAGTTTCTGTAGATGATCAAGGTGTTCTTCCTCAGTCTGGGACCTGGCGATCATGTCGTCAACATACACTTCTATCTCATGATGGATCATGTCATGAAATAAAGCAACCATGGCACGTTGGTAGGTTGCCCCAGCATTCTTTAGTCCAAAAGGCATGACTTTGTAGCAGAAAGTGCCCCACTGAGTAACAAATGTAGTCTTTTCCATGTCTTCAGGAGCCATCTTGATCTGATTGTAGCCTGAAAAGCCATCCATGAAAGAGAACACTTTATGCTGAGCTGTATTATCAACAAGGACATCAATGTGAGGTAGAGGGAAGTCATCCTTGGGGCTGGCCCTGTTCAGATCCCTGTAATCGACACACATTCTGACCTTGCCGTCCTTCTTAGGTACCGGCACCACATTAGCAACCCACTGAGGGTAAGAAGTCACTGCAAGAAACCCGGCATCAAACTGCTTCATAACCTCGGCTTTAATCTTCTCAGACATCTCTGGACGCATACGGCGGACCTTTTGCTTAACCGGAGGGCAATCTTCTTTAGTTGGTAAGTGATGGACCACAATGTCGGTATCTAATCCGGGCATATCTTCGTAGGACCAGGCAAAGATCTCCTTATAGTCATGCAGCATCCGAGTCAACCGTTGCTTCACGCTGAGTTCTAGGTTGGCGCCAATCTTTACCCCTTTCTTGTCTTCTTCAGTACCCAAGTTTATTATTTCCACTGGCTCTTCATGGGGTTGAATTGCCCTCTCTTCCTGTTGTAACAGTCTTGCAAGTTCACCAGGCACTTCGCAATCATCTTCACCTTCGTCTTCGGCTAAGTTGATCGGGTTCTCGAAGTCATAACTGGCAGTAGCAGAGTCGTTATCAGTGAGATCCAGGGTGGATTGAAACCTGTATGAGTGAGTGTGTGTGTAAATACAGCTGTTTTGCAATATGTAAAGAAAGGAAAGAAAAGGAGCGCAAAATTTGAAATGTGAAAAACGTCCAATGCTTTTATTCATGATATATGACAGTGGCAACAAAAGCCCTCATAAACAAAACCACGGTGCCCCGGGTAAGACACCGGGCCATATAGTTTCAAATCATTGTTTATTACAAATCCAAAACAAAGAAGTTCATTACTGGGGAACAAAAGTTATGGGTGTAAAGTCTTTAGCAGTCCAATTAGTCAATCCACCGTCGGTCGTCGGGTAGATCCAGCTATCGAACTCTGACTCTTCCACTTTGTCTTCCTCTCCAATAGCATTCACTTCTGAGTGGGTGATGAGCACAAGAGGTCTTCCAATTCTCGCCTTGCGCACTGCTTTCTGAGCTTCTGTGGTGAAACCCAGCCCAAACTTGTTAGTCTTAGGAGTAAGATCAGGGAGTTTGCCCCAGTTTGCACATTCACCTTTTTCGATCACAGCCCGGGCGTCCTTTAAGGAGGCCATCTTCAAAGGAGAAACCTCTTCATCCACTGCTTCTGCTGCTGCCAAGGTTTGTGGCACTTCTTCAAAATGTTGAAAGGGGGTTTCAATGAACTCCCCATCCATTTCTACGTATCTGAAGGAGTTGAGGTGGCTGACCATGTACTCTTCTTCCCCTTGCACCGTTACGATCTTCCCCCTGACCGGGTACTTGAGCTTCTGATGCAATGTGGAGGTCACAGCTCCAGCCTTGTGGATCCACGGGCGACCCAGCAAACAAGAGTAGGACAGATGGATGTCCATCACATAGAACTTTGAATCAAATACCTGTGACCCAACCCTGATTGGGATGTCCACCTCACCATGTACCATTCTTTTGGACCCGTCAAAGGCCCGGACAACAATGTGAGTTGGTTTGAGCTCTAGACCCTCACAATCCAGCCTATCCAGAGCCTTCTTGGGCAGTACGTTTAATGAAGAACCTGTGTCAACCAGCACATGAGCAAGAGTAGTGCCCCTGCATTCAATGGAGACATGCAGGGCGTCATTATGGTTCTTCCCTTTTGCTGTCAGATCGGCATCAGAGAAACCCAGGCCATTATCAGCGGTTAGGTTGGCCACACAGTCGGTGAACTGGTCAGCAGACGTCTCTTGGGGTACGTGGGCTGTCTTTAAGAAAGCAATCAGAGCCTTGGCGTGGGCCTCTGAACACAGTAGTAGTGACAACATGGAGATTTTAGAGGGGGTGTGCCCCAGCTGTTCTACAACGTTGAAGTCACTTTTCTTTATTATCTTGAGGATTTCTTCCATTTCCTGCCTGGAAGCCTCAACAATGGTCTTTGGTGCCTCCGTCCTGGCAGGCACATCAGCAGCAATCCCCTTGCCCCGAGTATCAGATGACTTAGTAGCAGGGGTGGATACTTGGTCAGGGGGAGAAACAGGCACCCTGGCAGGTGTGAAGACCAAAGGCCTATGAATTACCGGAGGAGCAATGTCTGGCGAGAACAGTCTTCCACTACGAGTGACCTTAGCAGGCCCAGTGATGTTGGAGACACCAGTATCAATGTTGAACTCTTGTTTCACACCCAGAACATAAACATCCGCCCCATAGTACCATAGGACAGCCTTATCAGATTTGTAGGGTATAGGCCCCGGAACAGTAATGGTGATGGGAGCACTCTTGTGAACTGGCTGGACAGGCTTCTTTGAAGGAGCCTTGGAGGGGTTGTTGAAGATGGTAACGATCGACACTTCTTCAACAGGAGCAGCAGGAACAACAGTCTTTCTGAACAAAATCTCTCTACTATCCATCAGGTTTTGGACACCTGACTTCAGCAGAGAACAACCAGCAAGGGAAACAACACATAGAGGGCAACCTTCGCTACATCCCGGAAATAAACCGGCTAATAACAGGTTCCTCTTGACCGTCAGCAGTGGAGTAGCAACATCATCCACCGAAGCTACATACAAATCCTCCTCAACAGCATTCACTCCATGCTGGGGCATGGGAGCAGTTACAACATTCGGCCTCTCGGGCGCCTCAAATTGTATCTCCTTTGCATCAATGAGGTCTTGAACCTTATTCTTTAGGGCCCAACAGTCATCTGTGCTATGCCCCGGGCTATCAGAGTGGTAAGCACAGCGAGCATTTGGATTAAACTTGGGGGATGCAGTATTGGGAAACTTTGGAGCCTCCCTGACAGTCACTAAATTGGTGGATAGCAACTGTGGCAGGATCTGTGATAAGGTCATGCTTAACCGGGTAAACTCTCTCCGGGGTCTTTCAAACTTTTGAGGATTAGTTGGCCGAGGAGCGGCAGCAGGTTTGGCAATCATTACCGCACTGACAGATTGGTGGCGTTCAGGTCGCTCTGTTCTCCGGGAGCTATATACAGCACTAGCCTCCTTTTTGAAGGGTTTCTTTTCAATACTGGAGGAGGCAACTTTCTGTATCTTCCCCGATTTTATACCGGCCTCGATCCTTTCACCAGTCAGGATCAGATCAGTAAACCCAGCAGAGGAATTACCAATGAGATGATTGAAAAATGGACCAGATAGGGTCCCCAAAAACATATCTACCAGCTCCCGGTCCGTCAATGGTGGCTGCACCCTGCCAGCCAGGTCTCTCCATTTCTGGGCGTACTCCTTAAAACCTTCACCCGACCCTAGCGACATACCCTGGAGCTGGGTACGCGTAGGAGCGAGGTCGGAATTATATTGATACTGCTTGTAAAAAGCAGTGGCCAGATCCTCCCAGTTACGAATGCTGGTTCCATCCAGCTGATAGAACCATTCGAGGTGAGTCCCTGAAAGACTCTCCTGGAAGAAGTGGATCCAAAGGTTCTTGTCTGCTGTGTAAGGCTGGATCTTTCTTACATAAGAACGGAGGTGCATCTTGGGACAGGAAGCCCCGTCATACTTCACAAAGGCAGGTGCCTTGAACTTGTGTGGAATCACCACCCCAGTAGATAACCCCAAGTCTCCGAAATCCAGTCCAGGCACCTGCTGAACTTCCATAGCCTTTAATCTGTCCTCCAGCTGCTTGTACCGGTCTTCAGCAGGAGGGTACTGTTCGTCGTTGAAGTCTGTTTCAGTATCAGAGCCCACAGGAGTAGGGACCTCCCTTTCTTGGTGACTACCTTCCCCCACAGATGGAGTAGTCCTTTCAGCCTCAACCAAGGTGTTCCCGAGTCTGCGCCCAGTGTTAAATAGCACAGTCCTCCTCTTCTTCTTAGTCTTCTTCAGAAGCATGGTCTTCAACTCTTGTTGACCCTGAGCCAAGCCCTTGATCAGCTCCTGAAATTGGGCGTTCTGCGCCTGAAATTGGACGTTCTGCGCCTGAAGAGCCTTGATAGATGCCTCGGTTGATGATTCAGGGTTCATGATGCTGAAATAAACAGCGAAGAACAGTAAACAACCTGAAAAGAAGAGTACCTGTGATGCACATGATGAATGATATGTGTTTATGCAATGCATTCAAGAGTTCGAAAATTCAAATTTGTTGTAGACCAAAAGGAACACACGTTATTATTAAGAAAATCATTGTTCAATACATCAAAGCCTCATGGGCAAAAGTACAAAAAATCAAATCAATCCCAAAATATGCTGCGCATCCTCTTTGGAGCTATGTAAGTGTTGAGGTTCCTTTCCTCATGCAACAGGCGGGTGAGCTCCAAGACCTTCTTTTCACTGGCATGCAAACTAGTCTCAAGAGAATTCCGCTCTTCCTTAAGCTGGATCCAGCTTTTCTGCATCTCTCCCCAGGATGTGGGCATATCAGGGTGCTGAATAACGTGAGACACTTCTCCTTCCAAGGCAGGCTCTTTGATTACTGGAAGCATGTAAGGATAAGGCATTACTAACTTCTGAGAGCGGGCTCGTACCCACTTGAGATAAGGCTCCAAAGGGATGGAGTTCCTGTGCCCCAGTGTCTTGCTGTCTATCCTACTATGCATCCTCCAGGCTCTGATAAATCTCTGGCGAAGTCCTTGAGTATCGTTGTTGAAGTCAAAGACTATGTCAGGAATTAACATGTCATGAGGACCATCCCTCCGAGCATAACCAAATTGTCTCCAAGCCAGGCATGGGCTATAAGTAATACCCCCTCTGATTCCAAGTAAAGGAACATTAGGATACTCCCCGCAACGATCAATGATAGTGACATCTTCTCTGGACCTAGGGCACCAATGTATATCTGCATGTGTAAGAGTCATCAACCGTTGTGACCATCTCAAACCCCGCTCGTTCTTCAGGACTGATTGTGGAAGGTGCGAAATAAACCACTTTCCCAGGAGAGGAGTGCAACACATAAGGACACCTCTTTTTCTCATGGTTCGAGTGTAACATGAGTGAAGGATGTCCCCCAGCAACGTAGGTATAGGATTCCTGAACATAAAGATCTGGACAGCATTGATATCAACGAGCTGGTCTGGGTTAGGGAACAACACCAAACCATAGACAAGGAGGGCCACAACCTCTTCAAAAGCTTGTAAGTCAAGGGAGTTCCAACATTCATAGGCCTTTTCAAACAGAAACCTGGCTAAGAACCCTTTGATACCACTTCTAACTTCCCAATGTCCTTTGAGGTCAGATGACTGTAGGTGCAAGGCTTTAGCAATCTCTTCAAGCTTAGGTTCCTTTTCTGTACCGTTGAAGGGTAGCTGATCAAGGATAGGGATCTTCAGGAGTCGGGAGAACTCCTCCAATGTAGGTACTAACTGATAATCCAAGAAGGTAAAACAGTGATGTAGAGGGTCAAAGAACTGGAATAAGACCTTTATCATATCTTCCTCAATGTTGGTGTTGACCAAGCTGATGAGGCTTCCATGCCTTTCACTGAATGAAGAGTTCTCGGGAATCCTGGATATAAGCTCCTTAAGCTGAGGAGGGATCCTTACAAGACTGATTTGAATTGTCTTTCTACGAACAGTTTCCATGTCCTACAAAACAAGAACAAAGATGAAAATTCGAACCCCTGAAATGGTTAGTTAATGCATATGATGCTGGATGATGTCATGATGCTATGATTAAACACATCACAGATATGTACAAAGACAAACATGTAAGGCACACAAGGCACACAAGACAAGCCCTTAAGGTTTAAGGCCAGCATGGGGTCTGGGTAGTACCCTCTTGAAGTTGGTGAGTTCAACCTGCCCTAATCAAAGTAACCGGGTTCTAAGGTTCCCAATATCACGGGATT
Organism: Vicia faba; assembly: GCA_948472305.1. Lineage (NCBI taxonomy): Eukaryota > Viridiplantae > Streptophyta > Magnoliopsida > Fabales > Fabaceae > Vicia > Vicia faba. The sequence goes on from OX451739.1 coordinate 473,129,323, forward strand.
GCTTTCATTGTTCATCGTTTCGATTTAGCCACTGAACTGGCGACCGAAATATTCCAGGAAAGCAACCCTCAATTGAGTGTAGTATCGAGTATCAACCAACCTCGGACTGCACCAAAGTCAGTTATCTCACTACCCTAAAGAGGCCAAGATGGTTCAATTAAGGTTCCTAAGGTCTGTTGATGCTTCATGACACCACATGGAGGCCCCGTACTCTCCTTGACTGAACTCAAGGGTTACCGGTACACACCAAAATGCCACATCAACGTAGCAGACTGTTTCAACCATGTCGGTATACCCCGCACAGTTCCCTCACAGCCTTGTTGCTACTTTCTAAGAAGGTATCCCCCAGATCCGGGTTAGGATCTATAGAACTCCCAAGACAGTCCCACAATTTAAAGCAAGCAAGTCAATACAATTGAAAACACAGTTATGAATTATCCCTAAGGTACACCTCACTTTAAGTTTTTCCCCAGCAGAGTCGCCAGTTCTGTGATCGGTGGATCTGGAACTGACTGTTTTAAAGCTGGTTCGCGAAATGTCGCGGAAGCAAGAGTCGCCACCGTCTTTTATTTTCTCCAAATGGAAAGGACAAAAGCACAGAAAAAATTCCTTAAAGAGATTGCTCTCGGTTCGGGAGGTAGATTATAGAAAGGGAAGGTGTTAGCACCCTTTCTATCCATGGTTATCCATGGGCTCTTAGGTACTTGCTCAATGTGTTTTCAAAATTGTTTGTTTGCTTTTCAATTGTGGGTTTAAAAGTTTCTTTGAAAAATTTCAGTTCGACTCGTACGTCAGAGTGTTTGAAAAATTTGCTTTGAAAGCTTTTGAAAAGTGTTGGTGTGAAAAGATTTCAGTTTGTTTTGAGATTAGAGCAAGTATCCTTGAGAACCTACCTACCCTAAGGAATTCGTCTGTGTAAATGTCCTTTAAAGTAGTGTCATCCCACCATTGAGATGTAGGTAGCACCACCGTTGGAGGTGTTCGGGTCAATTCGAGGTTCGGGACATGGTGATCACCAGAGCAATGGGAAGACACCCTAGAAGCTACCCTCATGCCAGGTTCCCGGATCATGAGGACTTACTAAGACATCCTCTACTCGACGATCACCTTTCGAAAGGCAACAGTGAGGCGTACCCTAGGGGTGGTGTGTGCGATTCGTGTATCGTTTTCATTGATATTTGTCTTTTGTCATGTTTGTTGTGATCTACGCTTGATTTTAATTAAGTCATTCATTCTTGCATGCTTTTAACAGTTAATATTTGCGGGAAAATAAATCTACAACTATTACAAATGGCGCGGGTCCACATCGCCAAAATTAAACCGGACCCGATTTGACGGAAAATAAATAAAGAAAATAAAAAGTGCGAAAAGTAAAAATTGTTACAAGGCTTTGGGACATGTACATAATTATTTAAACGATATAAAATAAATGTGCAAATTAAATAAATTATGGATATGGGCGTTGGACCCTTTTACGACAAATTAAAGTTAATAAGGAATTAACAATTAAAATTAAAAAGAATGTTTTTTGGTATTTTGTGTTTTTAAGATTTAAAAGAAAAAAATAATTAATTAAAATTAAAATGAAGCGTCAAACCCTAATTCTAATGTTTTTTAGGTTTATTGTGAAAATATTAAGTTTTAACCTAATTTAAATTTAAGTTAATTTACGTGCCAGATTTGATTATAGAAAAAATGAAAAATGAATATTATTATTGTAAAAAAAAAAAAAAAAAAAAAAAAAGGAATTAAAGAATCAAAATTAATTAAACCTATTTCTACATATTTTTGGATTTTTATTTATTAAAAGAATTAAAGTTAAAACCTATTTTACTAAATTTATTTACATGTTAATTATTTACAAGAAAATAAATAAAATAAATATTTTTTTATGTTTTTATCCTTTTTCTGATTTTTTGATGTTTTTCATATTTTGTAAAAATGATTATTAAATTAAAACAAGAAGACAAACAAAAATAATAATTAAAAGAGATGAGAAAAATAAAAATATTTGCAAACCAGGGTGGGGGTGTAGTCCCAATTTGTGAGGCTTTGGTTCAGTAAATCAGGCCCAATAAGCATGGATCCACTGACTTTTGCCAGTTTGTGTGCTAGTGCGTTGACCAACGTTTACCATAGGCCTTGGATCTGAGCCCTTGATCTGCATCTCCTGGACACATGTGCGCTTGGATCTTATGGACACACGGTAGTCACCTGTCTAATGATTGCATAAGAACATATTAAAGATGAAAACATAAGGAAAGTGAGGGGACCTGGGATCGAACCCAGGTCCTGAGAGTCATCAGCGTGCGTGTCTGCCAACCAGGCTATTTTGTTACTTTGTATATTAAATAAACAATAAACATAATAAAAATAAACGAAACGTTAGTGCTTCAAAAACGCGCGCAGTTCAAACGGACCAATGGCTGATGGACACGGAATCATCTTCTTCCTTTTTTTCCTGAAACATAAACCTTAAGCAACGGTTTTGCAAACATGGTGTTAGACTGCTTTTGGAAAAATAGCGATTAGCGCTAGGTAATTCATAAATTGGGCGCGAGGGTCAAGATTTCTTCGTCTTGATGCGCTGAATCCATTGGTGGTCATTTGGAGTTCTAATTTTGCCTTGTTATGAAAGCCCCAAATTTCAGTCCTGCAAACCCTAAAAATCGCGCATGGTATTTTCTCATATATAGCACAAAAACGCAATTGGATCACATGGTTAGTTTCAAAACTTGACAAGGAACATGAATGTATGATTAAAATGCAGTGAGGATGCCTAGAAATCAAAGCACGATTATGGATTTTTCTTGGTTCAGTTGGAATCTGCTTTACCAATTCTTTGGGTTTGAGTTGTTGTTTGTGATTGGAATGTGATCAGGAGAGTTTGAGGAAGCTATTAGAAAAAGAATCAAGCTTTGAATCGCCCTCTAGTAGTGATTTCAGAATTCAATTTTCAAGTCAAAATTCCAAGTTTTTTATGAGCCTTTGAGCGCAGCATTTGGTCTCTTGTGGTTAGGGTTTGACTTAGCACTTATGAGGCAAGAGAATTAGGTCATTAGTTGGCCTTTATCCATGCCCATGAGAGAATTGGTCTTTGGTCTTTTACCATTAACAAACTTTTCCCTTTTTTAAGCAAAACCAAGACTTGGTGTATAATCTAACCCTAGCATGAGTTTGTGAGCTGGCACATGATATATGGAAGCTATCCCAATTCAAATGACACTATTTCATTGACTTTTGAATTTTATTTGAATTTTTAAAGATTTAAAATGAATTAAATTATCAAAAATTAAATAAAATAGAAAAAATCAATATTTGGTCTTGAAATTAATCATGGGACACGTGTGTGGCATGACAAAGCTGAGTCAAGTGGAAGAAAGTGGGCCCTTTTGTCAAAAATTGAAGTTTCAAGGATAGTTGACTTTTGCCATTTCACAAAAATTTCCCAACTTCTACAAGGCACAACTTGCTCAATTTTTAAGCTTTTCTCATGTTCTTGGACATTTTGGAAAGGTCTTTGAGTCCTTTAACCAATGCCTTTGGTCCCATGTCATTTTGATTTTCCAATCTCAAGTTATGGCCTTTGACTTAAAGTCCCTTTTTGTTGACTTTTGAAAATGACCTATAATGTTGAAATTGATAACTTTTTGTGAGAGCATTTCTTGGACTTGAAGTATGAAGATGAGTTGTAGGAAATGTCTTTCTCTTCAAAATGAGCTTTGGATGGGATTTTTCTGATAATCCATGTGAAAGTTATGCTCTGGTCAATTTCAGTTGACTTTTTCAACTGTCCAAATATAGCAACTTTTGCATCTTTGATGATTTCTGAGCCAAATTTTGAGAATCATGATCAAGCATTGATCAAATGATGTTTGTGGCTTCAAAATGATATGTTGACCAAAAATTTGAACTTTTGACTGTCAAATGACCATTTTGCCCCTACAGTTGACTGTAGTGCAATTTAGGGTTTTGACTGTGCAATCTTGAGCTGAATGCCTTGAAACTTGATATGAGGATGCTTGACCATGTTTGTAAGCATATGAGACTTGATTGGACCTTTGAACACTTCCTTTTCTTGATCAGAACACAAACCCTAGTTTTGACTGTATAGGAGACAGTTGGACTGTGCAACCCTTGGGGAATTTTGTGACTTGGCTTGGCAATTTCTTGAAGAATATGGGAGGGCAAATTTTGGGGTACAACAGCACCCTTTCTATCCATGGTTATCCATGGGCTCTTAGTTACTTGCTTAGATCAACTTGCCTTAATTTTCAATTGTTTGAAATGGTGCTTTGTGTGTGTGGGTTTGAAAATGTTTTGAAAAGAGGCCAATGTGGTGGCAACCTTTGTAATGATCCATGTTGGGATGTATACAAAGGTGTATGTCTTTTGAAAAGGTTTTCAATGTTTTTGAAAGTTGTTTTGAAAGTGTAGTGATGTGTGGTTTGAAAAGAATAGGCAAGTGTTTTGTTTTGCAAGTTTGATTCAAGTAACTAAGAGTTTGTCTACTCCTAAATTTCTCAAAGATTTCTCCTATGTTTTTAACCCTTTTAACAATTTTGTTCCACCATTGCATTTGGTGGACAATCTTGTGTTAGGATGTGAAAGGGACGGGCGCGGGTCATCGTTTAGACCATAATTACAATGGTGCCAAGTATCTTTGGGCAATTTTTCCTTGGAGGGACTTGATCATTTTTTAGGCAACTTTCGAGAGCGTCATCGAGGGACTATGATCATTTGAATTGTTTTGTTTTGCCCAAAGAGACCTAACATGCAATATGGCCCATTATTGAAGGCAACAAGTGGAATACCCTAGGGGTGCAAGTGTGATTAGTGTTGTCCATTCTCATGCTTGTTTATCTTGAATTTAGGTCAAACTATTTTGGTTAATTGATTTGCATACAACCCTAATTCTAGCATGGCATATTTAGAAAGCTTTAAAGTGCGAAAAATAAAGTTCGTAAGTTATTACAACACAATATATGGGAAGGGGGGTACAAATGTTCAAATGGGGATATTTTGACAAGAATTAAAACCCTAGACTATTACATCAAATTGGAATTTTGCAAGGTATTTAATTACACAATATTTAATAAAATAAAATAAATATGCAAAATGTAAAAAGGTTTTCTTTTTTATGTGTATGTAAAAGGTATTTATCATGTACCAGATAAAATAAAATTAATTAATTTTTGGGGTTCTTATGCATTTAGGGCAAAAACCCTAATTTTATAAATAAAAGTATTTATATAATAATATATGTAATATTTATTTATCATGTACAAAAAATAAATAAAAGAGAAGTATATTTGTCAAAAAAGGTATTTTTAATGTTAAATATTAATAAAAATAAAGATGTATATATTTTGGTATTTTTATCCTAAATATCCTAATAAATATGTAAATATTTATATTATATGATAAATATATTAAATATGTACAAAAATAAAATATTTAATATTTACAAAAAAAGTATATTTTCATAAAATATTTTCAAAAGATAAAATAAAATAAAAATCAGAAAAATAAAATGTATTGATATTAATTTTAGTATTTTTTTAAATAAAAGTATTTATGTATTATTTATGTACAAAACTAAATGAAGCAAAATAAATATCAAAAAATGCAAAAAAATGTGAGAAAAATAATTTTAATGCTTTTTCATGTTTAGACAAAAATATAAAAACAAAATCAAAAGGAAAAAAAATCAGAAATAACAAAGATATCTCAAAATGGGCCAGGGGGGTGCAACTGTAAAAGCATGGTGTGAAAAGAAAAACATTCCAGGCCCAGCCCAAAACCTATCTTCTTCAACCTCCAGCAAACCTTGTTCAAAAAACGCGCGTTTTGTACATTGATTCAAACATCCTGATTCCTGGACTTTTAATGAAAACTCACAACACAAAAAATGTAAAGCATCATCTCACGAGTTCATACATATAAAGAACATGATTTAACTCTCAGAAATGAGAGAGAATTTCTTCTCTCCCAATTCCTAACCTAATTTTTATTCAATGTTCAGACTTAAAATTCTCTAAGCACACATAACATAAATGAAAACTAATGATATGGGCATGTTCAGGGCTATGAATGTGACATAATTTCTTCACAAATCTAAACCTAACAATGCCTGGATAGAGAGATAAGAGTTCATGAACTTACCTGTTCAGTTGGAATCGTATCTGGTGATGGGGGTGTTTTCAATGCAAGGTGATGATTGGTATAGCTTCCTTGATGTCCAGGGATGCTATTCCAAGCTTTAGTTTGCTTTGAAACCAAGTGAATCGTGTTATGGCACTTCAACTGCAAAATAGAAAAATGAAAATGGTGATGTTAGCTAGGGATGTTACAGGTCGTGTTTAGGGCTTGGAACAGTTTCAAAGGATGATGTGGGATGTGTTTGAAGTGGTTTCAGCAAGAATGCACGAATGGATTGAGTTATGGAACTCAATCTGCAGCAGGTGCCCTGTTTTGGCAGTTTTATGGTGATTCTGTGTTAGAGAGGGCAATGGAGATGGTTAGCTCGTGTTTCAGGTCAGGGTGATTGTTTAGAATGTGTGTAACAAGTTTGCTTAAGCTGGTTTTTGCTGAGATGAGAGTTGTGTGTTGTTATGCAAGCTTTCTTCACACTTAAGCAAGAAATGTCAACTTGGTTTTCTAGACCTGTGCAAGCCCCCAATCTATGCTGCATACCTTAGCCTTGATCAGTGTGATTAGTTCATAAACTTGTGCCAAAAGGATTTGCATTGTACTTGCTTGGATTTGCATTTGACATAAAGTTCAACTTTTCTAAAATGGATATAATGCTTTTTCTACTTATGGCTTAGTTTTGCATACAATGCTTGAACACACAAAATAAGGTCTTGGCACAATGAGTTAGCATTAAATTTATGAGTGCAAAAGGGATATAGGACCTGTAATCAAGGAATGCAAGCTGAGTTCAAAATTGCCTAAGTGTATGAACATGAAAATTGGCCATAACAAAAGTGAGTTTTTCCCAACTTGCCAAATTCGATTCTCCCTAACCATGAGGTTGTTTGATGAGTTCTTGGACATTTTGGAAAGCTTGGAATGTGTACTACAATCCATATTTGAAATGCAAATTGAAATTCCAAGTGGAAGCATGTGAAAAGTGGTCTTGAAGTTAGGCAAAAATCCTGCCTAAAATGGTTCAAAATTTCTCTAAGTTAAGAATGGTTTGGTACCCTTGTTCCAAAAATTGTAACTTGAGCTACAAGCTTCTTTTGAGGAAACTTTGTGAATCAAAGTTGTAGATTTTGCAATGGACTACAACTTTCATGTTTTGACTTTTCCTTGAATCCAAATGCATCTTGATGAGAAAGTGGGACAAAGTTAGGAAAAAATTAGGGTTTTTCATAACTTAGAAAAATTCTAAGTTATGAAAAATCTTCATTTCAAACCCTAATTTGCAATTCTTGATTTCTTGATGCACAAGTTTCATGATTTGGCATGTTTTGATGAAAAATGAATCTTGACACTTGATTTTGACCAAAAAGTCAAAGTTTGACTTTTCAGTATACAGTCAAAAATTGATCAATTGACTGGAAAATTCAACTGTCAATCTTGTGCATTTGGGATCTTTTGGACTTGTTGAGTATGTCAAGACAATTCCATGGGGTCCTTGAGTCCATATGTGAGCTTGGTTTGCCATTGGCTAGGTCAAACAGTCAAAAATTGCCTTTGTGCAGTCAAAACCTTAAAAATGACCATTTTGCCCTTCTGGTGATCTGATCAAATTTCTTGTGGAATTATGATCCAAACTTGATCAAATGGTCCATGTGAGTTCATAATGTTGATGTGGGTCCATTTCCATGAGATTTGACTGTCAATTGGCCACAGTTGACTTCTTCCCCAATACAGTTGATTTCTAGGTCAACTGTCCAATTGACTGGGCAAAGTTTGGAATCAAGGCTTGAAACTTGGTATGGATAAACTTGGGAGTCCAACATGAAGCATGAAAGTTATCTTAGGCATTTTAGGTCAAAATATCTTTGTGCAAACACAAACCCTAATTTGGGTTAACAGTGCTAGGAGAGGTCTTGTAGAGGGAACCCTAACTGGTTCTTGAGCTCCAAGGGTCTTGAGATGAAAAAATATTGAGGAAATGGGAGGGCAAATTTTGGGGTACAATAGTATCGTCTTGTTGGACTTATATGGGATAGGCCCCGGCATGGTAATTTTCAGCGGTACAAACTTAGGATCAGGCGTAATCTTAACAGGCCTTTTGCAGGTCTTGGAAAGATTGTCAGAGATGGTGATTATAGCAATCTCATTGATTGAAGTAACAAGGTTAACAGGAGTAACATGAGTGATAGTAGCAACATGAGTCTTCTAAAAGAGGATCTCTTGGGTATCCAACAGGCGTTGGATGCCTGATTTCAACAGTGGGCAGTCGGATTGCAGGGTTGAACATAAGTAACAATCTTTTTCACAGCCTGGGAATATCCCGGCTTTCAACAAATTCACTTTAATCATTGGCAACGGAGTCAATAGGTCATCAACAGCGGTAACATGAAGATCTTCCACAATGGCATGAACATTATGACCATGCTTTGGCATAGGAGCAGATATCACATTAGGTTTTTTGGGAGCATCAAATTCTACCTCCTTGGCATCTATCAGATCTTGGATCTTGTTTTTAAGAGCCCAACAGTTGTTGGTATCATGCCCTACACTATTCGAGTGGTATGCACATTTTGCATTGGAATGATAATAAGGAGAAGAGGTATTTGGGTTTTTCGGCTCTTCTTTCAAGTTGGTAAGGTTCAGCTTTAACAGATGAGGGAGGACTTGAGCCGGTGTCATATTGATTCGGGTGAATTGTCGTTGTGGCCTCTCTACCCTTTGCTGATTAGCTCTTGGTTGATTGCTGCGAGGTTGATCGGCTGAGGAGTTTTGGATCATCACAGCCCCCACCGTTGGTCGGCGCTCTGTTCTCCCTTGATTTCTCTGAGTGTGAACAATAGAAACTTCCTTTTTGGCTGGGAAGGTCTTCTTAATAGCAGTGGAAGAAGAGGCATCCTTCTGACTTTTACCACTCTTAATGCCAACTTCGACCCTTTCACCGGTCAGAATTAATTCGGTGAACCCTGCAGATGAGCTCCCGATCAAGTGATTGAAGAATGGACCTGACAGGGTCCCTAAAAACATGTCAACCAACTCTCTATCCGATAATGGTGGCTGCACCCTACCATCCAAATCCCGCCACTTCTGGGCATACTCCTTAAATCCCTCATTAGAGGCCATACCTATACTCTATAGTTGAGTACGAGTAGGCGCTAAATCTGCGTTGTATTGGTATTGTCGGTAGAAAGCAACAGCCAAATCTTCCCAGTTATGAACATCAGATCTCTCAAGTTGATAGAACCAGTCCAATTGCGTACCTGACAAACTATCTTGAAAGAAGTGGACCCATAGATCCTTATCAGAAGAGTGAGGTTGGATCTTTCTGACGTAGGATCTCAGATGCATCTTCGGACAGGACAAACCGTCGTATTTAGCAAATGTAGGTACTTTGAACTTAGGAGGAATGACGATCCCAACAACCAACCCTAGTTCTTCGAAATCTAACCCAGGTACCCTTTGCAACTCCATGGCTGCCAACCGATCCTCAAGATTTTTATACTTATCATCCGCCGGAGGGTATTGTTGTTCAGAGTAATCTTCATCCTCTTCCTCTTATTCTTCTTCAGCTTCAGATTCGGAGGGCATTGCAACTCCTTTTCCTTTACCAACCCCTTTGTCAGACGTCGAGGGGAATTCCAGAACTCTCCTAGCTTGATGCTCAAATCTTCTTCCCATAGTGGCCACACCAATTCTTTTCTTTTTCTTCTTTTCTGGTTCCTTCTCTTTCTCTAACAGTGCTTTAAGTTCCTCTTGACCCTTTTCTAAGGTCATGAGGAGTTGTTGGAATTGCGAATTTTGTGCTTGCAGATCTTTAACTGTCTGCTCTGTATCCATCTTGCTGAAATAAACAGCAGAAAGATAAGGAAACCTGGTGTGAAGACCTGTTTATGCATATGATGAATGATATGTTATTCATGTAATGCATTCAAGGATTCAGAAATTCAAAGTTGTTGCAAACAAAAAGAACACACGTTATATTAATAAGAAGAAATTTGTTAGTACATAAATGCCCCATGGGCAAAATATTACAAAGCTTCTTAATGTAAAAAGACGTTGCGTATCCTTTTTGGCGCGATGTAAGTGTTAAGAGTCTCCTCTTCGTGAAGTCGGCGGGTAAGTTCCAAAACCGTCTTCTCACTGGCATAGAAGCTGGCCTCAAAAGTATTATGTTCTTCCTTGAGTTGTATCCAACTCTTTTGCAATTCTTCCAATGATGTCGGCATGTCAGGATGTAGGAGGGTGTATGGAACCCCTCCTTCTATAACAGGCTCTTTGATCACGGGGAGAATGTGAGGGTATGGCATCATAAGATTCTGGGCGCGGGTTCGTACCCACTTGAGATAAGGCTCAAGGGGGATGGAATTCTTGTGCCCCAGTGTCTTACTATCCATTTTGTTGGGCATTCTCCATGCTCGGATAAACCTTTGTCTAAGTCCTTGAGCATCATTGTCGAAGTCAAAAACCAAGTCAAGAACCAGCATGTCATGAGGGCCTTCCCTTCGGGCATACCCAAATTGTCTCAGAGCTAAACATGGGTTGTAGGTAATGCCTCCCCTAATGCCAAGTAATGGGACATTAGGTAATTCTCCGCAACGATCAATGATGATGACATTTTCTCTGGACTGAGAACACCATTGAACATCAGAATGTGTGAGGGTCATCAACCGTTGTGACCACCTTAAACCCTGCTCATTCTTCAAAACTGATTGGGGAAGGTGATAAATAAACCACCTTGCTAGAAGAGGAGTACAACACATGAGAACACCTCTCTTCCTCATTTTTCGTGTGTGAAATGAGTGTAGGATGTCCCCAAGCAATGTAGGCATAGGATTCAGAGATATGAAAATCTTGACAGCATTCACATCTATAAGCTGATCAGGGTTTGGGAACAAGACCAACCCATAGACGAGGAGTGCTACAATCTCCTCAAAAGCTTGTAGGTCTAAAGAATTCTAGCAGTCTTATGCCTTCTCAAACAGAAACTTTGCCAAGAAACCCTTGGCACCACTTATGGTTTCCCAATGACCTTTGATATCAGATGGTTGCAAGTGTAAGGCTTGAGCAACATCCTCAGGCTTTGATTCTCTTTCCGTACTGTTGTAGGGTAGTTGATGAAGAATAGGAATCCTCGGGAGTTGAGAAAATTCCTCCAAAGTAGGTACTAGTTAGTAATCAGGGAATGTGAAACAATGGTGTAGGGGGTCAAAGAACTGGAAGAGAAATTTCACCATGTCTTCTTCAATGTTGGAGTTGACCAAGTTGAGAAGTCTAACATGTCTTTCACTAAAGAGAGAATTCTCTGGAATCTTAGAAGTAAGCTCCTTGAGTTGAGGAGGGATTCTCACAAGGTTGACTTGAATTGTTTTCCTGCAAAGAGATTCCATGACCTACAAAAAAAGAACAAAGATGAAGATATAAACCCTTGAAATGGTTAGTGGATGTATATGATGCTTTATGATGTTCATGATGAATGCATAAACATATGTACAAACAAGTCACACAAGATCCTAGTTTCAGGCTTGCATGAGGTTTCATAGGTAAGTACCCTATTGAAGTTAGTTGGCTTAACCTGTCCTATAAATAGTAACCGGGTTCTAAGGAGCTCAATATCACCGGATTATTTTCTGTGTTCATTGTTTCAGTTTAGCCACTTAACTGGCGACCGAAATATTCCAAGAAAACAACCCTCAATGAGTGTGGTATCGAGTATCTACCAACTTCAGACTGCACCAAAGTCGGTCATCTCACTACCCCTAATAAAGGCCAAGATTATCAAGTAAGGTTCTAAGAGTTCATTAGTGTTTCATGACATTACTCAGCGGCCCCGTATTCCCTTTGATTGACTCAAAGGCTACCGGTACTCACAAATATGTCGCACTAATATAGTTATTGCTTCAACCATGTCGGTATACCCCGCACAGTTTCCACAATGTATTGCTATTTACCTATGAATGTTTCCCAAAAATTTGGGTAGAGGATTCAAACCCAAACAAGAGAACCAAATGTAAAGCAATCAAAGCAATCAAGATAAGCATGCAAGGGTGATCTAAAACCTAAGGTTAATCCACTTTTAGATATCTCCCCAGCAGAGTCGCCAGTTCTATGATACGATGGGAGAACTGACTTGAGGTTTTGCGTTTTGTGTTCGCAAATGTTTCAGTTTAGCAAGAGTCTCCACCGACTTTTTATTTTATCCTAAGGAAAGGTCAAAAAGCACAGGAAATACCTTTGAGATGTTTTCTTGGGTTCGGGGAGTAGATTATGAAAAGGGAAGGTGCAAGCACCCTTTTCATCCATGGTTATCCATGGGCTCTTAGTTACTTGTTTAGATCACTTGCTTTTGCTTTTCAATTGTTTGAAATGGTGCTTTGTGTGTGGTTTTGAAAGATGTTTTGAAAAGAGGCCATCGTCGTGGCAACCTTTGTAATGATTCTTGTTTGAATGTATACAAAGATGTTTTGTATTTTGAAAAGATTTCAATGTTTGAAAGTTTGATTTGGGAAATGTTTTGAAATTGTGTTTGTGAGGTGTGTTTTGAAAATAGCAAGGATGTTTTTGCAAGCTTTGATCAAGTAACTAAGAGTTGTCTACTCTATTTTACTCAAAGATCTTTCCTATATGTTTTTAACCCTTTTGACAGTGTTGTTTCACCATTGCATTTGGTGAACAACCTTGTGTTAGGATGTTAAACGGGACAGGCGCGGGTCATCGTATAGACCATGATAACAATTATGTTAAGTATCTTTGGCAAATTTTTGAGGGACTTGATCATTTTGTTTAGGAAACCAAGATAGCGTCATCGAGGGACTATGATCTTTTGTTTTGTTTTTGTTTTGCCAAAGTATCCAACATGCATAACATGGCCCATTTTTAAGGCAACAAGTGGATTGTAACCCTAGGGGTGTTAGTGTGCATTGTGTTTGATTTTCATGCATTTTTGTCTTTGATTAGGTCAAGCTACTTGTTGATTTTGGATTTTTGAATACAAACCCTAATTCTCTAATCATGGCATAATTGAAAGCGTAAAGTGCGAGAATTAAAAGTCTAAGCTATTACAACATGATTATGGGGATGGGGGTACAATCTTTGAATGGGAGGGTATTTGACAAGAAATATAAACCCTAGTTTACTATTACATCCAAATTGAATCCCAATGCATAAATATTAAATGGACAATATTTAAATGAACAAAATAAATATATCAAATAAAAAATGAATTATGCAAAAAAAAGGTTTTTGTTTATTTATGTATGTAAAAATATTTAATGTAAAAATAAAGAAATAAATAAAAGATTAATTTTATTAGGTTAAGGGTAAAACCCTAATTTTCTTTAAGAAAGTAAATATATTAATTATTTTATTTATATACAATAAAAATAAAATATTATATGTAAAAAAATAAAAAAATTATTTATTAAGTATATTTAATAATAAAAATAAAAGTGTAATATTTTATATTTTTATTCTAAAATATCTAATAAAATAAAAGTAATATCTATATATATATATATATATATATATATATATATATATATATATATATATATATATATATATATATATATATATATATATATATATATATATATATATATATATATATATATATATATATATATATATATATATATATATATATATATATATATATATATATATATATATATATATATATATATATATATATATATATATATATATATATATATATATATATATATATATATATATATATATATATATATATATATATATATATATATATATATATATATATGTATATTAATTATATTAAATATGTACAATAAATAAAATATATATAAAATAAAAATATATTTTAGAAAAAATATTTTCAGTGTGGATAAAAATAAAGAAACATATAAAAGTACAATTTATATATTACTTTCAAGTTTTAATAAATAAGATAAAAGTATTTAAATGCTTTTTATGTTAGATAAATAAAAATAAAATGCAAAATAAATGTGAAAAAATTATAAAAATATTTTTGAGCATTTTTTATATTTGGAAATAAATAAATAAAATCAGAAATGAAAACAAAAATGCAAGAATATAAAATTACAAGAAATTGGGCCAGGGGGTGCAAAAAGGAAAAGGGGAGGTGCCAATAGTGAGCCAGGCCAAGCCCAGCCCACCACTTCATCTTCAACCTCCAGATTTCAAACAAACGTGCGCGCCTGTTATCCAATATGGACATCGTGCATACGAGCTCTATTGCAAAAACACATAACATCAAACTTGTAGAGCATTTCAAGACGATTCCAACCATATAAACAACTTGTCTTAACTCTCAAAGACCAGAGAGAATTTCTCTGGCCCTAAAATCTAACCTAGTTTTTTTCAGTATGTTCATGGATGAAATTCTCTTAGCATGCTTAATATAAATGAAAGTTGAGCATATGTACAGCTTCATGGCAATGAATATTACATTTCTTATTCACAAACCTAAGGCTAAATGTTCCTAAATAGAGAGATAGGAAGTTGACAAAAACCTGTTTTAGCTGACTTCGTGTAGGGCAATATAGAGCTTTTCAACAAGGCTTGAGATGTCTGGGAGCTTGCTTGGACTTCACTTGACCTTCTCCAATAGCCTGCTTGCCTTGAATGTACCTGAATCAACCTATAAAACTCAACCTGCACAAGCTCAAAATGAAAATGGCAAACATTGTAAATGGAGTTACAGTTGGTGTTTGAGGTTTGGGATAGCTTGGATGAGTTGAATGGAAGGTATTTGAAGCAACTTGGGGCAAAATGCACGAGCCAATTGAGCTATGGAACTCAAGTTGCAAATTCTGCCCTGTTTTGCCAAGGGAATGTGATTTCTGGCTATGGGGTGTTTAGAGGCTCAAGCAATCGTGTTTCTGGCTCAAAGGGGTATGAGAAAGATGTTCAAACTGTTTGCATAAGTTTATCTTTGCTGGTGTTCAAGTTCTAAGGTTTTGGACAAGTTTCTTGTTTTTGAAGTCAAATGTGTGAAGTCATGAAAACAGGCCTGTACAGGCTACCCTTATGCTTGCATACTTTGCTCTTGGCCCCTCCAACTTGTGGATTTTATTTTCTCTCTGAGATATGGACCAATGCTCAAGGGATTGTGGTTTGACATAAAGCACATTATGGCAAAAATGGAAATGTGCCTTTTTCTACTTAGGGCTTAATTTTGTGTACAATGTCCAAATGACCAAAACAATAGCTTAGACTGATGGATTTGCATTTAATTATGGAGTGTGAAGTGGTTTAGAGGCCTGTAAACTAGTGTAAGGCATGCTGACTTGAAATTGCAACTTGTATGAACATGAATATGCAATGGATGAAAAGTGAGTTTTTGCCAACTTCAAGCCTTCGATTCTCCATAACCACAAATGTGTTTGAGGAGTTCTTGGACATTTTGGAAAGCTTGAAACATGATCTACAATCCATATTTGAAATGAAACTTGAGATTCCAAGTGTAACTATGTGAAAAATGGCCAAGAAGATAGATCAAAATCCTGCCTAAACTAGGGCAAAATTTCACTAAGTTAAAAGTTTTAGGGACCCTTGTTCCAAAAATCATAACATGAGATCCAAGATTCTTTTGAGAAAACTTTGTGAATAAAAGTTTTAGACTTTGTGGAGTACTACAACTTTAATGTTGGAAGTTTTGTTTGAATCCAATTTCATCATGGTGAAAATGTGGGGCAAAGTTAGGAAAAATTAAGAAAATTTCATAAGTTAGAAAAATTCTAAGTTATGAAAATTTTCAACTTTAAACCCTAATTTGCAATTTTGGGTTTCTTGATGAACAAGTTTCATATTTTGACATATCTTGATGAAAAATGACCCTTGTCACTTGATTTTGACCAAAAAGTCAAAGTTTGACTTTTCAGTGTACAATCAAATTTTGATCAGTTGACTGAAAAATTCATCTGTCAATCCAATGCATTTGGGATCTTTTGAACTTGTTGAATAGGTCAAGATGATGCTATTGAGTCCTTGAGTCCATGTTTGAACCCAATTTTCCATTGGCTAGGTCAAAAACCAGAAATTGCCTTTGTACAGTCAAAACCTTAAAAATGACCATTTTGCTCTTTTGGTGATCTGATCAAATTTCTTGTGGAATTATGGTCCAAACTTGATCAAATAGTTCATATGAGTTCATAATGTTGATGTGGGTCAAAATTCATGAGGTTTGACTGTAAATTGGCCATAGTTGACGTTTTCCCCAATACAGCTGATTTCTAGGTCAACTGTCCAATTGACTGGGCAAAAATTTGATTCAAGGCTTGAAACTTGGTATGGACAAACTTATGAGTCCAAAATGAAGTATGAAAGTCAAAAAATCGTGCAAACTTAAACCCTAATTTAGGTCATCAGTGCAAGGAGATGTCTTGAGCAGGACAAACCCTAGCTTGATCTTGAGTTCAAAGAGCCTTGTGATGAGAAATGTTTGATAAACTGATAGGGCAAATTTTGGGGTACAACACTTGCTGTTTATGTTGCATTGGTGCGAGATTGGAGATTAGCACAGCTCCCACAGATTGGTTGTAGTCTCTCTTATTACAACCCTTCTGGACATACATAGAATTGGCTTCCTTCTTACCACCGAGCGGATTTTTCCCAGCATTAGAAGAGGTAGCCATCGGGATCTTCCCATTCTTGATACCACTTTCAATTCTTTCCCCAATCAGAATCATCTCCGTAAAGCCGAACGACGAGCTTCCAATCAACAAGTTAAAGAATGGGCCTATTAGAGTACCCATGAACATGTATACAATTTCCTGATCAGACAGAGGAGGTTGCACCCTGCCAGCTTAATCCCTTCATTTCTGTGCATATTCCTTGAACTCTTCTCTTAAGCCCATGGACATATTCTGCAATTGCACTCGGGTTGATGCCAGGCCAGTGTTGTATTGATACTGCTTATAGAAAGCAGCAACGAAATCTTCCCAGGTGTGGATATTGGTTCCCTCCAGCTAATAGAACCATTCTAGTAATGTGCCAGCCAAACTTTCTTAGAAGAAATGGACCCATAACTTCCAGTCAGCAATGTGAGGCTGGATCTTTCTGACGTATGACCTTAGGTGAAGTTTAGGACAAGAGACCTCATCATATCTGGGAAAGACAGATAACTTGAACTTAGGTGGGATGACCACCCCTGGGACCAAACCTAGTTCACCAAAATCCAGTCCTTGTATCTTCTGGACTTCCATTGCCTTGAGTATGTCCTCCAACTACTTATATCTGTCATCCGCAAGAGGATACTGTTTGTTAGAAAAGTCTTCATCTTCAGGAGTATTCTCATAACCCTGATTGTTCTTTCCATCTTCATCATTGTTATCATCTTCTTCAGAGGGAGTCATCTTCCACTTGGATTGGTTGAGCAGGGCCTTTAAACCTCCTCCCCATATTGGACAGCAACAGGATTTTTGGTCTTCTTTTTCTTGGAGACGAGCGCCAACAACTCTTTTTTCCCTTGGGCCAGATTCATGAGAGTTTCCTAGAACTGGGCATGTTGAGCCTGGAGATCCTTTACAGTTTGTTCAAGGGCCATTTTTTCTGCTGAAATAAACATGGAGAAAATGAGAAACCTATCTTGAGAGCTGCCTGTTATGTAATGACATGCATGCAATGTTTTCAAGGATCCGCGGGATAGACAAAAGTGAACTGTTAGAAGTTGCTGCAGCTTTGACTGAAGAACTTTGCATCTTTGAACGTCCTTCTATGAGAATCACACTCACCATGTCAAATGGGTCCTACCCTTTGACTCAAAATAGTGTACTTCGGTCTTTGACAACATTTGTTAGAGGAAATTAAGTCGCCTTTCCCCTTGCTAAATGTCGGCTCATGATACTTTGACGACATTTGGTTAGAGGAAAATAAATCCTCCCGCCCCTTGCTAGGTGTCTGGTTTATGATTACCTGTATCACAAGCCCTTTATATCCTTGAAATGGGTAATGGAAATGCTATGGCATGATGTCATGATGTGTATGCTATGCACCAAGAAAAAGTGTAAGGCGGTGAAAATAAGTAAGTCTTACAAGAAGTCCAAGTTATTGGATAATGACTACAAACAAGTCCTGCAAGGAATTCAAGTTGTTAGGTAATGAATGCAAACAAGTCACACAAGTAGCCTTAGGTTCAGGCTTGCATGTAGTTTATAGGTAAGTACCCTCTTGAATTTTAGTTGGTTCAACCTATCCTAAAAGAAGTAACTGGGTTCTAAGGAATCTCAATATCATTGATCTTTCTTCACCAGGCATTATTTCAACTTAAGCAGTCTTTTCTCGCTGCCGGAATATCCTGAAAGTCTGATCTCAATGAGTGTAGTATTGAGTATCAACCAACTTTAGTCTGGAACCAAATCCGACTATCTCACTACTTTCTAATAACCAAGTTGTTCAACTAAGGTTCTGCGGTCAGTTAGTGCTTCATGACACCACTCAACGACCCTGTATTCTCCTTGATTCAACTCAAAGGACACTGGTACCCACAAATGTGTCACAGTAACATAGCTATTGCTTCAACCATATTGGTCTATTCCGTACAGTTTCCACGATCTATTTCTACTTACCTAAAATGCCCCAGATCCGGGTATATGATCCTTACAAGAATACTCAAACAACCCTTCAAGAATAAATCAAGCAGGTCAAACAATGAAAGCATTTTAAATATGAATTATCCCTAAGGTAACCCCATTTTTAGTTTTCCCCAGCAGAGTTGCCAGTTCTGTAATATGGTCGGAGAACTGACTTTACTGGTTTTGTGTTTTATCGCAAATATTGCAGTTAGCAAGAGTCGCCACCGATTTTTCTTTTATCCAATAAAGGAAAGGGTGAAAAGAACAAGAAAGACCTTTGAAAAATTTTCTGAGTAAGGGGGGTAGGTTATGAAAAGGGAAGGTGTTAGAACCCTCGTCGGGATGCCCGCGAAACAAGAGAGATCGAGGAAGATACCCGACCATCGGATGAAACGGCCCCCATCCAAATAGCCTTCTTCGTTACAACGCCAGAGGACTTCTACGTCCCCGACACACACGAAGAAGAACGTCTGTTCGCACACAGTAGGTGGGAAAGATTCCCCTCTTCCATGGTTATAACTGACAAGGGGTTCAACGGCATCTCCATAAACTCCATAAAGAGGAAGCTCGATGAGTTGGCTGACGCAGCCCTAACTCAAGCGGTAACTTTCGAGAAGGTCAAGGGTAGGTCAGAGCCGATCACATTCTACCTTGAAGAGTTTCTCGGAGGGGCCCCCAACTCGAGCATCCCTCTTCTGGTGAGGGCAAGGATGGCTAGTTTCGATGTTCATCGCGTCTTGGTCGACGAAAGGAGTTCTGTCGATGTTATGTACAACCACCTTTTCTAAATACTATAGCTCGACGACACCCACCTTTCACCATACGTAGGGTCTGACCTGCAGGGCTTCAATGGCTCGACCTACAAACCATAGGGGTATGTGGATCTCTTCGTCACCTTCGGAGAGGAAACCGTCGCCAGGCAAGTCAAGGTGCAATTTCTGGTCATCGACTTCCCTTCTCTCTACAACTGCATTCTTGGGAGACCAAAGCTGAACGAACTGACTGTTGTCCCCTCCACCGTCTATCTAAAGATGAAGTTCTACAAGAAGAGGGGACACGTCACCACCATCCACGGTGAAATCTTAGCTTCCCGAAGATGTTTCAACGCAGATTCAAAAGGACAGAGTACAGTCGACACTAGGGCCCGACCTGCTAAGAGAGCTGCTACTGCTTGACCTGAGCCACTGCCCGTTAAGACAGAAGAAAAAAGAGCTCCATCCAAGGTCGACTCTATCTCGTTGGACACCCGCTTCGACAAGGATGAAGCACCCAACAGCGAACAGGAACTTCTCCGCCCAATCCTATACGAAGACTTCAAGTTTGTTCCCCTCGGTGAAGACCCTCACAAAGGCGTGAAGTTCGGAACCGGACTCCCCTACCTAGAGAGGAAGCAGATCAAAGCTTGCTTGAGGGAGAACGTAGATCTGTTCGCATGGAGCGCCGCAGAGATGCCCAGAATCAACCCTGAGGTCACCTGTCACCACCTAGCTATTGACCCAACTGCTAGGGCAATAGTATAACGTAGACGTAGTGTAATACGGTGGGAGAACTGACTTTACTGGTTTTGTATTTTATTTCAAATATTGTAGTTAGCAAGAGTCGCCACCGACTTTTCTTTTCTCCAATACAGGAAATAATGAAAAGAACAGAAAAGACCTTTGAGAATTTTTCTGAGTAAAGGGGTAAGTTATGAAAAGGGAAGGTGTTAACACCCTTTTCATCCGTAGTTATCTACGGGCTCTTAGTTGCTAGCTCCCTTTTGAAAATTCTTTGTGTTTGTATGTGTTGAAAATATTTTGAAAAAGATGCCTTAGTGCGGAAAACTTTGTAATGATTCTCGTATCGTTGAGAACGCATACAAAGTGTTTTTTGTCTTTGAAAATATTTAGAAAAGATAGTGTATGTGTGAGAAATTTGTTTTGTTTTGTGAGCAAGCAACTACAAGCTATCTACCTACTCAAAAGATCTTTGTGTTTTTCCTCTTTTTATTTTAGATAGTGCTATCATACCATTAATTAGTAGGTAGCCTTATCATTGGATTTTTGAGGGACAGGCGCGGGTCATTGTACAGTCATAAAGGCAACTTGTAGGACACTTTAGCAATTTATCGTAAGATACTAGATCATTTACCGAAAGGTAACATCGAAGGGTCATCGAGGGACTATAATCTTTTTATCGAGGGACTTTGCTAAAGTGTCCCACGTTCGAGGGTCATGACTGTTGTTTATCCGAGGCTACAAGTGAGGAATACCTTAGAGGTGCACATGTGTGAAGTGTGTTGTGTTTCAGTTATTGGTCTTGAGGTTAGGTTGTCTAGCGTTTGCTTTTAGTCTTCCCATACAAGCCTATTAGCATACATCTAGCAGTTAAATATATACAAGTGCGGAAAGTAAAAATGCGGAATTTAAACTACACTATTACATCGCTTAGGAGATGGGAAGTACAAACCAAAAATTGGGGAATAAAAAGGTAAAGGTCCTAATTAGCTATTACAAACTTTGGATAGTTACAATATTGGAAAAAAATGCGAAAAAGTAAATAAGCGCTCGTAGATTGAAGAGAGCAAGATATCTAAAAAACCTAAAAAATTCTAAGTATAAGAAAATATTTTTGGTGTTTTTATTTAGAAAAATAATTGAATGATAATTAAAGCCTAATTCTATTTATATTTTAATTAATAAAATAAACTTAAAAAGTGATTAAGTTAATTAATTTTTATTGTGAAAATAAAGTTAATTAATTAAAATCTTATCTATTTTTTTTATGATTTTATTAAAAAAAGGTTATTAAAAGAAAATGAATTAAATTAAATTAAAACAAAATAAAAATAAGAAATATTTATGGTCCTTCTTGTAAAAAATTGGAGGGGTGTGGAAAGGAGGAAAACTAAGCACAAAAAAATGAGCCCAGGAGCTAGTGGTGGTTCTTGTAACGCCCGTAATTTAATTAATTATTTAATTAAATTATTTTTGGAATATTTAAGAAGTTGTATTATAATTAATTGGATTTATTTTATTAAGTGGAGAAATAATATTAGAGATATATTATTATGTGGTGAAATAATATTAGAAGTGTAATATTATTTAATATGGGCTTATTTTGAAGGAATAGAAGTAATAAGGGGGTGTGTTAGTTTTAAGCCCAATAAGGAATAAAGAATAATAGGGTTATTTTATTGTTGTTGGAATAGAATAGAAAGAAGAGGCATTAGAAGAATAAGGATTGAGAAAGAATGTGCAAGTTGCTAGAGAAAGTGGAAAACGACAAGAACGTGAATCCAACCGGAAATTGTAGAGCAACCTTCAATCCAAGGTAAGGGTGGGGTTCTGACTCTATAAGAATTAATTTGGAGAATAGAGTTTGTCATACTGTTCTTAGTTACGTTGATATCAGGCTAAAAATTAAAATAGTAGGATTAGCAAAAAGTAGCAGTTCTGTTGTTAGAATTATGTTGTTAGAAGTTGCGTTGGATTATTAGAAAGTAGAAGTTGTGTTATTAGAAGTTGTGATGTTAGAAGTTGTGTTATTAGAAGTTGTGCTGTTAGAAGTTGTGCTGTTAGAAGTTGTGCTGTCAGAAGTTGTGCTGTCAGAAGTTGTGCTGTCAGAAGTTGTGCTGTCAGAAGTTGTGTTGTCAGAAGTTGTGATGTCAGAAGTTATGCTGTCAGAAGTTGTGCTGTCAGAAGTTGTGCTGTCAGAAGTTGTGTTGTTAGAAGTTGTGCTGTTAGAAGTTGTACTGTTAGAAGTTGTGATGTTAGAGGTTGTGCTGGCCAGAAGTTGTGTTGGCCTTTACGTTGTTTTCGTACAGAATGTAGAAGTTAGATGCTTAGAAGCAGTTGTTTGAACTATAATAATAGGAATAGTGACGATGATGACGTTTGAGTTACAGAATAGCAGTATTAATTTACTATGGAATTAATGTACAACTGAGTTGTTAGTGAGAAGTTATTCATGATGTTTTGTTGATGATTTATAATAAATAAATGATGTTTGATGATTTATAATAAATAAATGTTGTTTGATGATTTATAATAAGTAAATGATGTTTGATGATTTATAATAAATAAATGATGTTTGATGATTTATAATAAATAAATGATGTTTGATGATTTATAATAAATAAATGATGTTTAATAAATTATTTTGATGATATGAGATGTTGATGACGACACGTTGAGATGCATTTGAGATGTTGTTATTTTGAGATGCTTTTGAGATGTTAATTGAGATGTTTTTGAGATGATTTGAGATGTTGTTGACTTGGGTGTTGTTATTACATTCATGGTTGTGTCGCATACATTGCATTTTTGAGATTGAGCTTATGCTCGTTGAGATGGCCTGTATTGGCGAATTTTGAGATGAAGGCTATGCCTTGTTGATGCCTCTATTAATTGGAAATTTTTTGAGATGGGAGTTCTGCTCCAATGGTACCATATGCATTTGCATAGTATTGAGTCTCATTATATGATTGTTTAGAGAAGTGTATTTTGATGTTGATGAATGCGTATATGCATTGTAATTATTGTAGATTATGAGATGAGAAGTGGTGATGTTATTGATCTAATTTAATATATTAATTATCATGCGCTTTATTATATTGTTAGATATCTCACCCCTTCTATTTAAATGTTGCCCTTATGTTGGTAACGTGCATGTAATCGAGAGTGAAGGCTGTATACCTTCGGTAGTTCGAGTCAGTGCCATTGCTCTGATATGTAACACTCAGGGGGATGAACGCTTGCTATTTTTGATTGTTGATTTTCAATTGTTGAACTTTAAATTAATTATTATTAAATATGTGATATTTCGAAGTTGTTGTTTTGTTGTTAGAGATGTTATTAAGAATTCCGCTGCGTAGATGTTGAATTATTTGATTAAAGATGTTATGTTGATGGTTCACCCGATGTTTTAAAAAGTGTTATATATCCACGATGAATTCAATGAATTTTGATAGAAGAATTTGTGACGTCCCGATTCGTTTGCATGATATGAATTTTATAACTCTTATTTATTTGTATAATTGTCGGGGTAGAATTGGGGTGTTACAAAGTTGGTATCATAGCGAAAGGTTGGTTCGACCTTGTCGTCAAGTCTTAGTTGTCTAACAGTCGAGTATTGTTATTTGAGTTCTAATCGTTGTTTATGTTATAGTGAGAAGTTGAGATGGCTGGAAGGAATGATGCTGCACTTGCTGCTGCTCTTGAAGCAATGGCTCGTGCGATGGAAAATCAGTCGAATGCTGACGGGAATGCTAGATCTTGTAGCTTGGCAACCTTCCAGAGAGAGAATCCACCTACGTTCAAGGGAAAGTATGATCCTGATGGAGCATTGGAGTGGTTGAAAGAGATTGAGAGAATCTTTTGCGTGATAGACTGCACTCCAACGCAGAAGGTTCGTTATGGGACTCGTATGCTAACAATCGAGGTTGATGACTGGTGGCTAGAGACTTACCAGAAATTGGAAGCTGCAGGTGAGAATGTCACTTAGGATATGTTCCGTAGGGAGTTTTTGAGAAAGTATTTTCCTGAAGATGTCCGTGGTAAGAAGGAAATTGAGTTCCTTGAGCTGAAGCAAGGAAGTATGTTTGTTGTTGAGTATGCTGCCAAGTTTGCTGAGTTGGCCAAGTTTTATTCGCATTACACTGAGGAAAATGCTGAGTTTTCGAAGTGTATTAAATTTGAGAACGGGTTACGCCCGAAGATTAAGAAAGCAGTTGGATATCAGAAAATCTGTGTCTTTGTTGATTTGGTTGATAGCTGCAGAATTTATGAGGAGGATAATAATGCTCATTACAAGATTATCAGTGAGAAGAGGGGTAAGCACCAACAGAATCGTGGTAAGCCTTATGATGCCCCAGCTAGTAAGGGTAAACAGAGAGTTGCTCATGGTCAGAGGACTAGTGGGGGAGATGCTCCTGCTGGTGTGGTTTGTTTTAAGTGTGGGAAACCTGGACACAAGAGTAATGTGTGCACTGCTGAAGTGAAGAGGTGTTTCCGTTGTGGCAAAAACGAATATGTTGTATCTGAGTGTGAGCGTAAAGATGTGGTATTTTTCAACTGTAGAGAAGAAGGGAACATTGGCAGCCAGTGTCTGAAACCGAAGAAGGCTCAGTCGAGTGGTAAAGTGTTTGCTTTGGTGGAGGGTCAGACAGCTGCTGAGGACAGACTTATTAGAGGTACATGTTTCATTAATAGTACTCCTTTAATCACTATTATTGATACTGGTGCTACGCGTTGTTTTATTGCTGCTGATTATGTTGAAAGATTGGGTCTTGTGTTGTCTTCTTTGAATGGACAAATGGTCGTCGATACTCCAGCCAAGGGGTCGGTGACTACTTCTTTTATGTGTGCTAAGTGTCCCTTGTCGATCTTCTACAGATACTTTGTTGTTGATTTGGTTTGTTTACCGTTAAGAGGTTTGGATGTGATTTTGGGTATGAACTGGTTAGAGCATAACTGTGTTCATATTAACTGTTATGACAAGTCTGTGAAGTTTTCTACCCCTGAAGAAGAAGATGGTTTGTTGTCTGCTAGACAGTTGAGTAAGTTGATGCAAGAGGAAGTACAAATGTTTTCGTTGATGGTGTCGTTATCTGTAGAGACTCAAGCTATAATTGAGGAATTGCAGGTGATGTGTGAATTTCCTGAAGTTTTCCCTGATGAGATTCCTGATGTACCTCCATAGAGGGAAGTTGAATTTGCAATATCTTGTACCTGGTACCAGACCTGTGTCTATGGCACCATACAGGATGTCTGCATCTGAATTGTCAGAGTTGAAGAAGCAATTGGAAGAGTTACTTGAAAAGAAGTTTGTAAGACCAAGTGTATCGCCGTGGGGTGCTCCAGGGTTGTTAGTGAAGAAGAAAAATGGGAGTATGAGGCTTTGTGTTGATTATAAACAGCTGAATAAAGTAACGATTAAGAACAAGTATCCGCTTCCAAGAATATATGACTTGATGGACCAATTGGTGGATGCTCGTGTGTTTAGTAAGATTGATCTGAGGTCGGGTTACCATCAGATTAAAGTGAAGGATGAAGATATTCAGAAGACGGCTTTCAGAATGCGTTATGGACATTACGAGTATTCGGTGATGCCTTTCGGTGTTACTAATGCGCCGGGAGTATTCATGGAATATATGAATCGTATCTTTCATACTTATTTATATTGGTTCGTAGTGGTGTTCATTGATGATATTTTGATTTACTCTAAGTCAGAAGAAGAGCATGTTGAACATTTAAGAGTAGTATTGCAAGTTTTGAAAGAGAAGAAGTTGTATGCAAAGCTGTCCAAGTGTGAATTCTGGCTGAAAGAGGTTAGTTTCTTAGTCGTGTGATTTCAGGTAGTGGCATTGTTGTAGATCCATCGAAGGTTGATGCTGTGTTGCAATGGGAAACTCTAAAGTCAGCTACTGAGATTAGAAGCTTCTTGGGATTAGCTGGTTATTATAGAAGGTTTATCGAAGGGTTTTCTAAGTTGTCACTCCCGTTGACTAAGTTGACTTGTAAAGGTAGAGCTTTTGTGTGGGATTTTCAGTGTGAAGAAATTTTTACAGAATTAAAGAAGAGGTTGACGTCGACTCCGATTTTGACGTTGCCTAATCCAGGAGAGCCTTTTGTGGTGTATTGTGATGCTTCTAAGATGGGTTTAGGAGGTG
This sequence comes from Vicia faba, assembly GCA_948472305.1. Taxonomy (NCBI): domain Eukaryota; kingdom Viridiplantae; phylum Streptophyta; class Magnoliopsida; order Fabales; family Fabaceae; genus Vicia; species Vicia faba. The sequence continues at coordinate 473,155,696 of OX451739.1, forward strand.
TTCTTATGCAGAATGGTAAGGTAGTTTCTTATGCGTCAAGGAAGTTAAGGACTCATGAGAAGAACTATCCTACACATGATTTAGATCTTGCTGCAGTTGTTTTTGCATTGAAGATTTGGAGGCATTATCTTTATGGTTCTAGATTTGAAGTGTTTAGTGACCATAAGAGCTTAAAGTATTTGTTTAATCAGAAGGAGCTGAATATGAGGCAACGGAGATGGTTGGAATTGTTAAAGGATTATAATTTCAGTTTGAATTACCATCCAGGAAAAGAAAATGTGGTAGCTGATGCATTGAGTCGAAAGACTTTACATATGTCAGCAATGATGGTTAAAGAGTTGGAATTGATTGAGCAGTTCAGAGATATGAGCTTAGTTTGTGAGGTTACTCCGCAGAGTGTTGCGTTGGGTATGTTGAAGATTAATAATGAATTTTTAAACAGTATCAAAGAAGGTCAGAATTTGGATGTGAAACTGGTAGATTTGATGGTTGGGATTGATCAGTATGAGAATAGTGATTTTAAGCTAGATAAGCAAGGTGTGTTGAGGTTTCAAAACCAGATTTGTATTCCTGATGATGTTGAGATGAAGAAAGTGATACTTGAAGAGATCCATAGAAGTAAGTTGAGTATTCATCCAGGAGCTACAAAGATGTATCAAGATTTGAAAGGTTTGTTTTGGTGGCCTGGGATGAAGAGTGATGTGGCTCGGTTTGTGTATGCATGTTTGACTTGTCAGAAGTCGAAAGTTAAATATCATAAGCTTGCAGGATTGATGCAACCGTTGGAAGTTCCAGAGTGGAAATGGGATAACATTTCAATGGACTTTGTGACAGGATTGCCTAATACTTTAAGAGGACATGATTCGATTTGGGTGATTGTTGATAGGCTTACTGTGATACGGTGGGAGAACTGACTTGAGGTTTTGCATTTGTGTTTGCAAATGTTGCGGTTTAGCAAGAGTCGCCATCGACTTTTATTTTATCCAATAAGGAAAGGTGAAAAAGCACAGGAAAGACCTTTAGATATGTTTTCTTGAGTTTGGGGGTAGATTATGAAAAGGGAAGGTATTAGCACCCTTTCCATCCATGGTTTTCCATGGGATCTTAGTTACTTTCCAGATCACTTGCTTTTTGATTGAAAATTATGCTTTGTGTGGTTTTTGAAAGTATTTTGAAAAGGTGCCATCGTTTAGGAAAACTTTGCAATGATTCCCGTTCGTAAGAATGTATGCAAAGTGTTGAGCTTTTGAAAATGTTTCAAGTTTTGGAAAGATGTTTGGAAAGTGTATGTGATTATTTTGAAAATAGCAAGGATATTTGTTTTGAAATTGAGCAAGTAACTAAAAGTAATCTACCTACTCAAAAGGTCTTAGATGTGTTTTTCCTCCTCCTTTAGATGTTTCTATCTTACCATTGTTTTGGTAAGAAGCCCCATCGTTGGATGTAAAGGGACAGGCGTTTTGGTCATCGTATGACCATGATAACAATGTTGTGAGATGACTTAGCACTTTTCTTTAGGGACTAAGATCATTTTGAAAGGCAACCTTGACAACATCATCGAGGGACTATGATCTTGTATTTTTTCGATTCGTTTGTGCTAAGACACCCCACGTGCATAACATGGCCATTTTTATAAGGTAACAAGTGGAATTATCTTAAGGGTGTAAATGTGTGAGTGTATTTGATTGCATGCATGATTTGTCTTGATTAGGGTGATCTATTTGTCAATTTTCATATCTTGTCACGCACACCCTAATTACTAGCATATATTGAAAGCAATAATAGTGCGAAAATGTAAAGTTCTACGCTATTACAATATTTTGGGGGATAGGGGTACATTTTTGTGAATGGGGGTTGCAAGTTAAAGTTGTAGGTTACTATTACAACCATATTGAAAATAGATAAGAATGTACAGGAAATGTAAAATGTTTGTCTATTTAAAAAGGAAAATAACTTTTGTTTAAGAAAATATTTTTTGTCTTTTTATGTTAAAAGAAAATATAACATGCAGATATAAGATATTTTTTGGTGTTTTTTTTTATTAATAGTAAAAAAAATTAATATGATGGCAAAATAATAAAAAGAAAGAAAACATAATCAGGGCAAAGTGCTGAAAATAGAAGAAGTCAGAAGTTCTGACTCTGCCTTGCTGCACAAAAAGGAACATGTTAGCAAAAATATGGAAATTCAAAAGTTCTGGATCTTCTGAGAACTCAGAAGTTTTCAGAAGTTCTGATGCATTTGTCAGAACTTTGCCCCTTTCCATGCCAGTTAGAACATCTGCAGCTTAGTTATTTACAGAACAGAAGTTGCATGTATAACAGTTATGACAAATTTCATGAAATATCAGAAGCACAAATCAGAAGCAACATGTATTTGCTAATTCTAATTCTATGTCCTAATTTCTTTATGAAACTCTGAACTGAGATTTCTTTTACTTAGGCAAGCAAACACGGGAATTTTCAGAATATGTACATCATCAGGATCAGAATATCTACATTGTGCTAAACATGTAAAATATGACAATGCTTAATCAATTATGATGAGAGTCAGCAAAAAACTTACCTTGCAGCTGGAAAGGATTCTGTGAACTGGAGATTCTTCTTGAATTCTGGTGATGTTCTAAGTAACTTTTCCACGTACTCAGCATGATAGAAGTTTGTAATTTCTGGAACAGCCAAAGGGTGATATTCTGACTCCTTGGAGGTGGAAGTGAATGGAGAGTGTATGGAAATAGGAATACATAAGTTAAGGTAGCTTCTAATGTATGAATCAACAGCTACGTGGATGGCTTTAGTCAAGAACACTTGAGTAAAAATGGAGTTTGAGTATAAGGAATCAACGCTAAGATTTTGGTATTTTGTGTTTATAGTTTCCTGGGTTCTTGGAAATTTTGCAGTGGTTCAAAGCCTTCTTCCTCAATTATCTCGTCTTTTTCACAAATTTTTTCTCTGGTTTTTCAGTGTGCAAATGGTGTTCTATTTATAGGCAAAGTTTTGCAGTTGGGGCGGTCAAGTGGCGCCAACATCATATGCTAGATGCTGACTTACTCTTGAAGTAAACTTAAATAAGTGGGGGTTCAATGCATTCAAGTTGGATGGTTAACAGCGCCTCAGTTGGATTTTGCAGCGTGAATTAAGGAAAAGTAGAAATAGCGCGTGGGTCTAGTATACTTTTTCTCAGAAGTCTGTCTTCCCAAGACAGTAGGGGTACACGTGGTGTGAATACCTTAGATAAAGACTTCACAAGTGGTTATAAGCATTAAATGGGTTCCCATGTGAAACTCTGGATCCTTGCTTGACTTTGGATTAGAAGTTTTGCTTCAGCGTAGCATCTCATCTTCTGATCCTCTTATCTTCTGATTTCAGCATATTCTGAAGGATCCTTCAGAACTTCCAGTATACTTACAACACGCTTTGTTATCTTCTTTGATTTAACCTTTGCAAATTCTGACTGGACCTTTGTGAACACTGGCCCAGAAGTTCTTACCAAACTCTGTCTTGAGAATATCCAGAATTTGCTGAGTGTGAACACTGACCCAGAAGTTCTGAAATTGTCATATTTGTTAAATACTTAGAGAAATTCCTAAGTCTTTAGAATTTGATTCTTTCAAATAAAATTTGACTTTTGAAACTCTTGATGAAGCAAACTTCATATTCCAACATGTCTTGGTGAAATATAATTTTTGAGATTTGATTTTGATCCAAAAGTCAAGGTTGGATTTCTCAGCGTGCAAATGACCATTTTGCCCTTGTGAATGGTTTGCTTGGAAAAATTGATAACTCAAGGCTTGGAATTTGATGAGAGGAAATTTGAGGATCCAGGGTGATTCCTTGAGAAATGAGAGGGAAAATTTTGGGGTGCAACAACTGCCCCTGTTCAAACTTCTTGAACCTGAAGAGTTAGATTGGCAGGGCCGCCATTCGTGACTTGAAGGTGAAAGATGATTGAACACTAGAGTGCCCAGAAATTTGCACTCGAATATGGATGGTGAATGGGCTTATAGATGCCATTTGGGAGGAATGTTGGTAAATGCTGGAAGAAGTATTAGTACAAATCTCTTGTTGATTCATACTAAACTTGACGTTTTACCTGAGAGAAAAGGGGTTAGTAAAAACGCAGATGCTTGCATGATGTTCACCAGATGTGGTATCATGCTAAATGCATTGTGTTGTACCCCAAAATTTTCCCTCCCATATTCTTCAAAGTTTTGGCAAGCATCATCTCAAGTCTACTCAAGGGTTGCACAGTTCAAACACCCTCCTAAGCCAGTCAAATTAGGGTTTTGGTTCTTGCAAGGAAGTTGAGGTTTTCAAGGGCTCAATCAAGTCCCATATGCTCATACACATTGTCAAGCACCTACATGTCAAGTTTCAAGGCTCACAGCATCAAGTTGCACAGTCAAAAACCCTAATTGCTCCACAGTCAACTGCAGGGGCAAAATGGTCATTTGGCAGTCAAAAGTCAAAATTTTTGGTCAACATCTTATTTTGAAGCCACAATCATCATTTGATCAAGTCTTGATCATGATTCCACAAGAATGGCTAAAAAATTATCATGGTATCAAAAGTTTCTATTTTTGGACAGCTGAAAAGTCAACTGTAACTTGACCAAGGCATAACTTTTTCATGGTTCATTAGAAAAATCCCATCCAATTCTCATTTTGAAGGGGATGACATTTAATACAACTCATCTTCACATTCCAAGTCCAAGAAATGCTCTCACAAAAAGTTATCAATTTCAACATTATAGGTCATTTTCAAAAGTCAACAAAAAGGCACTTTAAGTCAAAGACCATAACTTGAGATTGGTAAATCAAATTGACATGGGACCAAATACATTGGTTAGAGGACTTCAAGACCTTTCCAAAATGTCCAAGAACATGTGAAAAGCTTAAAAATTGAGCAAGTTATGCCTTGTGGAAGTTGGGAAATTTTTGGATATTTTGAAAAGTCAACTTTACTTCAAATGACCTAAAATTGCTAATGGGCCCATTTTTTTTCCATGATTCATCATTCTAAGCATATGCACGACCACTTGGCCCAAAGGGAAGTATTTTCTCATTTTTTATTTATTTATTTGAATTTCTATTAATATTAATTCATTTAAATTATATAAATATGTGGAAAATATAAAACTTGACCTAAAAAATCTTTTTGTACACATTCTAGACTCAAGATCTCGTACACATCCCAATATGGCAAGATTTGGTTGACTTGAGCATGATTGAACAAAAATGCACATGAAAAAGATTCAAAAAGATCTTAAGGAAATCAAATATGCAAAACAATGAATGCCTTGGATTTTATGCAATTTTCTTAACCTAATATGCTCACTACATAACCAGGAATCAAACCCTAATGCTAGGAGACAAAAAGCTGCGCTCAGAAATACATTACAAACTTAGAAAAATTCTCCAAAAGTTCAAAACTGAAAAGCAGGTTCTAGGACGATTCAAGCCTTAATCTTGATTCCAATAGCTTGCTCAAGGTCTATTGGACACATTCCAATCAGAAACTACCATCAAAACTCCAGGAATCGGTACCTAGAACCGGAACTGTATCAAACAAATTGCATAATCATACATTCTATTCTATGCGTTATTTGTGAATTTTATTTGTTGATTCTTGTTCCTTGTGAAGTTCTAAAGCTAACCATGGTATTTAATTAAATTATTGTGCATCGTATGTGATTTCGCCATAATCGATTTCTAGGGTTGCAGATTTTTCGAATTAGGGATTTTCAGACCAAGCAAAATTAGGGTTCCAGACCCATGCCATTCAAATCAGTACATCAAGACGAAGAGATCTTGACCTTCGCGATCAATTTATATACACCCTAGCGCTAGTCGCTATTTTTCAATAGCATACCTAATGAAACGCTATGAAAACTGTTGCCTTTGAGTTTGTTTTACAGGGATGGTGAGGAAGACGACCTCGTGTCACGCAGTGATTGGTGCGTTTGAAAGTTGGCGCGCAGGACCCACTAATGCTTCGTTTTTCTTATATATTATTTAGTTGTTATTAATATAATAAACGCGTTGACATGGTTCAGTGGCACAAGTGTTGCCTTGCAATGTTCAAGACCTGGGTTCGAGTCCCAGGTCTGTATAACTTTCTATATTATTTTTCCATAGTGTTTCCCATGCAGCTTCAGTGACGTAGACGTACCATATGCCTCAACATCCAAAGAGCCACGCGTCTAGCTGCTTCAAATCAACGGCATGGATCTGAAGAACACGTACACTCCAGTCAACGCACCACATGCTTGCACAAAAGTCAATGGATTTCATGCTTAATTGGGCCAGACTATTCCAAGTTACACCTCACAGTTGGGACAGGAAACCCCCCCTGGTTTGCTTTTGCTCTTCATATTTTATTTTTTTTAATTATTGTGTTATTTATTTTTATTGTTTTAATTAATTAATTATTTTCCTACAAAATATAAAAAACATCATAAAAACTCAAAAAGACAAAACATAATAAAAATATTTAATTTTCACATTTTTCTTGTAAATAATTGCTTATAAATAAATATTAGTTTAATTAGGTTTATCTTAATTCTTTTCATAATAAAACATAAAAAATATAGAATTTAGGCTTAATTTTTTATCCTTTTTAATTTTTCCTTTTATCATAATATTATTTATTTATTTATTTTCATAATTAAATTGTACACAAAAATTAGGGTTTCATTTAGTTAAAAATTTCAATAATTTTCTTAATAACTAAAAAATAATTAGAACTAGGGTTTGACATTTTAATTTTAATTAAATATCTTTTTTTCATTAAATCTCAAAAAAACACAACAATATCAAAAAAACATTTTCTTTTAATTTTAATTTCAATCCTTCATTAACTTTAATTTTTTGCAAAAAGGGTCCAACGCCCATGTTCGTAATTTACTTTATTTCGCGTATTTATTTATTTCGCTCAAATAATTATGTATCTCTCCCAAAGCCGTGTAAACAATTGCTCGCACTTTTATTTCTTTCGCTTTATTTACTTTCCGTCAAATCGGGTCCGGTTTAATTTTGGCGATGTGGACCCGCGCCATTTGTAATAGCCTTAGATTTATTTTTCCCGCAAAATACTTTAACTGTTAAATATGCATGCAAGAATGAATGGCCAAAATAAAATCAAGCGTAGATCACCAATAAATATGACAAGACAAATACAAATGAAAACGACACATGAATCACACACACCACCCCTAGGGCACGCCTCACTGTTGCCTTCGAAAGGTGATCGTCGAGTAGAGGACGTCTTAGTAAGTCCTCATGATCCGGGAACCTGGCATGAGGGTAGCTTCTAAGGTGTCTTCCCATTGCTCTGGTGATCACCATGTCCCGAACCTCGAATTGACCCGAACACCTCCAACGGTGGTGCTACCTACCTCTCAATGGTGGGATGGCACTACTTTAAAGGACATTTACACAGACGAATTCCTTAGGGTAGGTAGGTTCTCGTAGATACTTGCTCTCTTCAAAACAAAAATTCAAAGACTTTTCTCACCAACACTTTTCAAAAGCTTTCAAAGCAAATTTTTCAAACACTCTGACGTACGAGTCGAACTGAAATTTTTCAAAGAAACTTTTTAAACCCACATTGAAAAGCAAACAAACAATTTTGAAAACACATTGAGCAAGTATCTAAGAGCCCATGGATAACCATGGATAGAAAGGGTGCTAACACCTTCCCTTTCTATAACCTACCTCCCGAACCGAGAGCAATCTCTTTAAGGAATTTTTCTGTGCTTTTGTCCTTTCCATTTGGAGAAAATAAAAGACGGTGGCGACTCTTGCTTCCGCGACATTTCGCGAACCAGCGTTAAACAGTCAGTTCCAGATCCACCGATCACAGAACTGGCGACTCTGCTGGGGACCAAACTTAAAGTGAGGTGTACCTTAGGGCTAGTTCATAACTGTGTTTTCACTTGTATTGATTTGCTTGCTTTACTATTGTGGGTTGCATCGGTTACATAGATCCTAACCCGGATCTGGGGATACCTTGTTTAGGTAGCATAAGCTGTGAGGGACCTGTCCGGCGTATACCGACATGGGTGAAGCAGTGGCTACGTTGGTGTGGCACCTTGGTCTGTACCGATATCCCTCGTGTTGAAACGGGGAGAATATGGGTCTTCCAAGGAGTCGTTAAGCACCAACAACCTTAGAACCTTAAATGACACAACTTGGCCATTAGAACAGTAGCAGTATGCTACGCCCATTGAGGCTAAACTCTCGTGATGGTTCTGGCCGCAAGAAAAGATTGCGATGCTGGAGTTATGATCGATTGAGGGTAGTCAATGATATTGGGATCCTCTAAGAACCCGGTTACTTTTGATTAGGACATGTATGAACCAACAAACTGAAAGAGGGTAGTACCTAGACCTCATGCTGGCCTAAACCCTAAGGGCTCTTTTGTGTGACTTGTGTGCCTTCGTACTTGACTATCTGCATGCTTGTGACCTAATACTTGTTTCTTGCAGGTTTTGTTTCAGTCCTTAATTGGGACTCATAACAGGGTTACTGACATCATCCCATGCATACCATAACATCATACCATTGCATACATTCTAACCCATTTCGAGGGTCTCAAGGGTTTGTGATGCAGGTCATGATGAATCGAACATCCAGCAAGGGGCAAAGGGGATTTATTTTCCCCTAGCCAAAGGTGTCGGGGGCTATGACCCACTGGATATGGTGAGCCTTTGACCCTTGAAGAAGGACTCTCAACAACAGGAGGTACCTTCAATCAAGTTACCGGTTTTCAACTCTAACAACTTTCTCTGTTTACCCCGCGAGATCCTCGAAATCATTACATGCATATCATACATCTCATTGCATAACAGGTATTCTCTGCAGGTTACTTACCTTCTTCGCTGTTTATTTCAGCCGGTCGTCATGAATCCTGAATCATCAGATGAGCAGTCTATCAAGGCCCTCCAGGCTCAGAATGCCCAATTCCAAGGGCTAATCATGAACTTGACCCAGGGGCAGCAAGATCTGAAGGCTCTGCTCTTGAAGAAGGAAAAGAAGAAGAAGAGGACCGTCTTGTTCAGCCCTAGACGCAGATCTGGGAACACCCTGCAGGACCAAGCTGAGAGGACAACTCCATCTGTGGGGAAAAGTAGTCATCAAGAAGAAAGGATTCCCAGCCCAGTGGTCTCCGACAATGAGACAGATTTCAACAATGAACAGTACCCTCCGGCTGAGGACAGGTACAAACAGTTGGAAGACCGGCTCAGTGCTATGGAGATACAAAAAGTGCCCGGCTTGGACTTCGAGGATCTAGGTCTGTCTTCTGGGGTAGTGATCCCGCACAAGTTTAAGGCACCTGCCTTTGCTAAATACGATGGGGCATCCTGTCCTAAGTTGCATCTCAGGGCTTATACAAGGAGGATCCAGCCCTATACAGCTGACAAAAACTTATGGATCCATTTCTTCCAAGAGAGTCTTTCGGGGACTCAGCTCGAGTGGTTCTACCAACTGAATGGAGCCAACATCCGTACCTGGGAAGACTTAGCCACTGCATTTTACAAGCATTACCAGTACAATGCCGACCTTGCTCCCACACGTACCCAACTCCAGGGTATGTCGATAGGGTCAAATGAAGGTTTCAAGGAATATGCACAGAAATGGAGAGACCTTGCTGGAAGGGTACAGCCTCCATTAACTGACCGGGAACTCGTTGATATGTTCTTGGGGACCCTATCCGGGCCATTCTTCAACCACCTGATTGGCAATTCATCTGCTGGATTCACTGACCTCATCCTGACAGGCGAAAGAATTGAAGCTGGTATCAAGAGTGGGAAAATCCAAGAGGCCACACCTTCTGATATTCATAAAAAGCCTTACACGGGAAAGAAGGAATCTAATGCTGCATACAGTCAAAAGAGTCGCCGTGACCAACATGCAGGGGCAGTCATGATCTCTGGTTCTGCACCACGCCGTCAACCACAAAGGGGAAACCAGCAAAGGCCGGACGGGCCTAAAAGGCAATTCACCAACATTAACATGCCATGGTCACAAGCACTGCAACACATGTTGAAGATGAACCTGATTGCAGTGATCAACCCTCCTGCCAATCCTAAGACCTCCTCTCCAAGCTACAACCCAGAAGCGAGGTGTGCCTATCATTCTGATAGCCCGGGGCACGATACTGAGGACTGTTGGGCACTAAAGTACAAGATTCAGAACATGATCGATGCCAAAGAGATCGAGTTCGAGCCTGCCGAGACTCCCAACGTGATTACTGCTCCACTGCCAAAACATGGCTAGGATCGAGAGATTTTTGTTCATTTGAATTCAAGTTGTATTTTTCTTTTCTTGTTCAGATAAACAATTATCATATTAAACTCTTTTATTTCATGAATGCATTACACATGTCTGTCTTGATTTAATTATGTTTGCTATGCTTAAAACTGCTTTCATATTTTTGCAATGGTCAACTCTTAATTGAAAATTCTAAGCCTCTTGAGGGAGGATGACGAAAACGATACCGCAATTTACAGTATGCTTTTGAACAGACCCCGCTGATGAGGTCCAGGCATTGTTTCAATCCCTAAACACTGGAGTTATAAGGATGATAATCCCTCGTCAACCCCTCTGAGCCAAAGAAGTAGGAGTTTTTATTTTCGAAAATCAAAACCCTTAATCATAACCTGGGGCAGGGTAGTTCTCTCAGTTGACCCAAGTGCACAATGAATGGCACCAAATGAGTTTTTCAAAAACAAAAGACAGTGATGGTTCCGAACAATCATAAGGACAGGCAGTCATTATCAAAAAAAATCATAAATGAAAAGCCCAAAAAGTCAAAACCAATAAAGAAGACTTACCAAACTGGGGCATCTCGCTGACTGTAATCCCAAAAAGGAAACAGTTCAGGCAAAAAAAAGAAAGGGATAACAAAAATCAAGCAAGAGGTCTCACAACCAAAGCAAAAATGACTGCCTATTCAAAAGAAATCATCAACATCTGAACCATCATTGGAACATCAGAACAAAGACTCAAACAAGGTCTAACGCACGATCAACTGAGTTTAGGTTTGGAGAACATCACGAAGAGCGGGTGGGTACAAATAATTTGAGCCTTTATCCTTTGTTTCTTAAACCGTGAACCAGGCCACGATATAACCCTTAAAAGTCCTAGCTGAAGCATGGGTTAGTTCGAAAGCATACTGTTACGAAGGTATCCTGACTCCTGAAGGTTGCTGTAAAATATTGAGTTGACATCGCACTGTATTACAAAAAATGCATTTCCAAAATTCAAGACAGACATAGACTTTTGCATTCTTAAAATAACCTTGTTTGCATATGACTATTTGTTTGAACAGCAGGGAAATTCGCACGATGAACACCTTGTGAACAGAAGTACCTCCAGTCAAGGGGCACAGTAGGAGCATTGCCCATTATCTGGGGCATGGCAAAATACTTCCAACAGGGGCAACTCCCTACATTCTGAGAGCGTGGACATAGTCGAAAAAATACTGCGCATAATCAAAGACCCGCTAGGTTGACACACCTAGGCAAAAATAAGGGCTTCCCGGCGAACCAAAAGGGTTCGGGCAGAATGAAGGGATGAAATGAAAAAACATGTACACCCGGCAAGTCGAAAACCTGAAAAGGCGGCTTGGGCAAAAATGGGTATCCCGGTGGACTGAAAACCCGAAAGGGCGGTTCAGGCAAAAGTTAGGGATCAAAGCGTACGACTATGTTCCGGTATCTCGTCACTTGCCTACCCGAAGATTTGTCAATCACCCACACCGGTATCCTCTTCCCTCACCTCCGAAGCAGGGGCAATAATGAGTTATCCAGGCGATCCAACTGCTCTGTCAACCAAAGTACAAAGGACAGATCAGCATAAGGATGATTACCATCTACCTCAACGAATGCCAGATCGTGGGCTAACGTCCGAGACCAAACAGGACAATCATCCACTTAATCAAAATCATGCAACCCAACACCGGTTTCTTCTCAACCTTCAGACAAAGTCATACACAGACTCCTCCTCCACAAGATGACCTAACCCCGGTTCATCAAAAATTTTTTACACAAACTTATCCAGGTAACCTAACCCCGGTTCCTCCTGAAGTCTTACATGGACCTATCTCAAGATGACCTAACCCCGGTTCATCAAAAAGTTTTTACACAAACTTATCCAGGTAACCTAACCCCGGTTCCTCCTGAAGTCTTACATGGACCTATCTCAAGATGACCTAACCCCGGTTCATCAAAAAAGTTTTTACACGAACTTATCCAAGTAACCTAACCCCGGTTCCTCCTGAAGTCTTACATGGACCTATCTCAAGATGACCTAACCCCGGTTCATCAAGAAGTTTTTACACAAACTTATCCCGGTAACCTAACCCCGGTTCATCAAGAAGTTTTTACACAAACTTATCCCGGTAACCTAACCCCGGTTCCCCCAGAAGTCTTACATGGATTTAGCTCAAGATGACCTAACCCCGGTTCATCAAAAAGTTTTTACACAAACTCGTCAAGTAACCTTACCCCGGTTCCTCCAGAAGTCTTACATGAATTTAGCTCAAGATGACCTAACCCCGGTTCATCAAAAAGTTTTTACACAAACTCGTCAAGTAACCTTACCCCGGTTCCTCTAGAAATCTTACACGGATCTATCTCAAGGTAACCTAACCCCGGTTCCCCCAGAAGTCTCACATGGACTCGTCTCCAGTAACCTTACCCCGGTTCGTCAAGAAATCTCACATGGATTTACCCCAAGGTAACCTAACCCCGGTTCCTCCAGAAGTCTTACATGGATTTAGTTCAAGATAACCTCACCCCGGTTCATCAAGAAGTTTTACATGAACTTACCTCACCAAGCAACCCTACACCGGCTCCCTCTCTTCAAAGATGCAGTTTTACATGGACTCGTCACCCAGAAACCCTACACAGGTTCTCCCTTTCCAAGAACGAAGTTTTACACGAACTCATCATCAAAGTAACCCTACCCAGGTTCTTTCTCCATTTCAGATACGGTTTTACACGAGCTCGACAACAGACAACCCTACCTGGGTTCCCTCTTTCAACTTACAAAGTTACAGTTCAAAACTCCCCAGGAGAGTCCAATCCAGTTCACCAAGGAAGTTGGAAATCATATCCCCAAGCATGTAAGCTTATCCCCAGTATATTCTGGAAGCTTATTCCCTCGCAGATCACGAATGCGTCGTCCGGCTTTATTTAAAGAGTTATTTCCTCAACAGGATATAACTGGGTTATCCTCAGCCAAAAGCCACGGAAAGAGCGTCGTCGACGAAGTCTCCTTACCCCAGCGAAGTCTATCAACACTTCCAGCACAACAAGGGTATTCCTCAGCAAATTACCATCAACACTCAACAAGGCCTCTCTCTCCCCACAGAGTATCACTCCCCAGCACGGTCGCTAGAGTATTTTTCTCCCCGCAGAATCTTCCATTTGCCAAGTTTATTCCGCAACGGAGTTATCTTCTCCTACCGGTATTCTTGCAGTTATCATCCCCAGCGGAAGTGAAAATCTATTCTTCAACATCAGCCCAGGATATGACTTCCCGGCACCCGTCCAGGATTTACTTTCCTAGACGAAAACATACATTCATAAAACATCACATACATCGTCATAGCATGCATAACGCATCATATCATGCAAATCTCATTTATGTTGAGAACATCATTGCTTGATCCATATCATGCATTGCATATGACTGACTTTTACCTTTCAGGAAAGATGCAGTTAAAATGCTCAAACATATTTCAAGGCCTTCTCTAGTCCAGCTAAATCGACTCCCAACAGATTTTTCTGATAAAGACTCAGCAGAAGTTATTCCAGATTATAATTTCCTATTGGTTCCCTCTCCGACAAGTGAGTGAGGTGGTAATTCCTTTTCAGATGTTTCCCTCTCCGATGATGAGTGTGAGGTGATAATCTCCTTATGGTCCCCTCTCCGACAAGTGCGTGAGGTGGTAATTCCTTTTCAGATGTTTCCCTCTCCGACGATGAGTGTGAGGTGATAATCTCCTTATGGTCCCCTCTCAGACAAGTGCGTGAGGTGGTAATTCCTTCTTCAGATGTTTCCCTCTCCGACGATGAGTGTGAGGTGATAATCTCCTTATGGTCCCCTCTCCGACAAGTGCGTGAGGTGGTAATTCCTTCTTCAGATGTTTCCCTCTCCGACGATGAGTGTGAGGTGATAATCAGATGGTTCCCTCTCCGACGGTGTGTGAGGTGGTAAGTCCTTCTTCAGATGTTTCCCTCTCCGACGATGAGTGTGAGGTGATAGTCTCTTATGGTTCCCTCTCCGACGGTGTGTAAGGTGACAATTCCTTTTCCTATGATTCCCCTCTCCGACGACGAGTGAGGTGATTCCCTTTCAGATTATAATTGCCTATGGTTCTCTTCCCGATATTGCAAAAGAAGGTAATTCCCGCCAAGATTTTTCTCAACGAGCGTTGTTGAAGTTAAAATCACCCAAGGTTCTCTTACCATTCATGCTAAGGCAGTAACCATCCATAGTTCATTCATCATCTTTTGAAGCTCCAGACTCAGCTCCTGTAACCAGTCAGGACATATCTATACCAAGCATCTAAAATCAGCTCCTGCAACGTGTCAGGTACTCATTTTTCTGTTTTGCAGGTATGCAGGTTCTCGCTAAGGAATCTCCTACGCGATCAACATCCAGATGGCATCTATAAGCCCATCATCCTATCCAGTAATCTCTAAATGGCATCTATAAGCCCATTCCCCCATCACATTGCTACTATGTGAGCGCAAATTTCTGGGCACTCTAGTGTCCAATCATCTTCTACCCTCGGATTACGAAAGGCACGTCAGCCAATCTGCATCCTCAGGTCTAAGAAGATTGAACAGGGGCAACTGTTGCACCCCAAAATTTGCCCTCCCATATTCTTCAAAAAGTTGCCAAGTCAAGCTGCAAAATTCCCCAAGGGTTGCACAGTCCAACTGTCTCCTATACAGTCAAAACTAGGGTTTGTGTTCTGATCAAGGAAGTGAAGGTTTCAAAGGCCCAATCAAGTCTCACATGCCTACAAATGTGGTCAAGCATCCTCATATCAAGTTTCAAGGCATTCAGCTCAAAATTGCACAGTCAAAACCCTAAATTGCACTACAGTCAACTGTAGGGGCAAAATGGTCATTTGACAGTCAAAAGTTCAAATTTTTGGTCAACATATCATTTTGAAGCTACAAACATCATTTGATCAATGCTTGATCATGATTCTCAAAATTTGGCTCAGAAATCATCAAAGATACAAAAGTTACTATATTTGGACAGCTGAAAAAGTCAACTGAAATTGACCAGGGCATAATTTTCACATGGATTATCAGAAAAATTCCATCCAAAGCTCATTTTGAAGAGAAAGACATTTCCTACAACTCATCTTCATACTTCAAGTCCAAGAAATCCTCTCACAAAAAGTTATCAATTTCAACATTATAGGTCATTTTCAAAAGTCAACAAAAAGGGACTTTAAGTCAAAGGCCATAACTTGAGATTGGTAAATCAAAATGACATGGGACCAAAGGCATTGGTTAGAGGACTCAAAGACCTTTCCAAAATGTCCAAGAACATGTGAAAAGCTTAAAAATTGAGCAAGTTATGCCTTGTGGAAGTTGGGAAATTTTTGGATATTTTGAAAAGTCAACTTTACTTCAAATGACCTAAAATTGCTAATGGGCCCATTTTTTTCCATGATTCATCATTCTAAGCATATGCACGACCACTTGGCCCAAAGGGAAGTATTTTCTCATTTTTTATTTATTTATTTGAATTTCTATTAATATTAATTCATTTAAATTATATAAATATGTGGAAAATATAAAACTTGACCTAAAAAATCTTTTTGTACACATTCTAGACTCAAGATCTCGTACACATCCCAATATGGCAAGATTTGGTTGACTTGAGCATGATTGAACAAAAATGCACATGAAAAAGATTCAAAAAGATCTTAAGGAAATCAAATATGCAAAACAATGAATGCCTTGGATTTTATGCAATTTTCTTAACCTAATATGCTCACTACATAACCAGGAATCAAACCCTAATGCTAGGAGACAAAAAGCTGCGCTCAGAAATACATTACAAACTTAGAAAAATTCTCCAAAAGTTCAAAACTGAAAAGCAGGTTCTAGGACGATTCAAGCCTTAATCTTGATTCCAATAGCTTGCTCAAGGTCTATTGGACACATTCCAATCAGAAACTACCATCAAAACTCCAGGAATCGGTACCTAGAACCGGAACTGTATCAAACAAATTGCATAATCATACATTCTATTCTATGCGTTATTTGTGAATTTTATTTGTTGATTCTTGTTCCTTGTGAAGTTCTAAAGCTAACCATGGTATTTAATTAAATTATTGTGCATCGTATGTGATTTCGCCATAATCGATTTCTAGGGTTGCAGATTTTTCGAATTAGGGATTTTCAGACCAAGCAAAATTAGGGTTCCAGACCCATGCCATTCAAATCAGTACATCAAGACGAAGAGATCTTGACCTTCGCGATCAATTTATATACACCCTAGCGCTAGTCGCTATTTTTCAATAGCATACCTAATGAAACGCTATGAAAATTGTTGCCTTTGAGTTTGTTTTACAGGGATGGTGAGGAAGACGACCTCGTGTCACGCAGTGATTGGTGCGTTTGAAAGTTGGCGCGCAGGACCCACTAATGCTTCGTTTTTCTTATATATTATTTAGTTGTTATTAATATAATAAACGCGTTGACATGGTTCAGTGGCACAAGTGTTGCCTTGCAATGTTCAAGACCTGGGTTCGAGTCCCAGGTCTGTATAACTTTCTATATTATTTTTCCATAGTGTTTCCCATGCAGCTTCAGTGACGTAGACGTACCATATGCCTCAACATCCAAAGAGCCACGCGTCTAGCTGCTTCAAATCAACGGCATGGATCTGAAGAACACGTACACTCCAGTCAACGCACCACATGCTTGCACAAAAGTCAATGGATTTCATGCTTAATTGGGCCAGACTATTCCAAGTTACACCTCACAGTTGGGACAGAAAACCCCCCCTCGTTTGCTTTTGCTCTTCATATTTTATTTTTTTTAATTATTGTGTTATTTATTTTTATTGTTTTAATTAATTAATTATTTTCCTACAAAATATAAAAAACATCATAAAAACTCAAAAAGACAAAACATAATAAAAATATTTAATTTTCACATTTTTCTTGTAAATAATTGCTTATAAATAAATATTAGTTTAATTAGGTTTATCTTAATTCTTTTCATAATAAAACATAAAAAATATAGAATTTAGGCTTAATTTTTTATCCTTTTTAATTTTTCCTTTTATCATAATATTATTTATTTATTTATTTTCATAATTAAATTGTACACAAAAATTAGGGTTTCATTTAGTTAAAAATTTCAATAATTTTCTTAATAACTAAAAAATAATTAGAACTAGGGTTTGACATTTTAATTTTAATTAAATCTCTTTTTTTCATTAAATCTCAAAAAAACACAACAATATCAAAAAAACATTTTCTTTTAATTTTAATTTCAATCCTTCATTAACTTTAATTTTTTGCAAAAAGGGTCCAACGCCCATGTTCGTAATTTACTTTATTTCGCGTATTTATTTATTTTGCTCAAATAATTATGTATCTCTCCCAAAACCGTGTAAACAATTGCTCGCACTTTTATTTCTTTCGCTTTATTTACTTTCCGTCAAATCGGGTCCGGTTTAATTTTGGCGATGTGGACCCGCGCCATTTGTAATAGCCTTAGATTTATTTTTCCCGCAAAATACTTTAACTGTTAAATATGCATGCAAGAATGAATGGCCAAAATAAAATCAAGCGTAGATCACCAATAAATATGACAAGACAAATACAAATGAAAACGACACATGAATCGCACACACCACCCCTAGGGTACGCCTCACTGTTGCCTTCGAAAGGTGATCGTCGAGTAGAGGACGTCTTAGTAAGTCCTCATGATCTGGGAACCTGGCATGAGGGTAGCTTCTAAGGTGTCTTCCCATTGCTCTGGTGATCACCATGTCCCGAACCTCGAATTGACCCGAACACCTCCAACGGTGGTGCTACCTACCTCTCAATGGTGGGATGGCACTACTTTAAAGGACATTTACACAGACGAATTCCTTAGGGTAGGTAGGTTCTCGTAGATACTTGCTCTCTTCAAAACAAAAATTCAAAGACTTTTCTCACCAACACTTTTCAAAAGCTTTCAAAGCAAATTTTTCAAACACTCTGACGTACGAGTCGAACTGAAATTTTTCAAAGAAACTTTTTAAACCCACATTGAAAAGCAAATAAACAATTTTGAAAACACATTGAGCAAGTATCTAAGAGCCCATGGATAACCATGGATAGAAAGGGTGCTAACACCTTCCCTTTCTATAACCTACCTCCCGAACCGAGAGCAATCTCTTTAAGGAATTTTTCTGTGCTTTTGTCCTTTCCATTTGGAGAAAATAAAAGACGGTGGCGACTCTTGCTTCCGCGACATTTCGCGAACCAGCGTTAAACAGTCAGTTCCAGATCCACCGATCACACCTACATTACTCCACGCATAGCATAACATCATACCATCATACCATTGCATGCATCCTACATAAGGACTAATCCATTTCAAGGACCTCAAGGGTTTTGTGATGCAGGTCATGATGAATCAAATGTCCAGCAAGGGGTAAAGGGGATTTATTTTCCTCTAGCCAAGGTTAATGACTTGAGTCAGGGGCTATGACCCACTCGATATGGTGAGCCTTGACTCTTGAAGAAGGACTCTCATCAACATGAAGTCCCTTCCATCAAGCTACAAAATTCAAATTCTAACAATTTTCTTGTTTACCCCGCGAGATCCTTGAAAATATTGCATGCATACATACATATCACGGCATTACAGGTACTCCTTTGACAGGTCACTTACCATCTTCGCTGTTTATTTCAGCAATGGCTTCCCAACAAAACAACCAAGATCTTCATGCTCAAGAGACTCGGTTCGGGGAGATCCTCCTAAATCTATCCAAGGGACAGGAAGAGCTGAGAACACTCCTCATGGGGAATTTGGTCAGGAAGAGTCCCGAAGACGACAAGGACGAACGGCTGAAACATCTGCAAGCTAAGGTGGATGTAATGAGAACCCAGATGTTGGGGCAAATGGCTCTTATCCAAGACTTATCTCAAAGACAAGGAGAGCTCAGGGTTCTCGTCAACCAACTGCTTCGGGATAACCAACTGGGAAAAACATCTAAGGTTGAAGAGAAAGCCATCATTCAACCACCTGTGGGGCAAGAAGACAAGGGAAAAGCTCTTCAGTTTGCTTCGGGGTCACAAGCCCAGCATCTACCTCACCAGCATCAACAGGGTAATCGGCGTAAGCGAAATACGTCTGGAAGACATTTCTCGGAGACTGGTGTGCCATCCTCACTAATACTGAAACGCCTGTTGGAGGTCAAGCTGATTGCTTTAAAGGATCCTCCTAAGAAGCTCAACATAACCTCCCTAAAGTACAATCCTGATGAAAGGTGTGCCTACCATTCTGACAGTCCTCGACATGACACTGACGACTGTTGGAGCTTGAGGAACCAGATCCAGGACTTGATCGACGGAAGGGTGCTGGAGTTCATGCCGGGTGGCAAAATGAAAATCTTCTGCTGAGAATCTTCCATCTGAGATGACTAGTGCAAACTAAGAAGCTTTTGTTCATTCGAATGTTCAAGTTGTATTTTTCTTTGATTGTTCAAACATTTGTTCACGTCAAACTCTTTTACTTTATTAATGCATCGCATATGTCTGTTTTGAATCAATATATTCGCATTCGCTATATTCAAACTGCTTTCATTTTTTGATGTCAACTCTCAATTAATAATTCTAAGCCTCTTGAGGGAGGATGATGAAAACGATACCATGATCTACAGTATGCTTTTGAACAAACTCCGCTGATGAGGTACGGGCATTGTTTCAATTCCTAAACACTGGAGTTATAAGGAAGATAATCCCTCGTCAACCCCTCTGAGCCAAAGAAGTAGGATTTTTTTTTCTTTTCTAAAATTAAAACCCTTAATCATAACCTGGGGCAGGGTAGTTCTCTCAGTTGATCCAAGTGCACAACGAATGGCATCAAAGAAGTCCTTACAAAACAAAAGACAGTGATGGTTCCGAATGATCATAAAGACAAGCAGTCATCATTTCTCAAAATAAAAGCCCAACAAGTCAAAACCTATGAAGGAGACTTACAAAACTGGGGCATCCCGCTGACTGTAATCACAAAAGAAACAGTTCAGGCAAAAATAGGGATAACAAAATCAAAAAAGAAAGAGGTCCTACAAACCCTCAACCAAAAAAAGGAATGACTGCCTATTCAAAATAAATCGTCAATGTCCGAACCATCACTGATATATCAAAGCAAAGATTCAACAAGGTCTAACGCACGATTGGCTAAGTTTAGGATTGAATAACATCACGAAGAGCGGGTGGGTACAGATACTTTGAGCCTTATCCTTTGTTTCTTAAACCGTGAACCAGGCCATGTTATAACCCTTAAAAGTCCTAGCTGAAGCATGGGTTAGTTCGAAGGCATACTGTTACGAAAGGTATCCTGACTCCTTAAGGCTTGCTGTAAAATACTGAGTTGACATCACATTTTACAAAATTTGCTTGTTTTACTGAAAATGCATTTTCAAAAATTTCAAGACAGACATAAGCTTTGCATTTTTAATATAACATTGCTTGCATGTGACTATTTGTTTGAACAGCATAGAAGTTCGCACGACGAATGTCTAATGAACAAAATCACCTCCAATCAAGGGACATGGCATGATCATTGTCCATCATCTGGGGCAGTTAAGTCAAGATTCGGAGAATCTCTCAAAAGGCCAACCAGCTTGGGGCAAATCTCCGTCCTAATCACTTGGGGCATGGGACATGAATTCCAGCAACGAATCTTGTTTGATCAAACGAAGATCTTCTGGTCACATGGCAAACACAACAACAGGGGCACCTCCCTACATCCTGAGGGCGTGGACATAGTCAAAAAAATACTACGCATAATCAAAGACCCGCTAGGTTGACACACCTAGGCAAAAATAAGGGCTTCCCGGCGAACCAAAAAGGTTCGGGCAAGAATAAGGGATAAAAATGAAAAAAATCTGTACACCCGGCAAGTCGAAAACCTGCAAAGGCGGCTTGGGCAAAAATGGGTATCCCGGTGGACTGAAAACCCGAAAGGGCGACCCAGGCAAAAGTTAGGGATTAAAGCGTACAACTATGTCCCATAATCTCGTCACTTGCCTACCAGAAGGAGATTTGTCAGAACGGCGGTTATCAAGACTTCCACAGGTACCTTCTCCCACAAGAACTGGGGCAATAAGAATTGTCTAAGTGATCTGGTTGCTCTGTCCACCAAGGTACCAAGGTAGGCTCGTCTGAAGCACGTAACCAAGATGCTTTCACTCCCCGCGAGTAAGATAAGAATCAACAACACTCTCTCCAAGCAGAGTTGGTCTCCCATCAGCCCTGAAAAGGCACAGTATCCTCCAGCAAGTCAGCGATACTCTCCCCAAGCAGAGTTAGCCTACAATCAGCCTTAAGGAAGATGGGTATCCCCAGAAAATCTCAATATTCCCCAGCGGAGTATACAGATGTTCCTAAGCAAGCATCCCCGGCAGTCTTAATATAAGATTGTTCCCCGGCGGAATACAGACATCCAGCGGAGCCATTCCCCAGTACAGTCCAAAAGTCTCCCTAGGAGAGTTGAATCAATCTCCCCAGTAGATTCTGGAAGCTTATCCCCAGTAGATTCTGGAAGCTTATACCCTGCGGAGTACAGACGCATCTCCCCGACTATATTCAAAGGTTATTCCCCACCAGAGCTTATAACTGGGTTATCCTTAGCTAATTACCACGGAAAGATCGTCCTCGGCGAAGTTCTTCCTATCACTCGACGGAGTTCATCAATTCCCCAACAAAGCTCATCAACGGTATCCCCAGCGGAGTTATCATTAAAACCTCAGCGAAGCATCTCTTCCCACAGAGTAATTCCCCGCAGAGTAATCTCTCCAACAAGTTTATTCCCCGACGGAGTCATCCTCTCCTACCGGTTTATTCTTGTAATCATCATCCCCCAGCGTAAACGAAGAACTCTGTTCTTCAACACAAGCCCAGGATTCAATAAGCTCCCGGCATCCGTCAAGGATTTATTTTCCTAGACGAGAATACATTCATAAACATCGCATCATCATGATACATGCATATACACATCATACAATCTCATTTTATGTTGAGAACATCATCGCTTGATCCATGTCATGCATTGCATGTGACTAACCTTACCTTTCAGGAAGGATACAGTTAAATGATCAGCTATGTCAAAGAAGACAGATACAGTCAAAAGAGGCCAATCCAGTCAAAGAAGACAGATTCAGTCAAAAAAGACAAGTCCAGTTAAATCCCAAAGGTTTTTCTGGTGCTCATCCAGTCAAAGAAGACAAGTCCAGTTAAAATTAATTCCTAAAGTCATTGAAGACAGCCCGTCGTCATAGACACCCTTCATTATAGACACCTGTCGTCATAGACACCCGTCGTTATAGACACCCGTCGTCATAGACACCCGTTGTCATAGACACCTATCGTCATAGACACCCGTCGTCATAGACACCCGTTGTTATAGACACCCGTCGTCATAGACACCCGTCGTCATAGACACCCGTCATCATAGACACCCGTCGTCATAGACACCCGTCATTATAGACACCCGTCGTCATAGACACCTGTCGTCATAGACACTCGTCGTCATAGACACCCGTCATTATAGACACCCGTCGTCATAGACACCCGTCATTATAGACACCCGTCGTCATAAACACCCGTCGTCATAGACACCCGTCGTCATAGACACCCGTCGTCATAGACACCCGTCGTCATAGACACTCGTCGTTATAGACACCCGTCGTCATAGACACTCATCGTTATAGACACTCGTCGTCATGGACACTCACACTCGTCATTATAGACATCAGTCGATATAGACACCCGTCAGTGAAGACAACCCGTCATTGAAGACAACCCGTCATTGAAGACAACCCATCAATATAGACACCCGTCATTGAAGACAACCCGTCATTGAAGACAACCCGTCATTGAAGACAACCCGTCATTGAAGACAACTCGTTATTGAAGACAACTTGTCATTGAAGACAACTCGTCATTGAAGACAACTTGTCATTGAAGACAACTCGTCATTTAAGACAACTCGTCATTGAAGACAACTCGTCATTTAAGACAACTCGTTGTTGAAGACAACTCGTCATTGAAGACATCTCGTCATTGAAGACAACTCGTCATTGAAGACAACCCGTCAGTATAGACACCCGTCATTGAAGACAACCCGTCATTGAGGACAACTCGTCATTTAAGATAACTCGTCATTGAAGACAACTCGTCGTTGAAGACAACTCGTCATTGAAGACAACTCGTCATTGAAGACGACTCGTCATTGAAGACAACTCGTCATTGAAGATCACTCGTCGTTGAAGACAACCCGTCCATGAAGACAACCCGTCCAAAGAGACAACTCGTCAAGAAAGACAAAACCTCCTCTGGTTCAGTTAAATCCTAAAGATTTTTCTGAGATAACCTGTCAGTAGAGACAACCCATCAACCTTTTGAAGTTCCAGATTCGATACCTGTATCTAGCCAGGGCATGTCTGTGAGCGACTGAGTGAGGATCAACACCTGTAACAGGCCAGGAAATTATCTTTCTTAGGTACGCAAGTTCTCGCTAAGGAATCTCTTACGTGATCGACACCTAGATGGCATCTATAAGCCCATCCACATACCGACAGTCTCCGAATGGCATCTATAAGCCCATTCCCGACAAGGTTCTGTCACAGCTCCATATGGCATCTATAATCCCATCCTCCTATCCACCATCTCTCCAAATGGCATCTGCAAGCCCATTCCTGACATCACACTGTTGATACTCTACTATGTGAGTGCAAATTTCTGGGCACTTTAGTGTTCAATCATCTTCCACCTTCGGATCACGAAAGGCACACAAGCCAATATACATCCTCAGGTCTAAGAAGATTGAACAGGGGCAACTTTTGTACCCCAAAATTTGCCCTCCCATATTCTTCAAAGTTTTGGCAAGCATCATCTCAAGTCTACTCAAGGGTTGCACAGTTCAAACACCCTCCTAAGCCAGTCAAATTAGGGTTTTGGTTCTTGCAAGGAAGTTGAGGTTTTCAAGGGCTCAATCAAGTCCCATATGCTCATACACATTGTCAAGCACCTACATGTCAAGTTTCAAGGCTCACAGCATCAAGTTGCACAATCAAAAACCCTAATTGCTCCACAGTCAACTGCAGGGGCAAAATGGTCATTTGGCAGTCAAAAGTCAAAATTTTTGGTAAACATCTTATTTTGAAGCCACAATCATCATTTGATCAAGTCTTGATCATGATTCCACAAGAATGGCTCAAAAATCATCAAGGTATCAAAAGTTTCTATTTTTGGACAGCTGAAAAGTCAACTGTAACTTGACCAAGGCATAACTTTTTCATGGTTCATCAGAAAAATCCCATCCAATGCTCATTTTTAAGGGTATGACATTTCCTACAACTCATCTTCACATTCCAAGTCCAAGAAATGCTCTCACAAAAAGTTATCAATTTCAACATTATAGGTCATTTTCAAAAGTCAACAAAAAGGCACTTTAAGTCAAAGACCATAACTTGAGATTGGTAAATCAAATTGACATGGGACCAAAGACATTGGTTAGAGGACTTCAAGACCTTTCCAAAATGTCCAAGAACATGTTCATATGATCAAAATTGAGCAAGATATGCATTGGAGAAGTTGGGAAATTTTTGTGAAATGGCCAAAGTCAACTATCCTTGAAACTTCAATTTTTGACAAAAGGGCCCACTTTTTTCCACTTGGTTCAGCCTTGTCATTCCACCCACGTGTCCCATGATTAATTTCAAGATTAAACATTAATTTTTCTATTTTTTATTTAATTTTATTGATTTAATTCATTTTAAATCCATAAAATTCAAATAAAAATCAAAAAAATTAATTCAATGATATCTTGTGGTTTGAATGACCTTGATGAAGCATAATGCACCTACCAAATTCGTGTAAGGTCCATTTTAAACATAAAATTCAAATTTGAACAAAATTGGCAAGTTGCTTTAATGGTGGTTATGGAGAAATCCAAAGTTTAATTGCAATGGTTAAGAGCTCATAATAGTGACTGATTCTCACTCATTACTATATATACAAGCCTTGCAAGCCTCATTCACAACCTATAACATTACACAAATGGCCAGAGAAAAATCCAAAAAGTGTCAAAAAAAAGTGTGAGATCAAAAGGAGTTTTACAAGCATTTCCAGGCCAAAAGGAGAACGTGACTCTCTTCTTTGCCATATCCTGAAGCTAAAGCAACCCTTACCACGTCCTAAGGTCCATTATCAAGCACTGTAAGTATTCCCAGGTCCCCCAAACATTATTTCTATTTTTTCTTAACATGGTTCTGTACAGGCTATCCCAAATGTCCCACCATACACCTCATCCTGATGCACGCCATGTGTCCTCAAACGCTGATCTAATGGCCAAAAGATGTTGGACACCATGCTCTCAGTCAACCGTGCCATGGAGAATCTCACAAAGTCCACAAGGCTTGAGATAATGGGCCTCACAATTCTAGATTACACCCCCATTGGTTTCTATTTCTTTTTCTATTTTCCTTTTCTTTTTATTTTCTTTAGTAATTATTTAATTAATCAATTAATTAACACTTTTCATAATAAAAATTCAAAAACTAAAAAATGTAAATATTTCATTTATTATTAATCTCACTCTTTTATTTTTTGTAAATAAAATACTAACAAATTAATTAGTTAATTAGTTTAATTTTAACCTTTTTACAATAAATAAAAACAATTTAGACTTAGGCTTTTCTTTTGACATTTTTAATTCCTTTTTATTTTTATTTTCATTAAAAACATAAAAATACAAAAATATTTTTCTTTTAATTAAATTAATTAATTAGTAATTAGGCCTAATTTTCATTTAATTACAAAAAAAAAAGAGGACAAATTCAATTTAATTCTAAAAAAGGGTCAAAACCCTTAGGACGTTCCCGATTTAATTTCTTTTCGCGCTTTAATTCCTTTTTATTATATTTATGTAACTGCTTCAAGAATGTAATAGTAATTAGGTTTATTTCTTTCTTTACTTTCCGCACTTTATCAAAACGGGTCTTTGTTTTTTTGGCGATGTATAGACCCGCGCCTTGTAATAGCGTAGCTTTATATTCCCGCACTTTAATTTTCCGCACCCTTAACTGTTAAATGCATGAAAGAATGTATGTAAATAAAATTAATCCGTAGCTCACAAATAACATGTACAAAACAAATATAAACTGAAATTGAACACACAAGCACATGCCGCTTCTTAGGGTACGCCTCACTCGTTGCCTCGAACGTGATCATCAAGTATAGGGTGTCTTAGAGGTCGCCCTTCTGTCCAAAAGATCCAGTTGCCTCGAAATGGTTGCCTCGGATAAAAAAAGGATCTAGGACATTAGGGTTACCACTAAGATGTCTTACCGTTGCTTCGGTGACCACACTGTCCCAATAATCGAATTGACCCGAACACCTCCAACGATGGTGCTACCTACCTCTCAATGGTGGGATATCACTATCTAAAGGACTCTTACACAGCTTAATTCCTTAGAGTAGGTAGATTCTCATAGGTACTTGCTCTTTTCAAAAACAAACAAAACAACTTTTCGCACCCCACACTTTCAAAAAAAGTTTTCAAACAAAACACTTCATACACTCTTGAGGACTGATACAAGAGTTACTTAGAAGTTTTCCAAACGAAATTTTTTCAAAACCCACACACACATTTGAAAAGCAAACAATTTTTGAAAACATAAGAGCAAGTACCTAAGAGCCCATGGATAACCATGGATAGAAAGGGTGCTAACACCTTCCCTTTCTATAAATCTACCTCCCGAACCGAGAAACATTCTCAAAGAAGGAATTTTGTTGTGCTTTTGTCCTTTCCATATTGGAGAACATAAAAGACGGTGGCGACTCTTGCTTACCGCGACATTTCGCGAAACCAGCTAAAAAATAGTCAGTTCTATTCCCACCGATCACA
Organism: Vicia faba; assembly: GCA_948472305.1. Taxonomy (NCBI): domain Eukaryota; kingdom Viridiplantae; phylum Streptophyta; class Magnoliopsida; order Fabales; family Fabaceae; genus Vicia; species Vicia faba. Next base: position 473,182,873 of record OX451739.1, read on the forward strand.
CATTGGTATGTACATGCTATGATGTATGAATGTGAAATGTGTGTTTTCGTCCGGGAAAATAAATCCCTGACTACTGCTGAGGAAATCTTCGGAGGTTGAATCCCTGATTGCCTATTGGAAATGAAGAATATGCATATATTCATATTTTATTGAAGGGATTCTTTTGCTGGGGAGCATCACTCAAATATCAGCTGTTATCTGGTCGGATCCAGGCTTCACAGTTGCTGAGGATGAAGTAGTCGGTTGTTATCTGGTCGGATCTAGGCTTCATGGCAACTTACTGGGGGAAGAGATGAATTAAGTGTTATCTGGTCGGATCCAGGTTTTGCAGAAAATTCCTTGAAATTGAATAGTCATCTGGTCGGGTCTAGGTTTCATAACAACTTGCTGGGGATGCAGAGGTTAACTGTTATCTGGTCGGATCCAGGCTTCACAGTAACTTACCGGAGGAAAGGATGAATTAACTGTTATCTGGTCGGATCCAGGCTTTGCAGAAAATTCCTTGAAATTGAATAGTCACCTGGTCGGGTCCAGGCTTTATGGTCTTTTGCAAAGCTGTACTATTATCTGGTCGAATCCAGGCTTCAAAGTGTCTTTTCGGGAATCATGGTTAATTATTATCTGGTCGGGTCCATGCTTTACAATATACTGTTTGAAAAATGTTATCTGGTCGGGTCCAGGCTTTACAGATTTCTTTGATGAGGTCAATTGTTATCTGGTCGGGTCCAGGATTCACAATGAATTGGTTGAAAACTGTTATCTGGTCGGGTCTAGGCTTTGCAGATTTCTTTGATGAAGTTAATTGCTATCTGGTCGGGTCTAGGCTTCACAATAAACTGGTTGAAAACTGTTATCTGGTCGGGTCCAGGCTTTGCAGATTTCTTTGATGAAGTTAATTGCTATCTGGTCGGGTCCAGGCTTCACAATAAACTGGTTGAAAATTGTTATCTGGTCGGGTCCAGGCTTTGTAGATTTCCTTGATGAGGTTAATTGTTATCTGGTCGGGTCCAGGCTTCACAATAAACTGCTTGGGGATTTAGTTATTATCTGGTCGGTTTCCAGGTTTCTCAGCCATTTTTTGGAGCTAGAGAGGCAAATCCACTGGGGAAAAGAAGTTAAACCTCGGTCAGATTGAGTTCAGGTTCTTCTATATCCTTGAAGAGTTAGGATATTATCTGGTCGGGTCCAGGTTTCATAGCATTTTGAAAAATGAGATCAAATGTTATCTGGTCGGGTCCAGGCTTCACAGTAACTCAAGAAGTTAAACTGTTACCTGGTCGGGTCCAGGCTTCAGTAATTGAAGAAGTCAAACTGTTATCTGGTCGGGTCCAGGCTTCAGTAATAACTTGAAAATTATGCTAATATTTGGTCAGATCTAGGCTTCATAGCATTTCTTGGTAATAATAAAGGCTTTGTTGAAGGCTTTACTGGGGATCAGGGATTGTGGCCCTGTGATTAGTAGTCTTTTGAAAGGGGAATTCAAATTGGAGAGTATAGACTCAGTCAGGTAAGGAAGACTCAGTTTGGGGAGGATACACCCAACTGGGGAGGACGGGCTCAGCCGGGGATGAAGGGCTCATTTGGGGAGGATAGATTCTGTTTGGAGAAAATATCCTTGGTTGGAGAAGATGTACTCAGCTTGGGGATAAAAACCTTGGTTGGAAGATATACTCCGTTGGGGATGAAAACCTCGGTTGGAGAAGATATACTCAACTGGGAATGATGGGCTCAGCTGGGCAATTTTGGACTTGCTACGGAGTATATACTCAGTTGGGGAATTTGGGTTCGGCTAGAGAAGATATACTCAGTTGGGGAAGATGGACTCCGCTGGGTAATTTGTGGTGTTTTGTTTGTTGTATGTTGAGAAACTTGCACTTGGCTGGGGAAGTAACTCTGTTGGGGAAATAAACCCTGCTGAGGAGGGGAATTCCCTTTAGGAAGAGATATCCTAGGCTTCAATCTTGTAAAAATTTATTTAGCTAGGGAGAAAGTTGCCAAGAGGTTGGGACTCTGGCCGGGGATTATCCCGTGTAAGGATATTTTATGGGCAACTCCGTTGAGGAAAGGTTTATCGTCACCGCCCTGGTGGGGATAATGATGATGAGATAACTCTGTGGGGCTATTTTACATACATTAAAAGAGATGCTTACAGCTGTCGTGCGCTGATGTTTTGTTGATGTTGCTTAGCAGGACCCATGTGCCAAATAGTTTTAATTATGTTCATATGCATATGTTCATTCAATTTTAGGCATTGGACAAATTTGCATTCAAAACAAAAGACGGAAAATTTTGCACTTCAAAGTGTATTTGTATTGATATTTTGCCCATGAATAGGCGTTTTTGTACATAGAGACGGAGATCCTAGTAAGAGGAAATCGCCAATAAGGAAAACAATTTTGAGAATGAAAGCAAATAGCCATGTGAAATGATCTCATTGCCTTCCAGCTCTATTATTGCCCCAATGTCTTCAGACATCCTTTACCGTTGATCGAAATTGATTGGATTGATCCTGGACCATTTGAACTTGGACCTTGGTGATAGAATTGACTGTGTTAGTTTCACGGGACATAGTCGTACGCTTTTAATCCTTAATTTTTGCCTGAACCGCCCTTTCCGGTTTTCGGTCCACCAGGATACCCTTTTTTGCCCAAGTCGCCCTTTTGGGTTTTCAACTTGTCGGGTGTACAATCTTTTGCATATATCCCTAATTTTTGCCTAAACCTTTTGGTTTGTCGGGATGCCCTTATTTTGCTTAGGTGTGTCAACCTAACGGGTCTCTTATGTGTAGTATTTTTTTACTATGTTCGCGTTTATAGGATGTGGGAAATCTTCACCGTCCATGGTGGTCAGCATCATGGTACCACCAGAAAAAACTCTCTTGACAATAAATGGCCCTTCATAGGTGAGAGTCCATTTTCCTCTGGGGTCACCTTGTGGTGAAATGATGAGTTTTATCACCAAGTCACCAACTTGATATACTCGAGGTTTGACCTTTTTGTTGAAATCCTTGATCATCCGTTTTTGATACGTCTGACCATGGCAAATAGCAGCTAATCGTTTTTCATCGATCAAGTTCAGCTCATCCAATCTCGTTTGAATCCACTCGTCTTCGCCTAGGCCCGCCTCGATCATAATCCTCAGCGAGGGAATTTGAACTTCCACTGGAAAAACAACTTCCATGCCATAGACTAGAGATAAGGGAGTTGCCCCAGTTGATGTTCTAGCTGAAGTACGGTAGCCATGTAGAGCAAATGGAAACATCTCATGCCAATCCTTATAGGTCACTACCATTTTCTGCACAATCTTCTTGATATTTTTGTTGGCCGCTTCGACTGCGCCATTCATTTTTGGTCTATATGGAGAATAATTATGATGCTTGATCTTAAATTGAGTGCACAATTCCCCTATCATGGCATTGTTGAGGTTAGTCCCATTGTCAGTGATGGTCCTTTCGGGGATACCATAACGACAGATGAGGTTATGTCTGATGAATCTGGCTACCATATTCTTGGTGACTGAGGCAAACAAGGCGGCTTTGACCCATTTGGTAAAATAATCGATGACGACAAGAATGAAGCGATGTCCATTGGAAGCCGTAGGTTTGATTTCTCCGATCATGTTAATACCCCACATTGAAAATGGCCATGGAGCGGTTATGAAATTCAGAGGGATTGGAGGTACATGGACCTTGTCAGCATAGATTTGGCATTTGTGACAAGTTCTTGAATGTTGATGACAATCGGTCTCCATCGTCGACCAATAGTAACCTGCTCTTAATATTTTCTTAGCCATCATATGTCCACTTGAGTGAGTACCAAAAAGGCCATCGTGCATGTCTTCCATAATTTCCTCTGCCTCCCTCTTATCCATACATCGGAGTAGAGTTGAATCATGGTTGCGTTTGTACAATATCCCGTTACTTAGGAAGAATTTGGCTGCGAATCTTCGTAAGGACTTTCTGTCATTGATAGATGCTCCCTATGGATACTCTTGTGCTTCAAGGTATCTCATTACCTCATGGTACCATGGCTTTCCCGCATCGGTGTCGAGCTCATAGAAATATGCAGGTTCATCGAATCTTTCGATTGTTATCATAGGGGCTTCGTTATCCCATCTGACTTTGAACATTGAAGACATGGTTGCCAAAGCGTCAGCCAACTGGTTTTCTTCCCTAGGGAAATGTTCAAAAGTGATCTCTTCAAAGTGATGAATCAGGGATAGCACAAGTTCCTTATAAGGGATAAGATTAGGGTGTTTAGTGTCCCAATATCCTCTTACTTGGCTGATCACCAAGGCGGAATCTCCAAACACATCCAAATGCTTGATCCTTAAGTCAATGGCAGCTTTCAGACCAAAGATGCATGCTTCATACTCAGCCATATTGTTTGTACAATCGAAGCATAGTCTGGCAGTAAAAGGAGTGTGGCAACCTTCAGGAGAGATGATCACAACACCAATTCCATTACCTAAGGCGTTGGAAGCCGCGTCGAATACCATAGTCCATCGGGATCCTTGTTCAGGTCCGTCATACAGTCTAGGTTTCGCACAGTCGGTTACCAGCATAATATTCTCGTCAGGGAAGTCGAAGTTTATTGACTGATAATCATCCACAGCTTGATGGGCCAAATGATCTTCTAGTACACTTCCTTTGATGGATTTTTTATTTGTGTATTGAATGTCATACTCAGTCAAGATAATTTACCACCTGGCTATTCGCCCGGAAAGGGCAAGTTTTTCGAAGATGTACTTAAACGGATCCATCTTAGAAATCAACAAAGTGGTATGAGTCAACATGTACTGCCTTAGCCGGCGAGCAGCCCACGCTAAAGCACAACAAGTTTTCTCGAGCAGTGAATATCTGGTTTCACAGTCGGTAAACTTTTTGCTTAGGTAGTAAATTGCATGCTCTTTTCGGCCAAACTCGTCATGTTGGCCCAAAACACATCCCATAGAATTCTCTAGTACAGTCAAGTACATGATCAAAGGTCTTCCTTCAACTAGAGGCATTAGAATATGAGGTTCTTGTAGGTATTCTTTGATTTTGTCAAAAGCAATCTGGCATTCACCATTCCATCTGACTACCTGATCTTTCTTCAAGAGTTTGAAGAGTGGTTCACAGGTAGCAGTTAAATGTGATATGAAACGGGAAATGTAATTGAGACGACCCAAGAATCCTTTGATTTCTTTTTCAGAATGAGGGACTGGCATTTCTTGGATGGCCTTTATCTTGGCGGGATCAACTTCAATGCCTTTATTGCTGACAATAAAACCTAGAAGCTTTCCAGAGCGTACTCCGAATGTGCACTTGTTAGGGTTTAACCTCAGTTTATATTTCTTCAGTCTCTCGAATAGTTTGTGCAGGTGACCGAGATGTTCTTCTTTAGTTTGTGATCTGGAAATCATATCATCCACATATACTTCTATCTCATGATGAATCATGTCATGAAATAAAGCAACCATAGCCCTTTGATATGTTGCCCCTGCATTCTTTAACCCGAACGGCATGACCTTGTAGCAGAAGGTGCCCTATTGTGTGAGGAAAGTAGTTTTTTCCATATCTTCGGGAGCCATCTTTATTTGATTATAGCCTGAGAAGCCATCCATGAATGAGAAGAATTTATGCTGAGCAGTATTGTCGACTAAGACGTCAATGTGTGGTAGAGGGAAATCATCCTTGGGGCTTGCCCTATTCAAATCCCTATAGTCTACGCACATGCGAACTTTTCCGTCTTTCTTTGGCACTAGCACTATGTTGGCCACCCATTGAGGATAGGATGTTACAGCTAGGAACCCTGCATCAAACTATTTCATTACTTCGGCTTTGATCTTTTCATACATGTCAGGCCTCATGCGACGAACCTTTTGTTTAACAGAAGGGCAGTCTTCTTTAGATGGCAGACGATGAACCCCGATGTTGGTATCTAACCCAGGCATATCTTCATACGACCAAGCAAATACTTTCATATAATCGTGCAACATCTGAACCAAGCGGCTCTTGACACTGCTTTCCAAATTAGCGCCGATCTTGATTTCCTTCTTATCTAACTCAGTACCCAAGTTGATAACCTCAAGTGACTCTTCATGTGGTTGAATAGCTTTTTCCTCTTGTAACAGAAGTCTGGCTAGTTCTCCTGGTATGTCACAATCTTCCTTGCTTACGTCTTCGACTTGGTTGATAGGACATTCAAAGCCGTAATTGGCAATAATAGAGTTGTTGGTAATAGGATCCGGAGTGGATGTAGACCTGTAAGAGTGTGTGTGTGTGTGTGTGTGTGCATGTAAGATACATGGCTATTTTTTGGAAATGTAGTTGAAAGAAAAGAAAGACAATGAACACAAATATTTGAATGCAAGAGAGTCCAATGTACTGAATGACCATATGATTTGATGAACATAAATAAAGCCCTTTACAAAAGGACCAACGTGCCCCGGGCAAGGCATATGGCTAAAAAGTCATTATCAAAATATTACAGACAACGAGTTCTTGAATTGATTAAAAGCGAAAACAAGTAAATTACTCCTCAATGAAGGAGATGGGCACAAAGTCCTTTGTATGCCAATTGTTGAGCTTCCCTTCGGTTGTTGGGTAGACCCATTCTTCAAAAGCACACTCATCATCGGAGTCCTCTACAACGTTCACTTCATGACTTTTGAGGTGGAGAGGCAGCTTTCCAGTACGAGCACCTCTAATTTCTTTCTGAGCTTTGTAGGTGAAACCTAACCCAAACGTGTCTGCCTTGAACGGGATGTCGAGGAGTTGACCCCACATCTCATTGTTTCCTTCTTCTACCACAGCACGAGCATCCTTAAGGGAAACCATCTTGGGAATAACTTTGTCGGCTTTTGGAGTGTCGGAGGAGATTTTGGTGGTGGCCACAACTTCAAACGTATGGCAAGGAGTCTCTATGAATTCGCCATCCATTTCTACGTACTTGAAAGAATTGAGATGGATTACCATAAATTCTTCTTCACCGCAAACAGTGACAACCTTCCCTTGAACCAGATATTTTAACTTTTGGTGGAGAGTAGAAGTGACCGCACCTGCCCCATGGATCCATGGGCGCCCAAGCAAGCAAGAATACGCAGGCCGTATGTCTATTATATAGAATATGGAGTTGAAAATATGCGAACCAACCTTAATTGGGAGATCCACCTCTCCATGAACCATCCTTTTCGACCCATCAAATGCCCTCACAATAATATCACTTGGCTTCAAAACCAAACCTTCACAGTCTAGCCGATCTAAAACGCCTTTAGGTAACACATTTAAAGATGAGCCTGTGTCCACCAAGACATGTGCCATAGTGGTCCCTTTACATTCAACAGAAACATGCAAGGCTTTATTGTGATTTTTTCCCATGGGAGTTAAATCTGCATCAGAGAACCCCAGACCATTGTCAGCTGTCAGACTTGCTACGCAGTTCTCAAATTGGTCGGTTGTGGTTTCCTGAGGCACATGATCCTTTTTCAAGAACTTAATCAAAGCTTGTGTATGGGCGTCGGAACATAGTAATAAGGACAACATTGATATTTTAGAAGGGGTTTTCCCCAACCGCTCTACTATTTTGAAGTCGCTTTTCTTGATGATCTTCAAAATTTCCTCCATATCTTGCTTGGATGGCTCTTCCATAGCAAACTTTTCAGCGGGTGCCTCTTCCCTGGCAGGCTCACCTTCTTTCCCCTTCCCTTTAGTAATGGCACCAGAATTGCCATTGGTTATGCGGACTGGAATTGTGGTAGTGGTTGGTGGTGATATAACAGGGGAAAAGACCCTTCCTGTTCTTGTGACTTTACTAGAACTAGTAATATTAGCAACACCAGCTTTATTATCATCAATCCAAGAATCTTGTTTTACCCCATGGTAATAAACCTCGACACCGTAATTCCATGGTACCGCTTTATCAGAGGTGTATAGAACAGGTCTGGCAACAATGATTATGAGAGGAGGAATGATTGGATTGTTCGAAATCCTGATAGGACCTTTGGATGAGATCCTAAGAGGTTTGTTTGAAATTGTTATAATGGCCAAATCTTCAGTTTTGTCGATTAAATTTTTGATGGCGAGAATCTTTTAGAATAGAATTTCGCGGCTATCCATTAGGCGCTGTATACCTTTCTTCAGTTCTTCACACCCATCAGATTGTCTCATACAGCCCACACAGTCTTTTTCACAGCCAGGGAAAGTCCCAGCTTTCAACATATTTCTCTTGATTACATTCAATGGAGTAGTTAATTCTTCAACAAAGGCAATGAAAATTGTATCTTCGACGACATTAACGCCTTTGTCGTGCTTCGGCATTGGAGGGGTAATTACATTTGGCGTCGGAGGAGGATCAAATTCAATAGTTTTGTTGTCAATTAAATACTGGATTTTGTTCTTCAAAGCCCAGCACTGATCAGTCTCATGCCCAGGGTTGTTTGAATGGTAAGCGCACTTTGCATTTGGATTATATCTCGGTGACGAGGTGTCAGAGTTGGCGGGAGGATCCCGCAATGTCACTAAATTGGCCCTGAGCAGATGTTTAAGGGCTTGAGATAATGGCATGCTTAACCTTGTAAACTGTCTTCTTAGAGATTCAACATGTCGATGATTTGCAGATGGTCTTTGAGTAGCAGTCAGATTGGAGATTCAGACAACATTGACAGACGGATGATTATTCATTTTGGTACGGGCCTTTGCTCTAGACACAACATTAACTTCTTTCTTTGCGGCAAAAGTTTTCTTGACCGTATTGGGAGTGGAAGTAGATGCCACAAAGATCTTTCCACTTTTGATGCACTTTCAACTCTTTCACCGGTTAGGATTTATTCGGTGAAACCAGAAGAAGAGCAGCCAGCCAATAGATTAAAGAAAGGACCAGATAATGTGCTCATGAACATGTCAATGTGTTCCCTATCAGTCAAGGGAGGTTGGACCCTACTAGCAAGGTCTCTCCACTTCTGCGCATATTCCTTAAATCCCTCATCCTTCCCCACGGCCATACCTTGCAATTGAACCCTTGTCGGTGCCAAGTCGGTGTTGTACTGATATTAATGGTAGAAGGCAGTAGCTAGACTTTCCCAAGTATTGATGCGAGAGCCATCCAACTGATAAAACCATTCAAGTTGTGTTCCAGCCAGACTCTCTTGGAAAAAATGAATCCATAGTTTTTTATCTGCAGTCTGTGGTTGTATCTTGCGCACATAGGACTTCAAATGGAGCTTTGGGCAAGAAACCCCATCGTATTTTGCAAAGGTTGGTATTTTTAACTTGTGGGGAATGACTACCCCAGAGATTAAGCCCAAATCTTCAAAATTTAAACCGAGAATAGCTTGGATTTCAACCGCTTTCAACCTGTCTTCTAGCTGCTTGTATTTGATGTCTGCGGGTGGATATTGTTCATTGAAATAATCATCATCAGATTCTTGGTCATTGATACAGTCGGCCTGAGTACTCTTGATCTCATCAATTTGGTTCTCGTCCTCCTCGGATGAATCTTCCTCTATTGGAATTTGACGGATTGTCTCCTTGAACCTTTTACCCATGTTGAGTATAGCTTTCTTCTTTGGCTTCTTCTTAGCGGCCAACAAGGCCATCATATCCTGCTGCCCCTTGGCCAGGGAGAGTAAGGCTTCCTAAAATTGAGAATTCTGGGCCTGGAGTTCCGTCACAGTTTTCTCTAGATCCATCTTGCTGAAATAAACAGCGGAGAGATAAGGAAACCTGTTATGCAGACACCTGTCATGTCATGATGCATGAATATGCAATATGCAAATGATTTAAAGGATTTAAAGGATTTAAATTTTTATAGACAAAGAGTGAACAAAACGTTAACTTGCATTTAAAGAGTTCTGATTTGAATACAAACATGCCTCTTGGGCTTACAACAACAGAAATAAGCATAAAGTAAACTCCTAAGACAGAAGAGTTGTGCGCGTCTTCTTTGGCGCAATGTAGGTGTTTAAGATCCTTTCTTCATGGAGTTCCCTTGTAAGCTCTAATATCTTCTTCTCTCTCTCATAGAACTTAGCTTCAAAGGTTTCCCGCTCTCCTCGTAACTGAATCCAAGCGTTTTGCAAATCTTCAAGGGAAGTAGGCATATCAGGATAAAGGACAGTATGTGGAATGTCTCCCTCGACTACGGGTTCCATGATAACAGGTAAGACGGCTTCATAAGGCATCTTGAGACTTTGAGCTCGAGCCCTCACCCATTTAAGGTAAGGTTCTAAAGGAATGGAATTCTTACGCCCCAAGTCTTGCTATCAACCTTGTTAACCATACCCTAAGCTCGTATAAATCTTTAACGACAACCTTGGGTGTCGCTTTCGTAGTCAAATGCAATTCCTTGGATGAGTACCTCATGAGGGCCATCTCTCCCAGTGTATCCAAATTGTCGCAAAGCTAAACAAGGGTTGTAAGTAATGCCTCCCCTAATTCCGAGTAGAGGGACATTAGGGAATTCTCCACAGCGGTCAATGATGGTAATGTCTTCCAAAGAGCGATAATACCAACGGATATCAGCATGTGAAAGTGACATCAATCTTTTAGACCACCTCATACCTTGTTCATTCTTCACCACAGATCGAGGAAGGTGCGAAATAAACCACCTAGCCAAAAGAGGAGTGCAACATATCAAAGTCCCTCTTTTCTTCAAAGTGCGAGAGTGAAGAGAATGCAAGATGTCTCCAAGCAATGTAGGCACCGGATTACGAGATATGAAAACCTTGATCGTATTTACATCTATAAATTGGTCAGAATTTGGAAATAGTACCAAACCATAGATGAGAAGAGCCAAAATTTCCTCGAAGGCTTGTAGATTCAAAGTATTCCAACACTCTTGAGCCTTCTCCAACAAAAACTTTGCTAGGAACCCTTTGACACCACTTCTTGTTACCCAATTTGCTACTATGTCAGATGGTTGCAAATGTAGAGCTCGAGCAATTTCCTCAGGTTTAGGGTCTCTTTCAATAACGTTTAAAGGTAACTGATCAAGAATAGGGATCACCATGAGTTGAGAAAAATCTTCTAAAGTGGGTACAAGTTGGTAATCGGGAAAAGTGAAGCAATAATGCAAAGGGTCAAAGAACTGGACAAGCACCTTTACCATATCTTCTTCAATACTTGAGGTAACCAGACTAAGGAGTCGACCATGTCTTTTGGTAAATGGATAATTTTTCAGGGACCCTTGATACTAAATCCTTGAGTTGTGGAGGTATCCTCACAAGACTAACTTGGATAGTGCTCCTACGAGCGGAGGCCATGTCCTACAAAACATAACAAAGATAAATCCAAAAATCCTTAAAATGGTTAGTGAGAATTCTTATGGTATGATATTTATGATGCTTATGATGTTATGTACAAGTGTATATATATAAAGCACACAAATCCCCGGGTTTAAGCTTGCAAGGGGTTTTAGGTAAGTACCCTCTTGAAGTTTAGTTGGCTCAACCTGTCCTAGTTAATAGTAACCGAGTTCTAAGGGATCTCAATATCACTGATCTTTCCCCCAAGTTTCATTCAATAAGCGATTGACTCGCAACCAAACAAAACTCAAGAGTCAAACCTCAATGAGTGTAGCATCGAGTATCAACCAACTTCGGACTGCACCAAAGTCGGTCATCTCACTACGTCCTAATGGCCAAGTTGGTCAAGTAAGGTTCTAAGGTCATTTGATGCTTCACGACACCACGCGGTGTCCCCGTACTCTCCTTGACTGACTCAAGGGTTACTGGTACCAACCAAAGTGCCACATCATAGTAGCTACTGCTTCAACCGTGTCGGTATACCCCACACAGTTCCCTTACAGTTTATTGCTACTTACCTAAAAGGTGTCCCCCAAATCTAGGTGTAGGATTTAAAACAAACCCAAACAAGGAACCAAAAATGTAAAGCAAACAAATCAAGCAATGTAAGCAAGTAAAGGTGATCTAGCCCTAAGGTAACCCCACTTTTAAGTCTTTTCCCCAGCAGAGTCGCCAGTTCTATGATACGGTGGGAGAACTGACTTGAGGTTTTGCGTTTGTGTTCGTAAATGTTACTGTTTATCAAGAGTCACCACCGACTTTTCTTTTATCCAATAAGGAAAGGTGAAAAAGCATAGGAAAGACCTTTAGAGATGTTTTCTTGAGTTCGGGGGGTAGATTATGAAAAGGGAAGGTATTAGCACCCTTTTCATCCATGGTTTTCCATGGGCTCTTAGTTACTTGCCAGATCACTTGCTTTTTGCTTGAAAATTGTACTTTGTGTGGTTTTTGAAAGTATTTTGAAAAGGTGCCATCGTTTAGGAAAACTTTGCAATGATTCTCGTTCGTAAGAATGTATGCAAAGTGTTGGGCTTTTGAAAATGTTTCAAGTTTTGGAAAGATGTTTGGAAAGTGTATGTGACTGTTTTAAAAATAGCAAGGATATTTGTTTTGAAATTGAGCAAGTAACTAAAAGTAATCTACCTGCTCAAAAGGTCTTAGATGTGTTTTTCCTCCTCCTTTAGATGTTGCTATCTTACTATTGTTTTGGTAAGAAGCCCCATCGTTGGATGTGAAGGGACGGGCGTTTGGGTCATCGTATGACCATGATAGCAATGTTGTGAGATGACTTAACACTTTTATTTAGGGACTAAGATCATTTTGAAAGGCAACTTTGATAGCGTCATCGAGGGACTATGATCTTGTATTTTTTCGATTTGTTTGTGTTAAGACATCCCACATGCATAACATGGCCATTTTTATAAGGCAACAAGTGGAATTATCTTAAGGGTGTAAGTGTGCGAGTTTATTTGATTGCATGCATGATTTGTCTTGATTAGGGTGATCTATTTGTCAATTTTCATATCTTGTCATGCACACCCTAATTACTAGCATATATTGAAAGCAATAACAGTGCGGAAATGTAAAGTTCTACGCTATTACAATATTTTGGGGGATGGGGGTACATTTTTGTGAATGGAGGTTGCAAGTTAAAGTTCTAGGTTACTATTACAACCATATTGAAAATAGATAAGAATGTACAGGAAATGTAAAATGTTTGTCTGTTTAAAAAGGAAAATAACTTTTGTTTAAGAAAATATTTTTTGTCTTTTTATGTTAAAAGAAAATATAACATGCAGATATAAAATATTTTTGGTGCTTTTTTTATTAATAGTAAAAAAAATAATATGATGGCAAAATAATAAAAAGAAAGAAAACATAATCAACACAAAGTGCTGAAAATAGAAGAAGTCAGAAGTTCTGACTTTGCCTTGCTGCACAAACAGAAACATGTTAGTAAAACTATGGAAATTCAGAAGTTCTGGATCTTCTGAGAACTCAGAAGTTTTCAGAAGTTCTGATGCATTTGTTAGAACTTTTCCCCTTTCCATGCCAGTCAGAACATCTGCAGCTTAGTCATTTACAGAACAGAAGTTGCATATATAACAGTTATGACAAATTTCATGAAATATCATAAGCACAAATCAGAAGCAACATGTATTTGCTAATTCTAATTCTAAGTCCTAATTTCTTTATGAAACTCTAAACTGGGATTTCTTTTACTTAGGCAAGCAAACGCAGGAATTTTCAGAATATGTACATCATCAGGATCAGAATTTCTACATTGTGCTAAACATGTAAAATCTGACAATGCTTAATAAATTATGATGAGAGTCAGCAGAAAACTTACCTTGCAGCTGGAAAGGATTCTGTGAACTGGAGATTGTTCTTAAATTCTGGTGATGTTCTGAGTAACTTCTCCATGTACTCAGCAGGATGGAAGTTTGTAATTTTTAGAACAGCCAAAGGGTGATATTCTGACTCCTTGGAGGTGGAAGTGAATGGAGAGTGTATGGAAATAGGAATACATAAGTTAAGGTAGCTTCTAATGTATGAATCATCAGCTACGTGGATGGCTTTAGTCAACAACACTTGAGGAAAAATGGAGTTTGAGTATAAGGAATCAATGCTAAGATTTTGGTATTTTGTGTTTATAGTTTCCTGGGTTCTTGGAAATTTTGCAGTGGTTCAAAGCCTTCTTCCTCAATTCTCTCGTCTCTTTCACAAATTTTTTCTCTGGCTTTTCAGTGTGCAAATGGTGTTCTACTTATAGGAAGAGTTTTGCAGTTGGGGCGGTCAAGTGGCACCAACATCATATGCTAGATGCTGACTTACTCTTGAAGAAAACTTAAACAAGTGGGGGTTCAATGCATTCAAGTTGGATTGTTAACAGCGCCTCAGCTGGATTTGGCAGTGTAAATTAAGGAAAAGTAGAAACAGCGCGTGGGTCTAGCATACTTTTGCTCAGAAGTTTGTCTTCCCAAGACAGTAGGGGTACACGTGGTGTGAATCCCTTGGATAAAGACTTCACAAGAGGTTGTAAGCATTAAATGGGTTCCTATATGAAACTCTGGATCCTTGATTGACTCTGGATTAGAAGTTCTGCTTCAGCGTAGCATCTCATCTTCTGATCCTCTTATCTTCTGATTTCAGCGTATTCTGAAGGATCCTTCAGAACTTCCAGTATACTTACAACACGCTTTGTTACCTTCTTTGATTTAACCTTTTCAAATTCTGACTGAACCTTTGTGAACACTGGCCCAGAATTTCTGACCAAACTCTGTCTTGAGAATATCCAGAATTTGTTGAGTGTGAACACTGACCCAAAAGTTCTGAAATTGTCATATTTCTTAAATACTTAGAAAAATTCCCAAGTCTTTAGAATTTGATTCTTTCAAAATAAAATTTGACTTGTGAAACTCTTGATGAAGCAAACTTCATATTCCAACATGTCTTGATGAAATATGATTTTTGAGATTTGATTTTGATCCAAAAGTCAAAGTTGGATTTCTCAGCATGCAAATGACCATTTTGCCCTTGTTAATGGTTTGCTTGGAAAAATTGATAACTCAAGGCTTGGAATTAGATGAGAGGAAATTTGAGGATCCAGGGTGATTCCTTGAGAAATGAGAGGGAAAATTTTGGGGTGAAACACTTACAAAGTCGGCTCATTTTATTCCTATTAACATCAGTTTTCCAGTGTCGAAGTTGGCTGAAATTTACACTAGTGTGATTGTGAAGTTGCATGGTGTTCCTTTGTGCATTGTGTCAGACAGAGATCCAAGATTTACTTCTGATTTTTGGAAGAGTTTGCAAGAAGCGTTGATTTCTAAGTTGAGGTTGAGTTCAACGTATCATCCTCAGACAGATGGACAGACTGAGCGGACGATTCAATCGTTGGAAAACTTGTTAAGGGCATGTGTTCTTGAGCAGGGAGGTTCATGGGATACTTATCTTTCGTTGATAGAGTTCACGTATAATAACAGTTATTATTCTAGTATTGGGATGGCACCTTTTGAAGCGTTGTATGGTCGAAGATGTAGAACTCCGTTATGTTGGCATGAATATGGAGAAAGTGTAGTACTTGGACCTAAACTTGTTCATGAGACTACTGAGAAGGTGAAGTTGATTCGAGAAAAGATGAAAGCTTTACAAAGTAGACAGAAGAGTTATCATGATAAGCGAAGGAAAGATTTAGAATTTCAAGCTGGTGATCATGTGTTTTTGAGAGTTACACTTGTGACTGGTGTTGGGCGAACGTTGAAGTCTAAGAAGCTCACTTCTCGTTTTATTGGACTATATCAGATTTCAGAGAGAGTGGGGAATGTTACTTATAGAGTGGCTTTATCGCCTAATCTTTCGAATTTTCATGATGTGTTTCATGTGTCGCAACTTTGGAAGTATATTTCAGATCCATCTCATGTGATTCATATGGACGATGTGCAAGTACAGGATAATCTTATGGTGGAGACGGTGCCTGTACGGATTGCGGATCGTGAAATGAAGACTCTGAGGGGCAAAGAGATTGCCTTGGTTAAAGTGGTTTGGCTAGGATCTGCTAGTGAAAGCATGACTTGGGAGTTGGAGAGCAAGATGCGAGACTCCTATCCTGAATTGTTTGATTGAGGTAAATTTTTGAGGATGAAAATATTCTAAGTGGGGGAGAGTTGTAATGCCCGTAATTTAATTAATTATTTAATTAAATTATTTTTGGAATATTTAAGAAGTTGTATTATAATTAATTGAATTTATTTTATTAAGTGGAGAAATAATATTAGAGATATATTATTATGTGGTGAAATAATATTAGAAGTGTAATCTTATTTAATGTGGGCTTATTTTGAAGGAATAGAAGTAATAAGGGGGGGTGTTGGTTTTAAGCCCAATAAGGAATAATAGAATAATAGGGTTATTTTATTGTTGTTGGAATATAATAGAAATAAGAGGCATTAGAAGAATAAGGATTGAGAAAGAACATGCAAGCTGCTAGAGAAAGTGGAAAACGGCAAGAACGTGAATCTAACCGGAAATTGTAGAGCGACCTTCAATCCAAGGTAAGGGTGGGATTCTGACTCTATAATTGGGTTTATAATGATTGGTATATGGGGTTAGTGGTGATTGTTGTCTTGTTCTTGAATTGATAATATATGATTGATGTATGATGAGAATTGGTGAATTTTGATGAATATTGATGTCTTAATGTTGTTAAAACGCTGTAGAATTATAAGGTAATTATGGGTGATAAATTGTCATGATTAGATTAAATTTTAAGGCTTTAGGTATGAACCCGTAGTGATAAGCAGGGAAGAAGAAACACATGATTACGCTAGAGTGATACCAGGTGCTACTATATTAGAATTAATAAATTAATTTGGAGAATAGAATTTGTCATTTTGTTCTTAGTTACGTTGATATCAGGCTAAAAATTAAAATAGTAGGATTAGCAAAAAGTAGCAGTTCTATTGTTAGAATTATGTTGTTAGAAGTTGCGTTGGATTATTAGAAAGTAGAAGTTATGTTATTAGAAGTTGTGTTGTTAGAAGTTGTGTTATTAGAAGTTGTGCTGTTAGAAGTTGTGTTGTTAGAAGTTGTGTTGTTAAAAGTTGTGCTGTCAGAAGTTGTGCTGTCAGAAGTTGTGCTGTCAGAAGTTGTGTTGTCAGAAGTTGTGCTGTTAGAAGTTGTACTGTCAGAAGTTGTGCTGTCAGAAGTTATGCTGTCAGAAGTTGTGCTATCAGAAGTTGTGCTGTCAGAAGTTGTGCTGTCAGAAGTTGTGCTGTCAGAAGTCGTGCTGTCAGAAGTTATGCTGTCAGAAGTTGTGTTGTCAGAAGTTGTGCTGTCAGAAGTCGTGCTGTCAGAAGTTGTGCTGTCAGAAGTTGTGTTGTCAGAAGTTGTGCTGTTAGAAGTTGTGCTGTCAGAAGTTGTGTTGTCAGAAGTTGTGTTGTTAGAAGTTGTGCTGTTAGAAGTTGTGCTGTTAGAAGTTGTGCTATTATAAGTTATGTTGTTAGAAGTTGTGATGTTAGAGGTTGTGTTGGCCAGAAGTTGTGTTGGCCTTTACGTTGTTTTCGTACAGAATATGGAAGTTAGATGCTTAGAAGTTGTTGTTTGAACTATAACAATAGGAATAGTGCGTTGGATTATTAGAAAGTAGAAGTTATGTTATTAGAAGTTGTGTTGTTAGAAGTTGTGTTATTAGAAGTTGTGCTGTTAGAAGTTGTGTTGTTAGAAGTTGTGATGTTAAAAGTTGTGTTGTCAGAAGTTGTGCTGTCAGAAGTTGTGCTGTCAGAAGTTGTGCTGTCAGAAGTTGTGCTGTCAGAAGTTGTACTGTCAGAAGTTGTGCTGTTAGAAGTTATGCTGTCAGAAGTTGTGCTGTCAGAAGTTGTGCTGTCAGAAGTTGTGCTGTCAGAAGTCATGCTGTCAGAAGTTGTGCTGTCAGAAGTTGTGTTGTCAGAAGTTGTGCTGTTAGAAGTTATGATGTTAGAAGTTGTGCTGTTAGAAGTTGTGCTATTAGAAGTTGTGTTGTTAGAAGTTGTGATGTTAGAGGTTGTGCTGGCCAGAAGTTGTGTTGGCCTTTACGTTGTTTTCGTACATAATATGGAAGTTAGATGCTTAGAAGCTGTTGTTTGAACTATAACAATAGGAATAGTGACGGTGATGACGTTTGAGTTACAGAATAGCAGTATTAATTTACTGTGGAATTAATGTACAGTTGAGTTGTTAGTGAGAAGTTATTCATGATGTTCTGTTGATGATTTATAATAAATAAATGATGTTTGATGATTTATAATAAATAAATGATGTTTGATGATTTATAATAAATAAATGATGTTTGAATATTTATAATAAATAAATGATGTTTGATGATTTATAATAAATAAATGATGTTTAATAAATTATTTTGATGATATGAGATGTTGATGACGAGACGTTGAGATGCATTTGAGATGTTGTTATTTTGAGATGCTTTTGAGATGTTAATTGAGATGTTTTTGAGATGATTTGAGATGTTGTTAACTTGGGTGTTGTTATTATATTCATGGTTGTGTCACATACATTGCATTTTTGAGATGGAGCTTATGCTCGTTGAGATGGCCTGTATTGGCGAATTTTGAGATGAAGGCTATGCCTTGTTGATGCCTCTATTAATTGGCAAATTTTTGAGATGGGAGTTCTACTCCAATGGTACCACATGCATTTGCATAGTATTGAGTCGCATTATATGATTGTTTAGAGAAGTGTATTTTGATGTTGATGAATGCGTATATGCGTTGTAATTATTGTAGATTATGAGATGAGAAGTGGTGATGTTATTGATCTAATTTAATATATTAATTATCATGCGCTTTATTATATTGTTAGATATCTCACCCCTTCTGTTTGAATGTTGCCCTTATGTTGGTAACGTGCAGGTAATCGAGAGTGAAGGTTGTATACCTTCGGTAGTTTGAGTCGGTGTCATTGCTCTGATATGTAACACTCGGGGGGATGAACGCTTGCTGTTTTTGATTGTTGATTTTTAGTTGTTGAACTTTAAATTAATTATTATTAAATATGTGATGTTTCGAAGTTGCTGTTTTGTTGTTAGAGATGTTATTAAGAATTCCGCTGCGTAGATGTTGAATTATTTGATTAAAGATGTTATGTTGATGGTTCACCCGATGTTTTAAAAAGTGTTATATATCCACGATTAATGCAATGAATTTTGATAGAAGAATTTGTGACGTCCCGATTCGTTTGCATGATATGAATTTTATAACTCTGATTTATTTGTATAATTGTCGGGGTAGAATTGGGGTGTTACAGTTCTGCGTAACCGGTTCCCTGGGGTTCACCATGGGGACTTTATCAGGGGCATTGGATCTGAATCTTTCAAGATCTGAAGGTCAAAGCATTATGTATACCATGCTTACATGTAAAACGTTAGAAAAATTCAGGAAATACATATGAATGGAATAAGCATGCTTATAAGGATTTAAACCATGAAAATCTTGAGAAAATGAAACCTACCAATCTTACCAATCGGAGTTGATGTGAGGGTGGTTTCTGGAGTTGATTTGCGAAGGGTAATGGTTGATTCTGACTCCTGGCAACATTAAGAGGACAATGGAAGGTTTGGATCAGTTTGAAAACCGCTGGAGATGCGAGATATGATTTTCACAATTTCTTTGAATTTGGAGAACTTTTTGGAGAGCTTTGGTGCAAAGTTTCGTGGTCCCTTGAGCTTGCATTTCTTGAGTATTTATAGATAGAGTTAATGGTCTAGCAAAGATGGAATTCAATCAATCATTTAACCATATTTTAAGACAAGAATCAAAATTTGAAAACTTGCCGAACTTTGTAGCTTTTAACCATGTTTTAAGACAAGAATCAAAATTTGAAAACTTGCCAAACTTTGTAGTATTCTTGCAATTTTGGTTTTTTGCATGAATCTAGACATATTTCTGGCTTGCTTGAATATTTTGGCTTCAATCTTGACCCATAAATCCAATCATGCGCCTAAGCCTATTAGCCTCACTTTTTGTTTTGATTTAATTTGTTTTAAATGAATAAAAATCAAATGAAATAAATAAAAATCATGGAAAATAAGGGAATGGTTTTAGGGTTCCTCTAACATATCATGAACACGTTTGAGTCTCAAAAATTAGGCCCATTGGTTCAAAGATTCAAAATTGCCCAATTTGAACTTCATGAATTTCTTCAAAATCTCCCCACTTGTGCAACTCATAACTTGCTCAATTTTCATATTTGAAGGTGATATTGGACTTTTTTTTAAACCTCAACATATCCTCTACAACCTCTATGTTGACCATTTTTTCTTTTGGAGACATTATCTTGATGTAAGTTGTCTTGACAAACAATGCCTTTTGTTGACTTTTGAAAATGACCTATAATGTATTAGCTCATATCTTCCAAATGAAGCATTTTTTGGACTTGAGAATAAAATAAAAGTTCTAGATAATTGAATTTTCTTCAAAATGGGCTTTGATTGGGAAAAATTTGATGAAGCATGTGAAATTTATGCCTGGTCAAAGTTCAGTTGACTTCTCCTAAAGAAACCTTAATTTGGCAATTCTTGACTTTTGATGTTTTGAGAGCTTTCTTTGGGGAATCATGATCAACCATTGATAAAATGATGAATATAACTTTAAAATGTTGATGTTGACCAAAAATATTGAAGTTTGACTGTATGTTGACCACAATTGACTTTTTGACCAATATAGTTGATTTTCAATCATCTTAGCCATTGACTGAGCAAACTTTTGATGTAAGGCTTGAAACTTGACATGGACCTTGTTGAGGACCTATGAAAAACCATGGAAGCAACTTGATACCTTTTCAATCCAAATTTCCATGAGAAATTCAAAACCCTAATTGTAGACCTTTGTGCTTAGGAGGTGAGTTCATTGGTCAACCCTTGAGTGTCTGAGAAGCCTTGAAAGAATGTCTTGAAGAAAAAAAGGGAGGGAAAATTTTGGGGTAAAACATGTAGACATTTGTAATAGGTGGGAGAACTGACTTTATTGGTTTTGCGTTTTATCACAATTGTTGCGGTTAGCAAGAGTCGCCACCGACTTTTCTTTTATCCAACAAAAGAGAGGGTGAAAAGAATAGGAAAAACCTTTTGAGATTATTTTCTGAGTAAGGGGGTAGGTTATGGAAAGGGAAGGTGTTAGCACCCTTTCCATCCGTAGTTATCTACGGGCTCTTAGTTGCTAACTCATTTTGAAATTGCTTTGTGTTGTGTGTTTAAAAATATTTTTGAAAAGACGCCTTAGTGCGACGAACTTTGTAATGTTTCTCGTTTAGGCGAGAACGTATACAAAGTGTTTTTTGTCTTTGAAAATATTTAAAAAAGAGTTTGTGTATGTGTGAAAAAATTGTTTTATTTGTGTTTATGAGCAATACCTACTCGAAAGATTTTGTTCTTTTCCTCTTTCCTTTAGATAGTGTTATCCTACTATTAGTCAGTAGGTAGCCCTATCCTTGGATGTTTCGAGGGACAGGCGAGGGTCATCATACAGTCACGAAAGCAACTCGTAAGATACTTTAGCAATTACCCTAAGGTTTTAAGATCATTTACTGAGGCAACATCAGAAGGGTCATTGAGGGACTTATAATCTTTAAACCAAAGGGTCGCCGCTAAAATCTTTTACATTCGAGAGACATGACTGATTTATTCCGAAGGCAACAAGTGGAGGTACCTTAGAGGTGCGCGTGTATGAGTGTGTTGTGTTTTCGTTAAGTTTATCTTTGACTGTTAGGTTTTCTAGCGTTTGCTTTTAGTATTTTCATACAAGCCTATTAACATTCATCTAACAGTTAATTGAATAAGCGCAGAAAATAAAAGTACGGAAATTTAAGCTACAGTATTACAAGGCTTCGGGATGAGGGAATTACAAACCAAAATGGGGAATAAAAAGTGAAAAAAAGTCCTAAGTTAAGCTATTACAACTCATATGCAAATACATAATATTTGTAAAAATAATGCGAATAAATAAATAAACTCACGAAGGAGAAAGAAATAAAAATGAAAGGATGAAGAAAAACTCTAAGAAAACTTTCTAAGTGATAAAAGAAATATTTTTTGTTGTTTTTTATTTAGAAAAGATAATTAAATTAAATTAAGAAATCTAAGTCTAATTAGTTAATTAAAAATGGTTATTAAAATAATTAATTAAAAATTAATCTAATTAAAAACTAATTCTAATTATTTTTTGGTTTTTTGATTTTATGATCTTTTATAATTTTAATTAAAAAAAGAAATGAATTAAATGAAAGAAACAAAATAAAAAAACAAAATGGGCCATGCTGCAAAGAGTAAATAGGAGGTGTGAGAACTTGAAATGTCTCAAGCCCAATGTCCTAGGTCCAGGCGTGGCAATAGGAAATGGAGGGGTGTGAGTCTGAAATCTCCAAGCCCATCAATGAGAAGACCCAAACGCCCAATAACCTGCAAAAAATATGTTGAAACTCCAAAATTGAAAAACCTGGGATTCGAACCCAGGTTCTAGGAGAGGAAGGCCTTAAACGCGCACTTGCTACCACTGGATCACTCTGCTCATTCGTTAATATAATAACATGATAATATTATAATACAAAAATCAGTCAGAATTATTTAAATAAAAAACGTGCGCCCAAGTGGATTCAAATGGGCCAGTTAGAACATGTCTTTTTTCCACATAAGCTTTGACCAAAGTCCACGAGTTATAGGGATGCCAGAGTCAAACTCCATCATCCTCTCTGGTCACCTAAAATCCGAACCTGCAAAAACAAGCAAAATCAAAGTCCCAGATTCAGGCTACCCCCCTAAATCATATGTTGCGTGTCCAACCATGGTACTGGTTTGGTCTGAAATGGCTTGTAGGGTTGGATCTGAAACTCAAAAGTTCCCGAGCCCTAATAATGGTAGAACTGGATTCCTACGTCAAAACTCAAAGGCAATGGTTCTAAAACAACCCAAGCATTAGTATGAACATATATGAGTATTTAAAAATAGTTTATAACGTGAGAATTAAAAGTTTTGAGATTGAGAAATCTACCCAAAATGGAGTAACTCCTTGGGTGTATTCTGGCATGCTTCAAGCTACAAGAAGGATAGGAATGAGATCTTGGGAGACTCAGGGGCACGATGCAAGGCTTGGTTTTGATGAATATGGGATGGAAGTTGGTTTTTAAACTTTGGCGACTTTTATATTTTTTATGAAATTTTGTAGGGTCTCTCTAGGAAACTTGTGCATGTTCTTTCTTGCTTGCAATGTCATGTATTTACATAGGGAAGGATAAGAGCATACCAACATGGAAGGAATCAAGTCTTAACCATGGCCTTAAAACCAAAAATAAAAATTTGAAAAAATGCCAAAATTATATGATTCTTTCCATTTTTTAATTTTGCATGAACCTAGACATTGGTGATGTACCTTTCACAAATTCTCGGGCTTCATAATTGGTCAAGCTAATCCCAAATGCTCTAGCCCATTATTTCTTGTCTTTTTATTTAATTTATTTGATTTTAACTTAAATAAAATCAAGATAAATACAAATAAAAATTAAGGTCATGCAAAAATTGACTTAGAGGTCCTATAATATATTATGGACATGTTTGAACATTAGAAACTAGGCTCATTGGTTCAAAAATGCAATTTTGATATATTTGCACTTCTTGAATCTCTTCAAAATTTCCTAACTTGTGAAACTCATAACTTGCTCAATTTTCACATTTTGAAGATGATATGGGACTTTTTGGAAAGCCTAAGATGTCCTATACAATCTATATATTTATCATTTTTGCTTTTGAAGACTTTATCTTGATGTAAGTTGCCTTGACAAAAAGTGTCTTTTGTTGACTTTTTAAAATGACATGTAATGTATGAGATCATATCTTCCAAATGAAGCATATTTTGGACTTGAGAATAAAAGAAAAGTTGTAGAGAATTGAATTTTATTCAAAATGGGCATTGTTTGGGGAAAAGTTGATGAAGCATGTGAAATTTATGCCTGGTCAAAGTTCAGTTGACTTCTTCTAAGGAAACCTTAATTTGGCAATTCTTGACTTTTTATGATCTGAGGACTTTCCTTGGGGAATCATGATCAAACCTTGATCAAATGATGAATATTACTTCAAAATGTTGATGTTTACCAAAAATATTGAAGTTTGATTGTATGTTGACCATAGTTGACTTTTTGACCAATATAGTTAATTTTCAAGCATTTGAACCATTGACTGAGCAATTTTGTGATGTAGGGCTTGAAAATTGACATGGAGCTTGTTGGGGACCTAAGAAGAAACATGAAAGACACTTGAGACCTTTGCAAACCAAATTTCCTTGATAAACTCCAAACCCTAGTTATAGGCCTTTAGTTTAGAAGGTGCATCTTGACTAGTCAACCCTTGAGTGTCTTGACTATTTGAAGAGCCTTGAAAGAATGCTTCGAGAAAAATGAAAGGGAAAATTTTAGGGTAAAACAGCTGCCACTGTTCAATCTTCTTAAACCTGGAGAGTTAGATTGGCTTGTTCGCCATTCGTGACTTGAGGGTAGAAGATGATTGAACACTTAAGTGCCCAGAAATTTGCACTCGCCTATGCAAGAAGTAACGTTGTTGGTTGATTTTACTGTGAATGGGTTTAGATATTCCACTCGGAGAGGTGACAAATAATTGTTAGAGATGGGCTTATAGATGCCATCTAAAGGTGATGGAGAGTCGTCGGAGATGGGCTTATTGATGCCATCTGAAGTAACTGTTGATAGAAATATAAGAATAAGTCTATGATTGACTTGGTATTTAAGAGATGTATCTGGAAGGGGCCTACGCTCGACTACTACTTCAATAGGTAACAGATGGAGTCTACACCCGACTACTACTTCAATAGGTATTAGAAGGAATCTATCGTGACTACTACTTCACAGGGTACTAGAAGGAATCTATGGCGACTACTACTTCAAAGGGTACCAAAAGGAATATATGGAGATTACTACTTCAAAGGGTACCAGAAGGAATATATGGCGACTACTAATTCACAAGGTACTGGAAGGAATCTATGGCGACTACTACTTCAAAGGGTACCAGAAGGAATCTATGGCGACTACTACTTCAACAAAGTACTGGAAAGAATCTATGGTGACTACTACTTCAAAGGGTACCAGAAGGAATCTATGGCAACTACTACTTCACAAGGTACTGGAAGGAATCTATGGAGACTGCTACTTCAAAGGGTACCCGAAGGAATCTATGTCGACTACTACTTCAAAGGATACCAGAAGGAATCTATGGCGACTACTACTTCAAAGGGTACCAGAAGGAATCTATGGCGACTACTACTTCACAAGGTACTGGAAGGAATTTATGGCGACTACTACTTCAAAGGATACCAGAAGGAATCTATGGCGACTACTACTTCAAAGGGTACCAGAAGGAATCTATGGTGACTACTACTTCACAAGGTACTGGAAGGAATTTGCGCTTGATTTCATCTAAATGATGCACTAGAAGATGTCTACGCCTGACTTCATCTAGAAGAGATATTTTTCAGAATGGATTTCTGGGGAAGTCTTTGAGGGAAATAATTGTCAGAATTTAGTTTCTGAAGAAATTTGTCTGGTCATGTAGATAGTTGATGATATTCGTCTGTTTATAGACTTTACCTGAAAATATAAAGGGTTAGTTGTATGCAATGTCATGATGTATGAAATGCATTGCGTAATGACGTTCTAAAAAAATGAGGTTGTGCTATATGCGTTTCGTATGCATGTGCTATGATATTGGTAAATGATGGTGAATGTGAAATGTTATTGAAGCGCATTTGTAAATTTGAGCAACATCTTTTTCTGGGGAAAATAAATCCCTGAGTGTCGCTGGGGATGAAGAGTATGTGTATCTTCGATCTTCTGGGGATTGTTCCGCTGGGGACCCATTCTTGCTGGTTTGAGGAAACTCCGCTGGGGAACATTAATTTGTGCTCTGAGGAAATTCTATTGGAGAATGTTAATTCCTACTTGGGGAGAAGAATTCAAGAACATTGGTTGTTCATTACTCTACTGGGGAGGTTATTACCTGACTGGGTATAGAGGAGATGGATAACCTTCTCGATCGTCTGGGGAAATTTAGATTCAGTAACAACTCTCTGGGGATAGTGGCATCTTCCTTGGGAGAGGATTTTAGCCAGTGATTTATGGTAAAAGTATACTCAAGTTACGGAGTGTCATAATAAATCTATTCCTTGATTGTATCTTAGGATGTATTGAATGGGTATTAGAATGATATCCATATCTGGATTGTATCTGAATCGCATCTGGAAGATGCACTGAATGAGTATTAGAGTGACATCCATATCTGGATCGTATTTGAACTGTATCTGGAAGATGTACTAAATGAGTATCAGAATGACATCCATATCTGGATTGTATCTGGACTGTATCTAGAATGAGTGTCAGAATGAGTCTATATTTAGATTGTATATGAACTGTATCTAGAAGAGAATCTGTTTGGGGAAATAAACCATGTTGATGGAGAAATACTCTTGCTGAGGAAACACCCTTGTTAAGGAAATGAACTCTGCTGGAGAGCTGAAGTCTGAAGGGGTTTTACAACCTCAGAGGAACAAGCTCAGCTGGGGAAGAGAAACTCCATGAACCGTGTTGATTGGAACTCCATAGGTTGGTGATATTTCTTAAGAGAAGATCATACTCCTTTATCAGCTAGAGCAATCTGCGATGGAAATTGCAGGGAATGTATGAACTTGTGAAGATTACCATGTGGGGATAATCTCATGGAAGTGGCTCCATGGGGATCCATGGAGACTTGAACATAACTCTACTTCTAGAGCCCTTGGTGAATGTTGATCATGGAAATAAGTCTTCTATTGATAGACAAGTGATGAGATGACAAGACATAGTCGTACGCTTTAATCCCTAACTTTTTCATGGACTGTTCTTTCAGATTTTCAGTCCCTCAGGATACCCTTTTTTGCCCAAGCCGCCATTTCAGGTTTTCGACTTGTCGGGTGTATAGTTATATATATATATATATATATATATATATATATATATATATATATATATATATATATATATATATATATATATATATATCATTGATTTTTGCTCGAACCCTTTTGGTTCACTGGGATGCCCTTACTTTTGCCTAGGCCAGTCAACCCAACGGGTCTTTTTTCATGCGTAGTATTTTCGACTATGTCCGCGTTTACAGGGTGCAGAGAATTATCATTATCCATAGTAGTAAGTGTTGTATCACTTCTAGAAAATGTTTGCTTGATCATTCGTGACCCTTTGTTGGAATGCATGTTTAATGCCCCAAGTGATTCAGATGATGATCCGCCCTTGGCTATTCAACATTTTTGAGAGATTCCTTGAATCTGGAGTCGACTGCCCCAGATCAGTTGGACACGATGCCATGCCCCTTAATTATGAAAGGCCTGATATTGGAAATGTCTTTCCATTTGAGGTGATTATGTTCATTGAGAGGATTTCCGTTCATTGAATATCCGTCGTGTAAATTTCTCCGCTGTCGAACAATTAGTCACATGAAAACAATGGCATTTAAAAATGCAAGGCTTATGTTTGTCTTGAAGTTTTTAAAAATGCATTTTTAAATAAACCAACAGAATTTTGTAAGAATCTGAATTCAACTCAGGATTTATAGTAAACCTTACAGGAGTCAAGATATCTTTTGTAACAATATGCTTTTAAACTAACCCATGCTTCAGTTAGGACTTCTAAGGGTTGTAACATGGCCTGGTTCACAGTTTAAGAAACAAAGGATAAAGGCTCAAACTTTATTTGTACCCAACCCGTTTTTCGTGATGTTATTCAGTCCTATACTCAGTTAATCATGTGTTTAGATTCTAATTGAGTATGAAATCTTTGCCCTGATATTTCAGTGATGAGTTGGATACTGAAATTTTACTTGAGAAGGCAGTCATTATTTTTTTTTGTAATATATTTTTTTTGTTGAGGATCCGTAGAGACCTCTTTTTTGACTTTATTATCCCTATTTTTTGCCTGAACTATTTATTTTGTGATTACAGTCAGCGGAGTGCCCCAGTTTTTTTCTTAAGTCTCCTTCATAGGTTTTGACTTAGCGGGCTTTTCTTTTGAGAGATAATGATTGCTTGCTTTAATGATTATGCGGAACCATCACCATATTTTGTTTTGGAAGGATACCTCCAACATTACTTGTCGTGTATGAAGGGAAAGCTTGCGATTTAATGCACCATTGATTTAACGGAGAAACTACCCTTCCCCAAGTTATGATTAAGGGTTTCAATTTGCATGAAAAAGAGAACTCCTACTTATTAGGCTCAAAGGGATTGACTAGGGATTATCTTCCTTATAACTCCACTGTTAGGATTTGAAAGAACGCATGTACATCATCAACAGGGTCTGTTCAAAAGCATATTGTATGAGATTATGGTATTGTTTTCGTCATCCTCCCTCTAAACATTTACAACTTTTAATCGAGAGTTGAATATCACTAAAAGGAAGTAAAATCATAGTTTCAGTATAGTGAAAATGAATGGATTAATTCAAGACAAACATATGCAGTGCATTAATGGAATAACAAAGTTTGACATAAAATAAGTGTTCGAACAATCAAAATAAATTACAAATGAAAATTCTAATGAACAAGAAGTCTCTTTGTCTGAATTTGTCACTTCATATGGTGTGCCTTTGAGGGATGGCAGAAGAATTCAGTCTGACCATCTTGTGTGAACTCCAGCACTCCTTCGTCGATCAAGTCCTGAATCTTAGTTTTCAATGCCCAACAACTATTAGTGTCATGCCCAGGACTATTGGAATGATAGGCGCGTCTCACATTAGGATTGTATCGAGGAGAGGCGATGTTGGGATTCTGAAGAGGATCCTTCAACGTAATCAACTCCATCCTCAACATGTGTTGCAATACTTGAGCCGAGGATATGTTGATTTTGGTGAATTGCCTTTTGGGCGTGTCCTACTTATGTTGATTTCCTTGTCGTTGTTGTTGCACTGGTGTTGGATTAGAGATCCGCACTTCCCCGCAGATTGGTTGAGACCACTCTTATTACGGTCCTTCTGGTTGTACACAGTACTAAACTCCTTATTTCGATTGTATGATCTCTTCTGAGTACTTGAAGATGAAATCCCCTGAATTTCACCGCTCTTGAGTTTACTTTCAACGTGTTCCCGCATGAACATGTCACCCAATTCCTTGTCTGCCAAGAGAGGTTGATCATTGATTAGGCCCCAAATTCTAGCAGTTTTCCCCAGATGGTCGTATCTGTCTTAACGAAGCTTGCTGATATGAATCCTTAACTCTTCTTGTCCCCGAGCTAAATTTTGGATAAGAGCCATCTGACTACTCATCTGGATTCTCATCCTTTCCATCTCATCTTGCACTTGTTCCAACTAGTCATCCTTGTTATCTTCAAGATTTTTCTTAGTAATGTTCCCGTCGAGGAGTGTTTTCAATTCTTCTTGCCCCTTAGATAGATTCGGGAATAATTCCTTGAACTGAGCATCTTGAATTTGGAGATCTCTGTCGTTCTGTTCGAGATCCATCTTCCTTGGTGAAATAAACAGTGAGAAAATGAGAAACCTGTCTCAAGAATATTTGTTATGTAATGACATGCATGCAGTGTTTTCAAGGATCTCACATGGTAAATGTAAGAAGATGTTTGAATTTTGATTGTAGCTTTGATTGAAGAACTTCCTATCGTTGAATGTCCTTCTACGAGAATCGAGCTCACCATGTCGAGTGGGTCATAACCTCTTACTCAAGACATCGTGCTTTGACGGCATTGGCTAGAGGAAAATAAATCCCCTTGCCCCTTGCTAGACGTTTGGTTCATCATGACCTGCATCACAGGGCCTTGAGATGCTTGAAATGGTTAAGGAAATGCTATGGTATGATGTTATAATGTGTATGCTATGCACCAAATAAAAGTGTAAGGTGATGAAGACAAGTAAGTCTTGCAGGAAATCCAGGTTATTGGATAATGAATACAAATAAGTTCTGCAAGGAACTCACGTTGTTAGATAATGAAAACAAACAAGCCCTGCAAGGAGTTCAAGTTGTTAGATGATGAAAGCAAACAAATCACACAAGTAGCATTAGGTTTAGGCCTGCAAGGAGTTTGTAGGTAAGTACACTCTTGAAGTTTATTTGGTTCAACCTGTCCTAAAAGAAGTATCCGTGTTCTAAGGAATCTCAATATCACTGATCTTTCTCTCAGGCATTGTTTTAGCTCAAGCATCTAAATTACGACCGAAATATCCCGAGAGTCCGACCTCAATGAGTGTAGCATCGAGTATCAACCAACTTCAATCTACACCGAAGCCGACTATCTCGCTACTTTCTAATGGCTAAGTGTGTCAACTAAGGTTCTACGGTCAGTTAGTTCTTCATGACCCATGCGACAGCCCAGCATTCTCCTTGACTTACTCAAGGGACACCGGTACCAACCAATGAGTCACAATAACATAGCCATCCCTTCAACCGTATCGGTATATACCATACAGTCTCCTCGATCTATTGCTACTTACCTAAAAAGTGCCCCCCATCCGGGTATAGGATCTTTAATAATAACTCAAACATAAATCCGAAAGATAAAGCATACAAATCAACAAGGAAAGCATTTTAAATATGATATAGCTCTAAGGTAACCCCAATTTTAATTTAACTTTATTTTCCCCAACAGAGTCTCCAGTTCTGTAATACGGTGGGAGAACTGACTTTATTGGTTTTGCATTTTATCACAATTATTACGGTTAGTAAGAGTCGCCATCAACTTTTCTTTTATCCAATAAAGGAAAGGATGAAAATAATAGGAAAGACCTTTCGAGATTATTTTCTGAGTAAAGGGGGTAGGTTATTGAAAGGGAAGGTGTTAGCACCATTTCCATCCGTAGTTATCTACAGGCTCATAGTTGCTAGCTCATTTTGAAAATTCTTTGTATTGTGTGTTTAAAAATATTTTTGAAAAGACGCCTTAGTGCGGTGAACTTTGTAATGTTTCTCATTTCGGCGAGAACGTATACAAAGTGTTTTTTTTCTTTGAAAAATATTTAGAAAAGAGTTTGTGTATGCGTGAAAAAATTGTTTTATTTGTGTTTATGAGCAAGAAACTATGAGCTATCTACCTACTCGAAAGATTTTGTTCTTTTCCTCTTTCCTTTAGATAGTGCTATCCTACTATTAGTCAGTAGGTAGCCCTATCGTTGGATGTTTTGAGGGATAGGCGAGGGTCATCGTACAGTCACGAAAACAACTCGTAAGATACTTTAGAAATTACCCTAAGGTTTTAAGATTATTTACCGAGGAAACATTGAAAGGGTCATTGAGGGACTTGTGATCTTTAAACCAAAGGGTCACCGCTAAAATCTCTTACGTTCGAGAGACGTGACTGTTTTATTCCAAAGGCAACAAGTGGAGGTACCTTAGAGGTGCGCGTGTGTGAGTGTGTTGTGTTTTAGTTAAGTTTATCTTTGAGTGTTAGGTTTTGTAACGTTTGCTTTTAGTCTTTTCATACAAGCCTATTAGTATTCATCTAACAGTTAATTGAATAAGTGCAGAAAATAAAAGTGCGAAAATTTAAGCTACGCTATTACAAGGCTTCGGGATGGGGGGGAATGACAAACTAAAATGGGGAATAAAAAGTGAAAAAAAGTCCTAAGTTAAGCTATTACAACCCATATGCAAATACATAATATTTGTAAAAATAATGCGAATAAATAAATGAATGCACGGAGGAGAAAGAAATAAAAAAGAAAGGATGAAGAAAAACCCTAAGAAAAATTTCTAAGTGATAAAAGAAATATTTTTGTTGCTTTTTATTTAGAAAAGATAATTAAATTAAACTAAGAAATCTAAGTCAAATTAGTTAATTAAAAAAAGGTGATTAAAATAATTAATTAAAAATTAATCTAATTAAAAACTAACTCTAATTATTTTTTGGTTTTTTGATTTTATGATCTTTTATAATTTTAATTAAAAAAAGAAATGAATTAAATGAAAGAAACAAAATAAAATAAAAAAACGAAATGAGCCTTGTTGCAAAGAGTAAACAGGGGGTGTGAGGACTTGAAATTTCTCAAGCCCAATGTCCTAGGTCCATACGTGACAACAGGAAATGGAGGGGTGTGAGTCTGAAATCTCCAAGCCTATCAATGAGAAGGCCCAAACGCCCAATAACCTGCAAAAAATATGTTGAAACTCCAAAATGGCAAAACCTCAGATTCGAACCTAGGATCTAGGAGAGGAAGGCCTTAAATGCGTGCTTGCTACCACTGGATCACTCTGTTCATTCGTTAATATAATAACATGATAATATTATAATAAAAAAATCAGTCAAAATTATTTAAATAAAAAACCCGCGCCCAAGTGGATTCAAATGGGCCAATTAGAACATGGTTTTTTTCCATGCAAGCTTTGACCAAAGTCCACGCGTTACAGGGATGTCAGAGTCAAACTCCGGTAATTCTCTCCGGTCACCTAAAATATGAACCCGCAAAAACAAGCAAAATCAAAGTTCCAGATTCAGGATACCCCCCTAAATCATATGCTGCGAGTCCAACCATGGTACTGGTTTGGTCTGAAATGGCTTGTAGGGTTGGATCCGAAACTCAAAAGTTCTTGAACCGTAAAAATGGTAGAACTGGATTCATGCATCAAAACTCAAAGGAAATGGTTCTAAAACAACCCAGGCATCAATATGAACATATATGAGTGTTTAAAAATAGTTTATAACGCGAGAATTAAAAGTTTTGTGATTGAGAAATCTACCCAAATGGAGAAACTTCGTGGGCATATTCTGGCGTGCTTCAAGCTACAAGAAGGATAGGAATGAAATCCTGGGAGCTTCAGGGACACGATGCAAGACTTGGTTTTGATAAATATAGGATGGAAGTTGGTTTTTGAACTTTGGCAACTTTGATATTTTTTGTGAAATTTTGTAGGGTCTCTCTAGGAAACTTGTGTCTGTTCTTTCTTGCTTGCAATGTCATGTATTTATAGAGGGGAGGATTAGAGCAGACCAACATGGAAATAATCAAGTCTTAACCATGGCCTTAAAACCAAAAATCAAAATTTGAAAAAATGCTAAAATTATATGATTCTTGCCATTTTTGAATTTTGCATGAACCTAGACATTGGTTATGTACCTTGCAAGAATTCATGGGCTTCATAGTTGCTCAAGCTAAGCCCAAATGCTCTAACCCATTATTTCTTGTATTTTTATTTAATTTATTTGATTTTAACTTAAATAAAATCAAGATAAATACAAATACAAATCAAGGTCATGAAAAAATGGACTTAGAGGTCCTCTAATATATTACGGACATGTTTGAACATTAGAAACTAGGCTCATTGGTTCAAAAATTCAGTTTTGCTATATTTGCAGTTCTTGAATTTCTTCAAAATTTCCCAACTTGTGCAACTCATAACTTGCTCAATTTTCACCTTTTTAAGATAATCTTGGAATTTTTGAAAAGCCCAAGATGTATTATATGATCTCTATGTTAATAATTTTTTATTTTGAAGATTTATCTTGATGTAAGTTACCTTGACAAAAAGTGTCTTTTGTTGACTTTTGAAAATGACTTGTAATGTATGATATCATATCTTCTAAATGAAGCATCTTTTGGACTTGAGAATAATAAAAAAGTTGTAGATAATTGAATTTTCTTCAAAATGGGCTTTGGTTGGGGAAAAGTTGATGAAGCATGTGAAAGTTATGCCTGGTCAAAGTTCAGTTGACTTCTCATAAGGAAACCCTAATTTGGCAATTCTTGACTTTTGATGATCTGAGGACTTTCCTTGGGGAATATTGATCAACCCTTGATCAAATGATGAATATCACTTCAAAATGTTGATGTTGACCAAAAATCTTGAAGTTTGACTGTATGTTGACCATAGTTGACATTTTTACCAATATAGTTGATTTGCAAGCATTTGAACCATTGACTGAGCAATTTTGTAATGTATGGCTTAGAACTTGACATGAAGCTTGTTGAGGACCTAAGAAGAAAAATGGAAGCCACTTGATACATTAGCAAACAAAATTTCCTTGAGAAACTCCAAACCCTAGTTATAAGCCTTTAGTTTATGAGGTGCATCTTGACTAGTCAATCCTTGAGTGTCTTGACTATTTGAAGAGCCTTGAAAGAATGCTTTGAGAAAAATGAGAGGGCAAATTTTGGGGTACAACAACAGTCTCCCAAGAAAGTGGAGGCTGCTGAAAATGCTATAAAAGACCTCCTAGAGGCTAATTTTATTTCTGAGGCCCGGTATTCAACCTAGCTCTCAAATGTTGTATTTGTTAAGAAAAATAATAAAAAATGGAGAATGTGTGTTGACTATACTGATCTTAACTAGGCATGCCCCAAAGACGCTTTTCCTTTGCCTAATATTGACGTGTTGGTCGACAATTCGGCCGACTATAAAATTTTATCATTTATGGATGCCTACTCGGGCTACAACCAAATCTCAATGGCGATGAGCGATAAGCGTTGCACTGCTTTCATGACCAGCTCAGGAAATTACTACTATAACGTAATGCCCTTCGGCTTGAAAAACGCAGGAGAAACGTACCAGTGGATGATGAATAAAGTCTCCCGCAATGAGATTGGGGATATGCTCGAGGTATACATGAACGACATAATCGTCAAATATCGAGCAGACACCGACCATGCTGCCCATCTCAAAAAGGTCTTTGTCCAAGCGAGACAATACAAAATGAGGTTCAACCCTGAGAAATGCACTTTCGGGGTTAAGATGGGCAAGTTCCTCAGTTTTTATCTAACAAAACGGGGAATTAAGGCCAACCCTGACAAATGCCAGACATTTTCCAAGCTTTCTACACCTAATTCGAAGAAATCTATACAAGTCATAAACGACATGCTCACCTCACTCTCCCGTTTCGTGGCGAAGTCCGCGCAACACGCTCTTCCATTCTTCAAACTTCTGCGCAAAGAGACAGCCTTCGAGTGGACCGAGGAATGCGAGCAAGCCCTTCTCTATCTCAAGCAAAACCTCTCGCTGTTGCCTGTACTGTGACGGCATGCGGATGGGGAAACCTTGTTCCTTTACCTGGCCATCTCCGCTGAGGTTGTGAGCGCAACCCTCATCTGCGGGACTCCTGACGGGAAAAACCAGTGTACTTCACGAGCAAAGCACTTCAGGGACCCGAGGTCAGGTACCAACAGATTGAGAAGGTGGTCTTGGCCCTTGTAAATGCGACAAGGAGGCTTAAACATTACTTCCTGGCACACACAATCGTCATACAGACAGACCAACCCGTGAGACAACTTCTATGTCGACCAGACATGGAAGGTCTAATGCTTAAGTGGTCCTTAGAGATATCGGAGTTTGACATTCAGTATGAGAGAAGTAAGGCCCTCAAGGCCCAAGCTCTGGCCGACTTCATCGTAAAGATGACCGCCCACGATTCCCCCATAGGGAAGAAGCACAAGTGCACCATCTTTGTGGACGGAGCTTCCAATTCGACAGGGAGTGAAGCATGAATCCTCCTCGAGAACGAGGAAGGCATCGTAATCAAACACTCCCTCACCCTTTCTTTTCCAATGTCGAACAATCAGCTGAGTACGAGGCACTGCTTGCAGGATTACGTCTGGCCGAGGATTAGGATGCCCGGGAGATACAGATTTTCACTGACTCCCAACTTGTTGCATCTCAAGTTCAAGGGGGATACCAGGATAAGAACAACAACCTCATCGAATATTTAAAACTTGTCAGAGAACATATGTAGAGGTTTGACCAAGAAGAACACGCGGGCCGACATACTTTTAAAGCTCGCAAGCACAAAGAAGAAAGACGGGAACAAATCCGTCATCCAAGAATCCCTTTCTTGCCCGTGCATCGGAAAGTCCACTATGCCGCCCGAGGTAAATGCCATCGAGGACAACTCATGTCGGATGACCCCGGTGTTCAACTTTCTAACAAAGGGGGAACTTCCAGTGGAACAAAAAGAGGCAACCACAACCAAACGAAGGGCATGTTCGTACATGGTGCTCGAACATAAGATTTACCGTCGAGAATTCTCCATCTCACTTTTAAAATGTGTCGAGGAGTCCGCAATCCCTGAGATACTGCGGGAAATCCAAGAAGGAATCAACTCCCAGCACATGGGAGGAACAACCCTAGTACGAAAGGCGTTGCGAGCATGTTACTACTGGCCGACCATACAACAGGACACCAAGGAGCATGTCAAGAAATGCGACAAGTGCCAGAGGTACGCGGACATGCACCTCGCACCTTCGCATGAGCTAAATACGATATCCTCCCCATGGTCGTTCGCCTGGTGGGGAATTGACATCCTCGGGCCTTTCGTGCAAGGGACGTACCAAAACAAATTCCTCATCGTGACCGTCGACTATTTCATGAAAGGGATAGAGATCGAGGCTCTAGAAAAAATAACTTCACACAATATCTTTCGTTTCTATAAACGAAAAGTGCTTGCTCGATTTGGGATTCCCCAAGCACTTGTCACTAACAATGGGATACAGTTCACCGATCAAGGTTTCCAAAGCTTCGTCGCCAAACTCAGCACCAAGCAACACTTCACCTCAGTCAAACACCCCCAAACTAACGGGAAAGCCAAGGCCGCAAATAGGGTCATCTTACGAGGTCTCAAATGAAGGTTAGGCGAGGCCAAAAGAGGATGGGTCGAGGAACTCCATAGCGTCTTATGGGCGTACCGAACAACACCCCATTCAACGACGAGAGAGACCTCGTTTCGACTGACCTATGGCACCAAGGCCGTCATTACCATAGAAATCTTAGAACCTTCTAGAAGAACCGAGGCCCCTCTAAACGAGGAACTAAATGACGAGGCCCTAAGAGAAGAGCTCGACCTAGTTGAGGAAATCCATTCAGGAGAAGCTCTTCGCGAGGCCACGCTGAAACAACAGATAGCCCTCCGCCATGACCACAAAGTCAACAAGCGCGAATTCTAGCTCGGCAACCTAGTCATCCAGAGAAATCAGAAAGATTCTCGCGAAGGAAAGCTGGCTGCAAACTAGGAAGGACCATACCGCGTCCGCAGGGCTACAGGAACTGGGGCATACTACCTCGAGCATTTAAATGGAGAACCACTACCACGACCATAGAATGCCACAAAACTGAAACAATATTACAGCTAAGTCCTTATCCTACTATGGGAATTGGCAGTCGACCAGTCCCCTCCAACCAACGACGGGATGGGCTCGACCACGTAGGCATGTTAAGGTACGGACATGACCTCCAAATATCAACGCCGATGGGTTGTTGTTCATTTGTCGAGCAGAACCTTAGCCCGAAAGGGACACCTCAATCAAGTTATGCTATCGAAGTACCTCATCGGGCAGAATACCTAGCTCGCGATGAGCAATTCGCGCCACGAGCTTAAGATCCCGACCGCTATCGTGAGCTCGTCGGATCCCTACTCCATTTCCTCGACACGTTCGACGTGTGTCGATCACAACCAAGGTCGAGCACTAATCTCCAACCTTAGAAATACTATCATACATTAAGCAAGTCAAAAACAACGACATGCAATTACTTATAAACAAACATGCATAAAAGAAAAAAGAAAGCATTCATAAATGCCGACCACGAAGGCCGACGCTTTTTAAATAATTACAAAATTAGGCACGACGGCCACGAATCCAAAATAAAGCAAGAACGGGCACGCACGCAGACCCTAAAAACAATCAAATCTCGTCCTCCCCATCACTATTCTCAGGAGGATAGAAGATTTTCCCATCAATCACTTGGTTGAACGGACCCGCTCCTTCTACCACAAGCTCGACCCTCGGGTTCAGAATCCTCAGTTGCTCAACGACCGTGTTGAAACCATAGTCGAGGGTGTCAACGACGTATCGCTCGAGCACCCAGATGCGCGCAATTAGCTCTGCTTTGGACGCCATGCCCTTCTCTGTGTCGGTCTCTTCTTTAGCTGGGGCCGTGATCCCTTCTAACTCTTTTGTTCGAGAAACCAGGTGCTCGTTCTCTTTAGTCACGGCCTCCAGTTGGGACCACAACTCGTTTAGATCCTTGAGAAGTCAAACTTGGGCCTCAAACTTTGACTCGTGATTGAGGATGTCACACTTTAATTTCTCATTCTTGGCCTTAAGTTTCTGAATCTTGGCATATGCTACATCGAGGGAAGCCCGAGAGCTCGCGGCCTCGTCGTTTAGCGTCAGAGCCGTCTCGAGCATCCTCATGACAGCAGCCACATCTTCCGCCAAATTCTTTCGACGGACCTCCTTATCCTCAAACAGACGCCTCACACGAGGGAATGCTCGATACCATGGCTAAGACATGTATACGGGCACATTCGTCATGATCCACCTCGAGGGCGAAATAACGCTCGACATTGTGATAACCCCTTGAAGACGGACACGGCGAAAGAGAACTCGTGGAAGCTCCCCGTAACTTATACGCTCCTGTCGGGAAAACAACTGACCCAGTCGGCCTCACTGCTCGTTTATCCGCAAGATCCCTAACACGTTCAAAGGAGTTGTCCCCGACACGGGCAATAACTCGCTTCCTCTCAGAGGACTTCGACCTTCCTTCCCGAGTGAATTCTCCCCGGCCATAAAAGTTGGACTTAAGTCATCACCCTTTCACCTAAGGGCAATAACTTGGGGGCTCCTGATCTGGACTGGGCCTGCACTTGCCCCACGGTTGGAGGTCCAATCCAGCACCCTTGTACAAGGCCCAAAGACAAGCAGCCCAAGCTAGGGACCGTTGAGCAACTCCCCACGCATCTGTTGGGGAACGTGGCCCGCGTGTCCACATTACTGTCATCTTAACTGCCCTTCAAAAATCACGGGTCCAATCCCTATTCTCACGGAGCAGTTGACCAGGGGGGAGTCCACTTGCTGGACTCCATACACACGTAAGCCCTAACAGTCTTCATTATTGAGCCTCATCGTGACCCAACAATGGGGACCTTGACCCAACGCTGGAGGCTATAAATACTCTCTCATTTAAGAGGGTCAGGTATTCATTCTCATACTCATACTCGCACTTGCTTGCACTCTCCCTGAAACTTACTTTGACATTGGAGTGTCTTGTAGGTACCCCCGTCTCGCTTTCAACTTCAGTTTGATGTAAGACTTTGACGATCATTCTGGTCACGTACGATATATATATATATATATATATATATATATATATATATATATATATATATATATATATATATATATATATATATATATATATATATATATATATATATATATAATTATTTTATTAATATATTTTTTATTATTCATATAATAATATTTATCTATTTGATTTAATCTATTTTTATTACATATATTTCAAAATAATAAACTATTATCATTACATAATAATAATTTTGGCATATGTTAATATACATAAAATTTATTATTTTACCTTATTTCACAGTATTAATATTATATATAATATTTTATAATAGTAAATTTATTATTAAAATATTCATTTAAATTAAACTATATTAAATTAAATTGGATGAGAACGAATTAAATTTTATATGACTTTATTTTAGTTGGACCACTTTTTATTCATGTGATATTACGAATATTTCTAATGATCAATTTTTTCAGATTATTATCACACTTTATATAATAAAAAAATAATTAATGTATCTTTTATAAAGATGATCATCATTTTTTATATGTGTACAACTTTCTTTAATTGGTCAAACAATAGTTAATATTTTATTGTTCTAATATTTTTTTAATTACAACGTGGGTTAAAGAATTCCAAAATTTTATTTTCTTAATAATCCCACCTTTGAAAAAATAATGAAAACAGCTGTGTTTTTGGTATTAAGAAAAGAAAATAATAGCACCGCCATATAAATAATATGACTATAGCCTATAGAAGGTGTATGAACACAGAACTTAGTATATGAAAATAAAAAAAGATTATCTAAAATAAGTATAGGGAATTGAAATAATTAGTAGTTGGAATTTGAATAAAGAAGAATAGGTAGTATTAGTGATTAAGTAACAGAAAGATAGGTAGAAAGAAAGAATGTTGTGAATACAGCTGTAACCAGTGCATGTACCAATTGCTATCACATACATGTGCATCACATGACCTCATCCCTTTCCTCATCTTTTTCTACTCCATACAACCAAATATTTTAATTAGAATTTAAGTATCTTTTATTAGATTTTGAATAAAGCTGACTAATATACAAGTGTAATTACTAATTAGGAGTGACCAAATCTGACAAGAGTAGGTTAAGGTTTTATATTGGGAGTGTTATTTTTATCTTTCCCTGTTTTTTAATTTTTGCATACATAAATTTTATTAATATAAATTTTTTATATTTATAAATTTAAAATATTATGTGACCGTTATATTCCTTTTTTTTTTTAAGAAACACTAAAATTTCAAACTCGTACATTCAATTATATCTGTCTCTCTGTCTCTGTCATATTTTAATTTTTGTGAATTTTGTTGGACGAAATTAAATAGATTGGATATATTTGTTTATCACCTCTAAATACTATTAATAATTGATACAATTCAAACAAAAAATCAAATTGATTCTAATAAAATAATAATAAAAGATTATTCAAATTAAATTAAATTATTTTAATTTATCCAAAATTAAATTAAACCAAATCATTCGATTGAATATATTTTTTTAGTGAAAATTTTTAATTTATTATTTATTTTCAATTTCAATAGATTTATTTATCATTTGATTTGATTATAAACTTATTTGTTTTACACGTATTCAATTCACTAATTAAGGATAATAACATAATTATTTTAACTACAGTTTAATTTGAATCTGATGTTGAGTTCGGTTGGGTGGCTTTTCTTTTAACTGTAATAAGGTTTGTTTGAATGTGAAACCAAATAA
Source organism: Vicia faba (assembly GCA_948472305.1). NCBI lineage: Eukaryota > Viridiplantae > Streptophyta > Magnoliopsida > Fabales > Fabaceae > Vicia > Vicia faba. The sequence continues at coordinate 473,223,522 of OX451739.1, forward strand.
ATTGAAGGGTTAATTTTATAAAGAGGTCATTAGCAAGAACTTCACGTTTATATGTTAAGAATCAACTTTTTTATCATAGTATTCTTTGTGTTTAAACTATGATTTTTTATAAAAGATATGTATGTTCCTTTCACATTAAGAAACATATAATGTAATGCGCTCTTTTTATGTATACTCCTTTAATATTTTGTTCTTATATTAAAAAATAAGTACCTTATATAATTATGATAAAATAGTTTAATATAAACTAAATGTTAATAATAATATCATATTTATTTAAGTTATTTTATAATTTTTATGCTATTCTATTTTATCACGTCAAATTTTCTTAATGAAAAGAAAAACACGTTTATTTTAAAAAATAAATATTAAATATGTTTTTAATCTTTAAAAAATTATCAAATTTGATTTTTAATTTCTATAAAAATATTATATTTTTCTTTACAAAATTATTTATGCATGTAATTTTAGTTCTTATAGAAGGATTAAAATATCATACATAAATAATTTTACTGAGACTAAAATGTGATTTTTTTACTAAAAATTAAATTTAAAATATTTATAAAGATCAAAAATATATTTAATTTTAAAAATAAAAACTCATTTAGAACGTAATTTTTTTAATAAAAACTAAAAAATAAATTTAAAATATTTATAAAGACTAATTTAATCTTAAAAATAAAAACTCATTTAGAGATGTATCAATATTTTGATTATTTTAAAAACAAATTAGAGAAAAAAATATTAATAATAATAATTAATATTTTTGTATATATTTTGAATAAGGGAATAAAACTCATATATTAACTATTGTTAATATAAAGTTTTTTTACATGATCAATTAATAGAAAATTAATAATTTATCATGTTATTAAATTTTTTTAAAAATAAAAATATAGTATAGTTATATATAATTATAATTGATTAATAATATAAACTATTTTATACTGTTCGTGCATTACTTCTTTTCTTTTTTAATAATATAGACGGTCTCTTATATTTATATTAAAGACATGATATTTTTTTAGTATATTCCACCGTATTGATAGGGTGGGGTATTTGCAATGATTCATAGAGGAGTTTATTGATGGATTATGTTTGGTTTTTTTTTAGAGAACTTTAAACATTGAAATATTAAGTATTGAAATTGTCGTGGATTGATCAATAGTCAGAATTGATATAATTTACTTCCATCTTCCATATAGTAAAACAACATTGGCTCATTAATTTTGGTCCTTCTATTGGGCATACTTGATCGATTACACTCGTGGACAGTGAGACTAACTACATTTCGATAACTACGCCTGTTCACTTCGATAACTACATTTCGGTCTGTTCGACACACATAGAGCAGACAATCACGAAAGCGCTCATAACGCATCTGCCCGTAACCTCTTCGTTGCTTGGAGAAACAACTAGTTACGAGCACGACTGCCCACTTTGACCAAGTTCTGATAGTTACCTATTTTTGAGGAACCTAATATCTAGGCCAAAATATATGAATCAATGGCCAAGCGTCAGGGGTGTTATATAAACCCTCACACTTGTGAGGGCCAAGTATCTAATATTCACACTCTAAACTCTAATCTTTTCCTTGTATCTCTTCGCATCCATTCTTACTTGATCGTCGGAGAGCCTTACAGGTACACCCCCTCCTCTCCTCAAATTTCCAACCAAGTAGACGTCATCCTTCGCTCCACTTTCAAGTTCTAATCAATCGGTAAGATCAGTGGTGTCGTCTGTGGGAATTCTGTCTTCCCCATCTTTCTTTCCTCGAAACTGAAGATCAAAGTGACATTCAAAGACTCTCATCATGACCGATCATGACGACAACCATCTTTTTTTGGAAAAATCATCATTTCCCCTGTCCGCAAGACAGACAGAAACGAGGAACCTCCTCACCTCGAGGATATCCCTGACACTAGAGAAGGTCGAACCGCGTCTCCTGACTCAGTCGATGCAGATCACAATGACATTCAATTCTTGGAGAATCATAAGTCCAAGAAGGCCATCGAGGAGCCACCAACGATCCTCCATCCAATTTGAATTCCGCCCAACATTGACCCGACCATGGCGGCTCTGCTCACCGCTCTCAACCAAACCAATGCCCTAATCCTGCAACAAAGCAACAGGATTGCAGTTTGGGAGAAGAAGCTCCAGTCAAGATCTCTTCCTCAAAGATACCAACAACATGACTCCCACAGTCCACCACCATCAAGGCGTGGCCTCCATCCCATACAATATAAGTAAGAAGTATCGTTTCTCAAGAAACGAGGATGCACCCCTTCCCGTAAAGATCAACGTTCTCCGATCACCAAGAAGATGAAGGGGAATCTACGACTAGATGATGACCGATCACCGTCATCCAAGCTGAAGCGCCACCAGAGGAGTACCTCTCCTTGTCGGGGACGGCAGCCCCGACAAGGAAGATACAACTACTCTCCGCCAGCATCTTCTGATAATACCGATGACGACGAGCCCCGTAACCCGTTATCTATAGAAATCATGGAGACCTCATTTCTCGTCAATCTGGAGAAGCCCCCACACCTGGGGACATACATAGGACAACAGATCCAAATGAGCGCATTGAGAACATCAATGCTCTACTCTACTACAGAGGATGCCTATGAGCAATCAAATTCTGACTCTTCCCCCAACAACGTTCGGAAATGGATCCATGACTTGGTACAAGAGACTCCTCAACGAGTCTATTACTTCTTGGAAGGGCTTACACCCTCACAGTGACTTCGCCAAAGCAATTGGCATAGAAACTCCTACAACGTTGGATTCCCTCCTGCTCAAAGCACAAACATACATCCAGTACGAGGAGAAAGAGGCTGCTAATAACGCGTGAGCTCGCGGCATTGTGAGAATGCAAAAGTTTCAAAAAATGATGAGCCCTCGACATCCCTTCGAGGAGCGGAGAAGAAAATGGAAGACAAATCTCGTGATTCAAGAGACTACAAGGGGCCGCTGATCGTTTCCACGACTACACCCCCCCTCAATGCTTCGTGCTAGCGTATTCTGACCGAATGCGTAAACTCGGAGTTCCGACAAGTTGAGGTTCACTTTCCCTGAAAAACACCGTCTAAGCTGGGGACAGACAAAAAAAGTATTTTCGGTTTATAAAAGTCACAGGAAAAATACATAAGACTGCATCCACCTGAAGGATGCCATCGAGATACTCATCCGAGATGGGCACCTCAAACAATATAAAAAGAAGGAAGGCACCCGCGATGACGCCTTGGAGTCCAAGAAAGTCTAAGAGGAAAAGCCCTCACCCGATGAGAGCCCCATGCCTGTTTCCTTGAGCATCACCCGGAAATAAGACTTTTATTTCCCCGAACTACACGAGCCCCCCCTGTATTTCTCAAACCACAGTCTGTGGGAGACCTTTATAACAACAATGGTCATATCCAGCGGGGGTGTGATACGATGGCAGAACCTACTGTTAATACTGGTTTGTGTTTTGCGTTTTTTATTTGCAAAATATAGTGGTAAGCAAGAGTCACCACTGACTTTTATTTTATCCAATCAGGAAAATGAAAAAGAATAGAAAAAACCTTTTTCGAGATGTTTCTGAGTACGGGGGATAGATTATAGAAAGGGAAGGTGTTAGCACCCTTTCTATCCATGGTTTTCCACGGGCTCTTAGGTACTTGCTCATTTTGAAAACTGCTTGTGTGTGCTTTTCTTTGAAAAGTTTTGTTTTACTTCGTTTTAACCCTTGTTTCTGTCCTCAAGAGTGTTCCGAAGTTGTTTTTGAAAACTTTGTTTGGAAAGTGTTTGTGTGAAAAAGTTTGTTTGTTTGAGAAAGTACTTAAGAGTTTTCTACCTACTCGAAAAAAGTCTGTTCGTTTTCCTTTTAGACAATGCTATCCCATTATTGAGAAATAGGTAGCATCGCCGTTGGAGTTTTTTAGGGACATTCGAAGGGACGTGTACGATCACAAAAGCAATGTTAGGAAATGTTAGTAATCATCCTAAAACCTTAAAGATCTTTTTCCGAGGCAACATCTGAATGGGTCATTTTAGATCTTTCGGGGCTAGAGGACAACCACTAACAAACCCTATACTTCATGACCGTTTACCGAAGGTAACCAAAGTGGAGTAAACCCTAGGAGTGAGCATGTGCGAGTGTAATTTTCAGTTAATTTATCTTTGCACAATTAGGGTTTTCTACCGTATTAATTTCCAGTTTGTCTTTCCATACAATCCTATTATCATAATCTAAGCAGTTTATAGTTTACAGAAATAAAATGCGGGAAAGTTAAAAGTCCTAGCTATTACAGGGCTTTTGCAGATACATAATTATCTTGATAAAAATTCGGAATTGAAATCCTAATTACTATTACAAACTCGGAGCAGTTACAATAATAATAAAAAGGAAATCAAAAATGCGTGCGGTGAATTAAATGCGAGAATAATTTAAGAATCCTAAAAATCTAATTGAAAAAATATTTAGGTTATTTTTGAGAAAAAAATTGAGTTATGTACAAATTAAACCCTAATTTCTAATGGATTCAAATTATGAAAAAAGGATTAAATTGCCCTAAATAATTAAACTAATTAATTAAGGAAATAAAATATTTTTATGAAACAATAATAATTTTTGATGTTTTTTGTGATTTTTGATTTAATGATAAAAAAGAAATAATTTTGATGTTATTTTGTGAAAAAAAAGAAATAATTAATAAACAACTAAAAGAATTAAATGGAAAAAGAAATATTGGGCCTGTATTTGCTGAATGGGGGGTGCGTTGTTGAATTGTAAGGCCCAATAGCTGGTCAGCCCAGTCAGCGCGCTTGATTCTGTGTTGGCCAAGCTTAGAGGGCACACCATAGTCTTTCATTGATGGGCGTTGTATCTGGATTGATGATGAATCCAGCGGTTGAGATCTTGGGTTGCATGGTGGACGTCTGGCTGTGTAGCGCGCTAGATCTGAAACAAAGAATTCAGAAAAATAGGAAAATGCTTGGACCTGGGTCCGAATCCAGGTCCTCCCACTCAATACCACATACGCCTTGCCATTTGGGCTACACGTTTTATTTGTTAGTATAATAAGAACAATATATATTATGCCAGACAAACTAGATAAGACAGAAAAATAAAAAAACGCCCGTTTTATTTAAACAGGCCAATGGTTATCAGGCACGTTGTCTTCTTCTTCCCCTGTCCGTCGTTTTAGGTATGATACTTATACCTACGGACATCCTCCATGGCTATAGCACTGCAAATTTCAAAAATAAAAAGCAAGCATGATAAATTAATTCTAAGCACATGGATCGATTCATCTTGATGCCACGAGCATCAAAACCCCTTTCTTGGGCCAATTTAACCTCTATGGAAAAACCCTAAAACAGCCATAAAAACCCTAACAATGGCAAACACGTATACATGCATCAAAACACAAAATTACTTAAACCAAAACATTCCAAATGTCAGTACAAACACAATGCTATGCTTGAAGGTGATTAATTATGCGTAAATTATCAAACTCAGATTCAAAAGATGAACCAAACCGTGAGACTCGTATATCCTGTTTTTGGGCTTGGGAAGGCTTGTAATTGATCGTGCTAGCTTCTGGGAAGGTCCAGAAAATGATTGGGAGTGTTGAAATGCTTTGAATTGCCCTATAGGTTGGAAAACGATTCACCACTTTTTGTCAATTTTTCAGTTTTGTTTCCAACTTTCACGACCTGTAAACCTTCTTTTTTTTGCCTTGATAATGTTATATCCTTATATTGGAATGAATTAGGTCAATAAAAACTAATCATATTTTTGCAAATTATGGAGATTTGATTTCATTCTTTGTCTCGTATGATTTGTTTCCAAAATAGACCAAATTAAGATCTTTTCCAATTAATTGGCTCTTGCATGAATTTTTTGATTTGCTAGCTGTTCATGGACTCATAATATGCTCATAAAATCAAATCTTTGATTTTATTTGATTATTCTACTATTTAAATTGATTTATTTTGATTTAAATGGATAAAAATCAAAATAAATAATAAAAATAATAAAATAATAGGTAGATAAGATCAGGGGTCGTGGGACATCTTAGGAGCAAGTTTAAAACAAGAAAACATGGGCCCATTTGGAAAAAAAGTCATTTTGATCAATGTTGACTTCATGCACATTTCCAAAAATTGGTCAACTTTGACAATACATATCCCCTCAATTTTAACCCTAAGAGGGTGTTCTTGGACTTTTTAGAAAGATTAAGATGTCCTTTAAACAACCCTTTTGGTTTCATCTAACTTGGGTCTTCCATGTTCATGTAAGAAGCTTTGACCCAAAAGGTGTTTTTGTTGACTTTTCAAAAGGACCTATAATGTAGAAATTCATATCTTTCCATGAGTAGATTTTTTGAACTTGTTGCATGAAGATGAGTTATAGTTAATTTCATCTTATTCAAAATGAGCCTTGGATGGAAAATTTCTGATAAAGTATGAAGAAGTTATGTTTGGTCAAAGTTTGGTTGACTTTTCCTAAGAAACCCTAATTTAGCAACTTTTGGGTTTTGATGAATTTGGGGAATTCCTTGAGGAATCGTGATCAAACCTTGATCAAATGATGGATATAAATTCAAAATGTTGATGTTGACCAAAAATCTTGAAGTTTGACTGTATATGGGCCACAATTGACTTTTGACCTAGTACAGTTGATTTTCAGGCATCTGGGCAATTGACTAAGCAAACGTCTTCTGCAAGGCATGAAAAATGACATGGATGATCTTGAGAACATATTGGGAGCATGGAAGGAATTTGGGACCTTTGGAGCTCACACATCAGGATGAAAATGGAAATCCTAGTTTGAGGTGCTTTGCCGTAAGAGAGAGTTTGTCTGGTCCACTCTTGGGCATCCTTGAGCAAGTTGAGGACCTCAATGGGCATGTGTTGAGTAAAATGAGAGAGCAAATTTTTGGGTACAACAGCTGCCCCTGTTCAATCTTCTTAAACCTGAGGATGTAGATTGGTTGTCTGCCTTTCGTGATCTGAAGGTGGAAGATGATTGAACACTAGAGTGCCCAGAAATTTGCACTCATTTGAGATGGTGCTGGACTGTGTAGGTAGTATCAGGAATGGGCTTACAGATGCCATTTGGAGGAGATGACAGAAGGTCACTGGAGATGGTCTTAAAGATTACATCCGAAAGATATGACGGAGAATCGTCGAAGATGGACTTAAAGATGCCATCTAGAGGATGTTGATTTCCCGAGATATTCCTTTGATGAGAATTCCTGTTCCTGTCGTTGAGGAGGAATCTACTGAGGAATGTTGGTCTCTGTCTTTGAAGAAATAGAATTTTAGGAGCTTCAGTCGTCCGTTACTCTACTGGGGAATCATCTCTTGGTCAAGGAGGTGAAAGTGAACTGCTATCTGGTCGTGCTCTAGGCTTTACAGTGATTTGTTAAGGATAATAAGACTGACTGCTATCTGGTCGTGCTCTAGGTTTTACAGTGACTTATTGGGGAGATGAGATTAAACTTGCTATCTTGTCATGCTCCAGGCTTTACAATCTCAAAAACTGTTATCTGGTCGTGTCCCAGGCTTCAGAAGGAATTAAGTGGTTATCTGATCGCATCCGGGTTTCAACCTAAATTTAAGGCATACTAACATCCGGTCGTTTCCAGGCTTCAATAGTAATTGGCCGAGTAAACTTCTATCTGGTCCAATTTCAAGCTTCGCAGTACCTTATACTTTTATCTGGCCATGCTCCAGATTTCACAATGTCTCTTGCCGCTATCTGGTCGTGCTCCAAACTTCACAACGTCTTATACCATTATCTGGTTATGCTCCAGGCTTCAGTAATTTGGGGAAATTAAGCTGTTATCCGGTCAGTTTCCGGGCTTCATAGATTTGTTAACTGGAATAGAAATCTTAGTATCGATTTGACTGAACCAGGGAAAGGTCTCGAGTTATCTTCAACTGGGAGATAAATCTTAGTATCAAGTTGAATGAACCCAGAAGAGGTCTCAGATTAACTTTAACTGGCATAGAAATCAGGGGAATCTTAGCGACGATTCGGCTGACCCAGACGAAAGTCTTAGAACATCTTCAACTAGAATATAAACTTTAGTGTCGGTTTGACTGAACCAGAGAAAATCTTGAAAAGTGTTGGAATATCTTCAATTGGAATAGAAACCTTGGTGTTGGTTTGACTGAACCAGAGAGAACTTGATTGTATCTTTCCCTGAAAGGTAAAGAGTTAGTCGTATGTAATGTCACGATGTATGAAATGTATTGAGTAATGATGTTCTCAAAATAAATGAGATTGTGCTGTATAATATGTATGCACATGCCATGTTATATGGATATGCAATGCTATTGTGATATTCTCTAGCTGGGGATAATAAATCTTGGGCTGCTGCTGGAGAGTATAAGGAGTTGAGTTCTTCGTTTCCACTGGGGATAGTGACCGAAGATGATTATCTGGAGATTTACATCCATTCTGCTTGAGAATATTCTGCCGGAGGAGACTCTGTCTGAGAATAATCCTGCGGGGGAATGACTCTGTGGGGGAGGGAGACACTCTGTTGGAAGATCTGATAATTTGGAGAGATAAACTCAGCTGGGGATGAACTTCCATTGCTGGAGAGAAGAGCTCTGTTGGAGATTGAGCTTCCGCTGTCAGAGAAATAAACTCTGCTTAGGAGATGGCTTTATAAACTGCTCATGGTTATAAAACTCGGCTGGGGAATGCATATATCATCTTTCTGAAGGAACCTGCTGGGGAAGGAATTCCTGCTTGGGGATACGGAGGTCGGACCTTGGTTGTCTCGGCTATGTGGGGGATATAGGTATCCTGGCTTGTATGTGATAGTGACTTCGCTTCCAACTGTCTCTGCCCCTTGTACCATGCTGGAAAAAGTACATGTGGAGATTTTATGGATGGATCTATGTCGTGATTGTACTTGAACATGTATTTAATGAGTGTCAGGATGACATCTGTCTATGGATCACATTTGAATTGTACTTGAAACATGTGTTGGATAAGTGTCAGAATGACATCCGTCTCTGGATCGTATCTGAACTGTACTTGAAACATGTGTTGAATGAGTGTCAGAATGACATCCGTCTATGGATCGTATCTGAACTGTATTTGAAACATGTGTTGAATCTAAATGAGTATCAGAATGACATCCGTATCTGGAGCTTATATGAACTGTATCTGAAAGATGAATCTGAATGAGTATCAGAATGGCATCCGTATCTGGAGCATATCTGAACTGTATCTGAAAGCTGAATCTGAATGAGTATCAGAATGGCATCCGTATCTGGATCGTATCTAAACTGTATCTGAAAGCTGAACCTGAATGAGTATCACAATGGCATCCGTATCTGGAGCGTATCTGAAATGTATCTGAAAGTTGAATCTGAATGAGTATCAAAATGGCATCCGTATTTGGAGCGTATCTGAACTGTATCGGAAAGCTGAACCTGAATGATTATCAGAATGGCATCCGCATCTGGAGCGTATCTGAATTGTATCTGAAAGCTGAATCTGAATGAGTATCAGAATGGCATTCGTATCTGGAGCGTATCTGAACTGTATCGGAAAGTTGAATCTGAATGAGTATCAGAATGGCATCCGTATCTGGAGAGTATCTGAAATGTATCAGAAAGTTGAATCTGAATGAGTATCAGAATGGAATCCGTATCTGGAGCATATCTGAACTGTATCTGAAAGCTGGATCTGAATGAGTATCAGAATGGAATCTGTATCTGGAGTGTATCTGAGCTGTATCTGAAAGCTGAATCTGAATGAGTATCAGAATGACATCCGTATCTGGAGCATATCTAAACTGTATCGGAAAGCTGAATTTGAATGAGTATCAGAATGGCATCCGTATCGGGAGCGTATCTGAACTGTATCTGAAAGATGAATATGAATGAGTATCAGAATGGCATCCGTATCTGGAGCGTATCTGAACTGTATCTGAAAGCTGAATCTGAATGAGTATCAGAATGAAATCTGTATCTGGAGTGTATCTGAACTATATCTGAGAGAGAATCTAGAGTAAGTATCAGGATGACATCCGTCTCTAGATCGTACCTGAATTGTTTCTCAATGTATGAAAATCTTGAATAAGTAGCAGAATGACATCCGTATCTAGATCGTATCTGAACTGTTTCTCGATTCTGGTGCTCTTGGTGAATGATGATCAAGGTATAAGTCTTCCACTGATAGACAGGTGACGGGACATAGTCGTACATTTTAAATCCCTATGTTTTGCCTGGACCGCCCTTTCGGGTTTTCAGTCCACCAGGATACCTTTTTTGCTCAAGCTGCCTTTTCAGATTTTCGACTTGTCGGGTGTACAATTTTTTTTATGTATATCCCTAACTTTTGCCCGAACCCTTTTGGTTCACCGGGATTCCCTTATTTTTGCCTAGGTGAGTCAACCTAGCGGGTCTTTTTTTCCTGCGTAGTATTTTCCGACTATGTCCATGCTTTCAGGATGTAGAGAGTTGTCACTGTCCATAGTGCTGTGTTGTAGTAATGTCAAAAATGTTTTCTTGATGGAACATGATTCGTTGTTGGAATGCATGCGTAATTCCCCAAGCGATTCAGATGGAGATCTGCCCCTGGTTATTTGGAAATTTTGGAGAGACTGCCCCAGGTGTGTTTAGACATCATGTCATGCCCCTTGCTTATGGAAGACCTGTTATTGGAAGTGTTTTCCTACTGAGGTGATTTTGTCCATTGAGAGGATGTCTGTTCATTGAATATCCATTGTGCGGATTTCTCTGCTGTCAAACAATTAATCATATGCAAATAATGTCATTTAAAGAATGCAAAACTCATGTTTGTCTTGAAATTTTTTTGAAAATGTGTTTTGTGTAGTAAAACGAAATTTGTAAGAATGTGATATTAACTCAGGATTCGTGACAAAGCCTACAGGAGTCAGGATACCTTTGTAACAGTATGCTCTCAAACTAACCCATGCTTCAGCTAGGACTTTTAAGGGTTATAACGTGGCCTGGTTCACAGTTCAATAAACAAAAGATAAAGACTCAAATTTTATTTGTACCCAACCCGCTCTTCGTGATGTTCTTCAGTCCTATGCTCAGTTAATTGCGTGTTTAGATCCCGATTGAGTCTGGAATCTTTGCTCTGATACTTGGTGATGATTCAAAAATTGAACATTTGTTTTGAAAAGGAAGTCATTTTTGTAATCTTCTTTTTGTCGAGGATTTGTAGTAACCTCTTTTTTTTTTGTTTTCGTTATCCCTTCTTTTGCCTGAATTGTTTCTTTTGTGATTACAGTCAGCGGGATGCCCCAATTTTTCTCTTAAGTCTCCTTCATAGGTTTTGACTTAATGGGCTTTTATTTCAAGAGATAATGACTGCCTGTCTTGACGATTATACAGACCCATCACCGTATTTTGTTTTGGAAGGACATCTTTGATGTCATTCATTGTGTATGAAGCGGAAGATTGTGACTTAATGCGCCTCTGAATTAACTGAGAAAACTACCCTGCCCCAGGTTATGATTAAGGGTTTTAATTTGTGTGAAAAGAAAAACTCCTACTTCTTTGGCTCGAAGGGGTTGACTAGGGATTATCTTCCTTATAACTCCACTGTTTAGGATTTGAAATAATGCATGTACATCGTCAGCGGGGTCTGTTCAAAAGCATATTGTAGAGATTGTGGTATCATTTTCGTCATCCTCCCTCTATGGCTTAGAGTTTTTAATCAAGAGTTTAATATAAAAAAAGGAGATAAGAATGCATTTTTGAAATAGTGAATAAGACAAACATGTGCAATGCATTGATGAAATAACGAGGTTTGATATGAATAAATGTTCAAACAAATCAAAAGAAAATTACACATTGAAAATTCTAATGAACGAAAAGTCTTCTTGTGAGAACTTGTCACTTCATATGGTATGCCTTGGAGGGATGGCAGAAGAACTCAACCTGACCGTCTTGTGCTAATTCTAACACTCCTTCATCAATCAGGTCTTGAATTTTATTTCTCAATGCCCAACAGCTGTTGGTGTCATGTCCAGGGTTGTTGGAGTGGTACACACATCTTGCATTTGGATTGTACCTTGGGGAGGCTATGTTGGGATTCAGAGGAGGGTCCCTTAACATAACCAACTTGGCCTTCAACATGCGTTGCAATGCTTGATCTAATGACATGTTGATCTCGGTGAAGCGTCTTTCAGATGTATTCTTCTTATGCCGATTTCCCCATTGTCGTTGGCGAGGTTGTGGTTGGGCTTGTGATGTAGTAGCAATCTGGAAAGGTCTGTTCCTGACCAAACCAACCTCTTCTCTCACTGGGGGATGATTAATGCCTTGATCTACAATTTTAACTGTTTGTTTCATGGATCTGCATCCATCTTGGTGAAGCTTCTTGAGGAAGGCTCTTAGCCCTTCTTGTCCTCGAGCTAAGTTTTGGATAAGAGCCATCTTCCCCAGCATATGGATTCTCATTACTTCTACCTCAGCTTGCAGTTGTTCCAATTGTTCATCCTTGTTGTTGTCAGGACGTTCCTTGGTCAGATTCCTGGCGAAGAGTGTTTTCAGGTCTTCTTGCCCCTTGGATAGGTTTAGGAACATTTCCATGAACTGAGCTTCTTGAGTTTGAAGATCTTTGTTGTCTTGTTGGAAAGCCATTGCTGAAATAAACAATAAGAACATGAGAGACCTGTGCTGGAAGACCTGCTTATGCAATGATATGTATTATATATGTATGCAATGTTTTCAAGGATCTCGCGGGGTAAACAAGAAAATGTCAGAAGTTGAATTTTGCAGCTTTGATTGAAGAACTTTGTATCGTTGAAAGTCCTTTTACGAGAGTCAAGCTCACCATATCAAGTGGGTCATAGCCCCTGACTCAAATTGTCGAGTTTTGATCTTCTGACGACATTGGCTAGAGGAAAATAAATCCCCTTGCCCCTTGCTAGACGTCTGATTTATCATAACCTGCATCACAGCCCGTCGAGATCCTTAAAATGGTTAAGGAAATGTTAAGGCATGATGTTATGATGTGTATGCTATGATTTTAAGTAAAGGTGCAAAGTGATGTAAGCAAGTAAACCCTGCAAGAAATCCAAGTTATTGGATAATAACTGTAAACAAAACCTGCAAGGAATTCATGTTGTCAGGTAATAAAACTCTGCAAGTGGTTCAAGTTGAAAGAACACAAGTCACGCAAACAACCTTAGGTTTAGGCTTGCATGGGTTTTAAGGTCATACCCTCTTGAAGCTGGATTGGTTCAACCTGTCCTATAAATAGTAACCAGGTTCTAAGGGATCTCAATATCACTGATATTTCCCCCAGCTTCGTTTAATAGGCGATTGACTCGCAACCAAACAAAACTCAAGAGTAAAACCTCAATGAGTGCAGCATCGAGTATCTGTCGACCTTGGGCATACACCAAAGCCGACCATCTCGCTACGTCCTACTGGCCAAGTTGGGCAATTAAAGATTCTAAGGTCAGTTGATGCTTTATGACACCACGCGGCGGCCCCGTACATCTCCCTGATTCACTCAAGGGTTACGAGTACCGACCAAAGTGCCACATCAACATAGCTACTGCTTCAACCGTATCGGTATACCCCAGCACAACTCCCTCACAGTTTATTGCTACTTACCTAAAAGGTGTTTCCCTGATCTGGGTGTAGGATCAAATAACCCAAACAGTTCCCATAAATATAAAGCAAGCAAGACAATCAAGAGAAAGAAATTAAATATGACCTAGATCCTAAGGCTTACCTCACTTTATATTTTATTCCCCACCAGAGTCGCCAGTTCTGTGATACGGTGGCAGAACCGACTGTTAATACTGGTTTGCGTTTTGCGTTTTTTGTTTGCAAAATGTCGCGGTAAGCAAGAGTCGCCACCAACTTTTATTTTATCCAATAAGGAAAAGTAAAAAGAACAGAAAAAACCTTTTTCGAGATGTTTCTGAGTACGGGGGGTAGATTATATAAAGGGAAGGTGTTAGCACCCTTTCTATCAGTGGTTTTCCACGGTCTCTTAGGTACTTGCTCATTTTGAAAAATGCTTGTGTGTGATTTTCTTTGAAAAGTTTTGTTTTACTTCGTTTTAACCCTTGTTTCTGTCCTCAAGAGTGTTACGAAGTTGTTTTTGAAAACTTTGTTTGGAAAGTGTTTGTGTGAAAAAGTTTGTTTATTTGAGCAAGTACTTAAGAGTTTTCTACCTACTCGAAAAAAGTCTGTTCGTTTTCCTTTTAGACAATGCTATCCCATTATTGAGAAATAGGTAGCATCGTCGTTGGAGTTTTTTAGGGACATTCGAAGGGACATGTACGATCACAAAAGCATTGTTAGGAAATGTTAGTAATCATCCTAAAACCTTAAAGATCTTTTTCTGAGACAATATCTGAATGAGTCATTTTAGATCTTTCGGGGCTAGAGGAAAACCACTAACAAACCCTATACTTCATGACCGTTTACCAAAAACAACCGGACTGGAGTAAACCCTAGGAGTGAGCATGTGCGAATGTAATTTTCAGTTAATTTATCTTTGCACAATTAGGGTTTTCTACCGTACTAATTTTCAGTTTGTCTTTCCATACAATCCTATTATCATACATCTAAGCAGTTTATAGTTTGCGGAAATAAAATGCGGGAAAGTTAAAAGTCCTAGCTATTACAGGGCTTTTGCAGATACATAATTATCTTGATATAAATGCGGAATTGAAACCCTAATTACTATTACAAACTCGGAGCAGTTACAATAATAATAAAAAGGAAATTAAAAATGTGCGCGGCGAATTAAATGTGAGAATAATTTAAGAATCCTAAAAATCTAATTGAAAAAATATTTAGGTTATTTTTGAGAAAAAAATTGAGTTATGAACAAATTAAACTCTAATTTCTAATTGATTTAAATTATGAAAAAAAGTATTAAATTTCCCTAAATAATTAAACTAATTAATTCAGGAAATAAAATATTTTTATGAAAAAATAACGATTTTTGATGTTTTTTGTGATTTTTGATTTAATGATAAAAAAGAAATAATTTTGATGTTATTTTCTGAAAAAAGAAATAATTAATAAACAACTAAAAGAATTAAAGGGAAAAAGAAATATTGGGCCTGTATTTGCTGAATGAGGGGGTGCATTGTTGAATTGTAAGGCCCAATAGCTGGTCAGCCCAGTCAGCGCGCTTGATTCTGTGTTGGCCAAGCTTAGAGGGCACACCATAGTCTTTCATTGATGGGCGTTGGATCTGGATTGATGATGAATCCAGCGGTTGAGATCTTGGGTTGCATGATGGACGTCTGGCTGTGTAGCGCGCTAGATCTGAAACAAAGAATTCAGAAAAATAGGAAAATGCCTGGACCTAGGTTTGAACCCAGGTCCTCCCACTCAATACCACGCACGCCTTGCCATCTGGGCTACACATTTTATTTGTTAGTATAATAAGAATAATATATATTATGTCAAACAAACCGGATAAGACAGAAAAATAAAAAACGCGCGTCTTATTTAAACAGGCCAATGGTTATCAGCCACATTGTCTTCTTCTTCCCCTGTCCGTCGTTTTAGGTATGAGAATTATACCTACGGACATCCTCCATGGCTATAGCACTGTAAATTTCAAAAATCAAAAGCAAGCATTATAAATTAATTCTAAGCACATGGATTGATTCGTCTTGATGCCACGAGCATCATGGTACCCCTTTCTTGGGCCAATTTAACTTGTATGGAAAAACCCTAAAATGACCATAAGAACCCTAATAATGGCAAACACGTATACAAGCATAAAAACGCAAAATTACTTAAACTAAAACATTCCAAATGTCAGTACAAACACAATGCTATGCTTGAAGGTGATTAATCATGTGTAAATTATCAAACTCAGATTCAAAAGATGAACCAAACCGTGAGACTCGTATATCCTATTTCTGGGCTTGGGAAGGCTTGTAATTGACCGTGCTAGCTTCTGGGAAGGTCCAGGAAACGATTGGGAGTGTTGAAATGCTTTAAATTGCCCTATAGGTTGGAAAATGATTCACCACTTTTTTTCAATTTTTTCAATTTTGTTTCCAGCTTTCACGACCTGCAAACCTTCTTTTTTTTCCCTTGAGAATGTTATGTCCTTATATTGGAATGAATTAGGTCAATAAAAACTAATCATATCTTTGCAAATTCTGGAGATTTGATTTCATTCTTTGTCTTGTATGATTTGTTTCCAAAATAGACCAAATTAAGATATTTTCCAATCAATTGGATCTTGCACGAATTTTTTGATTTGCTAGCTGTTCATGGACTCATAATATGCTCATAAAATCAAATCTTTGATTTTATTTGATTATTCAATATTTAAATTGATTTATTTTGATTTAAATGGATAAAAATCAAAATAAATAATAAAAATAATAAAATAATAGGTGGATAAGATCAGGGGTCGTGGGACATCTTAGGAACAAGTTTAAAACAATAAAACATGGGCCCATTTGAAAAAAAAGTCATTTTGATCAATGTTGACTTCATGCACATTTCCAAAAATTGGTCAACTTTGACAATACATATATCCCTCAATTTTAACCATAAGAGGGTGTTCTTTGACTTTTTAGAAAGCTTAAGATGTCCTTTAAACAACCCTTTTGGTTTCATCTCACTTGGTTCTTCCATGTTCATGTAAGAAGCTTTGACCCAAAAGGTGTTTTTGTTGACTTTTCAAAAGGACCTATAATATAGAAATTCATATCTTTCCATGAGTACATTTTTTGAACTTGTTGGCTGAAGATGAGTTGTAGGTAATTACATCCTCTTCAAAATGAGCCTTGGATGGAAAATTTCTGATAAAGTATGAAGAAGTTATGCTTTCTCAAAGTTTGGTTGACTTTTCTTGAGAAACCCTAATTTAGCAACTTTTGGGTTTTGATGAATTTGGGGAATTCCGTGAGGAATCATGATCAACCCTTGATCAAATGATGGATATCACTTTAAAATGTTGATGTTGACCAATAATATTGAAGTTTGACTGTATATGGGTCACAATTGACTTTTGACCTAGTACAGTTGATTTTCAGGCATCTGGGAAATTGACTGAGCAAACGTCTTGTGCAAGGCATGAAAATTGACATGGATGATCTTGAGAACATATTGGGACCATGGAAGGCATTTGGGACCTTTGGAGCTCACACATCCTAATGAAACCCTAGTTTGAGGTGCTTTGCCTTAGGAGAGAGTTTGTCTTGTCCACTTTTGGGCATCCTTAAGCAAGTTGAGGATCTCAATGGGCATGTGTTGAGTAAAATGAGAGGGAAAATTTTGGGGTACAACAGGGGGCTTCAAAAAAATGCATGGTGGGCTCGGTCAAGAAAATATTCAAGCAACTTATGGACTCCAACTCCGAAAAGAATGCCACCCTCTACAATATCAGAGGAAGCTTTGTTCCCATCTCCTTTTACTGAGAATAGTTTCCCGCCGGAGCTCCCAATTCTAGTATTCCTATGCTCGTACGATCACAAATTGCAACTTTCAACGTCAGGCGCATCCTTGTCGATCAAGGAAGCTTAGTTGATATCATGTAATCCCAGTTGTTCACCATCTTACAACTGAATGGGACTCATTTGACCCCTTATGTGGGCTCCGATCTCTAGGGATTCAATGACGAGTTGATTGTCACATTCGGGGCGGCAAAAACAACCAGGTCGATCAAGACATAGTTCCTCATGGTGGACTGTCCATTATTGTATCAGCGTATATTCGGGAGACCTACCCTGTCCGTACTCATTATGGTGTCCTCCACTGTGCATCTGAAGATGAAATAATATACCAAGCAGGGACTCGTCGCCACCCTTCACGGGGACATACAGGCGGCAAGAAGATGCTTTGAAGCGGTTGATAAGGGTTTAAGCTCCATCAACACATAACCCAAAATGGCTAGTAAACCTGCTCAACCCAATAGTTCTGAAGAGCCAAGACCGTTATCACATGTCAACACGATCGATCTCGATAGTCAATTCACAAAAGAAGATCTCCGAGAGTAGAAGAGGAAGGGGAAAGAGCCCCTACTGAATGCAAAAAGCTCTTCCTCGAACAACAAGGAGCCTATGCACCCTGTACGCACAATTTCGGACATGGAGTTCAAAATTATCCCCCTCGGAGACGATCCATCCAAAAGAGTCAGAATCAGAGCTGACCTCCCCGACTTGGCAAAAAGACAGCTGAAGGCGTGCCTTAAGGAAAATGCAAACTTGTTTGCCTTGAGTGCAGCAGAGATGCCCGACTTGGATCCAGAGATAGCTTGTCATCATCTGAAGATAAATCCTTCCCTTAAGGCAGTTGCCTAG
This sequence comes from Vicia faba, assembly GCA_948472305.1. Classification (NCBI taxonomy): domain Eukaryota; kingdom Viridiplantae; phylum Streptophyta; class Magnoliopsida; order Fabales; family Fabaceae; genus Vicia; species Vicia faba. The sequence continues at coordinate 473,241,815 of OX451739.1, forward strand.
TGTAGGCGCCGACAGTCACCAGAGGAAACGGAGGCTGCCGAGCAAGCTGTTAAAGGCCTCCTAGAGGCAAATTTTATTTGTGAAGCCCATTACACAATTTGGTTTTCTAGTGTAGTGCCTGTGAAAAAATATAATGGAAAATGGCGCATGTGCATTAAATATATCGGTCTCAACAAGGCTTACCCTAAATATGCTTATCCCTTGCCCAATATCAATAAATTAGTTGATAATTCTGCAGGTTTCAAATTACTATCATTCATGGACGCATATACTGAATAAAACCAGATCCCCATGGAAAAGACAGACAAAAAGTACACGGCCTTCATGACCGAGCCATGCAACTATTACTATAACATAATACCCTTCAGTCTGAAGAACGCCAACGCTACATACCAACAGATGATGAACAAGGTCTTCCAAGGAGAAATTGGAGACACGACCGAGGTCTACAAGGACGACATGATCGTCAAATCCAAATAGGAAACTGACCATGCTCTCCACCTAAAGAAAGTCTTCGACCAAGCAAGGAAATGCAGAAGCGGTTTAACCCAGAAACATGCACCTTTGGCGTGCGGGCGGGCAAGTTCCTCGGCTTCTACATAACATAACGAGGAATTGAAGCTAACCCCGATAAATGTCGGGAATTTTTTGAGTTTCCAACGCCAAAATTGAAGAAATCAATCCAAATCCTGAACATAATGCTTACTTCGTTATCCTGCTTCGTGGCAAAGTCAGCCCAACACACACTCCCCCTTTTCAAACTTCTTTGTAAAGAGGAAGCCTTCAAATGGACCGAGGAGTGTGAACATTCCCTTGTTCACATCAAGCAGGCACTATCACAACCACCATTCCTTTCACGACCAGATAAGGAATAAATTGTCTATCTCTATCTGGTCGTAGCATCCGAAGCCGTGAGCGCTGCCCTCATTCGAGAAACCCCCGAGGGACAGAAACCCATTTATTTCACGAGTAAGGCCTTTTAGGGCCCTGAAATAAGATATCAACAAATCAAGAAAGTAGCCTTAGAGATTATTAACGCAGCGAGGAGGCTGGAACATTATTTTATGTCGCACACGATTGTAGTCATGACAGAGCAACCCATAAAGCAGTTACTCGGTTGACCAGACATGGCGGGCAGGATGCTCAAATGGTCGTTAGAAATCTCTGAGTTTAACATAAAATACAAGAGCAGGAAGACCATCAAAGCCCAAGTACTAGCCAACTTCGTGGCAGAGATGACCTCGCCAGCCTCCCCGACGAGCGGGGCACGCAGGTGGACCATCTTTGTCGATGGGGCTTCCAGCTCGACACGAAGCGGGTCACACATTATATTTGAAAAATATGAAGGGGTCTTGATCGAGGCCTCCCTCACATTATCTTTCCTAACCTCAAACAATCAAGCTGAATACGAAGCATTTCTAGCAGGGCTACGCATGGCCGAAGATTTGAGGGCCAAAGAAGTAAAAATCTTCATAAAATTCCCAACTCATTGTATCTCAGTTACAAGGAGAATATCAGGTAAAAAATGACCATCTCTCTAAATATTGGACTTTGGTCCAGGAAAAAATGAAGAAATTTGAGTCTGTAGACGTACAACACGTTCCCCGCGAACATAACACTCGGGCAGATATCCTATCAAAAATGGCAAACACAAAAAAGAAAGCAGGAAACAAATCGGTAATACCGAAAATACTTCCTCGATCGACCATTTAAAAACCCTACTCGGTTCTAGACGTGTGCGCCATTGGCGACAATAACTACTGCATAACCCCGGTATACAACTACCTCACAAACAGAGAGCTACCATCCGATCAGAAGGAGGCCAACATAGTCAGGCGAAGAGCCTGCTCCTACGTACTGGTCGAGGGCAGATTGTACAGAAGGGGATTTTCCATCCCCCTCCTCAAATGTGTCGAAGAAAACAAATTCGCCCAGATCATGTGTGAAATACATGAAGGAATCAATGCCCAACACCTGGGCGGGAGATCCCTCGCCCGAAAAGCATTACGGGCAGGATACTACTGGCCTACCATGCAGCACGATGCCAAAGAGCAGGTAAATAAGTGTGACAAATTCCAATGCCATAAAGACATGTACTTAACATCTCTAAGCGAGCTTAAGTCTCTTTTGTCCCTCTGGACCTTCACGTGGTGGGGCATGGACATCCTCAGGCTATTCGTGGTGGGATCAAACCAAATTAAATATCTGATAATAGTCGTGGATTACTTTATAAAACAGATAGAAGCAGAAGCGCTGGCTAGAATCACCGTGCAAAACATTCTCCATTTCTACAAAAGAAACATTCTTGCCCAGTTCGGCATTCCCCAAGCAATTGTCATCGATAACGGGACACAATTCACATGCAAAAATTTCCAAGAATTTTTTGCCAAATTAGGCACCACCCCATACTTTGCTTCCATCGAGCACCCACAAACAAACGGGTAAGCCGAGTCTGCAAACAGGGTGATCCTACGAGACCTCAGACGAAGGTTAGATGAAACAAAAAAGAAATGGGTCGAGGAGCTGCATAGTGTGCTCTAGGCCTATCGAACGAAAACTCACTCATCCATCGGGGAAACACCTTTCTGACTAGCATACAAAACCAATGTCGTCATCCCTGTCAAGATCAGAGAGCCCTCCAGGAAGACTGAAGCCCTTTCGATGAAGAAATGAATCATGTAGCATTAAGGGGGGAGCTCGACCTTTTCGAGGAAATCCGAACAGAAGCGGCCTTGCGAAAAGCCTCAATCAAACAAAAAATTGCCATACGGTATGCCGCTAAAGTCATACGACGTGAATTCAAAGTCAAAAGCTTAGTCATAAAGAGAAACCACAAGGAGTCTCATGAAGGCAAGCTCACCTCACACTGGGAAGGCCCCTATCACATCCATGCAAAGACGGGGAACGAGGCCTACTACTTAGAAAAATTACACGGGTAACAACTTGCTCGACCTTGGAACACTGAAAAACTAAAGCAATATTATAGTCAAGACACTGATACAATCGATGTTCTTTATCGAAACAACAAACACAGTTTTCCCGACCACACGTGCATGCCCAGGTACAAGCATAACTCCTTAAATTAAACAAAGAGACAAGTTCCACTCTTGTAACAAGTAGACTCTTAGCCCAAAGGGGAAAACTCAAACGAGATCCACCTTCGTTGTACCACGATGGCAGAACACCCAACTTACAATGGGAAGTTCACACTGCCGAGCTCAAGCCCCAAACAAGACCTGAGTTCCGGCCCATTCCTAAAAATTACCCTGGCCGTTCGACCAATCTCCACATTAACCAACTTCAATACTAATGAGCAAACCCCCCAAAACTCTTAATCAAAATAGACGTCTCAAGGAGACGAGTATACAAACATACAAAACTTAACAAAATCAATAACTCATGTACATATAAAAGTAAATATTTAAACAGTGCAGACTAAAGTAAACAACCACCACATTAGAAAATATTAAAATACGACCACAAATGCCGCAATTGTCATGAAGATTACATAAGGGGAGCCCAAGGCCCCCATCCGATAAAAAGAATAAATGGCCACGAGGACCACGATTGTTTGAGAGTTACACAAAAACGAGCAAAGCCTCTAAAACAAATTACAACAAAAACGACACGCTGGCCGAACAAGGAAAATAAATAACAAGCTCCAATTAACTTATAGGTTGAGGCTGATCTTCTGGATGGGGAGGTATTTTAGTGTCGGGGTACTGGTGCTGGGGTCCCTCCTGGGGACTGAAAAGAATTAGCTACATTCCCACCAGCTGTAACACCCTATTTTCACGTCGATAATTTTAAACAAATATCAGAGTAAATTAATTTCTAAAATAAAAATCAACAAATAGAATATCACATCACCATACATCATACATGCTCAATGAACAAGATACGTAACGCAAAATCATAAAGTTCAAGTCTTAAACTTCATTGCATTTATTTGCAGCAGAAAACATCAATAAATAATTATTCTCAACCCTTAACATGAGTGGTATTTTTTATCATCCAAAAATCAGCATAATCATAAGGTAAATTCAAAACAATAGAGTTTTACAAAGTTTACTTCAAACATAATAAAACAAACACAAAACCCCTAAGTGTTACATATCAGAGCACACACCGACTTAATCTACACAACTGAGGTAACTCTTTGGTTAACCTCGACCTCGAGCTACTTAGAATCATCTCCACGTTACCCACGTAGAAGAAACATTCAAACAGAAAGGGTGAGATATCATAACAATATAAGAGGAAGCATAATAATGAGCAGGTAGAAATTCAAGTACACATCATTATAGATCTTTACCTCACACCTTTTCTTGTTCATCATACTAAGAAACACATCAACATAATCAAGTGCGCAAACATCACAGAGCATCCATCATAACGAAAGTAGAAATTCATTCAACGCTCAAATGATCAATTACTAACAATCATGCAATGTAGTGAAAATGACACTAACTTAATGCATGTGGTACCAATAGGGCAAAACCCTTAACTTAATAAATGCCAACTTAGGGCAACAACGCTAATACATTCCATATTTAATGAATGCACGCGACACTGACATGCAACAACATAATTTCACATTGATCATTCTTAGCTATCAATGCCACGCCAATACATGCCATCATCATCAACATTATTATCATGCATGTCATGTCACACAATCAAAATGCAAAAACATAATTTCACATTGATTATTCATACCTATCAATACCGTGTCAATACAGGCCATCATCATCATCATCATCATCATCATTATCATGCATATCATGTCACACAATCAAAACATTCATGTAACATCATTGTACTCAATCACAATTCCAATCTCATCAATTCCAACATTATATTCACAAATTCACATTACATCAAAATAACATAATAATACAATAATCCAGAAAATCATCTCATACTGTTTTCAAATTATTTTTATTAGATAGAAAATATTTTCAGCTTCCCGTGGGTTTGAACGGCGCGACAAACAGACACCCGAGTCAAAAGTTATGAAGTTTTCAATTTTACAAAAATATTGTCCAACACAGTGGTAACCGAGTACTGCCATACCAGTAACCTGTTACTGAATGAAACAATAGCGAATCACACAAAATCCTTCAGCGGTAATCAGTTAGCTCAATACCAGTAATCGATTACTACGCAAGTCAGCAACTCTATTTTTTCAAAATCTGCCAGCGGTAACCGATTACTGCATTACGGTAACCAGTTACTGCATAACACAGTAGCCTATCTTCCTCAATTTTTTACGCGGTGGCCGGTTACCACCAGACCAGTAACCGGTTACCACTGTTGCAGAACTCAAAAATCTGCAACTTTTCCAAATGCAATTTTCCATTTTTCAAAACCCAAACTTCCAATATTTCTATCAAAACAGTATTTTCTAATCACACTAAAATTTCACCAATATTTCCTATCAATTATAACCTATTTATATTGTCCAATTTCATCAAAAACATACCAAAAACATAAAAAATTCATCAATGGGGGAAAAATCCCAAAACAACCAAATAGGGAGAAATCAAGAGCATTCAATCATGGAACCTAGACACTATCATGCGCCATCATTAGAAAACCCATTATAGTGTTAGAATCCCCCTTACCTTATATTTTTGCCAGTTATTGATTCCTACGGTGAATCTCTTGCCCTAGCTTCCTAGTTCTCTTCTCCTCTTCTCACTTCTACGCTTCTCTTTCTCTGTTTCCACGATCTAACTCTTTTCCCTTATTCTTTCTCTAATATATCCCAATAATAATAAAACCTTCTTAATTAATTATTTAATAATTATTATAAAATAATAATAAATCTAATATTTAATCCAAATAATGCCAATAAACCATTTAACTTTCTACACCTCATATTTTTACACTTTTAGCCATACGCCCCTATAATCTCAACTTCAATAATTCTAAGGCATTTAGTTTCCAACAAAGGCGTCACATCACATCATAAAATTCACCAACTCATATAAATACATCACGTCATCCAATTATTAAATAAAATAATTCCAACTAATTCATATGAATACATCGCATCCTCTAATCATTTAATTAAAAACAATTCTAATTAAATCAGGGTGTTACACTAGCCACCTCGAGGAAGTCGAGAACGACCATTCGGCCATCCAACATGCGGTGGAGGAAGCAAGTTCTCGTCAAAACAAAGTTGACTCCCGGGTTCACGTTCATCGGACGAATTTGGGCCACTATGTTCTTGAAGCCATCCTCAGCAACCACAAGAGCTTCATCGCTGGCCTACTGAATACGAGCGACCAACTGAGCTCTGGTCGTCATTCCCTTTACATCCTTTGATTCCTCTTTGTTAAGGACCATGGGAGAACAAAGCCTCTTCACCTCCTCCTCGAGATCGTTCTTCTCGACCATGCAGGTATCCTTCTCCTCGGCCAGAACCTTCTTCGCCTTCGTCACCTCCTTGAGTGTAGCCTTCAACTTACTTAGATTCGCCTCGAGAGCCTTGTTCACCTCACAAGTTTCCTTAACTCCAACTCCTTGGTGCTCACCTCCCCGGTATGAATCACCGGCGTACCTAGGATCCACATCAAAACAGTAATGTCCTGAGCCAACAGGGCCCTCTTGCTTAGACGATCCATTTTTCCGTATAACAGGGACTCTGCCCGGTGGACCTCCAAGAAACCTCCTTCAAAGAGAGCTTTATTGTGAAATTAGGGGGTACCTTGAATTTCCCACAACCTTGCTCTCCAGTAAGATCTATCAGGTCATCTGAATGGGGTATCTTGGTCCTTGAGCTCACATGTAGAGGATAAGCCTGCCCGACAACTGGACCAGTCGATGAGGTCCCTGACCCAGTCGAGAGCACACCTAATTTGTCATCACCCAAGAGACTCTTGGCGATCGCTTTCTACCCTTTCTTATCCTTGAGAGCAGCATTCTTGATCAAACGCTCCTGAGGAGTAGATATTTTCGCTGCAATAAAATAAGCACAAATTAGTAAAACGTGGATATCTGAATAAGGGCAAGTCAAAAACAAAACGACTACCTAAATATTTCAAAGGACCATCGCATTCGAGGAGCTCCTTGATGTTAATAAGTCTAGGATCAAATACGGGCTTCCCCTCCTCGTCAGTGAGGACCTTTCCCCCTTTGCCCAATCGTTGAACTAGGGGTATTCCCTCGACAAAAGCCAATAGTCAGTTATATCTAGCCTGCTCCTCAGGATTCAGTTGGCATGCATTCACAATGTAATGATCGGTCCCACGATCAAAGTGTTCCTGGTCCCAATGGAAGTGGAACCTCTGCACCAGCTCCCTCATCAGTCCACCTTCCTCACTCAACACCGGCTCCTGGTCCTCACCATGCTTGGGGATGCTCATAAAAACATTAAGGATCTCCCTCTCCGACATAGGCTGGACCAATAAATATATGTCCTTGAAATGTCGAACAAACTCAAGGTAGGCCTTGAACAACTTCCCATTAGCCTACTTCAAAGAGACCCATCCGAACTGGTTGCCAATGGTGCCCCCGCTGAAGGTGAAAACAGTAGAAAAACAAAGGGACAATGGCCCCAATCTCCAAATAATTACACACGACCTTAAAGGCCCGCATGAAGGAGATCAAGTTAGGGTGAAGTTATGAGGGACGAGGCAAAGATATTCAATAACGGCCACCTAAAGGGCGGTGAAGGGAAACTGGAACCCCAAGTCTCTGAAAAGAATCTCGTGCATGGGGAAATGATTTACGTCATACTTCGAGAAAATACAGTGACGCTTCCCGGGGACATAAATAACCCATTCCTCATCAACACTCTCTCTTTCATCCTCTAAGCCACAACTGTGAACACTTCTGTAAGTATGAAATGCGCCTAAGAGGGGGGTGAATTACGTACTTAATTTTTTATCGGTTTTTAGTTGATATTTGGACTATTTTTCTGGTTTATGATGAGTTAAAGAAAGTAGTAAAGTGAAGAAAAATAAACAAAACAAGAGAATTATATCGGTTCCCCTCAGAGTCCGAGAGTACTCCAGTCCCCTTTTAACATGAAAGAGATTTCACTATTGTTAGTAACTTGTGCAAGACAAACCAAAAACACCAAGAACAATCCTCTTGGATTTTCACTAAGTACACTAAGAGAATAATCCTCCCTTAATGACTCTCTTGCTTCCAACAATCCTGGACAGCAAGGTTACAACAAGTATTCTAAATTTTTATAAAAGTTTCTAATGATATAGACAATGTATCAATCACTTGATTAATCTTCTCTTTCAAGCATACAAATTTCACAATGATATAATACAAGTGTTCAATAAATGATATAAAATATATCTTAATTTTCAATGAAAACTAAGTGCATAAAATTTCACTTAAAATTCTGGTTTTTAGACACTTGAATTTTGAAAGATGAGATGATTAGAAACTATTAGAGATGTAGATGAAAAAATGTGTTTTGAAATCTGAAATAATAAAGTTTTTATATCCTTTATACACCTATACAAAAGAGCATAATAAATGAAAGGATGCAATTGTTTAATTCCAAGTGAAGCCAAAATTTCAAATAAAAACTTTTAGTATTTTGCCTCTGTTCAGTTGGGTAATTGGTTCCCACATATAGGGCACCCGGTTACATCCTATTAACATTAATTTTTTTTTTAAATTTGTTCAGGTGTAATCGGTTACAGTAGGAATGGTAACTGATTCCCTTCAGCCCATAATTTTAAAAAAACTTTAGAAAATTATTTGAAGCCCAATTTTTGTAAACTAAAACATGTTTAATGATCATGCAAATTATGAACCTATCATTATGAACACTTGTGTGCATATTTGAGAGTTGAATGTTTATACCTCAGATAATATGATCAATCAAATGATAAAATTCTTCAAGACTTATATAATTCTTTAAACTTGATATGCTAGATGTCTTGAGCCATTCCATTTTGAAAACCTTATATGTTAGCTTGTCTTCATCAAAATAAGTTGGGAAGCTTGACTTCATATTCTCCCCCTTTTTGATGATGACAACCCTTTCTTGAAATTTGATCCAATCTGGTATTTCTCTAATCTTTGAAACTCCCCCAAAATCAAAGGTCCCCCTTGATTCAAGAATGAGAGTCCATTTGAAATTTGATTTCTACAATATTGTTAGAGAAATATACATACATACATACATACATACATACATACATACATACATACATACATACATACATATTTACATACATACATACATACATACATACATACATACATACATACATACATACATACATACATACATACGTACATACATACGTACATACATACGTACATACATACGTACATATATATATATACATACATACATACATACATACATACATACATACATACATACATACATACATACATACATACATACATACATACATACATACATACATACATACATACATACATACATACATACATACATACATACATACATACATACATACATACATACATACATATATACATACACACACATACATACACACATACATACATATATACATACATACATATATATTGTAATACAGTGGGAGAGCTGACTTGGGTATTTTGCGTTTGATCGCAAATGTTGCGGATAGCAAGAGTCACCACTGACTTTTATTTTATCTAATAAAGGAAAGGGTGAAAAGAACAGGAAAGACCTTTTGAGAATTTTATTGAGTTCGGGGAGTAGGTTATGAAAAGGGAAGGTGTTAGCACCATTTTCATCTGTAGTTATCTACGGGCTCTTAATCGCTTGATCACTTTAAAATGCTTTGAGTTTGTGTAAGTTTGAAAATATTTTGAAAACGCCTAAGTTTGGTAAACTTTGCAATGATTCTCGTATCATTGAGAATATATATAAAGTGTTGGTTTTGAAAATATTGGTTGAAAATGAGTGTTTGGAAAGATGTTTGAAAATTCCAGTGTGAGGTAATTTTGCAATAATTCTCGTATCATTGAGAATGTATACAAAACGCTTATTTTGAAAAGTGTTTTGAAAGTGTGAGGTGTACATGTTTTTGTTTGTGAGCAATCAATTACGACAAATCTACCTACTCAGAAACTCTTTGTTATTTTCCTCCTCCTTTAGATAGTGCTTATCTACCATTAGTGGATAGAGAGCCATGTGATTAGATGTGAGGGACGGGCGTGGGTCATCGTACATTCATAGAAGGCAACTTGTAAGATGTTTTAGCAATTTTTCTTAAGAGACTAAGATCATTTACCGAAGGCAATATCGAAGGGTCATCTAGGGACTACGATCTTTTAATCGAGAGTCTTTGCTAAAACATCTCACGTTCGAGGGACATGACTGTTTTTTATCTGAGGTAACAAGTGTGGTTACCCTAGAGGTACGTGTATGCAAAGTGTGTTTGATTTCATGTATTTATCTTGTATTAGGGTTTTCTAGGTTTTAAATCTTGCCATACACACCCTGATTACTAACAATAATAAGGAAAGCGATAAATTGCGAAATTTAAATATCCTACGCTATTACAATGCTTTGGGAATAGGAGAGACAAATTTACAAATGGGGATGACACGTAAAGTAAACCCTAATTACTATTACAAAGCTTTGACAGTTACATAAATGATAGTGCGAAATAATAAAGTGCGCAATAAAAATATAAGAGAAAAGAAATTATTTTTATGGTGAGTTTTTGATAGGAGAGGTTTTAATTAACCTAATTAAACTAATTAATTTACAATGGAAGTTAATTAATTATTTAACAAAAAAACCTAAAGTCTAATTATTCTAAAAAAAAAGGAGATTAATTAGTTAAGAAAATACTTCTAGTGTTTTATTTATAAAAATAAATAAAATAAAGACAAAATAAAATTAGAAAATTTTTAGTCTAATTATTTAAGAAAATGTATTTTTGGATTTTAATTAAATAAAAATAAAATAAATAAAAAAGTATAAAAAATATAAAAGAAATAAAAAGTTGGGCTTGATGTTTAAAAGTAAAAAAAGGGAGGTGTGAAGAAGTATTTTGGTTTAGGCCCAAAACAATTTTTTTATTGAATTAGAAAATAAAATATAAAAAAAGAGGAAATGGGCTTGTTGTTGTGAGTAATTTAGGAGTTGATGGAAAGAAAAGAGATCAGGGCCCAAGGCTGGGAAGGCACAAACATGCTAGCAAACAAAAAATAAAACAAAATAATGTGAAAAATGTCAAAATGTGACGCTGGGGCTCGAACCCAGGTCACAAGGGTGAAAGACGCGTGCTTTAACCACTAGGGTGGTGAGACATCTGTTAGTTTATGCAACAACTATTACATTTATTATAAAACCCTTTCTGAATGAACATCTTCTTCTTCCTCGCGCCAGCCACCATTGATGCATTTTTGAATTTTCAAACTTGCTCATTTCTCAACCATTTCAGAAAGTGTAAACATCAAACTTGTTAGAAATTTCATCACGATTTCAACCATATAAATAACTTAAGCTAACACTCAAAGATGAACACAAATTTCTGTTGGTACCAAATTCTGACCTAATTGTTCTGTAACTTCAGCTTAAAAATTCGCATCACTCAGGCTATATAAATGAAAACTAAAGGCATGGTTAGTATCAGGGCAATGATGTCTACATTTTTTTCTTTACAAAATAACTATTAATGATGCTTGTATGAGGATTTAAAAGTTGAGGAAACTTACCTCAAAACTAGAAATTGTGTATGGAGTTTGAGAGCTTCTAGAGGTGTGGTGATGATCTGAATAACTTCATTGGACTCCTAGGAAGCTAATGCAATGCTTACTTTAGATTGAGAGTGGCTGAATCTTCCTATAGAAGTCAATGTGGAGAACTCTGTTTTTGGAAATGGAGGATGGTTGTGATCGGTGGATTTAGAACTGACTGTTTAACGCTGGTTTCGCGAAATGTCGCGGAAGCAAGAGTCGCCACCGTCTTTTATTTTCTCCAACATGGAAAGGACAAAAGCACAGCAAAATTCCTTATGAGATTGTCTCTTGGTTCGGGAGGTAGATTTATAGAAAGGGAAGGTGTTAGCACCCTTTCTATCCATGGTTATCCATGGGCTCTTAGATACTTGCTCTTATGTTTTCAAAATGTTTTCTTTTCAAATGTGAGTGGGTTTGAAAAAGTTTCTTTGAAAGATTTCTGAATAACTCTTGTATCTGTCCTCAAGAGTGTTTGAAAAATTTGCTTTGAAAGCTTTTTGAAAGTGTCAGTGTGAAAAGGTTTTTGATTTGTTTTTTTGAAGAGAGCAAGTATCCATGAGTCGTCTACCTACCCTAAGGAATTAGGCTGTGTAAGAGTCCTTAAGATAGTGCCATCCCACCATTGAGAGGTAGGTAGCACCACCATTGGAGGTGTTCGGGTCAATTCGAGTTTAGGGACAGTGTGGTCACCGAAGCAACAGTAGGACACCTTAGAAGCTACCCTTATTTCCTTGATCCTTTTTTAATCCGAGGCAACCGTTTCGAGGCAACTATTTCGAGGCAACTGTTTCGAGGCAACTGTTTCAAGGCAACTGGATCATGGACATAAGGACCGCTAAGATGTCCCATACTTGACGACCACGTTTCGAAGGCAACAGGTGAGGCGTACCCTAGAAGTGGTGTGTGTATTTGTGTGTTGTTTTCAGTTTAACAGTTATCTTTGATCATGGCATTGTGAGCTACGCTTGTTTTTAATTAGCATACATTCTTTCATACAAAGTTAGAATTTAAGAGTGCGGAAAATTAAAAGACGGAAAGATAAAAGCTATGCTATTACAAGGCGCGAGTCTATACATCGCCAAAATACAAAGACCCGTTTTGATAAAAATGCGGAAAGTAAAAAAAAGACCTAATTACTATTACATCCGGAAAGCAGTTACATAATATTCAAAAGAAAATAATGCGCGAAAAGAATAAATTGAACGTCCGAGGGTTTTGACCCTTTGCTTGAAATTAAATGAAATCAAAGTCTATTTAATTATTTAATTAAAGAAAAGTGGTTTTTATGTTTTTTTGAGATAAAGAAAATAATTTACAAGGAAACCCTAATTCTAGATTATTTTTAGTTATTAAAGAAAATATTAAAGTTAACCTAATTTACGCTAATTAATTAATTTACATGTTTATTTACAAAAATAATAATTAATAATAATAATAAATAATGAGGAAAAATTAATTAAGAAAAGATAAAATGTCAAAACCTAATTCTATGTATTTTATTTATTTAGAAAATATTGAATTAAAACATAAATTAACCTAAATTAACCTAAATTAATTGTTAGTTATTTATTTACAAAATTAATGATAATTAAATATAAAACATTTTTTGGTTCCTGATTTTTTATTATGAAACTTAATTAAAGGTGAATTAATAAAAACAATTAAAAAAACAATTGAAAAGAATTATAATTAGAAAAGAAAAGAAAACAAATATGCAAACCAAGGGGGTATCAGGCCCATATGGAGGTGTTTGTGAGGAATTCAGGCCTATTAAGACAAAGTCCTCGTTGACTTTCTGATTGTATGCATGATGGTTGACTGGAGTGTACCATGGAATTCACCTTCTGACCATTGGATTGCTCATCAAGGCCACTTGGCAAGCATAGGCGTGGGACTCATGGTAGGCCATTGAATGAGTGCTGCACTAGAATACATTGAAACAAAAATTAAGAATTATGTGGGGGGACCTGGGAATCAAACCCAGGTCCCAATGCCTGCAATACACCTCATCAACCAACTGAGCCAGGCAACGCGTTTGTTCATATAATGGAGAACAATTATTATATAAAAAAACAAATGTTAGTGGTATAAACAAAAAAATACGCGCGCAGTTTGAATGCTCCAGTTACAGGATGCCACGCATGCTTCTTCTTCGTTCTTCCTGCAAAATATAAAACAAGTAGCGGGGGTTTTAAACCCCCACAAACTAAAAGTCTTGAAAATAGCGATTAGAAGAGGAGGAAATATAAAAAGGGCGCGAGGGTATCATTTGATTCGTCTTGCTGCAACGATTATGTCCATATAGGTTTGGAAGTCCAATTTTTCCATACAAGGAAAGCCCTAATTTGGATGTTCTGAAAACCTAATATTCTTCAATGGTAGATTTCAATTCAAGCAGTTTTAGAACAATTAAACGTTACCAAAAGCTTCAGGGAGATGTTAGTAGCATAAATCAATAATCAAAACACATGAATGATGCGTGGAAATTAAAATTCGATCATGGAAATATTTGTGAGAAACGTGACTCTGTTCTACCGTTTCTTTGAGTGTGAGGATTTGTTCTTGATGCCAATAGCTTCCTAGCAATGTCAGTAATGCAGTGGAAACATTTTGAGGCCTTGAATTACCCTGCAAGTATTAAATCAGTTTCCAATTTTTTGTTGAAAAGTTGCAAATTGGTTATGGCGTGTGTGATACGGTGGGAGAACTGACTATGGTTTTGCGTTTATTTTCACAAATGTTTCGGTTGAGCAAGAGTCGCCACCGACTTTTTATTTTATCCTAAGGAAAGGTTTAAAAAGCACAGCAAAAACCTTTGAGATATTTTCTTGGGTTCGGGGAGTAGATTATAGAAAGGGAAGGTATTAGCATCCTTTCTATCCATGGTTATCCATGGGCTCTTAGTTACTTGCTTAGATCAACTTGCCTTAATTTTCAATTGTTTGAAATGGTGCTTTGTGTGCGTGGGTTTGAAAATGTTTTGGAAAAGAGGCCAATGTGGTGGCAACCTTTGTAATGATCCATGTTGGGATGTATACAAAGGTGTATGTCTTTTGAAAAGGTTTTCATTGTTTTTTGAAAGTTTGTTTTGAAAGTGTTGTGAGGTGTGGTTTAAAAAATAGGCAAGTGTTTTGTTTTGCAAGTTTGATTCAAGTAACTAAGAGGTTGTCTACTCCTAAATTTCTCAAAGATTTCTTCTACGTTTTTAACCCTTTTAACAATTTTGTTCCACCATTGTATTTGGTGGACAATCTTGTGTTAGGATGTGAAAGGGACGGGCGCGGGTCATCGTTTAGACCATAATTGCAATGGTGCCAAGTATCTTTGGGCAATTTTTCTTTTAAGGGACTTGATCATTTTTAGGCAACTTTCGAAAGCGTCATCGAGGGACTATGATCATTTGAATTGCTTTTTTTGTTTTGCCCAAAGAGACCTAACATGCAATATGGCCCAATATTGAAGGCAACAAGTGGAATACCCTAGGGGTGCAAGTGTGATTAGTGTTGTCCATTTTCATGCTTGTTTATCTTGAAATTAGGTCAAACTATTTTTGGTTGATTGATTTGCATACAAACCCTAATTCTAGCATGGTATAATTAGAAAGCATTAAAGTGCGAAAATAAAGTTCCTAAGTTATTACAACACAATATGGGAAGGGGGGTACAAATGTTCAAATGGGGGGTATTTTGACAAGGAATTTAAACCTAGACTATTACATCAATTTGGAATTATACAAGGTAATTAATATACAACAATTAAATAAAATGGAATAAATATGCAAGATGCAAAAAATGTTTTTATATGTATGAAAAAAAGTGTTTTTATGTATGTCAAATAAACAAAATAAAAAGTATTATTTTTGGAGTTTTTATGTATTTAGGGCAAAACCCTAATTTATTAAATAAAAGGTATTAATCATTTAATGTGTACAATATTTATTAGTTATGTACAAAAATAAAATAAAAATGAAGTATATTTGTCAAAAAGGTATTTTTTTAATGTTAAATATTAATAAAAAATAAAATGTATATATCTTGCATTTTAACCTATATATATATATATATATATATATATATATATATATATATATATATATATATATATATATATATATATATATATATATATATATATATATATATATATATATATATATATATATATATATATATATATATATATATATTTGTATTATTTATCAAATATATTAAATATATACAAAATAATAATATTTAATATTTAAAAAAAAAGTATATTTTATATAAAATATTTTCAGAAGACAAAATAAAATAAAATAGAAAATAAAATGTGTTTGCATTATTTTAGTATTTTTTAAATAAAAGTATGTAAGTATTTATTTATGTACAAACCTATTTAAACAAATAATTGCCTAATAAATACAAAAATGATTAAAATTTTTTTTTTTATATTTTTAATATTAAGAGGAAAAATAAATAAGTCAGAACAAAAAAGGAAAAATCAAAAAATGATCAAAATAAGCATAATGGGCTTAGGGGGTGTAAAAGTAACAAAAGGGTGCAAAAAGAAAGTCAACTCAGGCCCAGCCCAAGAAGACTTCATCTTCAACCTCAGAACATGTTTGAACAACCATCCACGTGCGTTTTCTATCTCCCAATTCCTGGACTTTCAAGCAAAACTCACAACATGAAAGATGTAGAGCATTAAAAGACGAATCCAGACATATAAAGAACTTGACTTAACTCTCTAAGATGAGAGAGAATTTCTTCTCCCCCAATTCCTGACCTAGTTTTTGTTCCATGTTCAGACATTAAATTCTCACAGCACACATAATATAAATGAAAACTAATTACATGGGCATGTTCAGGGCTATGAATGTGACATATTTTCTTCACAAACCTAAAGCTAACAATGCCTGGATAGAGAGATACGAGTTCATGAACTTACCTGTTCAGTTGGAGTTGTATCTGGTGATGGAGGTGTCTTCAATGCAAGGTGATGATTGGTACAGCTTCCTTGATGTCCAGGGATGTTATTCCAAGTTTTACTTTGCTTTGAAACTAGCTGAATCGAGTTATAGAACTCCACCTGCAAAACAGAAAAATGAAAATGGTGATGTTGATTGGGAGTGTTACAGGTCGTGTTTGAGGTTTGGAATAGCTTCAAGGGATGTTGTGGAATGTGTTTGAGGTGATTTTAGCAAGAATGCATGAAAGGATTGAGCTATGGAACTCAATCTGCAGCAGGTCCCCTGTTTTGGCAGTTTGAGGGTGATTCTGTGTTTGAGAGGGTGTTGGAGATGGTTGGCTCGTGTTCTAGCTCAGAATGGATGTTTAGAAAGTGTTTGACAAGTTTGCTTAAGCTTGTGTTAGCTGAGATGAGAGTTGTGTTATGTTATGCTATGTTTCTTCTTACTTAAGCAACAAAAGGCCAAGTTGAGTTTCTAGCTTGTACAGGCCCCCCTAATGTGCTGCACAACTTAGTCTTGATCAGTGTAATTAGCTCATAAACTTGTGCCAAAGAGATTTGCCCTGTACTTGCTTGGATTGCTAATTGACATAAAGTGCAACTTTTCTAAAATGGATATAATGCTTTATCTAAAAATGGCTTAGTTTAACATGTAATGCTTAAACACATAAAACAAGGCCTTGGCACAATGAGTTAGCATTAAATTATTGAGTGCAAATGGGATATAGGACCTGTAATCAAGGAAAGCAAGCTGAATTCAAAATGGCACAAATGTATGAACATGTAACTTGGCCAAATCAAAAGTGAGTTTTTCCCATCTTGCCAAATTCAATTCTCCCTAACCATGAGGTTGTTTGATGAGTTCTTGGACATTTTGGAAATCTTGGAATGTGTACTACAATCCATCTTTGAAATGAAAATTTAAATTCTAAGTGGAAGCATATGAAAAATGGTCTTGAAGTTAGGTAAAAACCCTGCCTAAAATAGGTCAAATTTTCTCTAAGTTAAGAATGGTTTGGTACCCTTGTTCCAAAAATTGTAACTTGAGATACAAGCCTCTTTTGGGAAAACTTTGTGAATCAAAGTTGTAGATTTTGCAATAGGCTACAACTTTCATGTTTTGACTTTTGCTTGAATCCAAATGAATCTTGGTGAGAAAGTGGGACAAAGTTAGGAAAAAATTAGGGTTTTTCATAACTTAGAAAAATTCTAAGTTATGAAAAATCTTCATTTCAAACCCTAATTTGCAATTCTTGATTTCTTGATGAACAAGTTTCATGATTTGGCATGTTTTGATGAAAAATGAATCTTGACACTTGATTTTGACCAAAAAGTCAAAGTTTGACTTTTCAGTATACATTCAAAATTGATCAATTGACTGGGAAATTCAACTGTCAATCTTGTGTATTTGGGATCTTTTGAACTTGTTGAGTATGTCAAGACAATTCCATGGGGTCCTTGAGTCCATATGTGAGTTTGGTTTGCCATTGGCTAGGTCAAACAGTCAAAAATTGCCTTTGTGCAGTCAAAACCCTAAAAATGACCATTTTGCCCTTTTGGTGATCTGATCAAATTTCTTGTGGAATTGTGATCCAAACTTGATAAAATGGTCCATGTGAGTTCATAATGTTGATGTGGGTCAATTTTCATGAGATTTGACTGTCAATTGGCCACAGTTGACTTTTCCCCCAATACAACTGATTTCTAGGTCAACTGTCCAATTGATTGGGCAAAATTTGGAATCAAGACTTGAAACTTGGTATGGATAAACTTGGGAGTCCAACATGAAGCATGAAAGTCATCTTAGGCATTTTAGGTCAAAATATCTTTGTGCAAACACAAACCCTAATTTGGGTCAACAGTGCAAGGAGAAGTCTTGAGCAGAGGAAACCCTAACTGGCCTTGAGCTCCAAGGGTCTTGTGATGAGAAAATGTTGAGGAAATGGGAGGGAAAATTTTGGGGTACAACAGTTGCCCCTGTTCAATCTTCTTGAACCTGAAGAGTTAGATTGGTAAGTTTGCCTTTCGTGACTCAAGGGTAAAAGGAGATTGGACACCAGAGTGCCCGGAAATTTGCACTCGCATGTTGAAGTATCAGCAATGTGATGTCGGAAATGGGCTTATAGATGACATTTGGAGAGATGGTGGATAGGGAGATGGGCTTATAGATGCCATCTGGAGACGTGACAGAACCTTGTCGGGAATGGGCTTATAGATGCCATTTGGAAGTGTTGATCGCATAAGAGATTCCTCAGTGAGAACTTGTGTATTTTGAGAAAGACAGATGTTTTCCTGGCTTGTTACAGGTGTTGATCTTCAATCTCTTCATGCAGACATGCCCTGTCTAGATACAGGTGTCGAGTCTACAATCGGTTGCTCACAGATATGCCCTGGCTGGATACAGGAATCGAATCTTCGAATTCTTCAGATGTGCCCTGGCTAGATACAGGAATCGAGTCTGGAATTGTGACAATTGATAGATATGCCCTGGCTGGATACAGGAATCGAATCTTCAAACTCTTCAGACGTGCCCTGGCTAGATACAGGAATCGAGTCCGGAATTGTTGTCAACAGACATGCCCTGGCTAGATACAGGAATCGAATCTGGAAATAGTCGTCAACAGATATGCCCTGGCTGGGTACAGGAATCGAATCTTCAAACTCTTCAGATGTGCCCTGGCTAGATACAGGAATCAAATCTGGAATTGTTGTCAACAGACATGCCCTGGCTGGATACAGGAATCGAATCCGGAAACTGATCACTCACAGATGTGCCCTGGCTAGATACAGGAATCAAATCTGGAAACTGTGACAGTTGAAGGTAGTTGTCTTTTTCCTGAAAAGGCAAAACATCAGTGGTATGCAATGTCATGATGTATGACATGTATGATGTCATGACGTTCAAAATGAGATAGTGTTGTATGCACTTTATCATGTATGTAAGCAAGATGTATGAAATGTGAAATGTTTATGAATGTATTTTCGTCTAGGAAAATAAATCCTTGACGATCGGCTGGGGAATTAAATCCTGGGCCGCCGTTCGAAGAGTAGAGTTCTTTGCTTCCGTTGGGGATGATGGTTGCAAGAATACACTGGTAGGAGGAGATGATTCCGTTGGGGAATAAACTTGTTGGAGAGATTACTCTGAGGGGAATTACTCTATGGGAAGAGATACTTCGCTGAAGTTTGACGAGAGCTTCACTGAGGATTTCAATGATGGACTCCGCTGGGGATAACAAAGATAAACTCCTCTGGGGATTGCGTTGATAAGTTATGTTGGATTTTGATGAACTCCGCTGGGGATAGGAAGAATTTCGCCGAGGACGATCTTCCGTGGTAATTAGCTGAGGATAACCCAGTTATAAGCCCTTGTGAGGAATAACTTTGAATAAAGCTCGGGAGAGACGTCCGTACTCTGCAGGGGATAAGCTTCCAGAATCTACTGGGGATAAGCTTCAAGACCTACCGGGGATAAGAATTCCACTTTCCCGGGGAAACTTTTCAGACTGTACTGGAGTGTTGATATTCCGCCGGGGAACAATCTTATGTCAAGACTGCCGGGGATGCTTGCTGATGAATGCCTATACTCCGCTGGGGAATGTTGATATCTTCTGGGGATACGCCACTTCCTTCATGCTGACCGTAGACTAACTCTGTGGGAGGAGAGTATTGCTGACTTGCTAGGGGAATATTGTGCCTTTTCAAGATTGATAGGGAACCAACTCTACTTGGGGAAAGTATTGCTGAATCTTGTCTTACTCTGCGGGGAGTTGAGATAATTTGGTCACATTTTTCAGTTGAACCTACCTTGGTACTTCGGCGGACAAAGCAACCAGACTGCATCAGACAACTTTACATTGCCCCTGTTTCTGATGTCACCTGTAATTAGTCTTTTGTTTCATATGCAAGTATTTATGAATTAGCAATTTAATGTCAAATGCATATATCAAAAATGAACATTGGACGTTCTTCGCAAGACAAAACAGAAAAAAGGAGAAACAATTGGCAATTTGTTTGGAGAACTGAATCTGTATTGATTTTGAAATTTGCCTGTAAGTAGGCGTTTTTTGTACAAGAGGCTGACGTCCTAGTAAGAGAACGCCGCCAAACAACATAAAGTTTATACAATTTTGAAAAGGAAACAAAACAGCTATGTGCACAATATTCCCACTGGGTTCCAACTCTGCTATCGCCTTTATGTCTTCAAGCGTCTCATCACTTTGCTGCTTAGTTGAAGATGAAGCTGATTGATCGATGCCGACATCTGAGCCAGATAGTTGATGCCGAATTCTGGAGGCAAGGTGATCCAATGAGACATAGTGTTACGCTTTATCCCTAACTTTTGCCTGGACCGCCCTTTCGGGTTTTCAGTCCACCGGGATACCCATTTTTGCCCAAGCCGCCTTTTCAGGTTTTCGACTTGCCGGGTGTACAGATTTTTTTTATTTCATCCCTTATTTTTGCCCGAACCCTTTTGGTTCGCCGGGAAGCCCTTATTTTTTCCTAGGTATGTCAACCTAGCGGGTCTCTTATTCATGCGTAGTATCTTTTCACTATGTCTGCATTGGCGGGGTGAGGAAGGTCGTCACCATCCATGGTGGTCAGGATCATGGCTCCTCCTGAGAACACATGTTTAACCACAAATGGCCCTTCGTATGTAGGGGTCCACTTGCCCCGGGGACCACTTTGAGGAAGGATGATGCGCTTGATTACCAGGTCCCCAACTTGATACTCTTGTGGTCTGACTTTCTTGTTAAATGCCCTGATCATCCGTTTTTGGTACGTCTGACCATGACAGATAGCGGTGAGTCTCTTTTCGTCAATTAGGTTTAATTGATCAAGTCGAGTCTGGATCCAGTCATCTTCGTTCAAGTCTGCATCCTTCATTATCCGGAGAGAGGGTATCTGGACTTCAATTGGCAAGACTGCCTCCATGCCATAGACCAAGGAAAAGGGTGTTGCCCCGGTTGACGTCCTTGTTGAGGTACGGTACCCATGAAGAGCAAACGGTAACATTTCGTGCCAATATTTGTAAGTCACTGTCATCTTCTGCACAATCTTTTTGATATTCTTATTAGCTGCTTCTACAGCCCCATTCATCTTCGGCCGGTAAGGAGAAGAGTTGTGGTGCTGTATCTTAAATTGCTCGCAGAGCTCAGTGATCATCTTGTTGTTAAGATTGGTACCATTGTCCATAATGATCCTCTCTGGGACGCTGTACCGACAGATCAGGTTATGCCGAATGAAACGTGCCACGACGCTCTTGGTTACGGTGGCGTAGGAAGCTGCCTCTACCCACTTCGTGAAGTAATCAATTGCTACCAAGATGAAGCGATGCCCATTGGATGCCGTCGGTCGGATCTCGCCAATCATATCAATGCCCCACATTACAAAAGGCCAAGGTGCCGCCAGGACGTTCAGAGGAACCGGAGGGATATGCACCTTATCAACATAGACCTGGCATTTATGACAAGTTTGAGAATGTTGGTAACAGTCGACTTCCATTGTGGACCAGAAATACCCTGCCCGAAGGATTTTCTTTGCCATGGTATGTCCACTGGAATGTGTTCCGAATGTACCTTCATGTAGTTCTATCATGATCTTCTCTGCTTCAGTCTTATCCACACAACGCAGTAGAGTTGAATCATGATTCCGTTTGTAGAGAATGCCGTTGCTGAGGAAGAATTTTGCCGCAAACCTTCTCATGAACTTCTTGTCGTTGACAGATGCACCTTCAGGGTATTCCTGAGCTTCCAAGTATCTCTTCACCTCATGATACCAGGGTTTTTCAGTCACCTCTTCAGCCTCAAGATCGCAGCAGTATGCAGGTTCGTCCAACTTCCAGATAAGGATTCGGGGAGCCTCATTGTCCCATTTGACTTTGAACATTGAAGACATCGTAGCTAGTGCGTCCGCTAACTGATTCTCCTCTCTTGGGAAGTGTTCAAAAGTTATCTCTTCAAAGTGGGGAAGCAAAGTCAGCACATACTCCTTGTAAGGAATAAGATTTGGGTGTTTCGTATCCCACTCGCCTTTGATCTGATTGATCACGAGAGCGAAATCTCCGAAGACACTCAGAAACTTGATCCTTAAGTCGATTGCAGCTTGAAGACCCATGATACATGCCTCATATTCTGCCATGTTGTTGGTGCAGTTGAAACACAGCCAGGCGGTGAGTGGAGTATGAGTTCCTTTAGGGGATATGATCACAGCGCCGATACCGTTACCCAAAGTGTTGGAGGCTCCATCAAAATGCATAGACCATCGGGATCCTTCCTCAGTTCCTTCATCCGGTCCAGGTACTTCACAATCAGTTACTACCATGATATCTTCGTCCGGAAATTCAAAGTTCAATGATTGGTAATCGTCCACAGGTTGGTGTGCCAAATGATCTGCCAATACACTTCCTTTAATTGCTTTTTGAGTGGTGTACTGGATATCATATTCTGTCAAGATCATTTTCCATCTTGCTATTCTTCCAGACAGAGCAGGCTTTTCGAATATGTACTTGATGGGATCCATCTTTGAAATCAACAGAGTAGTGTGAGTCAACATATACTGTCTCAGCCGGCGAGAAGCCCATACCAGAGCGCAGCAAGTTTTCTCGAGCAGTGAGTAACGAGACTCACAGTCGGTAAACTTTTTGCTCAGGTAATAAATAGCGTGCTCTTTTTAGCCAGACTCGTCATGCTGCCCCAGCACACACCCCATCGAGTGGTCAAGTACTGTCAAGTATAGTATTAGAGGTCTCCCTTCCACTGGTGGCATAAGAATGGGTGGTTCTTGTAGATACTCCTTTATCTTTTCGAAGGCGGCCTGACATTCATCGTTCCAACGTACTACTTGATCTTTCTTCAGCAATTTGAAGATTGGCTCACAGGTAGCAGTTAGATGTGAGATGAAACGGGCAATGTAATTCAGTCGTCCCAGAAAGCCTCTGACTTCTTTCTCTGTCTTGGGAGTCGGCATCTCTTGTATGGCTTTCACCTTGGCAGGGTCCACCTGAATACCTTTATCGCTTACAATGAAACCTAGCAATTTTCCAGACCTCACCCCAAAGGTGCACTTGTTTGGGTTCAACCTCAGCTTGTACAACTTCAGTCGGTCAAACAGCTTCTGCAGATGGTCAAGGTGTTCCTCCTCAGTTTGAGACCTTGCAATCATGTCATCAACATATACCTCAATCTCATGATGGATCATATCATGAAATAAAGCAACCATGGCACGTTGGTAGGTTGCCCCAACATTTTTCAACCCGAATGGCATAAACTTGTAGCAGAAGGTGCCCCACTGAGTCACAAAGGTAGTCTTTTCCATATCTTCCGGAACCATCTTGATCTGATTATACCCTGAAAAACCATCCATGAAGGAGAGCACCTTGTGTTGAGCAGTATTGTCAACAAGAACGTCGATGTGAGGCAGAGGGAAATCATCTTTGGGGCTGGCCCTGTTCAAATCTCTGTAGTCAACACACATTATGACCTTACCGTCCTTCTTCGGTACCGGCACCACGTTGGCAACCCACTGAGGGTAAGAAGTCACTGTTAGAAACCCAGCATCGAATTGCTTCATAACCTCAGCTTTGATCTTTTCGGACATCTCTGGACGCATACGGCGGACCTTTTGCTTTACCGGAGGGCAGTCTTCCTTGGTAGGCAGGTGATGAACCACAATGTCGGCATCCAAACCAGGCATGTCTTCGTAAGACCAAGCAAAGATTTCCATGTAGTCATGCAACATCTGGATCAATCGTTGCTTCACGCTGAGCTCTAGATTGGCACCGATCTTGACTTCTTTTCTATCTGTCTCAGTACCCAGGTTCACTGTTTCCACCGACTCTTCATGCGGCTGAATGGCCCTCTCTTCCTGGAGTAGCAGTCTTGCGAGTTCACCAGGCACTTCGCAATCATCTTCACCTTCGTCTTCGGCCAAGTTGATCGGATTCTCGAAGTCATAACTGGTGGTAGCAGAGCCTTTACCAGTGAGATCCAGAGTGGATTGAAACCTGTATAAGTGAGTGTGTGTAAATATAGCTGTTTTGCAATACATAACACAGAAAGAAAAAGAGTGCAAGATTTGAAATGCAACAAACGTCCAATGTTTTGATTAATGATATATGGAAATGTCATACAAAAAAGCCCTCACAGATGGAGCTACGATGCCCCGGGTAGGACACCGAGCCAATAAAAGTTTCAACATATTGTTTGGTTACAAATTGAAAATCAAAAGAGTTCATTACTGCGTGACAAATGTAATAGGTGTAAAATCCTTTGCCGTCCAGTTGCTTGGTCCGTTGTTGGTGGTTGGATAGATCCAACTGTCAAATTTTGCTTCCTCTGCGTCCTCCTCGATAACATTCACCCTTGGGTTGGTGATAAACACCGGAGCCTTTCTGATCCTTTCTTTGCGCACAACCCTCTGAGCCTCTGCAGTGAAGCCCAGCCCAAACTTGTCGGTCTTTTGAGTGAAGTCAGGAAGCTGACCCCAGTTTGCACATTTGCCTTTCTCGATTACAGCCCGGGCATCCTTCAGGGAAGCCATCTTCAGAGGAAAGTCTTCTTCAACCATCGTCTCAGCTGACGCCAACGTTGGAGGTACCTCCTCAAAATGCTGAAAGGGGGTTTCAATAAAATCCCCGTCCATCTCGATATACCGGAATGAATTCAAGTGACTAACCATGTATCCCTCCTCACCCTGAACAGTAACAATCTTCCCTTTGACAGGGTATTTGAGCTTTTGGTGTAGAGTGGATGTTACTGCCCCAGCCTTATGAATCCAGGGTCGACCCAACAAGCAGGAATAAGATGGACGAATATCCATTACATAGAACGTTGAGTTGAAGACTTGGGAACCCACACGAATAGGAATGTCTACCTCACCGTGCACCATCCTCTTAGAACCGTCGAAGGCTCTAACAATGATGTTACTAGGTTTCAATTCCAGGCCCTCACAATCCAACCGATCTAAGGCCTTCTTGGGCAAAACATTCAGGGAAGAACCGGTATCCACCAACACGTGTGCGAGAGTAGTGCCCCTGCATTCTATAGAGACATGCAGTGCATCATTGTGATTTTTCCCTTTGGCGGTAAGGTCGGCATCCGAGAACCCCAAGCCATTGTCAGCTGTCAAATTAGCCACACAGTCAGTGAATTGATCTGCAGATGTCTCTTGCGGCACATGGGCCGTTTTCAGAAATGAAATCAGGGCCTTAGCGTGGGCCTCTGAGCACAGCAACAATGATAGCATAGAGATTTTGGAGGGGGTATGCCCCAGCTGTTCAACGACATTGAAGTCACTCTTTTTAATGATTTTAAGGATTTCCTCCATCTCTTGTTGGGAGGCTTCAACAACAGTCTTTTTTGGTGCCTCCGTCCTGGCAGGCAAATTGGTAGCAACTTCTTTGCCCCGAGTATCAGAGGACTCGGCGGCAGTAGTAGACACAGGAACTTGATTTGAAACATGCACACTTGCGGGTGTGATGATAAGAGGTTTTCGGATAACTGGTGGTGCAATGTCAGGCGAGAAGAGCCTGCCACTGCGAGTAATCTTGGCGGGACCAGTGATGTTACTGATACTGGTACCGGTGTTAAACTCCTGCTTTACTCCAAGCACATACACGTCTGCCCCATAGTGCCATGGGACAACCTTGTTAGATTCATAGGGGAGAGGCCCCAGAACAGTAATAGTAATGGGTGCAACAGACATAATTTGGACTGGCTTCCTTGGGAGAGCCTTGGTAGGATTGTTGAAAATTGTGACGACAGATACTTCTTCAGCGGAAACAAATGGAACAACAGTTTTCTTGAACAAAATTTCTTTGCTATCCATCAGGCTTTGGATGCCTGATTTCAGCAGCGGACAACCGGTAGGGATAACAGCACACAGGAGGCAACCCTTGCTACAACCCGGAAATAAACCGGCTAGTAGTAAGTTCCTCTTAACAGTCAAAAGAGGGGTAGCAACATCATTCACCGAAACAGCATACAAATCTTCCTCGACGACATTTACTCTATGCTGGGGCATAGGAGCAGTTACAACATTTGGCCTCTCAGGCGCCTCAAACTGAATTTCCTTCGCGTCGATAAGGTCTTGCACTTTATTTCTTAGGGCCCAGCAATCATCAGTAGTATGCCCGGGGCTATCAGAATGATAAGCACAACGGGCATTTGGGTTATACTTAGGAGATGCAGTATTCACGACCTTTGGAGCCTCTTTGATGGTCACCAAGTTGGTTGATAACAGTTGCGGTAAGATTTGTGACAAGGTCATACTCAGCCGAGTATACTGCCTCTTGGGCCTTTCACCTCTTTGTTGATTGTACTACTGAGGAGCAGCAACAGGTTTTGAGATGACCAAGGCATTGACGGCTTGACGGCTCTCTGGCTTGACTTGTCTTCTAGGACCATAGACGACACTTGCTTCTTTCTTGAAAGGCCTCTTCTCAGTACTTGCGGAGGCAGCTTTTTGTATCTTTCCTGATCTGATGCCAGCTTCTATCCTTTCACCCGTCAGAATCAAATCCGTAAACCCAGCGGAGGAATTGCCAACCAGATGATTGAAAAATGGACCAGACAAGGTCCCTAGAAACATATCAACCAACTCACGATCAGTCAATGGAGGTTGCACCCTGCCAGCCAAATCTCTCCATTTTTGTGCATATTCTTTGAACCCTTCGCCCGTTCCTAGAGACATACCCTGAAGTTGGGTACGCGTAGGAGCGAGGTCAGAATTGTATTGATATTATCTATAAAATGCGGTCGCCAAATCTTCCCAATGTCGGATACTAGTTCCATCTAGTTGATAGAACCACTCAAGCTGTGACCCCGAAAGGCTATCTTGGAAGAAGTGGATCCAAAGATTTTTATCTGCCGTGTAAGGTTGGATCTTCCTTACGTACGACCTCAGATGCAGCTTTGGACAGGAAGCTCCGTCGTATTTGGCAAAGGCAGGCGCCTTAAACTTATGTGGGATTACCACCCCAGAAGATAACCCTAAATCTCCGAAATCCAGCCCCGGCACATTCTGAATCTCCATGGCGCTCAAGCGGTCCTCTAATTGCTTGTATCTGTCAGCAGCGGGAGGGTATTGTTCGTCATTGTAATCCGTCTCATTGTCAGAGACTGCAGGACTAGGAGCTCCTCCCCCTTGGGGACTGTCTTTCTCTGCAGAGGAAGTAGTTGGATCAGCCTCATTATGGAGTGTGTTCCCAAACCTGCATCCAGTATTGAACAGCGCAGTCCTCTTCTTCTTCTTCTTTAGGAGCAGAGCCTTCAACTCTTGCTGACCTTGGGCCAGGCTTAGGACCATCTCTCGAAACTGGGCACTTTGGGCCTGAAGGGCCTTGATTGCTTGCTCACTGGATGATTCTGGATTCATGATGATTGTTCCAAATAAACAGCGAAGAAGATTAAGCAACCTATAGAAAAAGGAGTACCTGTTATGCACATGATGCATGAGATGCTATCTATGCAATGCATTCAAGGGTTTTGGAAATTCACAATTGTTGTAGACAAAAAGAACGCACGTCATATTAATAAGAAGAGATTTGTTAGTACATAAGTGCCCCATGGGCCAAATATTACAAAATCAACTTCTCAAGGTAAAAAGACGTTGCGCATCCTCTTTGGCGCAATGTAGGTGTTGAGGGCCTCTTGCTCATGGAGTCGGCGGGTGAGCTCTAAAACCTTCTTCTCACTGGCGTAGAAGCTGGCTTCAAAAGTGTTCCGTTCCTCCTTGAGTTGGATCCAACTCTTCTGCATCTCCTCCCATGATGTAGGCATGTCAGGATGTAGGATGGTGTAGGGAACCTCTCCTTCCTTGACGGGCTCTTTAATCACAGGGAGAAGATGAGGATAAGGCATCATTAGACTCTGGGCTCGGGCTCGTACCCACTTGAGATAAGGTTCAAGAGGGATGGAGTTCTTGTGTCCCCGTGTCTTGCTATCAACCTTGTTGGGCCTCCCCCAAGCTCTGATGAATCTTTGGCGAAGTCCTTGCGCATCGTTATTGAAGTCAAAAACTAAGTTAGGAATCAACATGTCGTGAGGGCCATCCTTCCGTGCATATCCAAATTGCCTCAAAGCTAGGCAAGGGCTGTAGGTGATACCTCCTCTGATTCCAAGTAATGGAACATTAGGGAACTCTCCACAACGATCGACGATGATGACATTTTCTCTGGACCGAGAACACCAGTGTACATCAGAGTGAGTAAGAGTCATCAACCGTTGGGACCACCTTGAGCCTTGGTCATTCTTCCAGACAGATTGTGGAAGGTGCGAAATAAACCACCTTGCAAGGAGAGGAGTACAGCACATGAGAACACCCCTCTTTCTCATTGTTCGTGTGTAAAATGAGTGAAGAATGTCCCCAAGCAATGTTGGTATTGGATTTTTGGACAAGAAGATTTTGACGGCGTTGACATCTACAAGTTGGTCAGGATTTGGGAACAAGACCAACCCATAGATAAGGAGGGCCACAATTTCTTCAAAGGCTTGCAGGTCCAATGAGTTCCAACATTCTTGTGCCTTCTCAAACAAGAATTTTGCTAAGAAGCCTTTGATTCCGCTTCTAGTTTCCCAATGCCCCTTGATGTCAGAAGGCTGTAGATGTAATGCTCGAGCAACATCTTCAGGCTTTGGTTCCTTTTCCGTACCGTTGAAAGGTAGTTGATTGAGGATAGGAATTCTCAGGAGTTGAGAAAATTCCTCCAAAGTGGGTACCAACTGATAGTCAGGGAAAGTGAAACAGTGGTGAAGAGGGTCAAAGAACTGGAATAGCACTTTCATCATGTCTTCTTCAATGTTGGTGTTGACTAAGCTAAGCAGTCTACCATGTCTTTCACTGAAGGATGAGCTTTCCGGAATTCTTGAGGTGAGCTCCTTGAGTTGAGGAGAGATTCTCACAAGGTTGACTTGGATGGTTTTTCTGCGAGGAATTTCCATGAACTACAAAACAAGAACAAAGATGAAGATCTAAACCCTTGAAATGGTTAGTGAATGCATATGATGTTTTATGATGTTCATGATGTATGCACAAAACATATGTACAAGCAATTCACACCAAACCCTAGTTTCAGGCTTGCATGGGGTTTCATAGGTAAGTACCCTCTTGAGTGTAGTTAGCTTAAAAACCTGTCCTATAAATAGTAACCGGGTTCTAAGGAGCTCAATATCATTGGATTGTTTTCATTGTTCATGTTTTGGTTTAGCCACTTAACTAGCGACCAAAATATTCCAAGAAAACAACCCTCAATGAGTGTAGTATCGAGTATCTACCAACTTCGGACTGCACCAAAGTCGGTCATCTCACTACCCCTAATAAAAGGCCAAGATGGTCAAGTAAGGTTCTAGGTCATTAGTGCTTAGTGACATCACTCAGCGGCCCCGTACTCTCCTTGATTGAACTCAAGGGTTACTGGTACTCACAAATATGTCGCACTAATATAGCTATTGCTTCGACCGTGTCGGTATACCCCGCACAGTTTCCACAACGTATTGCTATCTATGAATGTTTCCCAAAATCCGGGTGTAGGATTGCAAGCCCAAACAAAAGAGCCAAGATATCAAAACAAACAATTAATCATGCAAGAGGGTGATCTAAGCCCTAAGGTTACTCCACTTTAAAAAATTTCCCCATCAGAGTCGCCAGTTCTGTGATACGGTGGGAGAACTGACTATGGTTTTGCGTTTGTTTTCGCAAATGTTTCGGTTCAGCAAGAGTCGCCACCGACTTTTTATTTTATCCTAAGGAAAGGTTTAAAAAGCACAGCAAAAACCTTTGAGATATTTTCTTGGGTTCGGGGAGTAGATTATAGAAATGGAAGGTATTAGCACCCTTTCTATCCATGGTTATCCATGGGCTCTTAGTTACTTGCTTAGATCAACTTGCCTTAATTTTCAATTGTTTGAAATGGTGCTTTGTATGCGTGGGTTTGAAAATGTTTTGGAAAAGAGGCCAATGTGGTGGCAACCTTTGTAATGATCCATGTTAGGATGTATACAAAGGTGTATGTCTTTTGAAAAGGTTTTCATTGTTTTTTGAAAGTTTGTTTTGAAAGTGTTGTGAGGTGTGGTTTAAAAAATAGGCAAGTGTTTTGTTTTGCAAGTTTGATTCAAGTAACTAAGAGGTTGTCTACTCCTAAATTTCTCAAAGATTTCTTCTACGTTTTTAACCCTTTTAACAATTTTGTTCCACCATTGTATTTGGTGGATAATCTTGTGTTAGGATGTGAAAGGGACGGGCGCGGGTCATCGTTTAGACCATAATTGCAATGGTGCCAAGTATCTTTGGGCAAATTTTCTTTTAAGGGACTTGATCATTTTTAGGCAACTTTCGAAAGCGTCATCGAGGGACTATGATCATTTGAATTGCTTTTTTTGTTTTGCCTAAAGAGACCTAACATGCAATATGGCCCAATATTGAAGGCAACAAGTGGAATACCCTAGGGGTGCAAGTGTGATTAGTGTTGTCCATTTTCATGCTTGTTTATCTTGAAATTAGGTCAAACTATTTTTGGTTGATTGATTTGCATACAAACCCTAATTCTAGCATGGTATAATTAGAAAGCATTAAAGTGCGAAAAATAAAGTTCCTAAGTTATTACAACACAATATGGGAAGGGGGTACAAATGTTCAAATGGGGGGTATTTTGACAAGGAATTTAAACCTAGACTATTACATCAATTTGGAATTATACAAGGTAATTAATATACAACAATTAAATAAAATGGAATAAATATGCAAGATGCAAAAAATGTTTTTATATGTATGAAAAAAAAGTGTTTTTATGTATGTCAAAAAAACAAAATAAAAAGTATTATTTTTGGAGTTTATGTATTTAGGGCAAAACCCTAATTTATTAAATAAAAGGTATTAATCATTTAATGTGTACAATATTTATTAGTTATGTACAAAAATAAAATAAAAATGAAGTATATTTGTCAAAAAGGTATTTTTTTAATGTTAAATATTAATAAAAAATAAAATGTATATATCTTGCATTTTAACCTAAATATATTAATATGTATATGTGTATTTGTATTATTTATCAAATATATTAAATATATACAAAATAATAATATTTAATATCTAAAAAAAAAGTATATTTTATATAAAATATTTTCAGAAGATAAAATAAAATAAAATGGAAAATAAAATGTGTTTGCATTATTTTAGTATTTTTTAAATAAAAGTATGTAAGTATTTATTTATGTACAAACCTATTTAAACAAATAATTGCCTAATAAATACAAAAATGATTAAAAAATATTTTTTTTTATATTTTTAAAATTAAGAGGAAAAATAAATAAGTCAGAACAAAAAAGGAAAAATCAAAAAATGATCAAAATAAGCATAATGGGCTTAGGGAGTGTAAAAGTAACAAAAGGGTGCAAAAAGAAAGTCAACTCAGTCCCAGCCCAAGAAGACTTCATCTTCAACCTCAGAACATGTTTGAACAACCATCCACGCGCGTTTTCTATCTCCCAATTCCTGGACTTTCAAGCAAAACTCACAACATGAAAGATGTAGAGCATTAAAAGACGAATCCAGACATATAAAGAACTTGACTTAACTCTCTAAGATGAGAGAGAATTTCTTCTCCCCCAATTCCTGACCTAGTTTTTTTTCCATGTTCAGACATTAAATTCTCACAGCACACATAATATAAATGAAAACTAATTACATGGGCATGTTCAGGGCTATGAATGTGACATATTTTCTTCATAAACCTAAAGCTAACAATGCATGGATAGAGAGATATGAGTTCATGAACTTACCTGTTCAGTTGGAGTTGTATCTGGTGATGGAGGTGTCTTCAATGCAAGGTGATGATTGGTACAGCTTCCTTGATGTCCAGGGATGCTATTCTAAGTTTTACTTTGCTTTGAAACTAGCTGAATCGAGTTATAGAACTCCACCTGTAAAACAGAAAAATGAAAATGGTGATGTTGATTAGGAGTGTTACAGGTCGTGTTTGAGGTTTGGAATAGCTTCAAGGGATGTTGTGGAATGTGTTTGAGGTGATTTTAGCAAGAATGCATGAAAGGATTGAGCTATGGAACTCAATCTGTAGCAGGTCCCCTGTTTTGGCAGTTTGAGGGTGATTATATGTTTGAGAGGGTGTTGGAGATGGTTGGCTCGTGTTCTAGCTCAGAATGGATGTTTAGAAAGTGTTTGACAAGTTTGCTTAAGCTTGTGTTAGCTGAGATGAGAGTTGTGTTATGTTATGCTATGTTTCTTCTTACTTAAGCAAAAAAAGGCCAAGTTGAGTTTCTAGCTTGTACAGGCCCCCCTAATGTGCTGCACAACTTAGTCTTGATCAGTGTAATTAGCTCATAAACTTGTGCCAAAGAGATTTGCCCTGTACTTGCTTGGATTGCTAATTGACATAAAGTGCAACTTTTCTAAAATGGATATAATGCTTTATCTAAAAATGGCTTAGTTTAACATGTAATGCTTAAACACATAAAACAAGGCCTTGGCACAATGAGTTAACATTAAATTATTGAGTGCAAATGGGATATAGGACCTGTAATCAAGGAAAGCAAGCTGAATTCAAAATGGCACAAATGTATGAACATGTAACTTGGCCAAATCAAAAGTGAGTTTTTCCCATCTTTCCAAATTCGATTCTCCCTAACCATGAGGTTGTTTGATGAGTTCTTGGACATTTTGGAAAGCTTGGAATGTGTACTACAATCCATATTTGAAATGCAAATTGAAATTCCAAGTGGAAGCATGTGAAAAATGGTCTTGAAGTTAGGTAAAAACCTTGCCTAAAATAGGTCAAATTTTCTCTAAGTTAAGAATGGTTTGGTACCCTTGTTCCAAAAATTGTAACTTGAGCTACAAGCCTCTTTTAGGAAAACTTTGTGAATCAAAGTTGTAGATTTTGCAATAGGCTACAAATTTCATTTTTTGACTTTTGCTTGAATCCAAATGAATCTTGGTGAGAAAGTAGGACAAAGTTAGGAAAAAATTAGGGTTTTTCATAACTTAGAAAAATTCTAAGTTATGAAAAATCTTCATTTCAAACCCTAATTTGCAATTCTTGATTTCTTGATGAACAAGTTTCATGATTTGGCATGTTTTGATGAAAAATGAATCTTGACACTTGATTTTGACCAAAAAGTCAAAGTTTGACTTTTCAGTATACAGTCAAAATTGATCAATTGACTCGGAAATTCAACTGTCAATCTTGTGTATTTGGGATCTTTTGAACTTGTTGAGTATGTCAAGACAATTCCAT
Organism: Vicia faba; assembly: GCA_948472305.1. Classification (NCBI taxonomy): domain Eukaryota; kingdom Viridiplantae; phylum Streptophyta; class Magnoliopsida; order Fabales; family Fabaceae; genus Vicia; species Vicia faba. The sequence goes on from OX451739.1 coordinate 473,275,704, forward strand.
GGGGTCCTTGAGTCTATATGTGAGTTTGGTTTGCCATTGGCTAGGTCAAACAGTCAAAAATTGCCTTTGTGCAGTCAAAACCCTAAAAATGACCATTTTGCCCTTTTGGTGATCTGATCAAATTTCTTGTGGAATTGTGATCCAAACTTGATCAAATGGTCCATGTGAGTTCATAATGTTGATGTGGGTCAATTTTCAAGAGATTTGACTGTCAATTGGCCACAGTTGACTTTTTCCCCAATACAGCTGATTTCTAGGTCAACTGTCCAATTGACTGGGCAAAATTTGGAATCAAGACTTGAAACTTGGTATGGATAAACTTGGGAGTCCAACATGAAGCATGAAAGTCATATTAGGCATTTTAGGTCAAAATATCTTTGTGCAAACACAAACCCTAATTTGGGTCAACAGTGCAAGGAGAAGTCTTGAGCAGAGGAAACCCTAACTGACCTTGAGCTCCAAGGGTCTTGTGATGAGAAAATGTTGAGGAAATGGGAGGGCAAATTTTGGGGTACAACAGCGTGTGAGCAGCTTTTTCGTGTCTTTTGAATAGGGTTAGGTCTTGCATAAGTATGTGAATGATTCTAGGTCAAAACCTTGGCCCAAAAGTCCATGAATTGATGTTTCATATCTTTGATTTTTATCATATATTTTTCAATCTTTTTTCATTGAAACCTTTGCCAATTATGGAAGATTTTCCTTTTTTGAATGTGAAACGACTTGGCCAGCTTGCCCTGATATGATTTGCTTCACAAAAGATCCAAAAACATATCTTTTTTTAATTTTCCTATAATTAAAATCAATTAAATGAATTAATATAAATATAAATTCAATTAATTAATTAATTAAAAATAAGAAAATAAATTATTTTGAGCTCATTGGGTCGTGCATAGGTTTTGGGTAATGATTCAAGAAAGAAATTGAGGCCCATTGGCAAATTTGAAGCTTTTTAGGCAAAGTTGACTTTTGAAAGTTCCCAAAAATTTCCCAACTTCTCTAATGCATATCTTGCTCAATTTTGAAGCTATGAACATGTTCTTGGACATTTTGGAAAGGTCTTGAAGTCCTCTAACCAATGCCTTTGGTCCCATGTCATTTTGATTTACCAATCTCAAGTTATGGTCTTTGACTTAAAGTGCCTTTTTGTTGACTTTTGAAAATGACCTATAATGTTGAAATTGATAACTTTTTGTGAGAGCATTTATTGGACTTGGAGTGTGAAGATGAGTTGTAGGAAATGTCTTCCCCTTCAAAATGAGCATTGGATGGAAGTTTTTTGATAAACCATGAAGAAGTTATTCCTTGGTCAATTTGCAGTTGACTTTTCAACTGTCCCAAAATAGAAACTTTTGCATCTTGAGACTTTTTGAGCCATGCTTTGAGAATCATGATCAAGAATTGATCAAATGATGATTGTGGCTTAAAAATAAGATGTTGACCAAAAATTTTGACTTTTGACTGTCAAATGACCATTTTGCCCTTACAGTTGACTGTGAAGCATTTAGGGTTTTTGACTGTGCAACTTGATGCTGTGAGTCTTGAACCTTGACATATGGATGCTTGACAATGTATATGGGTATATAGGACTTGATTGGATCCTTGAAAACCTCAACTTCTTTGTAAGAACCAAAACCCTAATTTTGACTGTGTTAGGAGGCAATTGGACTGTGCAACCCTTGAGGGATTTTGAAGCTTGATCTTGCCAAATCTTGAAGAATATGGGAGGGAAAATTTTGGGGTACAACAGTTGCCCCTGTTCAATCTTCTTAGACCTGAGGATGTAGATTGGCTGGCGTGCCTTTCGTGATCCGAAGGTAGAAGATGATTGAACACTAGAGTGCCCAGAAATTTGCACTCACATAGTAGAATGTCAGCAGTGTGATGTCGGGGGAATGGGCTTACAGATGCCATTTGGAAAGATGATGGATAGGAGGATGGGCTTATGGATGCCATCTGGAAGTGTGACAGAACTTTGTAGGGAATGGGCTTATAGATGCCATTTGGAACTGTAGTGGTAGTTGTGGAGATGGGCTTATAGACGCCATCGGGGAGTTGTCGATCGCGTAAGAGATTCCGTAGCGAGAACTTGCGTACATGAGAAAGAAAGATAATTACCTGGCCTGTTACAGGGGTTGATCTTCAAACTCTTTATGTAGATGTGCCCTGGCTGGATACAGGAATCGAATCTTTAAACTTTTCAGACGTGCCCTGGCAGGATACAGGAATCGAGTTCGGAATTAGTCATCAACAGATACACCCTGGCAAGATACAGAAATTGGATCTTTAAACTCTTCAGACGTGCCCTGGCAGGATACAGGAATCAAGTCTGGAATTAGTCGTCAACAGATACACCCTGGCAAGATACAGGAATCGGATCTTCAAACTCTTCAGACGTGCCCTGGCAAGATACAGGAATCGAGTCTGGAATATAGTTGTCAACAGATACACCCTGGCAAGATACAGGAATCGGATCTTCAAACTCTTCAGACGTGCCCTGGCAAGATACAGGAATTGAGTCTGGAATTAGTCGTCAACAGATACACCCTGGCAAGATACAGGAATCGGATCTTCAAACTCTTCAGACGTGCCCTGGCAGGATACAGGAATCGAGTCTGGAATTAGTCGTCAACAGATACACCCTGGCAAGATACAGGAATCAGATCTTCAAACTCTTCAGACGTGCCCTGGTAGGATATAGGAATCGAGTCTAGAATTAGTCGTCAACAGATACACCCTGGCAGGATACAGGAATCAGATCTTCAAACTCTTCAGACGTGCCCTGGCAGGATACAGGAATCGAGTCTGGAATTAGTCGTCAACAGATACACCCTGGCAAGATACAGGAATCGGATCTTCAAACTCTTCAGACGTGCGCTGGCAGGATACATGAATCGAGTCTAGAATTACTTGTCAATAGATACACCCTGGCAAGATACAGGAATCGGATCTTTAGTTGCGACAGTTGATAGTAATCATCTTTGTACTGTCCTTTGTCCTGAAAATACAAAACGTTAGTTGTATGCGATGTCATGATGTATGAGATGCGTGACATTCTCAGAATAAATGAGATTGTATGTTCATGATGCGTATATGCATGCTATAATGTATGAAGACGTGATGTTTATGAATGTATGTTTTTGTCTAGGAAAATAAATCCTTGACGGGGTGCCAGGAAGTTAACTCCTGGGCTGATGTTGAAGAGTAGAGTTTTTTTTTTTTGTTTCCGCTGGGGATGATGGTTGCAAGCATAAACCGGTAGGAGAAGATGACTCCATTGAGGAATAAACTTGGAGAATAGATTACTCTACGGGGAGTGAACTCTGTGGGGAGAGATACTTCGCTGAGGTTTGATGATAACTCCGCTGGGGATACCATTGTTGAGCTATGTTGGAAGGTTTGATGAACTCCGCTGGGGATAAGAAGACTTCACCGGGGACGATCTTTCCGTGGTAATTGACTGAGGATAACCCAGTTATATCCTGGTGGGGAAATAACCTTTGAATAAAGTCGGGAGAGCAACGTTCGTACCCTGCGGGGGATAAGCTTCCAGAATCTACTGGGGATAAGCTTCCTGAGTCTGTTGGGGAGATTGATTGAACTTTCCTGGGGAGACTTTTGAGATTGCACTGGGGAAGTGGCTCCACTGGATGTCTGGTGTACCACCGGGGAACAATCTTAAATCAAGATTGCCGGGGATGCTTGCTCGGGAATATCTGTTTACTCCGCTGGGGAATATTGAGATCTTCGGGGGATAATCCACCTTCCTTAAGGCTGACTGTAGGCTAACTCTGCTTGGGGGAGAGTATTGCTAACTTGCTGGGGAGGTTGTGCCTGTTTAGGGATGATGGGAGATCAACTGCTTGGAAGAGAATTGGTGAATCTTGTCTTACCCGGCGGAGAGCGGAGGTATCTTGGTTACGTTTTTCAGCTGAACCTACCTTGGTACCTTGGGTGAGCAAAGCAGCTGTACAGTTTGGACAATTTTATTGCCCCAGTTTCTGCGGGAGAAGGTACCTGTGGAGGTGCTTGATAACTACCGATTGACAATTCTTCTTCTGGTAGGCAAGTGACGAGATACCGGGACATAGTCGTACGCTTTGATCCCTAACTTTTGCCTGGACCGCCCTTTCGGGTTTTCAGTCCACCAGGATACCCATTTTTGCCCAAGCCGCCTTTTCAGGTTTTCGACTTGTCGGGTGTACAGATTTTTTCATTTCGTCCCTTATTTTTGCCCGAACCCTTTTGGTTCGCCGGGAAGCCCTTATTTTTGCCTAGGTGTGTCAACCTAGCGGGTCTTTAATTATGCGTAGTATTTTTTCGACTATGTCCGTGCTCTTAGGATACAGGAAGTTGTCCCTGTCAGTAGTGTTGCATTGTCATACCACCATAAGATCTTTGTTTGATCGTCCAATGCCCCAAATGATCCGGATGGAGATTTGCCCCAAGTTGGTTGGCCTTTTGAGAGATTCTCCGAATCTTGACTTAACTGCCCCAGATGATGGACAATGATCATGCCATGCCCCTTGCTTGGAGGTGCTTTTGTTCATTAGACATTCGTCGTGCGAACTTCTATGTTGTTCAAACAAATAGTCATATGCAAGCAATGTTATATTAAAAATGCAAAGCTTATGTCTGTCTTGAAGTTTTTGTGAAAATGCATTTTTTTCATAAAAGGAAGTGAATTTTTTGTAAACTGTGATGTCAACTCGTTATTTTACCGCAAGCCTTAAGGAGTCAGGATACCTTTCGTAACAGTATGCTTTCAAACTAACCCATGCTTCAGCTAGGACTTTTGAGGGTTATAACGTGGCCTGGTTCACGGTTTAAGAAACAAAGGATAATGGCTCAAATTTTATTTGTACCCACCCGTTCTTCGTGACGTTCTTCAAACCTAAACTCAGCTGATCGTGCGTTAGACTTTGTTTGAGTCTTTGCTTTGATATTCCGGTGATGGTTCGGATATTGACAGTTTATTTGGAATAGGCAGTCATTTTTTTTGTTGAGGGTTTGTAGGACCTCTTTCTTTTTGATTTTGTTATCCCTATTTTTTTTGCCTGAACTGTACTTTTGTGATTACAGTCAGCGGGATGCCCCAGTTTTGTAAGTCTCCTTCATAGGTTTTGACTTATTGGGTTTTAGTTTTTTGTTTTGTTTTTGGTAATGACTGCCTGTCTTTATGGTTATTCAGAACCATCACTGTCTTTTGTTTTGTAAGGACCTCTTTGGTGCCATTCGTTGTGCACTTGGATCAACTGAGAGAACTACCCTGCCCCAGGTTATGATTAAGGGTTTTATTTTTCGAAAAGAAAACTCCTACTTCTTTGGCTCAAAGGGGTTGACGAGGGATTATCATCCTTATAACTCCAGTGTTTAGGAATTAAAACAATGCCTGTACCTCATCAGCGGGGTCTGTTCAAAAGCATACTGTAAATGTCGTGGTATCGTTTTCGTCATCCTCCCTCAAAAGGCTTAGAATTGTTTTATCGAGAGTTTGAACATCACAAAAAAATGAAAGCAGTTTGAATATAATGAACACAATTACTTCAAAACAGACACGTGTAATGCATTAATGAAATAACCAAGTTTGACATGAAATAAAATGTTTGGACAATCAAAGAAAATTACAATTTGAACATTCGAATGAACAAAAGTTTTTCAATCCTAGCCATGTTTTGGCAAGGGAGCAGTGGTCACATTGGGAGTCTCAGCAGGCTCGAATTCGATCTCCTTAGCGTCGATCATATTCTGGATCTTGTATTTTAGCACCCAACAATCCTAAGTATCGTGCCCCGGGCTATCAGAATGATAAGCACACCTCTCTTCTGTGTTATAGTTTGGAGAGGAGGTCTTGGGATTTGCAGGAGGGTTGATCACCGCAATCAGATTCATTTTCAACATGTGCTGCAATGCTTGTGACAATGGCATGTTGATGTTGGTGAATTGCCTTTTAGGCTCGTCCGGCCTTCGCTGATTTCCCTTTTGTGGTTGTCGGCGTGGTGCAGAACCAGAGATCATGACTGCCCCTGCATGTTGGTCACGACGACTCTTTTGAATGTATGCGGCATTAGACTCTTTCTTCCCCATGTAAGGCTTTTTGTGAGTATCATAAGGTGCGGCCTCTTGAATCTTCCCACTCTTGATACCAGCTTCAATTCTTTCCCCAGTCAAGATCAAATCTGTAAACCCAGCAGAAGAATTCCCAATCAGATGGTTGAAGAAAGGTCCAGACAGGGTCCCCAAGAACATGTCCACAAGCTCACGGTCAGTTAGAGGTGGCTGCACCCTTCCAGCAAGGTCTCTCCACTTTTGCGCATATTCTTTAAAACTTTCGCCTGCACCCATAGACATCCCCTGAAGCTGCGTGCCCGTAGGAGCAAGATCGGCATTGTACTGGTACTGCTTGTAGAACGCAGTGGCCAAGTCCTCCCAGCTACGGATGTTGGCTCCATCCAGTTGATAGAACCACTCGAGTTGAGTTCCTGACAGACTATCCTGGAAGAAGTGAATCCACAAATTCTTGTCAGCCGTGTAGGGCTGGATCCTCCTTGTGTATGACCTGAGATGCAACTTTGGACAGGAAGCTCCGTCATACTTGGCAAAGGCAGGCGCCTTGAACTTGTGCGGGATCACTACCCCAGAAGACAGACCTAGATCTTCGAAGTCCAGGCCGGGCACTTTTTGTATCTCCGTAGCACTTAGCCGGTCTTCCAACTGTTTATACCTGTCCTCAGCTGGAGGGTACTGTTCATCATTGAACTCTGTCTCGTTGTCGGAGACCACTGGACTAGGAACCTCTCTCTCATGGGGACTATCCTTTTCCACAAATGGGGTAGTCAGCTCAACCTCGTTTTGTGATCTGTTCCCCGATCTGCGTCTAGGGTTGAACAACACCGTCCTCTTCTTCTTCTTCTTCAAAAGTAGGGTCTTCAGATCTTGTTGCCCCTGGGCCAGACTCTTAACCAACTTCTGGAACTGGGCATTCTGGGCCTGGAGGGCCTTGATAGCTTGTTCGTTGGATGATTCAGGATTCATGACGATCGGCTGAAATAAACAGAGAAGAAGGTAAGTGACCTGTCCAAAGGGTACCTGTTATGCAATGATGTGTACGTATGCATGAAATGTTTTCAAGGATCTCGCGGGGTAAACAAGAAAAATTGTTAGAATTGGAATCCGGTAGCTTGATTGAAGGAACTGCATATTGTTGAGAGTCCTTCTTCCAGAGTCAAGGCTCACCATATCTAGTGGGTCATAGCCCCTGACTCAAGTTACCAACCTTGGCTAGAGGAAAATAAATCCCCTTTGCCCCTTGCTAGACCGTTGGTTCATCATGACCTGCATCACAGACCCTTGAGATCCTTGAAATGGATTAGTCTTTATGTAGGATGTATGCAATGGTATGATGTCATGCTATGCATGGAGTGATATATGTAACCCTGTTATGAGTCCAGATTAAGGACTGTAAACAAAACCTGCATGAAACCCGTGTGTCATATAACAGTCATGCAAGTAGTCAAGTATGAAAGCACACAAGTCACACAAGAGAGCCCTTAAATTTTAGGCCAACATGGGGTCTAGGTATTACCCTCTTTCAGTTTGTTGGTTAAGACCTGTCCTATCAGAAGTAACCGGGTTCTAGAGGATCCCAATATCACTGACTACTCTCAATCGGTCATAACTCCAACATCGCAATCTTTTCTTGCGGCCAGAACCATCACGAGAGTTTAGCCTCAATGGGTGTAGCATACTGCTACTGTTCTATGGCCAAGTTGGGTCAATTAGGGTTCTAAGGTCAGTTGGTGTTTAATGACTCCTCAGAAGACCCATATTCTTCTCGTTGCGACACAAGGGACATCGGTACAGACCAAGGCGCCACACCAACGTAGCCACTGCTTCACCCATGTCGGTCTACGCCGGACAGGTCCCTCATAGCTTATGCTACCTAACAGGGTATCCCCAGATCCGGGTTAGGATCTATGAAACTCCAAGACAATGCCCATAATAATAAAGCAAACAAAACACAGCAATTGAAAACACAAGTATGAGCTATCCTAAGGTACACCTCACTTTAAGTTTATTCCCCAGCAGAGTCGCCAGTTCTGTGATCGGTGGATTTAGAACTGACTGTTTAACGCTGGTTTCGCGAAATGTCGTGGAAGCAAGAGTCGCCACCGTCTTTTATTTTCTCCAACATGGAAAGGACAAAAGCACAACAAAATTCCTTATGAGATTGTCTCTCGGTTCGGGAGGTAGATTTATAGAAAGGGAACGTGTTAGCACCCTTTCTATCCATGGTTATCCATGGGCTCTTAGATACTTGCTCTTATGTTTTCAAAATGTTTGCTTTTCAAATGTGAGTGGGTTTGAAAAAGTTTCTTTGAAAGATTTCTGAATAACTCTTGTATTTGTCCTCAAGAGTGTTTGAAAAATTTGCTTTGAAAGCTTTTTGAAAGTGTCAGTGTGAAAAGGTTTTTGATTTGTTTTTTTGAAGAGAGCAAGTATCCATGAGTCGTCTACCTACCCTAAGGAATTAGGCTGTGTAAGAGTCCTTAAGATAGTGCCATCCCACCATTGAGAGGTAGGTAGCACCACCGTTGGAGGTGTTCGGGTCAATTCGAGTTTAGGGACAGTGTGGTCACCGAAGCAACAGTAGGACACCTTAGAAGCTACCCTTATGTCCTTGATCCTTTTTTTAATCCGAGGCAACCGTTTCGAGGCAACTATTTCGAGGCAACTGTTTCGAGGCAACTGTTTCAAGGCAACTGGATCATGGACATAAGGACCGCTAAGACGTCCCATACTTGACGACCACGTTTCGAAGGCAACAGGTGAGGCGTACCCTAGAAGTGGTGTGTGTATTTGTGTGTTGTTTTCAGTTTAACAGTTATCTTTGATCATGGCATTGTGAGCTACGCTTGTTTTTAATTAGCATACATTCTTTCATACAAAGTTAGAATTTAAGAGTGCGGAAAATTAAAAGACGGAAAGATAAAAGCTACGCTATTACAAGGCGCAGGTCTATACATCGCCAAAATACAAAGACCCGTTTTGATAAAAATGTGGAAAGTAAAAAAAAGACCTAATTACTATTACATCCGGAAAGCAGTTACATAATATTCAAAAGAAAATAATGCGCGAAAAGAATAAATTGAACGTCCGAGGGTTTTGACCCTTTGCTTGAAATTAAATGAAATCAAAGTCTATTTAAATATTTAATTAAAGAAAAGTGTTTTTTATGTTTTTTTGAGATAAAGAAAAGAATTTACAAGGAAACCCTAATTCTAGATTATTTTTAGTTATTAAAGAAAATATTAAAGTTAACCTAATTTACGCTAATTAATTAATTTACATGTTTATTTACAAAAATAATAATTAATAATAATAATAAATAATGAGGAAAAATTAATTAATAAAAGATAAAATGTCAAAACCTAATTCTATGTATTTTATTTATTTAGAAAATATTGAATTAAAACCTAAATTAACCTAAATTAATTGTTAGTTATTTATTTACAAAATTAATGATAATTAAATATAAAACATTTTTTGGTTCCTGATTTTTTATTATGAAACTTAATTAAAGGTGAATTAATAAAAACAATTAAAAAAACAATTGAAAAGAATTATAATTAGAAAAGAAAAGAAAACAAATATGCAAACCAAGGGGGTATCAGGCCCATATGGAGGTGTTTGTGAGGAATTCAGGCCCATTAAGACAAAGGCCTCGTTGACTTTCTGATTGTATGCATGATGGTTGACTGGAGTGTACCATGGAATTCACCTTCTGACCATTGGATTGCTCATCAAGGCCACTTGGCAAGCATAGGCGTGGGACTCATGGTAGGCCATTGAATGAGTGCTGCACTAGAATACATTGAAACAAAAATTAAGAATTATGTGGGGGGACCTGGGAATCGAACCCAGGTCCCAATGCCTGCAATACACCTCATCAACCAACTGAGCCAAGCAACGCGTTTGTTCATATAATGGAGAATAATTATTATATAAAAAAACAAATGTTAGTGGTATAAACAAAAAAATACGCGCGCAGTTTGAATGCTCCAGTTACAGGATGCCACGCATGCTTCTTCTTCATTCTTCCTGCAAAATATAAAACAAGTAGCGGGGGTTTTAAACCCCCACAAACTAAAAGTCCTGAAAATAGCGATTAGAAGAGGAGGAAATATAAAAAGGGCGCGAGGGTATCATTTGATTCGTCTTGCTGCAACGATTCTGTCCATATAGGTTTGGAAGTCCAATTTTTCCATACAAGGAAAGCCCTAATTTGGATGTTCTGAAAACCTAATATTCTTCAATGGTAGATTTCGATTCAAGCAGTTTTAGAACAATTAAACGTTACCAAAAGCTTCAGGGAGATGTTAGTAGCATAAATCAATAATCAAAACACATGAATGATGCGTGGAAATTAAAATTCGATAATGGAAATATTTGTGAGAAACGTGACTCTGTTCTACGTTTCTTTGAGTGTGAGGATCTGTTCTTGATGCTAATAGCTTCCTAGCAATGTCAGTAATGCAGTGGAAACGTTTTGAGGCCTTGAATTACCCTGCAAGTATGAAATCAGTTTCCAATTTTTTGTTGAAAAGTTGCAAATTGGTTATGGCGTGTGAGCAGCTTTTTCGTGTCTTTTGAATAGGGTTAGGTCTTGCATAAGTATGTGAATGATTCTAGGTCAAAACCTTGGCCCAAAATTCCATGAATTGATGTTTCATATTGTTGTACCCCAAAATTTGCCCTCCCATTTCCTCAACATTTTCTCATCACCAGACCTTTGAAGATCAAGATCCAGTTAGGGTTTCCTCTGCTCAAGACTTCTCCTTGCACTGTTGACCCAAATTAGGGTTTGTGTTTGCACAAAGATGTTTTGACCTAAAAAGCCTAAGATGACTTTCATGCTTCATGTTGGACTCCCAAGTTTATCCACACCAAGTTTCAAGTCTTGATTCCAAGTTTTACCCAGTCAATTGGACAGTTGACTTAGAAATCAGCTGTATTGGGGAAAAAGTCAACTGTGTCCAATTGACAGTCAAAATTGACCCACATCAACATTATGAACTCATATGGGCTATTTGATCAAGTTTGGATCAAAATTCCACAAGAAATTTGATCAGATCACCAAAAGGGCAAAATGGTCATTTTTAGGGTTTTGACTGCACAAAGGCAATTTTTGACTGTTTGACCTAGCCAATGGCAAACCAAGCTCACATATGGACTCAAGGGCCCCATGGAATTGTCTTGACATTCTCAACAAGCTCAAAAGATCCCAAGTACACAAGATTGACAGTTGAATTTCCCAGTCAATTGATCAATTTTGACTGTATACTGAAAAGTCAAACTTTGACTTTTTGGTCAAAATCAAGAGTCAAGATTCATTTTTCATCAAAACATGCCAAATCATGAAACTTGTTCACCAAGAAACCAAGAAATGCAAATTAGGGTTTGAAATGGAATTTTTCATAACTTAGAATTTTTCTAAGTTATGGAAAACCCTAATTTTTCCCCAACTTTGCCCCACTTTTTCACCAAGATCCATTTGGATTCAAACAAAAGTCAAAACATGAAAGTTGTAGCTTGTTGCATAATATACAACTTTGATTCACAAAGTTTTCCCATTTGAAGCTTGTATCTCAAGTTACAAATTTTTGAATAAGGGCACTAAACCATTCTTAACTTAGTGAATTTTTGACCTATTTTGACAAGGTTTTCTACCCCACTTCAAGGCCATTTTCCATACACTTCCACTTGGAATTTCAAATTGCACTTCAAAGATGGATTATAGTATACATTCCAAGATTTCCAAAATGTCCAAGAACTTCTCAAACAACCTCATGGTTAGGGAGAATCGAATTTCACAATATGGCAAAAACTCACTTTGTTCATGACCAAGTTACATGTCCATAACCTTGCAATTTGAACTCAGCATGCCTTAAGCTAGATTACAGGTCCTTAAACCATCCAACACTCATAAATTTAATGCATATTCTTTGTGCCAAGACCATGTTCTTTGAGTTCAAGCATTGTCTAAAGGTTTAATCCCAAAGTAGATAAAGCAAATTAGCCATTTTTGTAAAAGGTAGCTTTATGTCAAATTGAAAATCCAACAAGTACATTACAAATCTGATTGGCACAAGATTATGAGCATAACACACTGATCAAGGAGGGATTATGCAGCACATTAGGGGGTCCTCTACATGCCTAGAAGCACAAGTTGGCTTTTGTTGCTTAAGAAAGAAGAAAAGTGTCATAACATCACACAACTCTCATATCAGCTTAGGCACACTTAGACAAACTTATCAAACACATTCCAAAGATCAGAACCAAGCTTTTGCACGACCCTAGCACCTCTCAAACACTCCCCTTGCCATAATCACTCTCAAACTGCAAAAACAGGGCAAGGCCTGCAGTTTGAGTGCTATCTTTCATTTCTCTCAAGCTTTCTTACCCAAACCAGTTCACACACCTTCCATACCATCTATGCAAGCTAACCAAAAGCAAAAACACGACCTGTAATCCCTCTAACTGGTTCCACCATTTTCACATTTCTGACTTGCAGGTGAAGTTCTCTAGCTCGATTCAGAAGCTTTCAAGACAAAGTAAACATTGGAATAGCATCCCTGGACCTCAAGGAAGCTTTTCCAATCATCACCTTGCACTGAAAGTTCCTACATTTCCAGATAGAACTTCAACTGAACAGGTAAGTTTTTGAATTCGTATCTCTCTTATTAGGCATCATTAGCTTTAAGTTCGTGAATAAACAATGTTCTACTCATGCCACTGAACATGTACATTCTTTTACTTTTCATTTCTTTTGCCTGAGCTGTGAGAATTTAAGGTCTGAAAATGGAAAATTTAGGTCAGGATTTGAGATTGTTAAAATTCTCTCTCATTTCTGAGAGTTAGGAGATGTTCTTTATATATTTGGAATCGTGGTTTCATGCTTAACATTTTTTGTGTTGAAAGTTTGTCCAAAAGATCAAAGAATCAGGATGTTTGAATGTTGGAACCAAACGCGCGTTTTTTTGAACATTGTTTGCTGGAGGTTGAAGAAGACAGGTCTTCTGGGCTGGGCTTGGAGTGTTTTTCTTATTTGCACCTTGTTTCTACTTTGACACCCCCCTGGCCCATTTTGATTTTTACTTGTTATTTTCTATATTTTCTTTTTGATTTTGTTTCCATATTTTTATTCAATTCATAAAAAACATTAAAAATATTTTTTTTTATATTTTTTTGCATTTATTTTGATATTTATTTGACTATTAGTTAGTTTTGTACATAAATAAATAAATTTGCCTTTTATTTAAAATAGCCAAAAAATAATACAAACATGCTATTTTCTGATTTTTGTTTTATATTACCTCTTGAAAACATTTTACATAAAATATATTTTTATATAAATATTAAATATTATTATTTTTTGTATATATAATACATATTTAGAACTTAATACATAAATATATATTTATTAGTATACTTAGAATAAAATACTAAAAATATACATATTTTATTTTATTAATATTAAACACTAAAAAATCATTTTTGACAAATACTTCACTTTATTTTATTTTGTATATAATAAATAAATACTTGTATTAAATTAAATAATAATACATTTCATTTAATAAAAATTAGGGTTTTGCCCTAAATTCAAAAATACTCCAAAAATAATATCTTTTTATTTTCTTTTTATTTTAAATAAATAATACTTTTTTCATACATATAAAAAACCTTTTTTTTTTGCATTCTTACATATTTGTTTTATTTCTATTTTATTTATGCAATTAAATTATCTTGTAAATAATTCAAATCTTGATGTAATAGTTTTAGGGTTTAAATTCCTTGTCAAAATCCCCATTTGAAACATTGTACCTCCCTCCCCATATTATTGTGTTGTAATAGCGTAGGAGTTTAAATTTCGCACTTTATCGCTTTCTAAATATACAATGCTAGAATTAGGGTTTATATGCGAATAAAATGAACAAAATAATTATGACCTAATCTCAAGACAAACAAGCATGAAAATGGACACACAAATCACACTTGCACCCCCTAGGGTATTCCACTTTGTTGCCTTCAAATAAATGGGCCATATTGCATGTTAGGTCTCTTTGGGCAAAACAAACAAATTGAATGATCATAGTCCCTCAATAACACTTTTCAAAATATTGCCAAACAAATGATCAATTCCCTTAAAGAAAATGCCCAAATATACTTGGCACCATTGCAATTATGGTCCAAACGATGACCCGCGTCCGTCCCTTTCACATCCTAACATGAGATTGTCCACCAAATACAATGGTGGAACAAACTTATGAAAAGGGTTAAAACATAGCAATAGTCTTTGAGAAATTTAGGAGTAGATAAATTCTTAGTTACTTGAATCAAATTTGCAAAAACAAAACACTTGCCTATTTTCTAAAACACACCTCACAACACTTTCAAAACAACTTTCAAAAACAAATGAAAACCTTTTCAAAGGACATACATCTTTGTATACATTCCCACATGGATCATTACAAAGGTTGCCACCACATTGGCTTCTTTTCAAAACATTTTCAAACCCACACACACAAGCACCATTTAAAACAATTGAAAACAAAAGGCAAGTGATCTAAGCAAGTAACTAAGAGCCCATGGATAACCATGGATAGAAAGGGTGCTAATACCTTCCCTTTCTATAATCTACTCCCCGAACCCAAGAAAAATCTCAAAGGTTTTTGCTGTGCTTTTTAAACCTTTCCTTAGGATAAAATAAAAAGTCGGTGGCGACTCTTTCTCAACCGAAACATTTGCGAAAACAAACGCAAAACCATAGTCAGTTCTCCCACCGTATCACACATATCTTTGATTTTTATCATATATTTTTCAATCTTTTTTCATTGAAACCTTTGCCAATTATGGAAGATTTTCCTTTTTTGAATGTGAAACGACTTGGCCAGCTTGCCCTGATATGATTTTCTTCACAAAAGATCTAAAAACATATCTTTTTTTAATTTTCCTATAATTAAAATCAATTAAATGAATTAATATAAATATAAATTCAATTAATTAATTAAAAATAAGAAAATAAATTATTTTGATCTCATTGGGTCGGGCATAGGTTTTGGGTAATGATTCAAGAAAGAAATTGAGGCCCATTGGCAAATTTGAATCTTTTTAGGCAAAGTTGACTTTTGAAAGTTCCCAAAAATTTCCCAACTTCTCCAATACATATCTTGCTCAATTTTGAAGCTATGAACATGTTCTTGGACATTTTGGAAAGGTCTTGAAGTCCTCTAACCAATGCCTTTGGTCCCATGTCATTTTGATTTACCAATCTCAAGTTATGGTCTTTGACTTAAAGTGCCTTTTTGTTGACTTTTGAAAATGACCTATAATGTTGAAATTGATAACTTTTTGTGAGAGCGTTTCTTGGACTTGGAGTGTGAAGATGAGTTGTAGGAAATGTCTTCCCCTTCAAAATGAGCATTGGATGGAATTTTTCTGATAAACCATGAAGAAGTTATGCCTTGGTCAATTTGCAGTTGACTTTTCAACTGTCCAAAAATAGAAACTTTTGCATCTTGAGACTTTTTGAGCCATGCTTTGAGAATCATGATCAAGAATTGATCAAATGATGATTGTGGCTTCAAAATAATATGTTGACCAAAAATTTTGACTTTTGACTGTCAAATGACCATTTTGCCCCTGCAGTTGACTGTGAAGCATTTAGGGTTTTTGACTGTGCAACTTGATATTGTGAGTCTTGAACCTTGACATATGGATGCTTGACAATGTATATGGGTATATAGGACTTGATTGGACCCTTGAAAACCTCAACTTCTTTGCAAGAACCAAAACCCTAATTTTGACTGTGTTAGTAGGAGAGGGAGGAGGAATTGCTGGTTGTGGAGAAGGAGGAGGAATTTTTGGCTGTTGTGGAATTTGTGGTTCTTCTAGTATGGGTGAGAGAGGTTGTTCTGGTTGAGGAGATTGGGCAATTTCTGGATGAGTGTTTGGGTTTGTTGAGAGGTGATCAGAAACACGTTGATCAATGTCAGACAGAACTTTGTCAAGTTCTGAAGCTGTTGATGTCGTGGGTTTTGGAGTTTGGGATTTGGTGCGGGGTCTTCTAAGAGTCAGTGACTCAGAAGGGTCATCTTCTGGTTCGGTTTCATCAATAGTTGGTATGGGGATTGGAAGTTCATGTGAAGCTGGGGTTGGAATTGATGTTGGAATAGAAGAAGAATTTAAAACAGAAGCAGCAGATAAATTACCTATTTTCTTAGGGGTCTGCTGGGATGGTCCTTCTGAAGTGGCCTTTCTTTTCTTCGTCTTCTTCAGAGAAACTTCTGGTTGTTGTTGATGCAGATCTTTGATATTCAGCTTGGGATCTGTACCATCAGCCTTGCAAGCGTCCAAGTATCTGAGAACCACAACTGGTTTTGATTCTATCTCAGAAAATAATGGAAAGTCGTTCAGTGGAACTCTTCTGCTGGTGATGTCAGCAAGAGGAGTAACGCTGGGCTCCTTTCTGATATTCTCTATCAGTTTCATTTTCTTCAAATTCTTGGCGTTCAGAGGCTTGCCAACAGTTGGTTCAATAGAACTTAATTCCTGAGCTTCTGTGAGGTGCTCTATCAGCCTAGTCTCTGTCAGAATATCTGATATTAACCTGCCAAAGGGTATCCAATCCCTCTTTGTCCTTTCTTCTTCCCTTGTCTCCTTGACGCTGGTCCTGAGGTGATTAAACAGAAGATGAGCCAAGTTGATTTTTACCTTCTGATTAATAAAATTGATCAGAAACTGCTGATCTATATTTATATAATCAGGAGAGCTTGTTGGCTTCCTGTGATTAAAGCACCCCAGAATGATCTTCGCCCATATTCTGTCCTGATCCTTTAAGTCTCTGATTTTGCTGCTGGGCACCCCATGGGTGAAAATCTGCCTTGCAATGACAGCAACGTCAGAGCATCTTTCAGCCATATCGATACAGCGGATACCACCGCCACTGTATCCAATCAATCTTGCTATATGATCCTCAAGGATCACAATCTTCTTTCCCATTATGTAGGAGGTGACTTGATGCGTTGATGAGTACGCATGAATCCAGAACTCCTTGACCAAGACTGGGAACGTTGGTCCAACCAACCTATCAAAATATTTCTCCCATCCATGTGCCCTAACTTCTTCTGTCAAGTCAAAACCATTTTCTTTCAGACTGGAGAAGTCAACAATCAGTTCAGACATCACTTCCAAATTCTTCACTGGTGTAAGGAGTGTTCTGAAAGGAACTTGGTATTGTTCAGAAGAAGCTTCCTTCTGAGAACCTGCAGAAATATTGCTGGAGGTTGCCATGTTCACACTTAGGGTTTTTCTGAGAAAACTGAAAAATGGGTTTCTTTTGAGAGAGATGAACACACAAGGAAAATGCAGAAAAATATTTGTAAGATTGTAAGAAACGGTAAAGGATTAATGTGAGATGTTAATGTGCTTAAATAGATTTCAAAATAATTTTTGAAAGTGTAAACGGTTTCAAGAAAGAGAAATAATTGATGATTACGTTTTTAAACATGATTACTTTCATTTAATGCTTGCTGATTTTGGGGGATTTGAGAAAGATACTTGAAACGGTTACAAGACATGTGTCTCAATGCACCCAATCAGCGTTTTGCCTTCTCAGAAGCGTGCACGCGTTCTGCTTCAGAGATTTGCTGATGATTGGATGACACTTGTTTGATTTAGTGAGCAGCACGTCTATCCTTAAGCTGAAACGCTCAGATCTTTAAGAATAGCATCTGATACAATCTGCATGTTCTATCTTTTTGAAAAGAGATTGATCAGAAGTTCACAGTAAAACAAATACATTCTGAAGGATAATATATGGAATTAAAACATTTTCACTCTGGGCAGATTTTCATGCTGAGATGTTTCAGAATGAAATTGAACCTATCTTCAGAAAGGGGTTTAGTGAAGATATCAGCCCATTGATGGTCTGTATCAATAAATTTTAAGTTCAAAATTCCTTTCTAAATATAGTCCCTAATGAAGTGATGTTTTATTTCTATATGCTTAGCCCTAGAATGTAAAATGGGATTCTTACTTAAGCAAATAGCAGAAGTATTGTCACAGAGTATAGGGATGTTACTCTCAAAAATCTGGAAGTCTTCAAGCTGACTTTTCATCCAGAGCATTTGTGTGCTACATCCTGCTGCTGCTATGTACTCAGCTTCTGCTGTTGATAGCGCAATTGTGGATTGCCTTTTGCTGGACCAAGAGATTAGATTTTCTCCCAGAAACTGGCAGTTTCCAGAAGTACTTTTACGCTCTACTCTGTCTCCAGCAAAGTCAGCATCGCAGTAGCCTACTAAGTTGTAATCACTAGATTTTCTATAAAATAAACCCAGATTAGTAGTACCTTTCAGATACTTGAAAATCCGCTTAACAGCTGTTAAGTGAGATTCTCTAGGATCTGATTGGAATCTAGCACAAATACATACGCTGAATAAGATATCAGGTCTTGAAGCAGTCAGATAAAGGAGAGAACCAATCGTACCTCTGTAGACCTTCTGTTCTACCTTTTTGCTTACCTATTCTCTTTCCAGAATGCACGTGGGATGCATTGGAATCTTTGATGGCTTACATTCTGAGAGGTCAAATTTCTTCAGAAGATCTCTGACATATTTTCTCTGATGAATGTAAGTTCCCTCTGGAGTTTGATTGATCTGAATTCCTAGAAAGAATTTCAGTTCCCCCATGAGTCTCATCTCAAATTCTGCCTGCATACACTTAGCAAATTTTCTTCCAAGAGAAGGATTAGTAGATCCAAAAATAATATCATCAACATAAATTTGACAGACTAAGATGTCATTCTTAACTGACTTACAGAATAAGGTAGTGTCCACCTTCCCTCTGGTGAATTCATTTTCTAACAGAAAGTTACTTAGTCTTTCATACCAAGCTCTGGGAGCTTGTTTCAGACCATATAGTGACTTCTTTAGTTTGAAAACATGTTCTGGATGTTTTGTATTTTCAAAACCAGGGGGTTGGTGCACATAAACCTCTTCTTCTATATAACCATTTAAGAATGCACTCTTGACATCCATCTGATACAGAGTGATGCCTTTATTAACAGCAAATGAAATTAAAAGTCTGATAGATTCAAACCTGGCGACTGGAGCAAAGGTTTCTGTATAGTCTATTCCCTCTTGCTGACTATAACCTTGTGCTACCAGTCATGCTTTGTTTCTGATGACTTCACCTTGTTCATTTAGCTTGTTTCTGAACACCCATCTTGTTCCAATGACGTTGAATCCTTTTGGTCTGGGAACAAGATCCCATACGTCATTTCTGGTGAATTGATTCAGCTCTTCTTGCATTGCTAGAATCCCGTCGTTTTCCAGAAGTGCTTCATCAATAGAAGAAGGTTCAATCAAAGACACAAGTCCCATGAGGGATTCTTCAGAGTTTCTGAAGCTTGCTCTTGTTCTGATTGGATCTTCCTTTCTTCCTAAGATAGTTTCTTCTGGGTGATCCAAGCTGCTTCTGAGTAGTCTCTTCTGAGGTTGATCAGCAGCTGTTGTAGGATTGCTAGCAGGGCTCCTTTCAGATGTTGAAGGGGTGTCTGTGTTGAGAGATTCTGATGACTTGTCTTCAGAACCTGTAAATTCAATTTCCATACCTGCAAAAACTTCATTCTGCTTTGACTTTTCATATTCAAGCTTATCATCAAAACGAACACTGATTGATTCTTCCACAATCTGTGTTTCTGTATTGTATACTCTGTACCCTCTTGAGCGTTCAGAGTATCCTAACATAATACACTTTTGTGCTTTAGAGTC